>CM077348.1:29167827-30367827 GCA_039655645.1 Ammopiptanthus mongolicus | reverse complement strand
ACTCTATTATTAGATCACTAATGTTTGACATTTTAGTTGATATCTCTCTTTTATTTATATATATATATATATATATATATATATATATATATATATTTTATTTTAAAATATGTCATACCTTGATATTTATTTGTACCCACATCTCTATAGTAAGTGTCAAAAACATATCTTTTAAATAAAAGACATTTTCCGTTCTATCCATAGACATTGAAAGAAAAATAAAAATAAAAACATTTGTTTTTTTTTCTGTTTGTTTGGGCGGTTTTCAACCGAAAAAAATAAATAAAATAAAATAAAATAAAAAAGCAAACTTTAATGGTAAAGACTACCACAGAAATGAGTCAAATGACCTTCCATCCTATGTCAAAAACCAGTACCGTATTCAATGTTAATAATTAATAAGAAGGGGCAATACATCCTATAACTTTTTATTTTTGTTTTTTGAATTTTTGTTTTAATATAAATAAAAATATTACAATAAATAGATTAATTTTAATACTTTATTATATTTACACTAATTCATATTAACTTTTAAAATATATTTTTCCTCTTTTAATCTAATTTTCATGGTAACTAATATTTAGACAATAATTATATTCCTAAATTTTCAAATTTGCTATACTTTCATATCTATATTGTATTATGTTAGTGTGTGTTTAGATCAATTGTGAAAATTGGATTATTTCAATAATCGATTATTGTTATCATCGATCATCATAGAATCATTTTTATGTTTGGATGTATTTGCTGAAAAGTGACTATAAGATAATCTATTTCGTTTGGATTGTATAAAAAAAATCACTTATATATAGTAAATTATTAAAAATGTATGACGTTATTTGTATAATTTAATAATATTTGTTTGATAGTTAGTTTTATAGGAGTCAAATAGGAAGAATGTTATTGGTTTTAAAATAATCTAACAGCTTTTTAAATAAGCTTCAAACTTCTAACTTCTTTGAAAATAGTTTTTTTCCTCATAAAAATAGTTGTTTTGAAATTTAATCAGTTTACCCAAACATACAAGCTTCTACTGAAAAACAGTTTTTATCATGAAAAACAACTGTTTGGATAAGAATTAATCTTATCCAAATTGAGTTAAGCAAATGAGTTTCAAATTGGTCCTTTAAATTGTTAGCAAGTTTCAAATTGGTCTCTTAACTTATAAATGAATTTCAAATTGATCTCTTAACTTTTAAATGAGTTTCAAATTGGTTCTTTAAATTGTTAACATGTATGACACTTTCGTTACTTTTGTTTATGTCATTAATAGAGAGGACTAACTTGTGTTAACAGAGACAAGTTAAGGGACCAAATTGAAACTTTTAAAAGTTAAGGGACCAAATTGAAACTAAAAAATAAGTTAATGGACCAAAAAGATATTTTAGCCAAAAAAATTGCTAAAATACCACTTTAGCCTTTTTTTTAAAGGCCATTCAAACACTTCAAAATGATCTAGTAAAAAAAACACGTTTTTTTTTTGTCAATAGGGGTTGACATATCTGATCGAGTCTTCCGCCCACACTCGCTATGGCTTGGGTTCGATTCTCAGATCTCTCATGTTGGTAGGTAATATGTAAATTCCACTATAAATCCTCATAGAGGTTAGTGGTCTTTCCTGACCTTGCACAGGGGCGTGCCTTCCTCTAATCTAAACTTTTTGGTACAAAAAAAAAAACTTTTTTTATGTTACCAAAAAAAACTTTTTCTGCTGAAAAAAAAGAGAGGCTAAAATACCATTTGGGTTCCTTAAATTATTTTTTAGTTTCAATTTGGTCCCTTAACTTTTAAAAGTTTCAATTTGGTCCCTTAACTTGTCTCTGTTAACACAAGTTAGTTTTCTCCGTCAATGACATAAGCAAATGAATTTCAAATTGGTCCTTTAAATTGTTAACAAGTTTCAAATTGGTCTCTTAACTTTTAAATGAGTTTTAAACTGGTCCCTTAAATTTTAAGTTAGTTTCAAATTGATCCTTTAAATTATTAATATGTATGACACTTTCGTCATTTTTGCTTATGTTATTGACGGAAGAGACTAACTTGGGTTTACAAAGACAAGTTTTAAAGGATCAAATTAAAACTAAAAAATAAGTTAAGGAACCCAAATGATATTTTAGTCTAAAAAAATCTATCCAAACTAATTCTTAAAAACATCTTCAAAGGACTTTTTTTTGGTACAATATCCTCAAAAGGACTCTGGGTTTTATTCATTTCAAACGTCTTCCTTCTTATCTAATTATTATGTGCTTGTAAAGTTTTATTCTAGTATCAATGGCACAAACATGTTCAAGGTCTTCTGACTGAAGAGGCATATACCTAACCTCAAAGATTAATAATTATTTTAGAGCACATATTCTAAATCTAATAATGATCGAAAAAATCTAGTAGCTATTAGTCACAATTTATTATGAATATTTATGATTAGTTAATTCTATAATATATATATATATATATATATATATATATATATATATATATATATATATATATATATATATATATATATATATATAACTATTTTACCTAACAACAGCAAGAAACACCACATACCAATACAAATTAAAGTATATCTATAACAAGTAATTATATCTAATTTATATAAAGAAATATTCAATATGATGGGATTTAATTAGCATGTACTCTTAGTATAAATTTTTTTATACTGATGAAAACCTATCAAAAATTATCACATAAGCTAAAATGTTTGACCAATATCCTAACTATATATATACCTTAAAAGTCACTCATACCATGATTTATGATTGGTTGACAGTGTAAAAAATTTTACACCGACAATGTATATCAATTAAACTCATATGATAATGTATATATATTGGCAAAATAGGTTGACTGATCCTATACGTTTGTCCCATAAGTTTTTTTTTTCAAATTGATCTTACATGTTATGTTTCGTTTCTACGTTAGTCTTTTCCGTCAATTTCGACCTTATAACGTCAGATCAAGAGCCACGTGTCACACTAATATCATGGTCACGTCAGCTCAAAACTAACGGCGTTAGGTCGAAATTGACGGAAAGGACTAACGTGGAAACGGAATATAACATGTAGGACCAATTTGGAAAAAAAAAAAAACTTATGGGACCGATGTGAAAAATTAAATGCCAAAATATCATTTTGATCCCTTAACTTATTTTTTAGTTTCAATTTGGTCCCTTAACTTTTAAAAGTTTCAATTTAATCCCTTAGCTTGTCTCAGTTAACACAAGTTAGTCCTCTCTGTCAATGATATAAGCAAATGAATTTCAAATTGGCCATTTAAATTGTTAACAAGTTTCAAATTGGTCCCTTAACTTTTAAATGAGTTTCAAATTAGTCCCTTAAATTTTAAATGAATTTCAAATTGGTCATTTAAATTGTTAATATGTATGATATTTTTGTCACTTTTGCTTATGTCATTGATGGAGAGGACCAACTTGTGTTAACAAAGACAAGCTAAGGGACCAAATTGAAACTTTTAAAAGTTAAGGGACCAAAATGATATTTTAGCCAAAGTTAAATAAACGTATAAGACCGATCAACCTATTTTGCCTATATATATTAGCTGTCGCATGGGCTCTTATGAGTGCACAAACAAATGGTAATAACTTAATGTTGGACAAAATCGCAAGTGCACGATTTCGCCGTTAAGTAATAAAAGTTCGTATCCACAGGGATTGTGACCAATTCTTAACTATACCAACGATGTACTAATTGAACTATTGACAAAGACTATTAGTGTTTGGAAGTGTGTAACTCGTGTTCAACAATAAGAAAATGACTAACAAAATATGTAATTTGGATATTAAGGAGAATAAGGTGATTAGGGCTCGAATCCCTTTGTCTCACCCTTTACGCTCTTGAATTTTATTCCAGTGCAAGCAATGATAACGTATTTGAAGTTTAAATCCTCTAAATTAGATTAACGAAAATTCCGTTCCTCTTAATCCCTTTAATTCAACCAATAAGCCCTAATCCCTTAGGTTCCTATTAATCAAATCAAGCATAAAGAATATGGATTCATACAAACTCATACCAACTAGAATTATATTCCTATAACCCTATAGATATGTCAAATTGTCCCAAAGCACGTTTCAACCTCAACTTCCCAATTGATGCTAAAACCCTAGTTCAACCCCATGGTGATCAAGCATAGAATTGCATTGAGAAAAGCGATAATTGATCAAATGACATACATCAAACTTGCATTGAAAGTTCTGAATTCAATTACATAAAAGGATCCACAAAGTTCATCTTACCCTAGTACAAAGGAATTAGTTCCTCATGGAAGAGATGGAACCAAGCAATTGAGATGAAAAAATCGCTAAAGCCTCCATTGATTCCTCAAAATAGACTTTGATCACTTGTTCTTCATTCCATTCCCCAAAATCCCACCCTAGGCCAATGTTTTCTAAGCCTATTTATAGTTTTAGACCAAATAGGGTTGACAAACTCTCAAAATTAAGTCAAAAACGCGAAATTCCAAGTCAGAAGCGAACCGCAGCACGGCCGTGGAGCTTGGCACGGCCTTGCCGTGCTGCTTTTAAAGTACAAAAATAAAAATCAGCGCAACCCGACACGGGCGTGGTGGTTAACACGGCCTGGCCGTGGAATGCACTGTTTGTGCAATTTGAATTCCTTCATGTCCACCAGGGCACGGCCGTGGCCTAGGGCACGGGCAGGCCGTGTTGCTCCTAAAACTTGCCATCTTTTAGTACTTTGGCCTCCGAGTTGGTTGCAACATCCGTCTAAGTGTATTAGCTCTGCTTTCCTAGGCCAAAAAACCTTCTTTTCTGAACAATCGACTCAAATCAAGTGCATTATCTATACTAAGCAAAAATGCATGAGAACTATGGGTAAAAACCACTAAAATGACTACCATGCAATGCAAAACTAACAACAAACTATATGCCATAATGAACGCATCACTTAACCGAAAGGATTCCTTTTTTTTTTTTAAGCAAAATGGTAGAAAGTGAGCTACCACTCCGAAGTTTGGAGCAACATGGGTGAGATCCCTTCCCAAGAGATTTATTTTGCAGAAGGTGAGGATCAAACCAGAAACTTCTCATTAGAGAGTATCCCTATATAAAATGGTTGGAAGTGCACTATCACTCCGGAGCCTGGAGCAACATGGGTGGGGCCCTCCCCAAGGTATTTATTTTGAGTAAATTTTTGATTTGGTCCCTGAATTTGTAAGGTTGTATCAACTTGATCCCTGATATTTTTGAAATTCCAAAACATCCTTGAAGTTATCAAAAGTTAATTAATTCAGTCCTTCCAGCATGAACCAAGTTGATACGAATTTTATAATTTCAGGAATCAAATTGTCATAATGATCAAATTGATACGACCTTATAATTTCAAAGATCAAATTGCTACGCGATTTATTTTTCACAATAGAAGAAATAGAACCAAAGATTTTATTGGAGAATATATCTGTACACATATATCCCAGGTTACGGACCTATCGTGCTCGCAAAGGATTCTGTTACATGTTGGAGTGGCATCAGAGGTGTCAACGACTTTTAAGTTGATTTTGAATGAAGACTTTTTATTTCTATTCGATTAAGCAGACGGACTCTTAAAATTAATTTTAATTATGTATCTTTTAAAAGAAGTCATTTATATCATAGATGCATGTAAAAAAACCTCTTGTTGAACCGATAATGTATCATACACATGAAGTGAGATCATCGCTATTTATTTTATAGAATTTAATTAATATATATTATCAGTATAATAATTTTTTATACTATTAACTAATTATAAATTATCACATTTTTAAAACTATTTGACTCTTTTATATGTTTGTCATACTATAATTTATAATTGATTAATCATGTAAAGAAATTTACACTAACAATACATGCTAATTAAACTCTTTTTTATAAATATAATTTTTTTTTTGTTGAATAGTGACTTTTCCTTTAGAGATTATGATCCATTGGTATACATGTTTATATTAGGGTTAAATATGTTTTTGGTCCCCATAAAATAAGCGAATTTTGATTTTGATTTTTGTCCCTCTAAAATCTAAAATCACTACTTTTAGTCCCTACTGTCATGCGACATCCGTTAACTATTTATATGTCTAATAGAAGGTCATATGATCATCCCAAGTGATACCCAGTGACCTCTGTAGTGTCATGTTAGCATATGATTTTCCTAAAAATTTCCTTAAACCCTAAAATGAATTATATTTATATAGCCTAAAATGAATGTTAGAGACTAAAAACGGTGATATTAAATTTTAGAGGGATAAAAACCAAAGAAAAACAATTTACAAGGATCAAAATCAAAATTTTCTAATTTTATAGGGACCAAAATTAGTAATTTCATATTTTAGAGGATGAAAACCAAAAAAATTTTTTTACAGGAATCAAAAACAAAATTTGCTCAGTTTTTAGGAATTAAAAACATATTTAACCCGTTTATATTATTATGAGATGATAATTGAAGGAAAATAAAGTCTTTTATTTATGAGTAAATCATCATTTTAGTCTCTGAAAGTATGAGCAGCTATCAGTTCAGTACCTGAAAGCAGTTAAATTATAAAAAAGTCCCTCAATGTTAATTTTATTAGTCAAGTTAGTCCCTCAATATCAATTTCGTTAGTCAGGTTAGTCCCTGTCAGGGACTAACTTTATCAAGAAAATTAATATTAAGGGACTTTTTCATAATTTAACTATTTTCAGGGAATGAACTGATAATACCTCACACTTTCAAAAATCAAAATAATGATTTACTCTTTACTTATTTTATTGAAAACACGCAGACTAAAAAAGAGAAATGGTGCTGACCAAATGACATGTGGGTTTATTGGGTAATTAATTTGAGGAATATAACTATATAAGCATAGATGCTTTATTCAAATTTTCGCCCCCAAATTGGTTACGTTACGTTACAGAAATGGTATTTAACAATTTCTTTTGTTATTTTTCAAATTTTTTGATTAGATCATTATGTGTTTTCACGTTCTTCAGATATGAGGGTATAATTTCTCCATAAAGAATTCAACTTGGCCTTAATCATAAAAGAGCAGTTCTATTTAGTACGATGATCAAAACCACGAATATTGAAAATCTAAAAAAGAGATTGAAAGATTTTAAAGATAATGTCAAAAAAAAAAAAAATGAAACTGTTAACAATTAAAAGAAAAGTAAACTAAAAAAAAAAAAAAATGTTCGTGGACATTTGACGAAAAATAATTCGTATCATTAAGCTTTTCCTATCATAAAATAGTAAAATACTGTTGGTGTCTTCCAAACCTCTACAATTTAGGCAGACATGGCAATTTGGGGCCGGAATTAGCCCGATTTCGGGTTAGACTTAGGCTAGAAAATGCATATCCGAACTAAATCCAGGTTGGCCCGATCGACCTGATCGGTTAGCTAGGTTGGTCCAACCCGATCCTGTGGCTTGTTTTTTGTTTTTTGATAAAAAAATATACAATTGTTTTTAGATATAGAAACATATTTTCACAGTGCATATTATAACTTCTAAATAAATGATCTTTTAATTTATTAATGATGAAAAATATATTTATTTAATGACTTTTATGAAAAAATGCTCTTTTAACACAGGTTTACATATTTTAAATTGTGATTTATACTATATTTTAGTTTTATATATATATATATATATATATATATATTAAATAACACTAAAATATAGTATATATATATTTGCAGTTAAGGTAAAAAAAGAAAATAAAAAATGAAAAAAATTAAAGGGCCAAAATGGCCTGTTGAGCCGTTGGGTTGGGCTGAGCCCCACTAAAATACGAGCCCAATCCACATCCAGGTAAGCCCGACCTGGCCCGAATTTGTACTTTAACTTAATCGGACCTAGCCGGACGATCCGATTTGCCACCACTAAAGCCAGGTATATCAGCATGTCAAAATTGAACTTTAATAGCAGACACATAATAGCATTTTTGGGAGCAAACACTTTAAAAAAATGTTTAGACGTGTTTAATAATATTTCCTAGCCAAAGCCAAAATTGGGGGAACATGTTGACATTATATTTGGAATATAACCAAAGCTTTCGTGTAGTGGCAATCAAGAGGTTATAGAAAGGTGATGATGTATGTGTCCAGCTGCTGATCCACAGGTGTCTTGCTGATCCACAGGGGTCCTGCTGCTGAACTAGTCGAATCAGGACCTGTGACTACTTTTGTTTTTATGCTTTTTGTGTCTGTATGGTAAAAACAGAGCATATAGTGAAAAAGAAGGGGATATGATGCATGTGTAAAAGTTGTTTTTGTCTCTGTTTTGGGGTGCTAATTTCAAGAATAGAGTCTATAGGTGTTAGTCTTGAGGAAAGAATGAGGATGTATCTGAACTTGTTAGGAAGAAAGGTGTAATCTTTTTCTAGCTTTTGAGCACATAATTAGATGAGTACTCTCTAACCCTTCCTAGAAGGTGGGGGGAGTGTTCTCTTTGATGCTCAAGTTGAATCTTCTTAATGATGTATCATACTGATAGGAAAAAAAGAAAGAAAAGGATGTGCAAATGTTGCAATCAAAGAAAAGGCAAAAAATAGCTATGTTTTATCTGTTAGTGGGTGTTCTGCAGGTCTGAAATGTTATGAAGAGAGTTGGGCAGGTGTTGTTGTTTGAATCTTGAACTTGCTTAAGCTGAAGAGGAGTTTTTTGGTAGCAAAATCAGGGCACATGCTGCCACTCCACTTGGATCACGACCAAAGGTATAAAGTGATGCTCTATGCAGAGGTGTAAAGTAGAGCAATAAATCATGTTATCAATCAAGGTAAACAAGCTCTTAGGATTCAAGGTAATAACGACCATACGCTTTGATACCAATATTAGGTTTTCATGAGACAACCCTCTTAGAAAATCATGCCTCAAGGCGGAAAAAACTATATCCCTTTGGATTGCGCATTACAAAACACGAATCACATAAGGGCTATTGTGTTTATTTCTTGCAGCGTGCTTTCAAAACAATCTTTGAAGCGTGGTCTGAGTCACCAGTATCGTGACAGGGGCAACACCTCTACATAGACCACATGAGCAAACGTCCGTTAGAGGAATAAGTCCTGTACTAGCTGACGGCTACAAGGTTTGGCGCGATATTAAGAGTGAAGTGTGTCTAGTGTAAGCACTGAGGGAGGTGCATCATCTATTTAAAGAGTAGCGCTCCTTCACCCTACATGTCATAACCCTGATAGGCTTGCACACTACAAGACCAAACTGGAATTAATTAATTAAATCATATTCATTTAATTAATTCCTCTCCAACTATTTTCTCTTTGTGTGCGGCCCTATAGGTTCCCACTAAATTGGCAATAATATTAAATATTATAATAATATCACATATTAATTATAATATCAAAATTATTAACAATGAGTGGCATTTACCAATGTATCACTACTACCTAATTTATCAGAAAATCGGTGATTTGATTTTAACCTTATTGTAACCAATTTATCGTGTAGTAAATGTCTCTTCCTCCATATGTCATAACTGAACACAAGACAAAAATATGTCATCCTTATTAAGTTCAATTATATGTTTCTCGATTTTCGACTAGATGTGTAATCATAAACATGCCCAATATCTCATATTGGCCCATTTCAGCATGACCATGCATTTTTACATCTCACTAGACCGAGAGGCCCATGACATTGCTCCTGTTATATAGGAGGGACGAATCTTATATACATTACTCACATCCCTCAACATGATTCATTGCAGGCCCAATAACTACCTTTATGATCCTCCTATTACGGATGACGTTTGATAGCATTAAAGCCTACAACTCCACATGTAGGAATCGTAGGGACTTTAAGTCGAATGAATACTTCACTATGGTTGTCATGAGAAGCGCTTATGACACTTACATAACTATTATGTAGCGTTCTCATAGTGGGTTAATCCAGTATAAATATTACCTTAATATTTATATCTATGTGAAGACTTGATATCTCATATCCATAATCCGTGAGATGTGGTTATCACTGTACTCACACAATAGTCTTGATATATAATTATTGTCCTAAATAACAATAATATTTGATTACAGATGATTTAATAATAGTATTCTGATGTTCAATAGGGTCTCACGATCAACTCACACTTGATATTCTATTCAACTGAACTTACTATTCTAAGGACCTTATTATGTACAAACGAGATAACATAATAAACTGAAATGCCTTATATTATGAATAATATAAATCATAGTCATGATACAAATATAAATATAATAAATAGATTAGCCACTAGGGCTTACACCAATAGTGACTTTGTGTGTGTTTGAGATGTATTTCTCACCTTCTTTTAGGGGTGATCATCGGTCGGGTTCGGGCCTAAAATACCCAACCCGCGCCAAATAAAACAGATGAGAATAAAATATAACCCATTTCCGCCCGTTTTGGCAAGCGGGTTGGTCGGGTGGCTGGTTGATCGGGTGGCTTTCAATAGGCCAGAAATTTTTTATTTCAGAAAAAAGAGAGGTCGCAGACCTATTTAGTCCATAAACAGATCTGAGCTTAAAAAAAAAAGAAGAATTGGGCATCTGATATCTGGAAGCTTCTCACCTTCTCTAGAGTCCAGAAGCTTCAATGCTCTCTCTCTCGACCATGTGCATAGAGCTGGAACAACGAGGGGTGGGGACTGGTCAATGGAGATGGTAGATCTGATGCATGAAAGAAGTGGCGTGTGGTGGAGCGCATGGATCGAGCGACGGGTGGCGTGGCTAGAGGCGTTGTGGCTGGTACGGTTCGCGGTGGAGACGCAACGGTGGTCGCGGTGGACCTGTGGAGGCACGCGTCGGACTTGTGTATGGGTTCTTGTTGTTGTCAATTCTGGGCTTCAAGAATACGACTTGCAGAGGTGGGACGAGATGCAGAAGAGAGGGGGGAGAGAGAGTCGGCTTGCTCTACCAGAGAAGAGAGGGACAAGATGCAACGGTGTAGTTGTTGGCCCACGTTTGAATTTCCTCTTTATGAATGTAAGCGAGGACATTGAAGATGTCAAGCATGCGCCGTTGATATTTGTCAGCATGAGCATAGAAATAAAATAAAATCTAGAAAGAGAATTCGATCGGGTTCGGTTGTCGATGAGTTGAATTATCCAAAACCGAACTCGCCCCGCTCTTATCCATATCAAACCTTCTTTTTTTCCCGTTTGAACCCGTCTGTTTCACCCAATTTTAGAACGGGTTGTTCAGGTTTGGACGGGTCGTGGGTTTATGATCACTCCTACCTTCTTTCTTTTACATAGTAGTTCATCTAACCGTTCAGGTTAAATTAATAAATGGTTTCTAAATGTAGGTCATTTTGGTCAAAAGCCTATTGTATATTACATATAATGTTGAAAGAGATGTAAAATAGACAAATGTAAAAAACTGTCCCGCGAGTGTCAAGATTGGAAAGAAAAAAAGTAGTGCACAAATCATTATTGTATATGAAGAGTTTTGTATTTCCTGCACCTCGTTTTGTTATTAATATTATTATCTTATTAATATTTTTTATTAGTGTTATTATTAATGTTATTATTGTTATATAATATTGATATTAATATTATTAGTATTAGTATTAATAGTATTGTTAATATTATTATTATTTATTTTTATTTTATTTATTATTATCACAGCCTTTATTAAAAGTGACCAATCATATGCTAACACATGTCAAAAAAAAGTGAAAACGCCAGATGACTTGGCTCCTTTAAAAATGCCAAATCATCCGACATCTTACGCGTCAACAATTAAAAGAAAACCACGTTAGCAAAAACTATATTAATTTGGTAGATAGGTTCAAAATCATGTTAAATTAATAAATAATTTCTAAAAATAGATTAGTTTGATCAAAAACCTATATATATTTGGGAGACTTATAAACTCATTGTCTTATTTTTTTTTTATAGTTAAGAAGTAGTGTTTGATCCACTATTGTAGTTTCTAACTTAGTCTATTTCCCGATTTTTAGACTTTTTTATGATTCAATGTTGTAAAGAAAATACGATATTGTTGAAGTCCTTTGACTATAATTATCTTAACACCACAAAATTGATGGTTCTGGGTGTGTAATTGATAAAGAAGATAAGGGAGGGCATAAGATGAATAGACAAGGAGACAACAAATCATCTTATCTCAAAATCAGGACCAGCTCTGCATTTATTTAGACTAAAGCGAACTCTGAGGCGAAATCTTCTTAAAGCTAATTAATAACAATATTTTATTTAAATTATTATATTTTTATTTAAAGTTTATTAAATTGTTGTCATCTTTATTGAGACTTTATTGATCTTAGATGAAATTTTATTAATTTAAGTTTTGAAAAACTTTTTTTTGTTGAAGCAATAATTACGAGAATCATTAACATTATTTTATAAGCAATATATGCATTTGAAAAGGATCAAGTTATCTTATATAATTAAGTAACTACATATAATAACTATATAGGAAGTAAAATTTTTTTGAATTAAAAAAAAAAAAAAAAGGAAGCCTGAAGTCCTTGTCTCATTAGCTTGGCCTTTCGATCGATCGTGCTCAAAACTCTACCAAATTTGAAATAACCAAAAAAATTTCAATGCACATAGACAAATTATGTAATTGTTAAGCAAGACACAATTAATTCAACAAATCTAAAATATCATAATATTTTTGAGATAACATCATTCTATTTGGTCATATGCTTTAAACATATCAAGCTTGAGGGCAAAGTTCGAGGTAAATTAGCTTGATTTTTTGTTTTGAGCTGGCGCATCATTTCATGATATATAAGAATGTTGTTTTAAGTCAGGAAGAATTTTTGCATTTTAAAATTTACATTTTGAATTTTATTTTCAATTTCAGCTTATTATCTAGAAATACTACATATATGAATAAAAAAAAACTTGCACATTTTAATCTGATTATTTTTTAAAAATTTTGTTTTTAATATTATCAATTATTGCTGAAATAAATGTATTATTTTTAGGCTAAAATATATTTTGGTTCTTTATCTTTTGGTCGATCAGAATTCATTTTGATCCTTTATGTTTTAAAAGATCCATTTTGATCTTTTATCTATCAAATATTATACAAAATGGTCTTTTTCATCATTTCCTTTATTAACACCGTTAACTATGACTTATGTGACAGTTAACTCTCATAGTCTCATGCTTGACAAGTGACATGACAGTTCTTCCACCTTGGAGCTGACGTGACAGGTGGCATGACAACTTTTCCAATTTTTTCAACAAAAAAAAGTCTTCTTCCCTAATCTAACATAATATGTTCATTCCCAGTCTGATTCAAAGTGTAGGATCC
The DNA here is from genome assembly GCA_039655645.1 of Ammopiptanthus mongolicus. Lineage (NCBI taxonomy): Eukaryota > Viridiplantae > Streptophyta > Magnoliopsida > Fabales > Fabaceae > Ammopiptanthus > Ammopiptanthus mongolicus. The sequence continues at coordinate 30,354,552 of CM077348.1, read as the reverse complement.
CACTTTTTATGGCATTTGAGTGCCCACGGAGTGAATCTGGAAAGGGTGCGAACTTAAAGGGACTTAACGACCATGTCAGCTAATACTAACGTCATTTGTAAGGGAGATGACGAAAAGGACAGTTTTGTGTAACGTTAAAGAGATAAAGAATCAAAATGAATCTTTTAAAAGATAAATGACCAAAATGAATTCTGACCAAAAGAAAAAGGATCAAAAGTATATTTTAGCCATTATTTTTATTTTACCTAACAAAAAATATAATGCAGTAATTTTTTAGAACAACGTTATTTACTACGAAAAATCCTTGTATGAATGTATGAATTCAATTATAGGACAAAATTTAGGTACAATTCTTTAGGTATATTAGGTGCTATTTTTTAATGGGAATATGACATGTGTAATGTGTAATTACAACCATGACATTAAAGTTGTAAACACAAATCACGGTAATTTCTATATATATAATGTAAGGTTGGCTTCTTTCCAAATTTCAATTAATTAGTGTAAAGTATTAATTTTTTCTAAAACTAATGAGCCAGTAATTGGATTAAATATTATTTTTTTTTACTTTTATTATGTTATTATTTTATTGAAAAAGCACAAACAATTAATTAATGAGTTATTTTAAAATTGTCTTCCCAATTTTCAATAATAGCAGCAGCAACTAGAGATGTAAATTTTACTCGTACCGGCGGATACCTGCGAATAATATCCATAACGGGTAAAAAATGGATACCTTAATGGGTACCCACAGGTAAATTAAACGGATATTTTCTCTACCCGTTTATTAATGAGGCGGGTAGTATAGTATTCATATCCGCTGGTACCCTCTAAGGGGATTAGAATATTTACATTAAAAAATATTAGGCCAATAGATTGAAATCATGCTCATGTATGAAAAGATTAATTTTGACACGCTTATGGATTAGTTTTACTATTTAATATTTTAAATTTTAATTTAATGACATGTATAATTATACTGTTTACATATCATATTGTTTAGCATATTTACTATAATACTTTTCAAGAACAAGAGCTTCGCGTACCATCAAGGAACTCAAATGCAAAATTACTTTGAATTTTCTGTGTGAATAAAAAAATTTGTGAGGTGTTGAATATCTATGGATATCCATGGATAGCCACAAATATTGATAAATTTGTTTACAACCTACAAGATGGATACCTGCACGGATATGGGACGGGGACGGATATGAAATTCATCCAACGGGATGGATAGTGGAGGCTATTACCCATACTCACCCCACCCCATTTACATCCCTAGCAATAACAATGTTCTCCTTCTAATTTCCAATTACCTAGTGCAAACTATAAGTTCTTAGTAAAACTAATAACCTATTAATCGTCTTAATTGTTTATTTTTATTATGTTATTATTTCATTCAACTAATTAGTTATTCCAAAATTGTCTTTCTTATTTCTAATAAATTAGTTGTTTTTTTTAACAATAATTATACATGTAGAGATCGATTTCACAAATTTTCATATATAGGGATCAAATTCCAAAATTAATGTCATGTAAACGGACCAAATTATTAGTTTAATCATGTTATTTTCTTTTAATTTACAAAAAACTATAGTTTTTTCAACTCATACATAATGATTCTCCCCATACATTATTTATTTATACATCCCACGAGTTCATGATCGATCTAATTAAGAAAAGAAAGAGAGGCAAAAAAACACTATCTTGTTTTTGACTGTAGGAAAAAACACTATCAACAATGCTATCTCGGAGAAAGTACAAATTGAAATTCGCACTAAACAACATTGCGGTTTTTTTATTGCATCATAGCTACTTTTTTTTTTACTGGCATCATAGCTACTTATTTTCAACGCATGTATTGATTTCCATTAATATTTAGTTTTTTAAGTATTTTTTAATAATGTACAAAATAAAATTGAATTAGTTAAATTGAGCTGCATCAATTTAAATATATTGAGTTCAACCTCACATTTTTTAGTTGAAAAAAAAATCTTATTAAAATATTTAGTTCTAACCATTTTTTTGGTGTACAGTTCAAAATACTTTGCAAATCACAGATAGAGCACTTGTACTTGATTATTTTATGAATCCTTAATCACAGATAGAGCACTTGTAACTAAACTGATTAAAAGATTGTGGCATGAATGCTTAATTACCTTATGAATCCGTCTGAAGTGTTCCGAAGATATAATTAACTATATAAAACGCACCTAAAGAATATTGTTTAATTAACGACATGACGAAAGAGTATACTCCCTTGGAATTTATTTTGGGCAATCAATTGTAATCGTCGGTGGCAGACCTTGAATAAGTATTTTTGAGGAGCCACTAGTCACTACCAAAATTACTCAAAAGTCATAATTAATCATATATAATTTTATCACTCAAATGAGTAAAGCAAGTGAATATCTGATATGAAAAATGTTGGTGCAAGGTTTAATTGCATACACACAACTCACACACTCTTGATATTATGCAGAACTAGTAAAGAAGAGATAACACAATGCTTAGATGGAGAATTAGAAAAACTGATTGCTTGAATCAGCCACTTTATTAAACCACAAAGTCTATTTATACATTTTAGACTTAGTCCGACATGGACTAGCTTTCTTAACAAACAAATCAATTAAGCTTTTAACTGATACTAACAAACTACAAAACTGAATTACCTAACTCATAACATATCCCCTGTAATTCAGTTTATCTCAGCGAGCAAGATATGCAATTGTTGCATCACTATGAAGTTCCAACATCCCAACTAGGTTGGCACCTTGGACTTCAACAATCATTTGCATACATATCTTACTTATTTCGAAACAGTTAGTGAGAATACACCTAGCTGCTCCCTCAGCAGCTTAAACCTTTCTCCTTTCAAGGTTTTAGTCAATATATCAACCAGTTGATTCTCTGTCTTGCATTAGCTCGGTTGCAATTTTCCTTTGTTCACTTGATCTCTAAGCAAGTGAAACCGTGTCTCAATATGTTTACTTCTACCATGGAACACTGGATTGTTGGCTAGGTTTATAGCAGATTTATTATCTACCAATAATTGCTTTTGATCTTCATTCTTTAAATGCAATTCTTCTAGCAGTGAATCAAGCCACAATGCTTGGCAAGTTCCATAAGAGGCTGCCATATACTCGGCCTCACAGGATGTGAGAGCAACTACTGATTGCTTCTTTGAACTCCAGGAAATTGGAGCTTTTCCAAGTAAGAATAAGTAACTAGAAGTGTTTCTTCTATTAGTTTTATCCCCGCACCAATCAGAGTCGAAAAACCTCTCACAATATTGACTTCATGTTCTGAATTAGTTGGGAATAACACACTATAATCCAATGTTCCTTTTATATACCTCATGATCCTTTTGGCTGCAATTAAATGGGAGGTTTGAGGATGTTCCATGAATCGGCTAATTACCCCTACTGCATAGGTGATACTGGTTCTACTGTTACAAAGATATCTCAATGAGCCAACAATTTGTTTGTACAAAGTAACATCAACTGGCTTATCATGTTCAATCTGTCCAGCCTTCGTGAGGGAATCTGCTGGTGTTGTGGCAGGATTGCAATTGAGCATATTGAACCTTTTGAGTATGTCACTTGCATACTTCTTTTGCAGCAACAAAGTTCCTCTTTTGGTAGCAACAAATTCCATGCCCAGAAAATATGTGAGTGTGCCAATATCTGACATTTCAAACTCTGCCTTCATCTTGTTTTTGAACTCACCAATCTCCTTTTCATTACTTCCTGTAACAAGTAAGTCATCAACATATAGACATACTAGTAACAGGTCAGCATTAAGTGATTGTTTTACATATACACCATATTCAACACTGCATTTATGAAATCCTAACAACATAAGAAAGTGATCAATTCTCTTGTTCTAGGCTCTTGGAGCCTGTTTCAAGCCATAGAGTGCCTTTTTCAGCCTATACACCTTTTCTTCACTTCCTTCAAGTGTAAAAGTGGGTGGTTGACAAACATATCTCCTCATCCAATGGTCCATTGAGGAATGCAGATTTGACATCTAATTGATGCATTGACCACCCTTTAGCACATGCAACTACCACAACACAATAATCCAACCCTTTCTTCTGCAGAAAACCCTTAGCAACTAGTCTATCCTTGCACTTGGCTAGTGCAAACACATCACAATAATCCAACCCTTTCTTCTGCAGAAAACCTTTAGCAACTAGTCTACCCTTGTACTTGGCTATTTCTCCATTTGGCTTCATCTTTGTCCTGAAAACCCACTTTACTGCTATAGGTCTTTTCTCCATAGGTAGATTTACCAGTTCCCATGTTTTATTCTTGTCAATGGAGAGCAACTCTTCATTCATTGCTGCTAACCATTGAGGTTGTTGTATAGCTTGCTCAAAATCAACTGGTTCTGCTTTTGCATACAGTGCCAAATGAACCATTTCACCTTCAACAGTCACAACATTATCTGGAAACATCACATAGTCATTCAAACTAGGTGGTGGCTGTCTAATTCTTTGAGGCCGAAGTAGCACAATGTCAGTTGGAGCATCACTTTGCTGAGTTTTAGTCTGATCAGGATCATCAAGCATACAGCAACTCTGCCTCCTTCATTATTTGGCTGTAAAACCAAATTCCATGCACTAGACTCATCAATCACTACGTCTCTACTAATCACTATCTTTTTGTTGATAGAATTGTAGAGCTTGTAGGCTCCTGTAGGATGGTAACCAATCAACACCATTTTCTCACTTTTGCTATCAAGCTTTTGCCTTCTTGCATATGGCACATGTTTGTAGCAAAGTGAGCCAAACACTCTCAGGTACTTGACACTCGGTTTCTTCCCAGTCCAAGCCTCTTCAGGTGTGATTGTATTCATTCTCTTACTAGGACATTTGTTCAAAATCTACACTACAGTGGCTGCTGCTTCACCCCAAAAACAATGTGGCATGTTTTTGCTTTTCACATGCTTCTTGCCATATTTAGGATGCTTCTGTTTCTTCTTTCAGCAACTCCATTGTGTTGTGGAGTATAGGGGGCTGTCACCTCATGTGTGATGCCTTCTTTTTCACAAAAATCTTCAAATTCTTTTGAAGTATATTCTCCACCACCATCTGTCCTGAGAATTTTCAGAACTTTGCCACTTTGTTTTTCAACTTGTACCTTGAAAATTTTGAACACATTAAATACATCTGACTTTCTTTTTATCAAATATATCCACATATATCTAGTAAAGTTATCAACAAAGGAAACAAAGTACTTGTTACCTCCAAGTGAGATTTCTTCAAAAGGTCCACAAACATCTGAGAAAATGACTCCAAGAGGCTCAGTAGCTCGAGTTGCAATATGAGATTTGAAGGAGTTTCTTGGCTGCTTTCCTGCCATACAGTTTTCACAAATCTGCTCTGGTGTCTTTATTGGGGGCAAACCATACACCATCTCATTAATCTTCATATAGGTTAGGCTTCTGAAATTCAAATGAGCAAATCTAAGATGCCACAACCAGCTCTCCTCTTGCAAAGCAGCCGAAAAACTCAGAATTTTTGCTACTTGGATATCAATCTTGAAGGTCCTATTACTTGACAAAGGAGCTTTCAAGACTAATGTCCCGTGGTTGTCATTGATTATCCTTCAAATTTATGGAGAAACCCTTTTCTAATAGCTGTCCCATGCTCAACAAATTATTTTGCATGGTTGGAACATACAACACATCAGAAATGTAAGCTGATTTTCCATCCTTCCTCCTGATCAAAACCTTACCCTTTCCTTCTGACTTAATGCAACTGTTATCAACAAATTTCACTTTGCTTTTAATAGTTTCACCAAGTTCTATAAACCATTCCTTGTGACCAAACATGTGATTAGAACAACCTGTATCTAAGTACCAGGAACCAAGATTTGAAATACCTGATTGAGCCGTGGCCATCAACAAAACTTGGTCTTGATCAAAATCATCTTCTTGAGCTGCATTCGCCTCTTGATTACTTCTACTAGATGTACCTTTGTTTGTTTTGCATCCAGTTGCAAAATGGCCATACTTTTGACAAGCATAGCATTTAATCTTGCTCTTGTCAAACTTCCTTTTGTAACTCTTGCCATCTTCCTTTTTGCCACCATGATTTCCTTGCTTCTAATCAAGATTACTGATTTCTTGACCAGAATTCTGATGTTCATCACTTCTTCCCTTGCTCCACCTTTTGCCTTTTCCTTTCCATCTCGTGCCACTGGTTTTCTGATATGCTTGAGCCTGTAAAGCTTGTTCAGATCTCAGGGTTAGTCTTTCATTCAATCTCATTTCATGTGCCTCAACAGTTGCTCTCAACTCCTCCACAGTCAGATCTTCAGAGTTCTTGGACTGCTCGATGGCCACTACTAAGCTATCAAACCGTGGTGAAAGAGATCTCAACACCTTCTCAACAATCATTACTGGTGTCGAAGTCTCACCATATGACTTCATCTAGTTTGTTGGCTGTAGTAATCTATTAAAGAATTTAGCAATTGTCTCACCTTCATTCATCTGAAATAACTCATACTGCTTTCTTAGGGCCTGAAGCTTCACTTTCTTTAACTTTTCAGCACCTGCATGAGATGTAGCTAGAGTATCCCATGCCTCTTTTGCAGTATTGGCACTCTGAATTTTCTCATAATTGTCTGGATCAACACACTGATGAATGATAAACAAAGCTTTACCATCTTTCTTCATTGCTTCTCGATAGGCAAGAGTCTCAGCTTCAGTACAATCTTTCCCAGGTTCTTGAACTTCATTTTTAATCACCTCAGTGACTTCTTGAAACCGAAATATGACACGCATTTGAGTGCTCCATTTGTCATAGTTCTTTCTATTCAAAACTGGAAGAGATGCTGGAAAGTTTCCATTCGCGCATACCATATTTGCCCACCTAAGGTCCCTGATCGCGAGCTCTAGATACCAACTGTTGGAGCAAGGTTTAATTGCATACACACAACTCACACACTCTTGATATTATGCAGACCTAGTAAAGAAGAGATAACACAATGCTTAGATGGAGAATTAGAAAAACTGATTGCTTGAATCAGTCACTTTATTAAACCACAAAGTCTATTTATACATTTTAGACTTAGTCCCACATGGACTAGCTTTCTCAACTAACAAATCAGTTAAGCTTTTAACTGATACTAACAAACTACAAAACTGAATTACCTAACTCATAACAAGAAATTCTAGCTAGCTTGCTCACATGGATAAATCTAAGGAGGGACAAACATAGGTGTTAGCATCACCCTTTTTTTTTCTCGATAATGCAACCATTTTATTCAAATCTGTCTAGCTTCAACATCACTATGAGATACTTTACCCTCGTTCTACAAAGGATTGCAACGCACACACTATCATTTGAGAAAAGTAAGACTAAAAGGTAGTTCTTAGTACGTACACCTAATCAGATAGAAAGAAAATAACATAGCTACCAGAACATACATATGGGCTACAATATTTCACAAAATCACACTTAGTAAGAGAGAAAAAAACTCCAATAATTAATTAAGCCAAAATCGCAGATCGCACCCAATCCATCATTCAGCACCTCTATCAGTGTATGCTCCTTTTCATTGCTTCAATGTTGTATGATTATAACATGTTTCTTTCAATCTGAGAACCATTATCTGCTCATACTGCAATACTACACTCCCTCCAAACATACTTATTGTTCATTCAACTACAAAATACTAGGTACATGCGGTCATTTGCAAACTCTGTTCCCTGTGGACTTTTAGTCTTGCTATATCAGTTCTCAGTATGCATTAGTTTAACTTCAGCTCCCCTGTAAATATAAATACCCACAACAGAAAACAATGTATCGATAGCTTTAAAGCATCAAAACATCATACCCTGAGGCTTTTGTAGATTCACAGGCCCAAACAACCCTCTTTATTTCCTCTTCTGTGGGTGGATCTGGAACCTCCAGTTCTTCCTTTTGTTCTAGTGAAAATCTAGGAAAGCCCCCTCTATTAATTTTCAGGCAAACTGATTGATCATCAGTATATAGCTCCTTAAAATATCTAACTACCTCTTTTTTTATACACCTAGGATTCTTCACAACCATGTCCCTAATCTTTAACTTCCTTAAAGCCTTCTTACTTTTCCTAATGGTGGCTGTGAGGTGAAAATATTTACTGTTTTTGTCCTTCTCAAGTAGTGTTTTCAACCTAGACATTTGAAACCAATACCCTTCTTTTATTTTCAGCCAAGTCCATAGCTGAGAGGTGAAAGCATTTCTTCTAGCCACTTCCACTTCATTAAGCTCTTGTCTATCACGCAGGTCATCTATTATTTTGATTTCACTTTCCAGTCTCTGAATTTTCTAATCAATGTCTTCAAAAGACTCTTTGTTCCACTCCTTGATTAGGGCCTTCAGTTTATTCAGTTTAGAATGCAGGGGCAGATTTGCAAGCCCCTTCGATTCGTTTTCTACCAACTTTTTGAAGCTTGGATTAGAAAACCGAACATCTAGGGACCTACAAGGTGTCAGAGCCCAATCAATGTTTTCACCACTGATCAATAAAGGGCAGTGGTCAGAAACTGATCTTTTTACGTCTGATACTTTCAATTCTTTATACCACTCCAACCATTCTATGTCACCAAAAGCCCTCTCAATGCGGCTGGCTGAGTTAGTTCTATACCAGGTGAATTTGCTGCTCAAGAGAGGTAGTTCTACCAGCCCCATAGTTGCATTCCAAGACTGGAAATCCCTCATACTGGAAGTTATTAACTTATTACCCTTTCTTTCCTCCAATTTTAACATTTCATTGAAGTCCCTTGTAATCATCAAGGGGACAAAATACCTCTGCCTTGCACCTATTAATTCATCTCACACTACCTTTATGCCCATTCTATCATTTGGGCCATACACAATGACAATTGCTGCCATAGTGTCTTTTTCTATTAGCTTTCCATATAAACAACTCCAACGATCACCTTTGACGACATCTAATTTTGTGATTGTGGAAGTATCCCATACTACCAACAACCCTCCACTGTCCTCTATACCCTTTTAAACATATTTTTGTACAATTAATTATATAGATGTAGTATTTTTTTTTTAAAAGTAAAATCCAAAAAGTATTTGCTACAAATACATATATATGGCTCAAAGTCGGTCCTTAGATTTTGGGTGCTTTGGGCGAACTAAGAAAATGGCGCCCGCGTAAAATGTTAATGATAAATCTTTAGATATAAAAGTAAGGTAGTCTAGAATTAACTAGGGATAATTTTGTATATTGTCTTAAGGGCAATTATTAATCTCTTTTGAGAAAAGTGCATACACATCCTAAACTTTAGCCCATTTGCAAATAGGTACCTTCAACTATTTTTCTTTTCAATTAGTCCTTAAACTTATACTATTTTGATCCTTCGACTATTTTTTCGTCCCAATTAGTCCTTAAACTCCTACTATTAGTTAAATCAATCATTCTGTTAACTTTCAGTATAAATACAAAAATAATTTAATAATTTTATACCACTTTATATATTTGAAATTTATATGAATTTATTATTTTCCTGAAATAATTGAGCTGGTTGAGGCAAGAAAATGTTTGATAAACCAACAAATTCATGCTTATCAACTTGTCCATGCTTGTTCATCTTGTAATGGTGCATGAGCATGTAGAAGAAGAAGCATAGCTGCAGTGAACCGTAGCATTGTTGGATTGGAACAATGTCTGTTTTTTGGATTTTGCATATAATATATGTTGTGGAAATTATTTTAAATATGTCTGACATAATTTTTATATGTAAAAGAAAATTAGGGGAAAAAACATTTCAAGGGAGCCGCCCCCAACTGTAAAAAAGGTCCGCCAGTGTTAATCCCTTAGAGATAAAAATATAATTTTCTTATGAGAACGTTATTTAGTGTCATTCATCTTGTCTCTTTAGTTACTTCATCCAAATTAAGATATATTTGAGAAGCGTCAAGGTGTATATTAACTAAATAAATAAATATTAGTTTGTAGCTTCCTCTTGGCAGCATATAACGGATCACTTAAGGTAGGTCAAATATCTGGTTATTAGAGTCTGGTGGGTCTTAATCTCAATGCTATGACTCATTACTAATTACTTAATTAATGAATGTTATCTTAATATTGTACGTACTTGAGATAAAGTTGTTGGCATAGGTTCTCATTACATTGCGTATATACGATAACAGGAACATGAATAAATTTTTTTTAATATCCATCTGATAGGTGTGAAGTATTTACAGTTATTAATAGTGATTACTCTTCGTCGGGAAACCTGAAGGCATATAAGGTGGGTAGTCCCCTCTCAATCAGATTTTTTTTTTTTCATTTATAAGAATTAAGATTCAAACACCTGATCAATTGTTTAAGAGGTCCAAATCCTTATCACTTAAATCAATATATGGTGGTAGGAACATGAATAATTAATTATTAGATACAAACAAGTAAATTAATACCAGTCAACGTTTGCACCCATCGATTAAAGAAAGTGAGGCGTCTAGAGTCTGAGATCATTGGCTTCTTCGCGCTTGGAATAAACTCGTTTGGGGCTGAATCAGGGTTTTCAGTCTCAAACGATCAAGTTGTCACTCATATGGTCACATCGATCGTTATCATTAAACATTTAGATGAATCATACAATTAATTATATTCAAAGATCAAAGAAGAAAACTGTTCTGGATTGGACATCGACCTCGGCCCAAACTAGGCCCAACAATTCAACTAGACACAAGCCCAACCTAAAAGGAGTCTGACCGATTAAGATAGCCCGACAGAGGACAACTCATTGTTGGAAAAGGGCCGCGATTCTCGGTCATAACAATTGCTCAGCCATGTTACTATATAATCCACCATAGTCTCTCTGGTATGGATTTAGCTTATCTAAAACACTCACTTAAAATATTTTTTGATTTTTTAGCGGTCTCCAAATTGACTTTCTACTGTGCGGGATTTGGATTTCTTACAGTCGCTTGTATTACATTTTAAACAAAAATTATGGATTGTTTCTAGAAATCGTGGACAGCTTTCGGGAAATTATGCAGTGACGGCATGATATAACGATCGGATACCGTGCTTCCGTACTACATATAAAAACTATGGAAATTCATTGATAAAACATTGGAAAACTGTTGAAAATAGTTTCTGCCTAATAATGAATAATGAGAGCTTAAAGGTTTACTATTATTATTGTTTTTCAGAGCATATGTGTCCACAAAACTTGAACTTTCTGGAAGAATCGAGTAATATTGCTCGTAAATGCCATAACTAGCTTCATTTGAATAGAAGTGGTTTCACATCAATCTTTTATGTTAAGCTCGTATAAAATTATATATGTAAATATACGGTTATCATTTCAACAAAAAAAACACAGACGCTTATCATGGCTGTCTCTAATATATAATTAACAATATAATTTGCATTATTTTCATGAATTATATAGGTCAGAAAGACGGTATGATAGTTTTAGAAAGCTCGTTTCAAACCATGAAATGGATTGATGGATTGATGCATACCAAATTTGATCTAGCAAATTTGTTTTTTATATACCAACCAGGTTAGCTACTTCTTCAGAATAAAATTAAAGGTGCAGTCATGACTCATGAGAAGCCACTCAGGAAGAGAACATTTTCCTCTGGGACAAGATGGAAAGTTTTGTCTCGATAGGAAGCTATATACGACTGCTTCAAAGTACAAGGGCTAAATGCATTTCATCCATTTTGATTTTCCAGTGCCTCAATCCCCTAAATGGATTCTCTGTAGTCATTTTTCTGATTGCAAAAGATTTTGACTGTACATTGATTAATTAATGTGTATGACAAATATATTAGTACAAAAATAAGTATATGAGATCCTGATCATAGATTAAGGTGAATGAATGAATATAAAGATTTTGTAACTGTAGGAAAGCCCCATCCCTCAATCCCCACCATTTGACATATTTTTATGTTAAAGAACTGTAATATCGTTGGACCCACTTAAGAGAGGACATGTGAACATCAATGTCATTTTTGAATACATGATAATAGGAAGGAATATAGCAAAATGAGTGTGGAAAATTGCAAGAAAATAATGCATATGTTCCACTTACATCTATTAAGCCTAAACGGAAAATAAATGTCTTAACTAGTCTTAAGAATTAGGAGAGCATTGAAATATTTCATAAGGTGACCGTTGAGATAAGTTTGGATGTTGATTGGATGGTGAAAAGTTAAAAAAAAAAAAAACAAGAAGGAAGAAAAATGTGCATCTGGAAAATATTCAAAAAAGAAATAATAAAAAAATAGAAATAAAAAATAAAGAATTTTTGTTGAAAAAAATTGATGAGTATTCAAGGGAATATAGAGTAAAGGAATAAGAAGAAAAGGAATGTGATGTTAAATATGGGGTGTTCTTGTGACATTCCATTTTCTGTAACCGATTGTAATCACTTTGACAATGTGATTGTTATCTTTCATGTTGTATATGACCTTATGATTTATATATGAATGTTTCATTGATGGTTTTATGTCCATGATGATTGTTGTGATAAGTTTTCTTGTCATTTTGAGACGAAATCGATAAAAGTTCTGTTTTAATCGGTATCGTATAATTTCTCGTTTGGGAGGCTGGGAATCGGGGAATTGAGTATGATGTAATGTTGAATTACATTTTTCATTACTTTCTTGATTATTCCTATTGAAAAGAATTAGTTTTCATGAAATCCAAAAATTTACCAAAAGTAGTAAAAAAACCGATTATCCATTTTTGGTAAAAATCCTAAACATTTAATTCCTAACCAAATGAGAAAGGTAACCACCCTTTTTGCTTTAGGGAGTTCGGCCATTACATAGGGAATGGGCCAAAATCTTGCTTTTCCATGATTTATGGAATTGTGTTGGAAGATCTTATCATTAGTAGAAAAAATGTTTTTACAATTTTTGGCAAATCTTGTACAAGCTTCATCAAAGCTTGATAACACATGTACTTGAGCAAATCTTGACCCTCCATTTCTATGACAACTTTCCATCACCTTTTGAGTGATTTGTGAACTCCATTCCTCTAGGCCATTCGGCCATTTAGTGTATAAACACACTAAACCACTTCATTCTTTCATTTCTCCACACAAACGCTTCAAACTTCATTCTTCTTCTCCTTCTCCTAGGGTATTCGGTGGTGCGCTAAAGGGTGAGCATTCACTCACTTTTGTTTCAACTTCATATTATGACTCCTTGATACCTTCTAAACAACTTTCATCTTTGATTTTTCTTCATTTGAAGATGTTTTCATCAAGATACGTAAGGATCTTCAAGTATTATTTCAAACTCTTGAACTTGTTTTTCAATCTTCACTCAAGGGTAAGTTTCTAACTTGTTTCTTTTGCATTCTTACTCCTTGATCTAGCTTTGTTATACCTTGAACATGTTGATGAGAAATCAAAGTTTTTGGTCTTGTTTTCTTCTCCTTAGGGCCACGGTTTTGGTGTTGGTGTTGGTGACCAAGAATTTTTCTTCCTTCTCTTCACAAAGAACTTCAAGTGGTAATGGGGGGAGTGAACCATATTACACCTTAATGGTTGTGGTAAAGGCCTCATAGTTTTGTTGAAGGAAAACCGTAGATCTAGGGTTTCCTTATAAAGTTCTTTACTTTGTTGATATTGATGTGTATGTTGTGGTGTTGGTGTTGAAAATCATTTTGGCATGATGAAAAACTATTCTTAGGTTCAAGACCTAAGAATAGGATTTTTGAATGATGAACTTGTTCATGCTTTAATATTTGATGAAATGACTATATGTTGAGATGATTTTCATGATACTTTGAATGTTGTTGGATGGCATATATTTGGTTGAAATATGATGTGAATGGTTCAGCAATGGCATGTTTAAAATGGGAAGCCAAAGCTTCTATGTTCAAGTAATGGTTCAATGAATTTAAAATGTTTCCAAGAAAGCAAAACAAAATAAAAAGACCTATCTCACTTCCATAGGGCATTCGGCCTTGGTATGGTTAGTAGGGTTAGGAACTCAAAATGTTGATATTAAGAGGTTCAATTGTTCATACTAAGGTATAAAGGGAATAGAAATTGAAAAGGTTTCTTAAGAAATCAAGTTTTGGTTCCAAAGAACCAAGTGTTGTAAAATGAATATTTTGAGTTTATATGAAAAGTGTTTTAAGAATAAGAAGGTTTGATTTTGAGCAACCATTTCTTCTAACATGTTTTAAGGAAAAGATTTTCAAGAACAAAGAGTTTTCTAGATAGTTCATGTGGTTTTCAAAGGTTTTGATTAGTAAACCTACTTTAAAAAGGAATAATAATTTTTGTAAGTGCTTTCCTTATAAGCAATGAGTCCTTTACACTACTATTAAATAAATAAAGCAATAAAGCTATTTATTTCAGAATTTCTTGCTCTTACCTTTACATTCAAGTTATTTCTGTTTTGATTTTTTATACGATGATAATAAATTGTGCGATCTTTATGACCAAAGTCATACTTTAAACCCTTTAAAAACCGAGTTACTCTTGGTTAAAAGGCATTTAAACCCTTAAAGATGAGTTACTCTCGGATAACAGATACTTGAACCCTTAAGACCGAGTCACTCTTGGTTAAAAAGTATTTAAACCCTTAAAGACGAGTTACACTTGGATAACAGGTACTTAAACCCTTAAAACAGAGTTACTCTTCGTTAAAAGTTATTTAAACCCTTAAGACCGAGTCGCTCTTGGTTAAAAGGTATGTAAACCCTTAAAGACGAGTTACTCTCGGATAACAGGTACTTAAACCCTTGAAACCAAGTTACTCTTGGTCAAAAGGAACTTAAATTCCCTAAATTGATAAATTCAACCATCAATCTCTATCCTATTTCAAAATTTGAAATTTTAGATTTTTCTCACCCACCACAATTAAAAGAACAAAAGAAAAAAAGGGGGGAAAACTCTCCAAATTCCCTCGTACACCAGCAACACACCCACCCTTCTCTTTTTCCTTCTCTTTCTCTTTCTCTTTCTCTTTTCTCTCTTCTTCCTCTGGAACGTCTCTCGCGCTCTCTCTCTCTCTCTAACTTTCTCCTCCTTCTCTCTTAATTTCCGGTCAACTCCGGCCACCTCTCACAAAACCAAAACTATAGAAATACTCCCCACCTTCTCCTCTACAATTCTAACCGAATATTTTTCCAAACGGAGAAGGTTGACGATGGGGCCACCACCACTGTTTGGGTGTTTCCGGCCACCGTAGGGCCACTTTTCATCAAACCAACCCTATAACTTTGCTCTCTTCACCTTCCTCTACATTTCTAGCTGAACATTTTTGCAAACGAACAACGTTGACGGCGAAGCCACCATAGAACCGCCACTATGGTGGAAGGCCGCATCTTCCTCCACGTTTTGGACCGAGCACTGCCATTGCCACCGCCGGAACCGTCGTGCGCTGCCACCGTGGGCCACTGCCGGGACCGCCGTTCATGCCCTTTCTTCCTCCTTAGTAAGAATCCTTCATTTACTTCATTCCTATCTCTTGGCTTTTGATTTCATGAGGAACCCTAACCCTAAATTCCCAATTTGAAACCCTAACATTTTAATTTCATGCTTTAAATGGGAAATTGATTATGCTTTTATGAAATTGGGTATTTCAATTTCAAGTTCCCTATGTCAATTGTTCAAATCCCCCTTTAAATTCGGATTTCCCTAATTTCACTAAATTGCTAAATTTTTATCTTACTCTAATCATGAAATTAATTCTGTTTTAGTGCAATTAGAGTAGTTAATTAATGGTTCCCTAAGCTAATTTCATATTTCCATGACCAAATTGGTTTTTCCCAAATTGATTTTATTGGAAAAGTAATTCTGTTTTTATTAAATAAAATATTAAAATCCATTAGGCTATGTTTTTAATGATGATTAATTAATTGATATGTTGTTTGGATGCTGAATGTGCTTGGATGTTATCTCTTGGTTTTTGGTTGTGGCTATACTACTGGATATGCATTTTTGGAGCTCTTGTGAAGTTGCTTGCACATGTTGGGACGTTAATGTCACCTTCAGTCACCTCTTGGATTTGATGTTTGGAGTTGCTCATCAAAGAGACTTCATTTAAGGTAAGGGGATAAACCTGAGGAATTCCAATTTCGATAGCTATATGCTGCTTTGGTGTGTTGGTGTTTTAAATAAATATTTGTATCTGATTATTGGTGGAGTGTTTTATTTACTGCTGTTGATTTGCCTATGCATGATATAACTGCTGATGTATGTGGATACATGGTATAACTGTTGAATAAATGTATGGATGTATCGTGTGCCCTACTGTATGATTTAAGGCATAAAATGACCTAATATCGATTAGGATCCGATATCGTGTAACATAAAAGTTATAAAAGCTTGAGATATGGAATGGAGAAAAATAATAATGTTTTATTGTTTTTCAATTTAATTTAAAAGAAAATAATTAATTATCTCTTTTGGAATAAAATAATAATAAACAGCTGTTTTTAAGGAAAAAGTTAACTTAAAAGACAAAATTGTGAAAGATGTGTTTTTGATAACAAAAAATGAAATTTTAAGATAAATAGTGTTTTAGAAAACGTTATTAGTTTTTAAAATTAATAAAGTTAATCGTTTGAGAAAAAGCGTTTTGAGAAACGTGATTTTCAAGTAATTTGGTTTTATCCAAGAAAAAGGGTTTTTACAAGCTGTATTTTAAGGTTTGTGTTTTACCGAAAAACGACGAAAGAAAAGAAATGGTCTTTAGACCAAGTTTTATTTTATGGAAAATCGATCCCGAAGACTTTGCGTAAGTGTCGGAGATTTGGGTTTTGGTTTTTGAGTTTTTCGAGAAAAAATGGTTTTTAAGCTTAGAAACTAGAAACCGAGACGTCGGGGTTCTAGGATTCTACAGAAACACGTGGATCAAGTATCCGTGTTAGTTTTGGTCCTGTCGGCTTAGGGACGATCTTTGTGGTCCTGTAAGCTTGAGGATGTTTTTATGCTCTTGAATCCAAATTTCTAAACTGGTGCATCGGTTAGGGATGTTTGGGTTCGAGCTGTTTTGGACTAGATGTCTTGTTTTGAGAAAAATGTTGTTAAGGCTTAAAGAGTCTAAGACATTGTGGTGGTTGTTAGCGTTGATGCTACAACAAGGAAATATTGATGCGACAAAGATCAATTATCGAAAACTAAATAATTTTCTCATGCATTTTATGTGAGGTAGACGTGCCGTGAAAACGAGAGACCTTGATGATAGGAAACCCCGTAATGACTGTAAGTCATTATGTGTCATTGTACCTTGATGGGCAATGGATAAAATCCATACAATGTGAAGCATTTGTACAGTGTGATATGGTAAATAAATCCATACAATGTGAAGTGTTATGCTTGGATTGGACAAGGTGGTGTGGTAATGAAATCCATACAATGGGAAGCGTTATGCCTGGATTGGACAATGTGGTGTGGTAATGAAATCCATATAAGGTGAACCATTGTACCCTGTGTTGGTCAGTGTGATATGATAATTATGGTGTGCCTTAATTGGCAGTCGAGTTTGATCAACTCATTCATTGGATGATGGGATTTCCGGAAATCTAGAATTGAATATTAGTTAAGATATATGGAAGTGCTCATGCATACGTTTAGAGAATAACATTGATTGTGTGGTACGAAGCCCTTGTGTTTTACTGATTAGTACATTGATATATATATATATATATATATATATATATATATATATATTGTACTATGTTATCCATGATGATATCTTGTGAGATATGCTTATATGAATCTGTTGTATGTGTTTGAGTATATTGTTGTCGTTTTTGGATTCAAATATTGGTTTCTTATCCTTGCCTGCACATGTTGGACACCCTGTTGTGTTTTTGGATACATGTACAGATGTTTTATCAACAATCCTCTGAATCACTCCGGGACCCTATAGCTTGAGTGCTTAAGGTTGACGACGAAGAGGTGTGGTTTGTTGACGACAAGACCTAGTCTCATTAGTACGACTTATGTTGGGTAGTACGCTTTATTGTCATTAGAATTCTTTTGTCAGACCAGCTCTTAAGATTTATAAATGTGTAAGTCCAGTCTTTCAACTATGACTATGAGTGTTGTGTATTGAGAGATTTGAAGTATGTATGCCTAATGGCAAAACTTGAATTATTGTCATATATGATGAGTTTCATTTTGTTTCCTCTGATTATTAAAACTTTTCTTTTGGTATCAGATTTCCGCAAACACTCTATAAAGTTGTTTTCGAAAAAGTTTTCTTTTGTTAACAAGGGTAAAAGGGATAATTTGGGTTATGAAAGTGACATCCGAAGGAGAGGGGTGTTACAGATAGGATGACTAGTCCAATAAAGGAGAAATTTGGGCCTATTTTCAGCATCAAAGAAAAGGTCGGCATGGCCCTCAGCTAGCCGAACCTTGAAAAAATCTCCTTCAAATTGTTTATAAGAAGAAGTGAAAGGGTTGATTAGCCCCTTCTTGTTAAGACTGCTGAGGGAAATCCAACCGATCTTCTCACCAAACCAGATCTTATAAAAGTAAAGGAAGATGGGAGCGGAAGTTGGTATGTGTAAGCCTTTACATAATATTTGAAAAGCCCTCATCTGAGCCCAACTATTAGGGTGAAATTGTGTAGGAGCAAGGTTTAGGGTATTCAGAACATTAGATTCAAACTAAGAAATAGGAAGTTTGATTTCGAGATCAAGAAACATGGTTTTATATACATAGGTGAAATCCTCTTAGTTTTGCTGTTTAGACATAAACACACGTTCGGTTTCCAAACATGAGTCAACTATAAATCTATCTTTTGTCCTACCTCCTCTAGTAAGACAGATCTCCCTTCTTAATTCAACAATAGACTCGGGAGAAAGATATTTTGAGAAAAAAGTCCCAACCTCAGCTCTTACCACTCGAAACCAAGAATAGTGATATCTGGAGCAGGGTCCTTCTTGACCCTAGTAAATTTCTTACGGCGTTTAACAGTTGGAGGAAGAGTGTTAATTGAGATAACCCTCCTTTCTTAGAAGGATTATCCCATTAGTCTCAAGCTTAATTTATTAACTATATCTAACCGTATTATAACGATAGCGTGGTATTCAAGAAACGTTGCGAAAACAAAACACGATAAATATAAAAGCATACAGAAAAGCATAAATCATCAGAGTAAAGCGCAAATAAAAAAGAACTATATACATCAACTATGCATAAATATAGCCCAATCAGTAGGGCACTATACAATATATAAACATACAGTCTGTACATGAAAACTGAAGAGGTAAAGCAAATACATCAAAAGACACAAAACAAAAGCCCTCGCAGCTCACCAGAACTACACGCCCATCTCTCAAAAATACAGGCTAAGCGCCCAGTTCACAACCTAGACCTACTGGCAGGCTCCCACCACCAGTGGTGAGGATGCCCTGAACTACCCTGGCCCTCATCATGAGTATGCCTATAAGTCACCAGAGGCTCATACTCAGTCGACGAGCTCGACACCACGACCCGACGCCTAAGGTAGGTCCTCAGGTACTGCTCTGTTCTCTGCTCCTGGCCTCTATAAACAAAACCTCTCCGACTGCACCCATGTGATGTCACTGGCTCAGCCCAAGCGTAGTCCCGCTCATGACGCCTCGACGACTGCCACATCTTGTGAAGGGTAGAAACTGGACGACTCTAGAGGGTTCCAAAATATCCTCCTGGTGCGACGCCCGTCCTCTGAACAAAATGCTCACTGGTCTCGTATAGACCGTCAAGAAGGTATAAGGGTCCACATGCCACCCCTTATCATCATGATAGATGATCTCAATCAGCCCCAGCACCGGCATCCTGGGTGCTGATGTAATAAAAGAGTGCGCCCTCGGGTCCATCGTCTGCAGTAGATGGTTCCTCGTCTTCACGCGAACCAAGAACCAAACCAACAACAAGAAAACAATAGGGAGATAAGATTACAGTGCAAGCAAATCGGAATGACAACAGTAGTGCAGTGAACACATAACACAAGTAGCAAGTACGGCACATATTACAGATATTTTACACATCCAAACATCTTTCTACACAACCCGTGCAACAAGCATCCATCTCCATAAAGTCTCTCCCTCAGATCAATCCTCTAGACCGGGATACTAATCCCATGCAGCATATCAACTAAATCTCACAACACTGGGTCCACACCGGAACAGGAGTTAGTTTGTTCAAAAAACCGAACCGCTCTCCGTGACCAATAAGAGTGCATCCCCCTTCTGAAGCCCGGAACCGGGGTGTCTTGGTCGCCTCGAAAAGTTAGCCTGGAACGTGGAAAGCTCAGGGACTAGTCAGGCAAACCAGATTAGATCACGCGTCACGACACGATAAGAGCTACCTCATCCGTGACTGTAAACTATTCCCGAGATCGGCAACATCCCCAAAGTCACTCACTTGATCGCCCATTCCGCTCTCTGTATTTGCACTCAGATACATCTAACCTCAGGTGATGTTGGCAGCCCATACTACCTGTCATACGGCCTTGCCGCTTGGCAACTGATGATATGGAACAAACAACCTCAACGTGTATGATACTGGACCCTCACGCCTAAGCGCTCAACAGCCAAAACCAACACACAATGCCACGCATCAACACGACCCTCCACTCACACTTTCTCAACACATCACATCAAAGCACCAATCTGTCCATGGTACCATCTCGTACAAACATGGCTCACAGCCACTTAGCAACTAAACTTAGGCACAACCACCATAGCACGACAAATGATGCATAACCACAGCAGTAATGTCAATAACAACAACATAGTAGACATATCATACACCAAGTAGCATGTAGGCACGTATACAGATAGCAAACAACACATCACATCATCATATCAGTCATACGAAGCAATTCATCCTCCATTAACAGTTTTCTAACATAGGGTTCAAACTTAGTGGTGATAGCCCCAAGTAAACTAAACCTAGGGTTTAGATACTTTATTGGGGCTCAACCTCTAGTTAGGTTAGGGCTTCCCTACGCACAATAGAAAATACAACTACGCTACTCTTGCCTTCCAGACGACAGCAATATTCTTTCTCCCCACCTGAATAGTTGGCATGAAAATCAACACGAACACCGGCTCGCCAAGCTTGCAGTCAAGAACACGAAGAACAGCTCTAAGGTAGCCTCTCTAGCCGCAGTCTCAATCTCCAAACCATGAGCAATCACGAACGCGAACGTTGCGCTAATCACGAGCACAACATATATACAATAGTGTTAGCCCTAGGGAAATCGCAAAACTCAAGAAGAAAAAGTAGAAACTCGAAGAACACGAAGAACGCGTGTTAGGGATTTGAGTTTACCTTTAGCAAATCGAGATAGCAATACGTCGAAGTTGTAGAAAACTTCATCATGATCGCAATCGTGTAGTCAGAATCACATTCCGGCAGCTCGATCACCTCGAAACTTCATTTTCTCTCACTAGAATTCCAGAGTCTCTCTCTCTCTCTAGCTCTCTAAACTCGTGCTTCAAAAATGGAGAATGACCCAAGTGAAAGTGAAATTGAGACTTTACTTGGAGCATCTTGCTGAGAAGGCTTTAGCGTGGACAATCTGCACGCTTGAGCGAGCCCAACGCTTTAGCGTGGGGTTTCTTCCAAGCTTGAGCGTGGAACCTCGTCCACTCTGCCTTCACCTTGGCCTGACACGTGTCACACACACGTCAGAACTCACACCAGCTGACAAAGGCACTCAGCACGCTTGAGCGTGCAACATGCCAACGCTAGGGCGTGCTCCCTTCCCACGCTTGAGCGTGCTGCTCAGCTGGGAAGAGTCTTCCAGACTTCTAACTTCCCAAGTTTCTCGTTTAACACCTTTGGAACTTCCAACCTGGTTCAAGCCTATTCCTAAGCTTCCAACTAGGTCTTAAACTAATACCAAACAATTCACACAATCAATCAAAGCTCTAATCGAGATTAACCAACTCGATTAGAGTTATAGAAAAGTCGGGATGTTACATTAGTGGAATCTTCCTCATCCTGTACGTTGGCTTTCTTATTCTCCAAATGAGCACGAATCTCCTCTAAAGGGACATCTAGTTCCCTGGAGAAAGAAGAATCGAATAGAGAATCCTCTCCAATTGCCTCAACTTTGTGAGCAATGAGAGTAACTGGGGAAAAAAATCTGACAGATTCAGAAGCCATAGATAAAAAATAAATTGGGTTGAAGTAGGAGAAAAGAGGGGAGTACCTGTGCTTAAAAAAATGGAAGATTCGGAAAGCACAGAAGATGGAAAAGGAAGGAAATTAAGGGCAAAGTGAAGAAGTGGGAAAGGGAGATTATTTATAAGGTTTTCCAAAGACCGGATGGTGAAATGACGCCTTATTTAAACCGAACGCATACTAAGAAGAGAATCAGCGCGTTCATATCCCATAAGCATTGAAGCGTGTTCAATATACTATATATTAAGATAGGTGATGCAATCAGTGTGAAACGACGTGTCCCTCGGAATTTGAATTTAAAACCATTTTTACTCGCACTTAATGATGAGGGTGTGCAACTCTATAAAGTCCATTAACTGTCAGAAAGGAAAGGACAGGCTATGATAGGTGTCAATAAAGAAATCCAAAAATCCTATAGCGTGAAAGGCGAGTATTCATAACTCAGATTTTCGACTAATTATGATTCTCAGTTATCAACATACTTAAGCTCTTCATTTCCTTGAAATCACGAGCTTGGGGGGCTTGTGTACTGGTCGAGACCTAAATGCACGACAAACCGAGTATCCACGGTAAAAGGCCGAGTGACTCTTTAGCTTTCCACAAGGTTATTCAGAACCTCTCACTCAGTGGGAGAGTAAGCAAGCTAGAACAAAGTAACTTGGCGACCAAGCATACGTATATACAAATAAAGGATAAGACCTTATCCTTTATTTGAATATTTATGACTCTAGTCAAATATCAAGGATCTTATCCCTTAAGACGCGGAACCACTTTAAGTATGGATAAGTACTTGAAACATCTGATCTATCCGGAAGGTGTTAGTTAAACAAGAATCTCGGAGCTCACTAATAGATAAGAGCTCTCTCAGAGCTCACTAACAGATAAGAGCTATCCCTTTATCTATGGAGGAAGTTATCATTAAGGCACTATAAATAGAGCCTTACTCTCAACTTAGAACTACGTAGCTTTGATTCCTTGATTGGGATACGTAGGAGCAGGATTCACATTCTGTCAAGCTATACAAACACTTTCTAAAAATTCTTGTGGGAGATTAGTTGAAGTTAGGAGTGAGATACATCTTCTGCTCACATATCTCGGAGTTGAGATATTTGGATAGACCAATATATATTATCCCGTTGAACTTAATAAATTTTTCTAAATTTTTGTTTTTTTATTGATTTATTCTTATTATTTAATAATTTTATTTTGCATATTTATTTGGAAAAAGAATAATAAAAAAATATAAAATTTGGAGATAATTATTATATTATGGATAAAATAGAAGATTTTGGAATATATCTACAAGAGAAGATTTTCGATGAAATTGAGAAGAGAAGATTTTGGAGAAGACCGAAAGATATTAAAGATAAAGTTGTTAAAAATATTCTATTCAAATCATAAATTTGAGCTAAATAAAAATTGATCTTATAAGAAAATCAAAGAGTTGGAAACCTAGAAGGTTTTTCATGCCCTGCAATTTTTAAAGGAGAACCTTGCGTTTTTAAAAGCATGGTGGTATAGAATGTTCATGAACCATCGTCCACCCCAATAAATGGAGCAATGGGGACTAGAGCAAGCCATAATGTGATTGCATTGTAATCTCCACTTACTTGAATCATTTACAGATTTTTTCCTTAATCACTATATGCTTTAAATGTTTCTAGATTTTTCTGTATTTTTAGCCCTACAAGAGTAGTATAAATAGGGTTCATCACCTCGTGTTTTGGCATCAAGTAATACAAGTTTCCTTTGAGCAATTGAGAGTTCTCTCTTCCTTCTATTTCTGAGCCATTTTGGCATCAGAGCTGGTTATCAGATCCTAGAGTTCCGGTTAGTGAGAGAATCAACGGAAAGTTTGAGTTTTCCGGTGGTATTCTAAGAGCCAGAGAGATGCCACACTCAAAACTCCACTTTGCGGTCATTCTTTTCACAAAACCAACACTGTTATTGCGTCTGGAAGGTCCAAAAACCTTGAAGTGGAAGTTTTCGTTGCCAACGAAGCCTCCGTGCGCCACCACAAGCCTCGTCGCAAAGTTCGTTGGACCACCGTTTGCCACCTCCGGATCACCACACTCTGTCATCGGAAAGGTGTCTTCGGTACCCCAAGGATAACTTTATTCTGCCTAGGTGACCCAATCAGATATTGAGAACCATTTGACTTGACTCATTAACATAACTCATTTAATTGAGGTGGCACATTCTGGTTGGGCAAGGTAACTTTTATCCCAAAATTATTGGGGGTACCGAAGAAGGCATCCATCGAAAAATTCGGAGGTTGAAGACGCCCAATCAGCTACCACATCAGCACTGAAATGTCCAGTCAGCGACACATCAGCCCAATCACCTTCTGGCATGTGTCACACCTAGACACGTCAACAACCCAGTCAACATAACTTTCTAAATTATACTTTAGCCCCTCAAGTTTAGGAAATTCCCTTTAGACCCCTACACTTTCCATATTTGCAATTTGACCCCGAATGTTTTGTATTTACATTTTGACCCCAATATTTTCCTTATTTATAAAATAGCCCCTACACCTTAACAAACCTTACTTTCGCAAAAACCTTCAAAATGCCACCCAGGAGACAAAACGAGAGACCCTTGTATCAAATTGAGATGGATCAAATAAGGTGACAAATTCAACAACCAACAAGCCCTATTGGAAGCACAACGAAGAAGATTTGATGATGACGAATCCAGTAGTGACTCTTCATCAACTAGAAGCAGTCGTTCACTGTCACGATCAAAATCGCGAAGAAGATGGCGAAGAAAAAGATTTTATTAAAAAACATGGGAGTCGTCACCAATTTTATTTAATTCAGGAAAAAAAAATTGGAAAACCTTTAAAGAATGGTCTTTAGAACCAAATGTCGTTTGCGCATATGGAAGGATGAGGACTTAACTCCATAGCACCCCTAATACACCCGTTAAAAAAATAGTTACCCAAATTAATTGTGCAAATGTTTAACAAAATTTAAAGTTCTTATTTTACCCCATTAAAAAGGAACAAATTTTTGTTTAGGAAGAATGGATCAATGACAGAAATTTTCTTGAAAGGTACTTACGTGATCATATGGACACACTAGAAGGTCTAATTGTGAAAGAATTATTTTCGTGAGACCTTGGTCAAAGTGCTGACCAAACATCCAACATAATTAAAATGCTTTCCCCTCAAATTGTGCTCACCTCCATTGACTCGCAAGAAGAGTGTGCCCCTACTTTTTTGAGAAATTAAACCTGTATAGAGCCTTTGCTAACAAATAAAGGATGTGAGAATCTTGCAGCAACCAACACCCAAAGAGGACAATTCTTGGTCATCAACTGATGCCAATAATTTGGACGTCAACTTAAAGAAAATTATCGGTAGCAAAAATTGGATATAAACCAATTAAAGAGAGACCACTTCATTTAAGCAATGGATTTTAAGGATTTAGCATTTGCCACCCCTTTATCTCATATTGGATCAACTTCAACAAGAAGCTTGCTATCCCACGCAATATAAAAAATGACTTTCAAATAAATACCACCCTGAACTTCAAAAAAACCATGAGCACGTGAAAGAGATTCATGTTAAGCAGGTTGTACATGCTTAAGTCCTTATCCTTAGCTATATACTGATGTCATTCAAAACTGATCATGAAGTCCGCAACTTGCAAATCATGAATACCATAATCCATTCAATTTGATGATAGAAACAAATGGACTTTGAAAACCCAAATCAACACATCATATTAAGACCAACTCAATCAAACCTGCCAGACCATCAAGGCAAACTTGCGAATGACAAACATAATGATCAGATTGATCTTACTAAGCAAAAGTGCCTCAACAGAAGAATCATAGCATACCACAAACAATTATGCATAAAAGTCACAACTCAATACATCTCGAACTCAAAAGAATTGATACATCAATCTGAATTCTTATTCAGTTCATCTATCAAACACATAGCAGGCAATGCATAAAGAAAAATATTAGTTCATATTGAGGATTCATATTAGAAGAACCCAAAAATTCACATTTCTCATACTTCAAACGCAGATTCGTACAATGAAGAAAAGAAAGAACAAAGAAGGGAAGGGGGAAGGGAAAAAAAAAACAGAGGAATGCCCACAAGCTAAACAAAGCTAGGAGATTCCCCTACGCATTGCTTCGACATTTCTAGCCTATGACTCCACTCTTTTCTCCCTCTATGTGCTTTTTCCTCTTCAGTGTCTCAATGTGTGAGTAAGTTTGACCATCCCCTCTCTCCCGAATTCACTCTGCTGTAAGTGCCCTCCTCTCTTTGTGTCTATGTTGATTTCGATTTCATAGAACACCCATCGCATCAATCTGCAAAAAAAGAAATCCCAATCAATTCGTGATTTGGAGATTGAAATCGAAAGAAACGAAACTCACCTGATTTTCGCAAGCGACAATCGCGAGAGGCGCGGCCAAATCCCCTTTCTGCGCCATTGGGATTCAGAAGACGAAAGAAATTACGTGATTTCCGCACGAGAGGAAAGGTTGTGCGGCTAGGGTTTTGGGGAGAGGAAGAAGAGTGGTTTGGAGCATTCCCTGATGCATCCGGGTTTGGGTGGAATCAATGGAGATGAGATTGGACTTGGCCCAATGACCCTTTTTTTTCTTTATTAGTATTATAAACAAGACATAATTTAAAAATAAGAGTTTAAAATATCTTTATGATTTTATTTTCAAATTTTTTCTATATTTTAAAGGCAAATATAAGTAAATAAATGAAACTCAAAATATTTTGTGATTTTTTATTTTATCATTTTTTTTTTTTGGATTTTTATGAAGAAATAAAATCAAATAAAGCTCCACTTTTTTTGAATTTTGCTCAAAATATAAATTTTTATGATTTTGACTCATTCATTTTTTTTTATTTTGTATTTTTGGTAAATTTAAGTGAAAATCAAAACGGACCAGGTCAAAATGGTGTGTTTACGGTTGCCCCTCTTTACTTGTTGCTTACTAGAAGACATGACTCTTCATGTGATGATAGTAAGGAATGAGTAAAGAAAGGAACACACATTTTGTTCGGGAATGCATGCGACTATACATAGAGATTAAATGCAAAAGATGTAGGCACAACACCAACCGACAGAAACATAACAAAGTAATGGGCTTCTAATCCCGAAAAATTAAAGGACAATGAGCTTCTGAGCTCCAAAATTAAATGATAGTGGGCCTCTGATCCCAAAAATGAAAATGAGCCTCTAAGCTCGAAAATTAAATGGCAGTGGGTCTCTGATCCCAAAAAAATTAAATAACAACGAGCCTTTGAGCTCGAAGATAAAATGACAGTGGGCCTCTCGTCCCAAAAATAAATGACAATGAGCCTCTGAGCTCGAAAATTAAATGACAGCGGGCCTCTGATCCCAAAATTTAAATGACAATGAGCCTCTGAGCTCGAAAATTAAATGAAAGTGGGTCTCTGATCCTAAAATTTAAAAGATAATGAGCCTCTGAGCTCGAAAATTAAATTGCAGTGGGCCTCTAATCCGAGCTCGAAAATTAAATGAAAGTGGGCCTCTGATCTCAAAATTTAAATGACAATGAGCCTCTGAGCTGGAAAAATTAAATGAAAGTGGGTCTCTGATCCCAAAATTTAAAAGATAATGTGCCTCTGAGCTCGAAAATTAAATGGCAGTGGGTCTCTGATCCCAAAATTTAAATGATAATAAGCCCTTGAGCTCGAAAATTAAATGAAAGTGGGCATCTGATCTCAGTCTGAGCTCGAAAAATAAATGCGACGAGCCTCGTAGCTCGAAAAATGACTTTTGTGATTGGCCTTGAGCTGGAAAACTTTATGAATTGAGTCATGAGCTGGGAAACTTCATGCAATAGGCCTGGAGCCAAAAAAACCTTATACATTGCCATGTGCTGAGAAACTTCATGCAGTAGGCCTTGAGCCAGAAACTTTATCCATTGAGCCATGAGCTGGGAACCTTCATGCAGTAGCCTTGAGCCATAAACTTTATAAATTGAGCCGTAAGGTAGAACTTTATGCAGTGGGCCTTGAACCAGAATGAGCGAGCCATGAGCCATAAGAATAGAGCCTTGAGCCAGATTTTTTTTATTTTTTTATTTTATGAATTGGGTCATGACCCGAGAATTTTATGAAATGGACCTTGAGCTAGAACAAGTGCCATGAGCCATAAAAAAAGAGCCTTGAGACGAAAAACTTTATGACTTGGGCCATGAGCCGGAAAAGCGGGCCTTGAACCGAAAAACTTTATGACTCGAACCACCAGTTAGAAAACTCCATGTAACAACAAGTAAGCCTTAAGCCAAAAGAATTACACAATTGGCCTAGGACATTATGCAACGGGCCTTGAGCCAGAATGTGAAATAGGCCTTGAGCAAAAAAATATGCAACTGGCCTTGAGCCAGAAAATTTATGAAACAAACTTGAGCCCAAAAATTAGCAATTGGCCTTTGAGCCAAGAAGGAGGTCCGTGAGCCTTTAAACAAGTAGAAATTGGCCTTGACCTAGAGAAAATTTTGAATTAGGCCATGCCCCTTGAGACGGAGAAATTATAAGTCAACAGAAATACAATTCTTTTTTTCTTCTTCTCTTTTTTGTCATTCGCAAGTGAACTGGAAACAAATTCTCAGCTTGGGGTTCAATTTGACTCAGACTCACATTTTTTTTTTTTGAAACAAAATCTCAACTTGGGAGACAATTTGATTCGACTCACAATTTTTCTTTCTTTTTTTTTCTCATTTCTTTCTTGTATTTTTGTTAAAACATTTGCACTGGCGGGCCAACTGGACACCGACTCGCAAGGGAGAAACTTAGATTTTTTGTTATTTGCAATGGCGGGCCAACTGGACACTGACTCACAAGAGAGAAATTTAGATTTTTTTGTTATTTGCAATGGCGGGCCAACTCGATACCGACTCGCAGGGGAGAAACTTAGATTTTTTATTATTTGCAATGGCGGGCCAACTCGACACTGACATGCACAAAGGAAGCTAAGAGCGTGAAGAGTAACCATGCAGATAAATTGAATCTTGAGCTTCTTAACAAGCATCAACCAATCAAATTCGTATGTGGACACCTTGTGACTTGCTTTTTCACTTATAAATGATGAATATGGGTAAAACCATGTTCTTGCTGCCTTAGAATGTAGTATCTTAAATGCCATTGATCTTCACATTCCCTTCATTTCCAAGTCTGACTCATAATCTTGATTGTTGCTTGAGAATATCATCTATCATCCCTACTTAAGATCTTTGAGCTTCTTGTGGCTTGAATGATTCCTGGGGAGATTGTCATTAGATTCCTGGACATTCATGGATCAACAATTGTCTCAAGAAGGAGATTGAGTAGAACTTCTTTGAGGATTTTTGAATGAGTGCAAGGAATATAGAAGAAGAGAAAGAGCCATACAAGGTGCGACAACAAGGAAATCAAATGGATCAAGACTTACTAGCTGATGTGCCCTTTTGCGAGCCAAAAACAAAATTGCCCCAGTGTAAGGCCAACTCGAACTTTTGTTAAGCAACGCGCAAATTTGTCCCAGTGTAGGGGTTAATTGAACAAAGGGGAAATTTGTCCCAGTGTAAGACCAACTCAAACTTGAAAACTTGTCCCGATTAAGCAACAAGAAAATTTTCCCTAATGTAGGGCTAAATTGAACAATAGAGAAATTTGTCCCAATGTAGGCTAAAATTGAATAACACAGGATTTTACCTCATTGTAAGGTTAAATTGGATAGCGCAAAAAATTGCCCCAGTGTAGGGTGGAATAGAATAATGCAAGAATTTCCTATGTATAAGGCCAAACTAAACAACTCGAAAATTTGCCCAGTGCCCCACATTCAACCAAAAGTGTTGACATAGCATATGGTTGGGTAGCAAGTTGTCCTTGCATAAACCCCTCTTCATTTTATCTTTTTTTTTTTTTGCCCTAACTTTTGCTTAGACCGCCCTTTCGGTTTTCAGTCTAACGAGCTTTTTTTTCTTTCTCGTGGAGCAAAACACTTCAAATTGGAAAACAAAGAGTGGGTACCTTGTCTCAAGATTAAGATTTTATGAAGATAACAGTAACCCCACATTGATCAGAATGGACTTTTGAAGATTGTAACGTGGCCATGGTTAAGGGTTAAGAAAAGAAAGGTATAAGAGGCTCAAACAAGTGTTTAAAGGTGAATGAGACCGAGGATCTTTGGCTTATCTTGAACTCAAAACTCCCTTCTTCTTTTTTCTCTTTTGTTATTTCTTCTCCCTTTTATAGCATTACCAACATTCTTCCTTCTTCTTCCTTTTCCCCCTTTTTTAGTATCACCTTCATCCTCATCATCCTCTTTTCCTTCTTTTTTTTTTTTCTTTTTCGTCCTTCTTTATCTTATCACCTCTTCTACATTTTCCTTCTTTTTCCTTTCACTTGTTGTTGGTTCAATGAACCTTTATTCAGTGCCAAACTTATAGGTGATCCTGATCTAAGGTTATCTAAAAGAATTTATAAGGCCCAACATGGGTAACAAGGGATAATGATTTTTTCATCAAGTATATAGAAAGATGGCCAATCTTCATTTCAAATCCTGATTGCTCATTTCACATAAAGAATTAATCTTGAGACAAAATTAATACATGGTAAAACCACACCTTCGTTTATTTGCTCTTTTTTTTATCTTTTTTATTTATTTTTTACTTTTTTTCATTTTTTTTATTTTATTTTCTTTTCTTTCTTTTTTCAAAGAGGTGTTGGCCCAGACAACCATAACCCAAGAGGAGGGTGAATTGGGTTTATAAAATTTTGTAGATTTATTTAACGAAAGCGATTTGCTCTATAAACACCGAAAGCACACACAATAAAAAATAATCTAAATAATAAAGATGATAAATAATAGATCACAATATAAAAGAGATAGGGAAGAAAAGCTTGCAAACCAGATTTATCCTGGTTCAGCCACCCACCGTTGGTGACCTACGTCCAGTCCCTATAATATGTTTCCGGGTTTTATCCACTAATACCAAGCTTCAAAGGCGCTTAAAAAATCGTTAAAACACAGAGCACTCTAACCATGTCTTATGGGATGCCTCTCCACGTGTAAGAGCCTCAACAACCTCTAGCACTCTCCTTCACGCTTCTGGGATGCCTCCCCCGCGCTTCTGAGCCTAAAGACGTATACAAAAGGAATGCCCCACCCTTTTACAAAAGAAGGATACCTCACCTTCTAAATAGAGGATACCACCCTCAACTTAGGGATGCCTCACCCTATTTCTAAGTTGATACATAAAGAGAATGGTGAACAATTGAAACACTCTTGATAGTGAAAGTATACAAATTGAAGAACTATGAGTATGATGATTTTAACACAAATTTGGCTCAAGAGAATGTCTGAAATGTAACAAGTTTTTGCTCAATTTTTGTCTGACTTCGTGTTCCAAAAACCCCCAGTTTATATTATTTAAAAATCAGAATGTTGGGAATTAAATGGGGGAAGAGCTGAGTTTAAGCAAGTACCCGTTGTTCAGGTTTTTTTTTTTTTTTTCTTTTTACCGTTGTGAATCACTTGAAGAATAGTGTCAATCGATTGACTCAATTAATTACCAGTTCAAACACAAAAATATAGCTTGACAATCGGTTGATACAATAATTAAATCGATTGAAGAAAGTTGGTCAATTGAGTGGACAGTAACGTTTGATTCTTTATAACCGAGACATTTCAGCTCATTGGCAAAAGAAAAACTGAACCTATAAATCAATTGAAAGAACTACAAATCGTTTGCATATTTAATTTACTTTTCACTTTCACTATTAAATTCAACTGATAATAATATTCTTTTATGGGGAAAAAGGCTTTACGCCTTGCACTGTTCAGGTTTTATATATACATAAAAAAAAAATAAGGCTATTCCTTTCTATTGGGTTTTACTTCTATAATTCAACTAATAAGCATTTTAAATATATATTGAAATATATATATATATATATATATATATTTATTGATAAAAAAAGTTTTATCCTGAAAAACACTTTGCTAAACAAATGTTTTTGATTTTAAAAAACCTTTTACTCAAAAGCGTAGTATTTTAATTAGATTGATTAAATGAGCCAAAATAGGTTTTAGTCCATCATACTCTTACAAGATTTCTAAGGCCTGATATATTTATTCAATCTTTGGTTGAGGTCTTGATGCTTGAACATTGATACTCGTAGCTTTTCCATTTCTTGCTTTGCTACCCTTTGAGTACTTGCATGCTTGATGGTCATATGTATTTTGTCCCAATCTTTGCTTGAGGTCTTGATGCTTGAACATTGATACTCCTAGCTTTTCCATTTCTTGCTTTGCTACCCTTTGAATACTTGCATGCTTGATAGTGATATGTCTTTTGTCCTGCATGCTCATGGTTAGTGTTTGTCATGCATCATATATTTATACCATATTTTTTCATCAACACATGTGTACATGTACAACACATTTTATCAAGCAATATTCTAGATGTCTATGAAATCTTTCAACAATTAATATTTGGCATTTCAACAAACAATATTTGGCATCATCAAAACTTAACATATTGAAACCTATGGAGTTTCACGTTCTCCCCGTTTTTGATGATGACAAATCACTAAGCAAATATATTATTTCAACCATTTGTTAAGATAAACTACTTGTTATGCCATAAATTTGCTTTCTAATTTTTTTTCTCCCCCTATTTGACATCAACAAAAAGGATTTTTGGGAAGAGATTAGTGTAATAAAATAAAAATTTTGTTTCTCATATTTTCTCTCCCTTTATATGAAACATATGATGTCGAGAAAAAGACACATTTATATTTTTGAGCATATTATTCAGAGTTGCAGTGCAGTTTAAATAAAGAACTCTCCTCTTTACAATGTCCATCAAGTAACAAAATGTTTTTATTTTTAAATTCTCCCCCTTAAACATGCAATTCTATGCGCTCATACTCCCCCTTTAGGATTAAATTATTTCTCCCCCTTACAAAAATAATTTTGCAAATATACACACTTCACTTTTCATAAGATTTGAAGAAGGGTAGAAGACATATATTCTACTACAATATATAAAGTTCAGGAATAGAGATACTTATTAATTTTATTGGAGAGATGTGCTCTTTGTTTGTGGTAATTCTTTGAATTGGAAATATCTTCCTTTGAGATTTAATCATTTGAAGATAGTCACTTGTTCACCTCCTCCTCATAGGCTCGGTCTTCAAGTATTTGATTGCTATATTTGAAACTTACAAATCTCCCAAATTAATGATTAACATCAAATAATACTTAAGCACAACGACCAGCAAGGCATGTATTGATATAATATATAAATCAAGTATCACATGATCAACTATGTCATTTAATAAGGACAAATTATCCACATATTCATTTGAATTCAAAAACTCAATTTAAGCATTTTAAGTTTCATGATATACACGATCATCAAAACTAATACAAGCATTTTGGGACAAACTGTTCATGTAAGGCATATAGTATTTAATTAAAAATTTCATGCACACATATATGCCAATCTAGATATGAAGTAACTTCATATAATTTCCATTTAATGGTGCTATGCTCCCCTTACTTATTGCCTATATTCTTCTGTCTATATTTTTCTCCTATGTTCCTCTCCCCCTTGATGTCATAATAAAAAAAAAAAAGGCAAATAGTCTTGCATTACTCAAGAAACATTCATAAAGATGTAGCATGTACTTATTTAATTAATTGGCAAACACATTTTAGCATTCATATTTCTGCCACTTAAGCTGGATCAGTTCTTCAGCATTATGCACACACAGACTTAGCATAGATAATGAAGGTGAGCTACATGCATGAGTCCATAAGAAAACAACAATTGAGTTTATATGTTCAATTATTATCAAAAGATTAAATTGCATTCATCAAAATATAAGCTCAGTAGGATTTAGTAACAATGATCTTTTGAACCACAAATTATATAGTTGAGAGAAACAAGTATATACCATCTCAGCAAGAACCACAAATATAATCAAGATAACTAATGTGCATTTGTTCATTCAAGCATAGCATATAGTTAATTTCATTTTGCCCTTTTTATTCCCCCTTAATATTTTTTTTAAAATCGATTTTTAAACTAAAATTATGAAGAGAAATAAACTTGTCACACTTTCAAATCCATTTAGTAGAAAGAACAAAGAAGGGAAGGGGGAAGGAAAAAAAAACAGAGGAATGCCCACAAGCTAAACAGAGCTAGGAGATTCCCCTACACATTGCTTCGACATTTCTAGCCTATGACTCCACTCTTTTCTCCCTCTATGTGCTTTTTCCTCTTCAGTGTCTCAATGTGTGAGTAAGTTTGACCATCCCCTCTCTCCCGAATTCACTCTGCTGTAAGTGCCCTCCTCTCATTGTGTGTATGTTGATTTCGATTTTATAGAACACCCATCGCATCAATCTGCAAAAAAAGAAATCCCAATCAATTCGTGATTTGGAGATTGAAATCGAAAGAAACGAAACTCACCTGATTTTTGCAAGCGACAATCGCGAGAGGCGCGACCAAATCCCCGTTCTGCGCCATTGGGATTCAGAAGACGAAAGAAATTACGTTATTTCTGCAGGAGAGGAAAGGTTGTGCGGCTAGGGTTTTGGGGAGAGGAAGAAGAGTGGATTGGAGCATTCTCTGATGCATCCGGGTTTGGGTGGAATGAATGGAGATGAGATTGGACTTGGCCCAATGACCCTTTTTTTTCTTTATTAGTATTATAAACAAGATATAACTTAAAAACAAGAGTTTAAAATATCTTTATGATTTTATTTTCAAATTTTTTCTATATTTTAAAAGCAAATATAAGTAAATAAATGAAGCTCAAAATATTTTGTGATTTTTTATTTTATCATTTTTTTTTTGGATTTTATGAAGAAATAAAATCAAATAAAGCTCCTCTTTTTTTGAATTTTTCTCAAAATATAAATTTTTATGATTTTGACTCTTTCATTTTTATTTTTTTTTTGTATTTTTGGTAAATTTAAGTGAAAATCAAAACGGACCCGGTCAAAATGGGGTGTTCACATTCACGAAGACAAAAATTTAGAAGCAACGATATGAAGGTAGACATTCCAGATTTCGAAGGGAAGCTGCATCCAGATGAGTTTGTGGAATGGCTTCAAACTGTTGAACGAGTATTCGAGTACAATGTGGTACCTGAGGAACATAAAGTGAAGATTGTCGCTGTCAAGCTAAAGAAACATGTTTCCATATGGTGGGAGAATCTTAAAAAGAAGCGTGAATGTGAAGGAAAAAGCAAGATGAAGACAAGGGAGAAAATGCGTTGAGAACTAACTCGTAAGCTCTTGCCCTCATTTTATTATCAAGATAAATTTATTCAACTTCAAAATATTTAACAAAAGGACTTGTCTGTGGAAGAATACACAAGAATTTGAAAAGTTGATGATGAAATGTGAAATCCAAGAAAGGGAGAAACAAACAATAGCTCGTTACCTAGGAGGACAGAACACCGACATTGTCCACCCACTCCAACTCCAATAGTATTGGTTCTTAGATGATATCATTCGTCTAGCCGTTCGAGTTGAGAAGCAGATAGCTAGAAACTCTTCACACCAACCTTCCTAAATAATTTTTCAAACACCTAAACACAAACCCAACAACTTATCTCTTCAAACAGACCCCCCCCATATAAATCCATCAAAGAACCAATTCCAAAGCCCCTAATGCTTCAAGTGTCCAGGTTTTGGACACATAGCCTCAGACTGTCCAAATAGAAGAACAATAACTATCATTAAGGAGGAAGAAATTCAAACCGAGCCTGAAGAAGAAAAATAAGAAGATGAAGACCTCGTGTTTGATGAAGAATATATCACCCTTGCTGATCAAGGTGAATTGTTGGTGATGAGGCAAAGTACATACACAACACTATCAAACGAGGAACCATGGTTGAGGCACAATATCTTTCATACTCACTGCACCATATAAGATAAGGTTTGTGATGTTATCATTGACAGTGGAAGTTGTGAAAATGTCGTGTCAAACTACATGGTGGAGAAATTGGAACTGCCGACACAAAATCATCCACATCCATACAAATTACAATGGCTCAAAAAAGGAAGTGAGGTGAGAGTTTCTAAATGTTGTTGTGAGACCTTTTCCATTGGTCAAAAGTCCCAAGATAAGATATGGTGTAATGTTATTTCTATGGATGCATGTCACCTTATTCTTGGAAGACCCTGACAATATGATCATCGTGCCATATACGACGGTTATGAAAACACCAATTCCTTCGTAAAGAATGTAGTAAGAGTCAAGTTAGCACCAGTGCCACCCTATGAACTTAACAAAAAGGAACCTAAGCCACTAGCGTCTTTAGTGACCAAGGAACAATTCAAGGAGACAACAGAGGAAACCCAGCCCATGAGCTTTGTTCTATTGTACAATTCCTCAATGAATTTCCGGATGCTACACCATAAGAAATTTTGCATGGACCCCCACCATGGAAGTATATCTTTACTCGAGGACGAGTCTTTTCATATTAAATATCATCTTGTGTTTTGGCATCTAAAAATAATGAATAAAATAGATAAATAAAATAAATAGAGAAAAAGATGAAGAACGCGTATAAAATGTTTATAGTCTGAGACGTGTGAAATCACACTGTCCTTAAGGATTATTTCGCCACAGTAATTATAATAATGCGAATATCCCCCAGGATTTAATAGACTCTTCCAGAATAACAATATTATTCTGGGTACTTAGAACAGTAAGATTGATATCAACACTCGTCTGATGTAAAGAACACACAAAAGTAGAAGAAGGAAGAATTTTACTTTTTAAAGGAAAAGCTCTTACGGTGGTTTTTTTAAAACCAAAACAAATGCATCACATTTTCTATCTATTTCCAAAAACTACTATATATCCACAAACTGATGAGTGATGTCTACTAATAGACTTGTTTTAGAAACGTTTTCAAAGTGAATATTAAATAAATCAATTGCATTGAAGAGTTTGCAACGTTAGAATATTTTGAGGTAAAGGACAACATAATTAAGAGCTTTAAAAACTCCATCAATTCTTAACGAAAATATTAAGAAAGTTAATTATAATAAATGGTAATAAAAATTATATTTAAAATCTTTTAAAACAAATTATTTTGGAATAAAATTTTCCAACAAGTAATACAAGTTTCCATTGTGCAATTGAGAGTTCTCTCTTCCTTCTGTTTCTGGGCCACATAGCTGCTATTGTAAGAGGCGAAAGGCGATTTATCCATATTAAAGGATATTCCTATCGAAGGGGGTTTATGGTTCTTTTTTTCTTTACTATTTTGTATTACGGGTTCCTTTAAGGATTTAGTTCTTGTTTTGAATTTTTCTTTGATTATGTGTAACTAAACTCATAGTTGAGGCTATGGTGAAACCTATGCATTGATACATTTGATGTTAATCCCAATTTTAATATAATATTGTGTTTCTCTTTCTCTATTCAATTGGATTTGTACTATTGCTTTGATTTCTAAAAGTATTGCACACCCACTATGTCAGATTCAAGATTTAATAGCGCGTACTTTTGGCATTTGATAAAGCGCTTTCGAGTGTTTTCTATCTCGATGCTATTAAAAGGGGTTAACAACGATAGCGCTTTCGAAGGGTTGTCATAGACTTATCTACAATAGCGCTTTCGATGCCTTCACATTAAAATTCGTGTCTAAGAAAAGGCCCCTATTGTAGGATCGAACTAAAGACAACGCTTACTATAAGAAATGATCCCCCAAAAAGATAGTGTTTGTTCAATAAAGCGCTATCATAATTTTAACTATGATCACGTTTTCTTAGAGAACCGTTGTCTGTTTCCCACCTTTTTTTTAAAGGAAATATTTTTGCTACTTTCTACACATTCCCCTGCATTCAACATTCAAACTCCATATACTTTATTGAATATGACAAAGTCCAATTTCCATCATTTTCAGCAATGCAAATAGAATCTCCCAACTTATATTGGTTGTTAACATTTACCTACAACAAAATTAAAACACACAAGTAAAACGTCAATGGACAATAATAAGTGAAGGATACACAAATGAAATAAATAAATCAAACAAATATAAAATTAATTAAAAAAACATACATGTTTAAGTCGATCTTTTCCTTTTCCTCATCGAAGTGAGACTTGTCTGTTCCTTATTGGTACGAAATGAAGGAGCTAAATTGAAACTTTCTTCTCTATACTTATCATACATCTCTACACTTGTCTCCACTACAAGAAAAACAACGATTAGCGTCAGCCAAAAGCCCACGCTACAAGCCCAAAGCTGACGCTAATTACCACTTTAGCGTCGGCTTTGCGTCGGTGTCGTGGCCTACGCTTTTTGGCTCGTCGATACGTTTAGCGGAGGGCCATAATGGTCGACGCTAAACTAGCGTTGGCCCAACCGACGCAAACTGGCAGCTAGAAAGGCCGACGCTAATGTAGCGTCGGCCAAAGCCCATGCTAAAGCAACGCTATGGCCGACGCTAAAACT
This sequence comes from Ammopiptanthus mongolicus, assembly GCA_039655645.1. Taxonomy (NCBI): domain Eukaryota; kingdom Viridiplantae; phylum Streptophyta; class Magnoliopsida; order Fabales; family Fabaceae; genus Ammopiptanthus; species Ammopiptanthus mongolicus. The sequence continues at coordinate 30,315,944 of CM077348.1, read as the reverse complement.
AGCGAAGGCCAGACCGACGCTAATCAGTTGTGCCATAGTGTTGCTTTAGTGTGGGCTTTAGCCGACGCTAAATAATTTTTTTTTTAATTTTTTTTTTTTTTACAGATTTTGTAAATTTGTAGCTTTTGAATTACAAAACCTGGAAATGTAAAACAAAAATACAAAACTCAACAAAGACATTAAATACCAAAATCAACATAAAATTTAACTTTAATAGTATTTCAAAGAAAAGTACACATCAAAGTAAACTGTGCGTAATATAAAGTACTGAAAAGTATACATCATAGTCAAAACTAAGTGAAAACAAAATCAGCAACGTCGACCATGTGACGATGCATCATCCATCGTACGGTCGTCAAGATCATCATCATAATCGGGATGCTGACGATCGACCACGACAGCACTCTAAAGCTGCTAGGCATTCCATCACAATTCGAAACTGGCTCTCTAAATTGGCGTTGTGCTCCCTAGCTCTGACAGCCTTTTCCCTAGCTCTAACATGCTCGTCGCCCTAAGACCCGCTACTGCGACTAGAAGGTGCCCGAGACTCCTGAGTCGGTGAAGATATACCACGACGGACGTTCAAAGACAAGTTCGCAGTGCCATAACATCGGCCTCAGGTCCTTCCCCCAGCAATCTCCTGCCACAAGTCAAGCTTCCTCTCCCCACCACCTCTTGCATCCCACCCGTGGACGCCTTATCAACTTGCGTTTGTATTTTGGAGAATCCCTCCTTGAGGCTTACTCATTTCCTATTTGTGCAGAAAATTGTACTTTATTAGTAGGTTTCATTATAAAATTTGGTAAAGTTCTTGGCTTGAAGAAATTCTGTTGAATTGATCAAGCATCAAGTGTCTATGAAAGAAATAGACCAAACATTAATGTCCTTCCTACTATCAATTAGTTGAATAGAAAACATGTGATTAATGCTAGTGTCCTAAACTTTAAGTCCCATTCCTAAGACTACCATAGATTCATCATTGTGGTTTCTCCTTGCTTTCTTAATTAGAGAAGGTAAAAAAACATATTACTCAGGGGCAAGCAGGTTGATCTTGCCCAAGATTATAAGGTAATTAAGATCTAAGTTAACAAATATAATCATATGCATGCATAAAATAGGGAAGGAAATCAAACATTCAAGAAATAAATGTAGAATGATCAATGTTCTCCACTTAGTTTTTGCAGCACCTAGTCTGGCTTTAAAACAGAACTGGTATTAAACCAGTGGGACAAAAATTCTAAAATTTTAACCAAGTCTAGTTTAGGACTTTATCTTTCTAATGAAATAAGTTTCATTTAATTTGAACATCTACACTAAAAGTTATGCAATCTTCAAGGCAGACTGTCCAGAGGCAGGGTTCTCCAAAATTGCTTCACTTTTAAACTTAAAACTATATTAATCTGTTAGTCCCAAAATTCTGAAATTTTTCCCAGACCTAGGTTAGGATGTTAACTTTATAATGAGTTCAAGTTTATGTGATTTGGACACTTATGGTGAGAGTTATGCAATTTTCCATTACACGCTGTTAAGAGTAGAAGTTCCACAGGATGCAATATCGAATTAAAATTCAAACTAGTACTGATCTATAGGAGCATAAATTCTGAATTTTCATACCCATAAACATTAGTTTCTTAACTTTCATATATATTCACCTAACCACTTGACAAAGGAGAGTAGCACAACATTTAGAGTTTGTTTGAATAACTCAATTCCATAACATTCTCCAAGTCTCAAACCATCTACTACAAGGTAAAAAGGCATAATATATTCGACATGTATACTAATTATTTCCACATAACACGAAACCAAGTGCACAGAATTCTCTAATTGAAGAGAAATAAATAAAACTATAAGCACCAGCATTCTACTTCAATACATGGCATTTATTTACTGGAACATTCTATGTCTACAATTCAAGAATAAAAACATAGGCAACCTCATTTTAGATAAGACCTTCTTGAAATAAGTCAAATAACTTTACCCTATTTTCATAAAGTCCTTTCATGAAGTTGTTTCCCAATTTTAGGAATAGGCAAAGGGTTAAAATAAAATATACAAAACAAGACAGAAGTATCACAAGGTGCAAATACTTGTCGCTGTAGATAGAAATCTAAAACCTGAAAACAAAATAGAAAACTCAGTGCAATTGAAATCAACTTGTTTGGGGATTCCTTCAATGAGCTGGCCACATGACAAGCTGAATAAGGTATCTCCTGTAAAAGTAGCAGGAAAATAGAAGTTTATGTGGTCTGCATATAGTACAAACAAATAATAAATTGGAAAAATAAGCATCAAAGGGCTGAGTAAAGAAAAATCACACAAAGGAACAAAGCAGAACCTAGATAGAGCTTGATAAGTGTATAGCCTAACATTAGTGCACTACCCAAAGCAATAACCCAAACACCTTACACAGAAAAGTCCTACACCATAGTATTGACCAAAATAAATCGTGGAGTCTAGCCAGATGACAGGAAGTTAAAGACTGGGATCCTGTGATGGAAAATACTAACAAGTCAGGCTAAACTTAAGTGTCTTCTAGTACAAATCAGGAGTTCAGTCAATAGAAGAGAAAAGGAAACAGAGTTTGAATTTCCATAGAGTACAAAATTACAGATTAAATGATACAGGGGCTTGGCATAGGCATGTCAGTTTGAAAATTATATAGAAATATATTACAAAAAGATAAGGATAACAAGAGAAATTAACCCAACATATATTACTTTTGAGGACTTTTCCCCTGCTAAACTAGCTCCTGGCCATTAGATGATTAGAAAATGAATGCTAAAAGTGGGATCATTAGTCATAGAGAGGATTTGAACATGCACATGAAAAATATATAGTCTTATCCAAATCGCTTCAACCAATTAAGGCAACCATATTGTCATTTATATACATACATATCTTATGACTTGAGTCTTCATCTCCAGCAAAATACAAGAATATTGTAATTAACTCAAAATAAACAAATGAATATACCAAAAGCTTAAAAAAAAATATAATTTTTAGATTGGGCATGATATAGTTTAAAGTCTCTGCAAGGCAGGTGGAGCACTATGTACTGACTAATCCGAAATATAGTCAATGCATATTTGTAAAAGTGTTTTCGAGCCAAATCACTTTCACTTCCCAATAACTCAATTAATACTCTAGCAGAATATGTAAATACTTACCCAATATGGCTCATTTGAACCATGGCTTTCATACTTAGAGTCCTTATGCTCAATTTCCTTCTTATCGGTGGAAGTGTTTGAAGTATTGCAGCTATCTGAGACTAGCTGAAATAGCTTCTCACTTCCCTAAGAAAATGATATAAAACAGAGCAGAGACTTATGCACAATTCAAGATAAATGGAATCACAAGCAAACCTCCAAACATTATATGAAAAACCTAAGGATCAAAAATAGCATAAGCCTAATGGAAAGTCAACATCTATCAGGGATAACATAAAATTAGAAAGCCAATCCTCCATGACAAAAATAATAAGAACCATGCAATTTTTTTTTTTTTAATTCTTGTCAAATCAAATTATGTCCCTTTAACAGTGGTAATCCTGTGATTTCAGGCACCAGCACTCTACGATTGAAAAATATATTATGTAAAAGTGGACGAGGTTGGATTTATAAATCAACATTCATGAATAACACTTATAATTACTTAAGAAGATTAAAAAAAAGGCCTCAATGTATAGAGGGGATGCGATATAATTATCTCAATCCCATGATTTCTAAACTGGATTATTGGAGATTTTCAAGTAATAACCAATGACACATCCTTTGACATTTTGACAATCTTAACAACTTGACAATATTAGCGCCTATAAAACAAAGCACACTTAAATGAAATCCAGAAGAATGGGACATTAGGCAAAGGTAAAACCTGTAATGTATAATTAAGAAGAATGGGTATCAATTCAAGTAAAGAATGAATGGAATATTAAAAAGCAAAAATACACAAGGTTGGAAAAGTTTACAAAAGTAATAAAATATTTGCAGTTAACATTCACTAACACATACATATATACACTAAATGCAGTGGTCACTGGAATCAACGAAATCGAACCATAGAAGTATTTACGATGGATAATTGTTCCCCGGTATTAACCATTCCTACTAGAGAGAAATAGCGATGAATTCTTGGCAATAAGATAAACTAACCCAAAATATTACTTTCACCTTTCAAGGACTTAATTTTATACCTATTCAACTAGCTCATGGGGAAAGGGATTTTTTTAAAAAAAAAGTGAAATGCCTAGTCAGTTGGATTGAATGTTAGGGTTTTATTGATGGTGAGAATTGAGATAGAGAATAAGAGGAAACGAGACAACGGAGGAGATGACATACCTATGGCGGTGGAGATGGCGGTGACAACACGCAGGGAAGGAAGCCCCTAGCCGCGATGGTGCGTGGAGCGACTCGCCGGGAGGAGAGCAAGGTGGCGGAGTGACGCGTTGTTGGAGCGTTGTGGAGGCAGCAAGGCTTCCGTGCGGCGACAATGGGCGGCGGTGAGATGGCGGCAAGCTGGTGCGGCACAACAAGGAAGAAAGAGGGTTCTGGAGGCACAAATAGAAAAAGATCGAAGAGAAAGCCACAACGAAAAATATTTGTCTGAGAATTAGCGTCGGTCAGCCGACGCTATACTAATTAATTCAAATTAGCGTTGAATATAGTGTCGGCCAAGCCGACGCTAAGCTACAAAAACTATAATGTCGATCATTAGCGTCGATGAAGCCCACACAAAATTAATAAAAAAATAAAAAAAAAACAATATCAGCATGCTAGTGACGGCTTAGCGTCCACAAGGCCGACGCTAATTCACCAAATTAGCGTTGGAGTCGTGGCCGATGCTAAAAATTGCAGCTAAATACCAGTTTTCTTGTAGTGCTCCCACATTTGGTTCAAGTCTTTGATTAAAGAAGCCAAATATATGTCTATATCATTTCCTAGTTGAGAGATGTGGGTGAAATGGTGAAGAATGAAGAAAGTGAAGTGAGGTACCTGCAAAATTAGGAATTTGGGTTCTAGAAAGTTTTTAATTTATTTTGTTAATTAAATAAAATAATATATAAGAGTATTTATGTAATGCTAAAAGAAATGGTGACCCTGCAAGGTGAGAAGTATGATGCTTGTCCCTATCCTCGAAATTATATTGGGGGAAATTTTCTTCCTCATCTCTATCGCAGTGGAAAAAAGTTCCTCTATCGAGGCCTCCAAATAAGGCCGTCTCCGTGGGATCTCTGAATATACATGCAAATTATCATCCCTAATCTAATATTGACTTCTTCATTAGTTGACTTATGACACCGACCAAATTACCCAAATATCTTTAAGTTATGGGGAATGGATCCCCTTATGAGCCTGTTTGGTAAGACATTCCTACGAGCTTATAGCGGATGAGAAAGTAACCCTGTTTCATAAGCGCCTCTGTCACGAGCTTATAGCGTTTTTTCACGAGCTTATAGCGTTTTTTCCAGACTCTACTTGAAGTAGCGTTTGAGCTTATAGCTTATAGCGTTTCATTTTTCTTTCCACTTTTATCCTTATTATCTTCATTTAATTCTACCTTTATTCTCTTCTCTCTCTTTTATGTAAAATCATTAATGAAGATGTACTTTTATGTCATTTTATATTTTTCAGCTAGTTCAACCGCTAGTTTTACCAAACACTTCCATAGAAAATAAGCTAGCTTATCCGCTATCCGTTATCAGCTACCTTATCCGCTATTCGCTATAAGCTATCCGCTATCAGCTAGCTTATCCGCTAACAGCTAATTTTACCAAACAGGCTCTATGTTATTTTTGCTTATGTTGAATCTCTATCCCTCATGTAATGTGTTGAAGGAAAGAAAGTGTGTGTTTAAAATATGGAATAGGGTGATTGAGAGCCTGTTTGGCAAAGCACTTCAACGAGCTTATAGCGGATAGTTTTTAGCGGATGAGAAAGTAGCCCCGTTTGATAAGCGCGTATGTCACGAGCTTATAGCATTTTTTCACGAGCTTATAGCGTTTTTTTCAGACGCTACTATAGTAGCGTTTGAGCTTATAGCTTATAGCGTTTCATTTTTCTTTTCACTTTTATCCTTATTATCTTCATTTAATTCTACCTTTATTCTCTTCTCTCTCTTTTATGTAAAATCATTAATGAAGATGTCCTTTTATGTCATTTTATATTTTTCAGCTAGTTCAACCGTTAGTTTTATCAAACACTTTTACAGAAAATAAGCTAGCTTATTCGCTATCCGCTATCAGCTACCTCATCCGCTATCTGCTATAAGCTATCCGCTATCAACTAATTTATCTGTTAACAGCTAATTTTACTAAACAGGTCCTGAATGATAGAAATTAAAAATATAACACCCTCATATTTTTTTTCTAACATAAAAGGATCTACTCCCAGAAGTTGCGCAAGGCTGTTTGATCATTTTCCATATTTCCAAAAGCCCATTTTGGTGCACGGAAAATTTGCAACTATATACTACATTTATGACGGTTCATTAAATTTATCAATTACCTAATCCACTAAATTGTGCCAAGATGCCTCACATAGTATTATACTGATTGCCAAGATTTATAACATTGAGAAACGTGCATATGAGAAACGTGCGTAGACGTGGTCCTGGTCCATGACTCAAGTTTTGTGAGAAAAGTAAACATGTGCGTGCCGATAAATAAAAAAAGGATAAAATTTAGATATAATTTTATATATATATTAAGTGATGTTTTTTTAATGAGAATATGATATATATAATAATTATTATACATGTTATCTTTTCATTGATGAGTCTTTATACATATTTTATTCTCATTGAAAAATAACATCTTATATACCTATGAAATTGTATTTAAGTTTTGTCCATAAAATAATCCAATTATTCATTGATTTGAATCATGAGTAAAGATCCATTTTGATTCCTAATAATTTGTGAGATATCCAATTTAGTCCCTGAGAAAAAAAAATTCATCCTTTAGTTCTTGACAATGATAAAACAGGGACACGTTAGTTCCTCCGTTGATGACCGTTAGAAAGGCTTCATTAGTTTGCTGATGTGGACCGTTAAGTAATCCAATTATCTGTTAACTTGTACCATATGGATAGAGTCATTTTGTCAACAGGAGTAAATACCCAAAGTAGTCCCAACAAAAAACTCAAAACTCAATTTAGTCCCTCAGAAAAACAATTTGTCCTGAAAATAATTTTAAGATAACTTAAGACCAAATTATAACCTAAGTTCATGACCTTGAATACTTTATTAAAAATCGCAATACAATATGATAACACTTTAATTTTTGAGTGATTAATTTAGTTACAAAAAATCTTTCAAAGATTAACACACTAATGGACCCAATTGAGAGTTTATTAAAATACATAAACCAACTAACATTTGGGTGGATAGAAATTAAAAAATAAAATATATTAGTGTCTTACTGTGTTTATTATATATTATTTGGATGGATAGAAAATAAAAATAAAATATCTTATAAAATATTCAAGTCTAAGTTAATATATTATTCAAGTTTTTTTTAATATTTTTTTATTCATGAATCTATGTTTGTTTTAATAGAAATTGGGAGAAAGAAACTACGGTAAATGTTAAATGTTCTTTGAGGTATTGATTAAAGAATTAAAATTAAAATGTGTTATTGAAAATCACAACTTTTAAAATTATGAATGTATTGTATTGAGATTTTTAATAAATCATCCAAGATCACGCACTTACGCTATTCTAAAATTATTTTCAGGATTTTTTTTTTCCCGAGGGACTAATTTGGTCTTGAGTTTTTTGTCGGGGACTAATTTGATTATTTACTCTTATTAACAAAATGGCTCTATTTATGTGGGACAAGTTAACAAACAGTTGGGCTCCTAAACAGTCCACATCAACCAACTAATAGAGCCGTCCTAATTGTGATTTTTAATAAATCATCCAAGATCACGCACTTACGCTATTCTAAAATTATTTTCAGGATTTTTTTTTTCCGAGGAACTAAATTTGGTCTTGAGTTTTTTGTCGGGGACTAGTTTGGTTATTTACTCTTATTAACAAAATGGCTCTATTTATGTGGGACAAGTTAACAGATAGTTGGGCTCCTTAACGGTCCACATCAACCAACTAATGGAGCCGTCCTAATAATCATCAACAGAGGGATTAACGTATCCCGATTTGTAATTGTCGAGCACTAATGAGTGAATTTTTTTCTCAGAAACTAAATTGGGTACCTCACAATTTGTGAGGGATTAAAATAAGTCTTTACTCTTGAATCAATATCACAAATCTGAAATTAAACCCAATCAATTTGAATATTTTTTTGCATGTTTTAGTTAATTCGAATCAACCTGCTTAATATTCGATCTTTATAGGCTTGGTTCTCAGATTATGGTTTCTGAATCAATAAACTAAATGGAATCAACTCATTTTTTATGGAGTTGACTTGGTGTGAGTTTACTAATAAAATTTGGAGAATGTTAACTACTATCTTTAACATATTGATTAAAAAATCAAATATAAAAAAATTACATTGAAAAAAAGATATATTCAATATATTAAAAATTAAAAAATTAGGATTTTCATTCAAATTTTTTTATATATTGATTCCTTAATCAATATACTTATAATACTCATTAACGTGATCCATAAAATTTTGGCAAACCGAACCACTTTATTTTGTTTCAGTCGAACTTTTTTATTTATTTTTTCGTATGAAGCCGATGACAACATGGATTGTAGAGTCTACGAGTGTTGGGTAATGTGTAAGGTGTGATGGAATGGTCAATGGTGACTGCTCCCTCACAAAGGTTTAATTGGGGAAATTTTTGGGAATAACCCAAAAAAAAAATTTATTTTCCTAAATACCCCCTTTTTCCCATTATATACATAAATACCTCCTTTTTTTTCCTTTCACTTTCCCCTCCCTCTATTCACGACTTCCCACTTTCTTCTTTTTAATTTTTTTTTTTTTATGTTGAGAAGTTAGGTTTGGTGGAACCGACTTCTCAATAGACAGTTAAAAAAATTTTCATTTCATAGGTAGGAAGTCGGGTTCTCTAAACCCGACTTCCCATAGGATTTTTTTTTTTTTTTTTTCGAATTTTTTTAAAAAATACGAATTTTTTGGTTTTTTTTTATTTTTTTGGATTTTTATTTAAATTTAATTGGTTTTAGAGTTTAAAAATGTGTGATTAATTTTTTAATTAACTAATAGTGTTGGATGTTAATTATATGATATCAATAATCGTTTTATGATTTCAATATTTAATTTTATGAAATTTTAATAAAATTTAAAGATTTTTAGGGTTTAAAAATGTGTGATTAAATTTTTTTTAATTAAGTAATTGTATTGGTTGTTAATTATATGATAACAGTAATCGATAATGCGATAATAAACATCAATTAAAATTTATAACAAGAAACTATTACAAAAACTCGTGAGAACGTTGCTAAAAATATTGCATATATAATTTATCATATAAACGTGAGAACGTTGCTAACTGTGTGCTCAAGTGTGCAGATTGATAAATCAAAGATAAGTCTTTATAGTTTAATGACGGTAAGGACTGCACGAAGAGTCCAATGATATCAAAGGAAGTTATATAAGTCCAAAGCTTAAGCACGTCCAACATATCTCAATGAGCAAATATCTTACAAGTTGAAGCTAAGTAGCTGAACAAGGAGAATATATCTTAAGAATATAGTAAATGTTCTACGTCCAATATAATGAAGTACATATTCCAGGAAAACAAAGACTGAAGGTCCGACGTAACACTTATAAGGAAAGAAGCTATGAAGGTAAAAAAGATATCAATGGTCAGAAGCAAGATTTGACATATTATGTGATAAACTTATCCAAATAAGATGATCTTGGTCTCGTTGGAAAGATAAGAGAAAGATCTACATCTTTTATGAAGAAGTCGAGATCTTAATCAATCTCTTTCGGGGTGAAATTTTGTCTACAAGTTGGAGACGTAATGTTGTTCCTGACAGCCAGACCATTCATGCTTCCAATGGAAATATCTGGAGCTGTAGGTGTCCAAATTGGACTCAACACAGTTTGCGTCCGATGTAATTGGACTCAGCATAGTCCGATGTAATTGGACTCAAGACAATTTACGTCCGATGTAATTGATAGTCCGATGTAATTAGACTGAACACAGTTTGCGTCCGATGTAATTGGACTCAACACAGTTTGCGTCCGATGTAATTGATAGTCCGATATAATTGGACTCAACACAGTTTGCGTCCGATGTAATTGGACTCAGCATAGTCCGATGTAATTGGACTCAAGACAATTTGCGTCCGATTTAATTGATAGTCCGATGTAATTGGACTCAAGACAATTTCCGTCTGATGTCATTGGACTCAACATGGTCCGATGTAATTGGACTCGAAGAAATTGGCAAACTCTAATTTATTTTGTATTACAAAATATGTTAGTAAAACATCTCTGATTCATCTCAATGTTCCTTGAACATATTCAGAAAAGAGTTTTTGGTGCTGGTTATCTGTTTTGAAGAAAAGTTTTTAAAATTCCCACATCACCCAATTCACCCCCTTCTTGTGTGATGGTTGCTTGACCCAACATACTCATCCGATGCAATCTCGTCCGCTCCTTTACGTCGGTGCAATCTCGTCCGCTCCTTTACCTGGCGCAAAGGACAAAGCTAATTATGATGCCCTGACGCGTGCACAGTGACGTTTACTCCCCCGATGCAATCTCGTCCGCTCCTTTACCTGGCGCAAAGGACAAAGCTAATTATGATGCCCTGACGCGCGCACAGTGACGTTTACTCCCCCGATGCAATCTCGTCCGCTCCTTTACCTGGCGCAAAGGACAAAGCTAATTATGATGCCCTGACGCGCGCACAGTGACGTTTACTCCCCCGATGCAATCTCGTCCGCTCCTTTACCTGGCGCAAAGGACAAAGCTAATTATGATGCCCTGACGCGCGAACAGTGACGTCTACTCCCCCGATGCAATCTCGTCCGCTCCTTTACCTGACGCAAAGGACAAAGCTAATTATGATGCCCTGACGCGCGCATAGTGACGTCTACTCCCCCGATGCAATCTCGTCCGCTCCTTTACCTGACGCAAAGGACAAAGCTAATTATGATGCCCTGACGTGCGCACAGTGACGTTTACTCCCCTGATGCAATCTCGTCCGTCGATTTCGTCGGTGGAATCTCGTCCGCTCCTTTATTGATGTCTATTAATAGAACTTCACTCAGCCTCACTCAACACTACTGACACTTCACTCAGCCTCACTCAACATTACTCACTTCCTAAGTCATGAGTTCCTCATTTGCCTTTCTTTCTGTCTATTACAATGGACAAATTGTAATGGACTGCCCAGAGGGTGTGATGTTTCAATGCGACCATCCAAAGTTGATGAAGGTGAAGACCAACATCAAACTTGGTCAATTAAAGCAGTTTATACAGAGGAAGATACAACTCGACAACAACAAGAGGGTAGTCGAAATTGTTTATCGATACCCTACATCCATTGCTCAAGGATATGTCCGATACCAACCGCTAAATCTTGAAGGAGATGATGATGTACAGTTGATGTTCGACATGTTCGACAACTGCAGAAGCCTCGGCGTTTCTACCATTGAGCTATACGCAAAGATGGAGGATGTGTCCGATCTTGTCCCCCAAGCCATTGATCTTAATGCCCCAACACACCCCTTCCACACATCATTTCCTCAAACAGAAGACTACCACGTATCTTTTCCTTCATCCTCTGACTACCACCCATCTTTTCCTACTTCCTCAGCCTGCCACTCTTCATTTCCTCAAACCCAAGACTACAACTCTTCATTTCCTCAGACCCAAGACTACACCCCATCATGTCCTCAGACCCAAGACTACAACTCATCATTTCATCAGACCCAAGACTACACCCCATCATGTCCTCAGACCCAAGACTACAACTCACCATTTCATCAGACCCAAGACTACAACTCATCATTTCATCAGACTCAAGACTACAACCTATCATTTCCTCAGACCCAAGACTACAACCCGTCCTCGTCTCATGATATCCCCGTCACTGTTGTTGTCGGTTTCCACCACGAAGAAGTCGGTGATTTCAGTGAAAATGAAGACAACGATCTTGCCCTGTCTGGCGACGACGACGATGATGTGGACGACGACGAACCTGTCGTTGTGCCCTTATCAATTGCACCTGCTTATGACCCACCGTCACACATGCATACCTTGAACTTTGACCAAATGAATGAGCCTAGTGAATTCGGGCACACATTGACCCGCCAGAACTTACAGTCATTCGATACGATGGGAAACCTGGTAGTAGGGATGAAGTTCCCTACTAAACAAGCTTGCATGTCCGCGATTAAGCACTTCCATATCAATCGCTCTCTGGATTTCTCGGTAGTGCAATCTGATCAGGCGAGATTCGTCGCCAAATGCCGGATTGATGGATGCATGTGGAGATGTAGAGCAGCATTGGGAAAGAAGAGCCAAATTTGGGAGATCCGAAAACTGGGGGCGGATCACACATGTGCATCAGCAACTCTTTCACAAGATCATCGCAAGCTTGACAATAACCTAATTTGTGAAAGTATCAGGGGTATGGTTCAAAAAGATCCATCAGTAACCGTGCCAGTGTTGATTGCACACATACGAGCAACATACTCGTACACCACCACGTACAGGAAGGCATGGTTAGCTAAGCAAAAGGCTATTGAACTGATCTACGGGAACTGGGAAGAGTCATACAATCAACTACCAAGATGGCTCCTCACAATGCAACAGTTTGTTCCAGGAACAATCGTAGAGCTAGAGACACTGCCGGCCTACAACGGAGTGCAACTAATTCGTGATAAGCGAATATTCCATCGAGTGTTTTGGACTTTCAAACCGTGCATTACTGGCTTTGCGTTTTGCAAGCCCGTTGTGTCCATCGATGGCACCTGGTTGTATGGAAAATACAAGGGGACCCTTTTGATGGCAATTGCTCAAGATGGGAACAACCACATATTTCCTATAGCCTTCGCCATAGTCGAGGGTGAGACGGCGGACGCCTGGTATTTCTTTCTCCGAAACTTGAGAGGGCACGTCACACCCCAACCTGACATATGCTTGATTTCGGATAGGCATGAATCAATTAAAAGTGCCTTTCGGCGAGTAAACAGTGGATGGTCGCATGTTTATTGCATTCGACACATAGCCCAAAATTTCATGAGGCAATTCAAGAATGCGGATATGCGAAAGCAAGTTGTTAATATGGGTTGGTAGTGCATTCATTTATATTATTATTAATTTTTGTTTCTTTTCTCTTCATATCAATTTGGAACTTAGTTTATTCTGACTCTTCAGGATACGCCATGTCATATCCGACGTTCAATTATTACTATAATGCTGTCAAAGAAGAAAACGCAGAGGCCGTAAGGTGGTTAGACAGTATCCCTAAGGAAAAATGGACTCAAGCATGGGATCAGGGGAAGCGTTGGGGACACATGACAACCAATCTTGCTGAGTCCATCAACGGCGTACTCAAGGGGACGCGAAATCTACCAATCACTGCGATAGTCCAAACAACCTATTATAGGTTGGTTAGTCACTTCGTCAAGAAGGGAGAGAAACTGCAGGCAATGATCAGATCCGGCCGTGTTTATACCGAGATTCTCACTAAGGCCATTGACGAAGAACGAGCCGCATCCAACTCTCACGAAGTCATTACTTTTCATAGGGACAAGCAAGTTTTCTCGATCCAGGAAACAGTACAACCACGCGAAGGTCGACCTGCAGGGAGATTTAGGGTGAAACTACTTGAAAAGTGGTGTGACTGTGGAAAATTCCAGGCATTACACCTCCCATGCTCACATGTCATCGCTGCTTGTTCGTCTGTTTTTCATGACTACATGTCGTATGTGGCTGATAAATACAAATTGCAGTCTGCATTCAACGTTTACAACGAAGAATTTGGCGTGGTACCCAACGAAGCTTATTGGCCACATTATGATGGAGTTGAGGTGTGCCACAATCCTGCCATGCGAAGAGATCCACGTGGTCGTCCACAGTCTACTCGCATTCGTACTGAGATGGACCTCAGGGAAAGGGGTCACCCAAAATGTTGTGGACTTTGTCGACAACCAGGGCATACAAGGAAGAACTGTCCTCGCCGTGCTGGAACTTCTACGCAACCATAGCGTAGAAATCAGGCACTATTAATTTCAGTGTACGAGTTTTTGTAATAGTTTCTTGTTATAAATTTTAATTGATGTTTATTATCGCATTATCGATTACTGTTATCATATAATTAACAACCAATACAATTACTTAATTAAAAAAAATTTAATCACACATTTTTAAACCCTAAAAATCTTTAAATTTTATTAAAATTTCATAAAATTAAATATTGAAATCATAAAACGATTATTGATATCATATAATTAACATCCAACACTATTAGTTAATTAAAAAATTAATCACACATTTTTAAACTCTAAAACCAATTAAATTTAAATAAAAATCCAAAAAAATAAAAAAAAAACCAAAAAATTCGTATTTTTTAAAAAAATTCGAAAAAAATAAAAATAAAAATTTCCTATGGGAAGTCGGGTTTAGAGAACCCGACTTCCTACCTATGAAATGAAAATTTTTTTTAACTGTCTATTGAGAAGTCGGTTCCACCAAACCCGACTTCTCAACATAAAAAAAAAAAAATTAAAAAGAAGAAAGTGGGAAGTCGTGAATAGAGGGAGGGGAAAGTGAAAGGAAAAAAAAGGGGGTATTTATGTATATAATGAAAAAAGGGGGTATTTAGAAAATAAATTTTTTTTTGGGTTATTCCCAAAAATTTCCCGTTTAATTGCACTAATTAAAAAGGAATTCAAAACAACAACCTTTTTATTTGGGAAGTGGTCTCTATGAAGATCCTAGTTCCCACAAACCCCCACTAAGAACACCGACCATGGAGCTATCTCTGACATTCAGATTCAGATCACAGAACCTCTCATCTTTTCCACACACACCCATATCTCCATTCAATCACCCTTTCAAGCATCAACTACCCTTTTCAACAAAATTCAAGACCAAACCCAAGACCACTTCACTCACAGTGACAGCAAAGAAAAAGACACCCATTGAAGGGGTCAGCGATGAGTTGAATGCCATAGCTTCTTATAACCTTGATTTTGCATACACTCGTAGAAGGGTCCGTGCAGCTTTCGCTGAAGTGCAGCAGCAGCTTGATCATTGTTTGTTCAAGGTTTAATTGAGTTATGATCATGATTAATGCAAGGCTTCAATTGCTGAAGTTTCAATATTTAATGTTTTTTTTTTTACTTTAATTTTGCTTTATTGTGTGTGTATATGGTTTCATTGTTCAATAATCAGTGACTGATGTTTAATCTCTCTCATGCTAGAATGCTCCTGCTGGGATCAGAACTGAAGAAGTAAGGTTTTCTGCTTTACCTTATTATTATTTGTCAAAAAACAACTAGGAGTATGGTGATTTCTGAAGTTTTTTCTTTGATTAGTTTAGGTTTAATTAATGTGCATGTTTCAAATAGGTCCTTGTGCTTTAAAAGTTTGTAATTGGGTCCCTAAAACATAAAAGATTTGTAATTGAGTCCCTGATACATTATTCTGCTAGAGTTTCGTTAAGTACAAGAACCTATTTGAATTTTTCTAAAATTTATAGGGATCTATTTGAATTTTTCTAAAATGTACACTATTCACAAACGACGAGTGGATGGATCATTTAACGGATACTTAACGAAATCCTAAGGAAAAAGTATGAGACCCAATTACAAATTTTCTATATGTTCAAGGACCCAATTACTAACCCTTAAAGTATAAGGATCTACTTGAAAATCCTCAAATAGTTTAGGGATCTGCAGATTAATTTAACCATTTGTTTATGTTACCATGGTGGAAAATGTAATTATTTTTTTTAAACTTTTTGTTAAGTAGTGGTACGAAAGGAATTCAAGGGGTTTGGAAATTTTCTGTAAAAGCTGGATGCCAGCATCTGGTGTTCCAATCAAGGCCTCTGTGTGCTTCTGTCATGGATATGGTGATACGTGCACCTTCTTCTTTGAAGGTTTGTCATAATTTCATTTCATAAAGTTGCCAAGTTACTCTGAGTAGTATGTTGTGTTTTATGTTTCTAAGGAAGCTTGAGTTGAGATTCATCGTGTATGATTGTGGGAGGATTTGAATTTTTTATTCAGGCATAGCAAGGAGAATTGCTGCATCTGGGTATGCTGTTTATGCTATGGACTATCCAGGTTTTGGTCTTTCAGAAGGATTACATGGTTACATATCAAATTTTGATGATTTGGTTGATGACGTTATAGAGCATTATACAGAAATTAAAGGTGTAATTTTTTAGTATTCATGGTATCATATTGATTATTGTATTGTAATATTTTACATGTGAAAATATATAATGCTGATCATGCTTTGTATTTCAATTGACAGCAAGGCCTGACCTTAGAGGGTTGCCTCGATTTATATTGGGGCAATCAATGGGTGGAGCAGTTACTCTTAAAGTTCATTTGAAGGAGCCAAATAATTGGGATGGAGTGATCCTTGTAGCACCAATGTGTAAAGTAAGCTCATTCCTCTGTATTGCAGTTGATGCTCACCAATTTCGTTATTATAATTTTCAAAGTTCTGTTCAGCTTAAATTATTTGTGTCTTTTGAATCTCCTACATGCAATTTCTTATACATAATAAAAAGAAGTCTACCCTCAAAAGTATACATTGTTATTACTTTTAGCCACTGATTTGACTGGAATTTGTTTGCTTACTGCCAAGTAAAAAATGACGACCACAGTTAATTTCCAACATGCAATGCCTCCGTCCAACTCTATTCTTTTAGAGAGATGAGGCACTTCTAAACCATAATGTCATCAGCTATGTCACTGGTGAAATATAAAGAAAATGCAGTAAATTTCATGGAAGTTTGGGATCCACGTATGCATGGACCTGATTTGAGAGTCTATTTTTCTATATCTTTTGTTTTTTGAAATTCAATATCTTGTATATTGATTGAAATTACATCATTCTAACTCAACTGTGTAGTTTTACCAGCAATGCACTTTTGTTTATAAGGCAACAAATTTCCACAACAGCATCAATTTACAGCATCAATTTTTGGATTTTTTTCCTGCTTTGCAGGATTTTGGTTTGATTTATAATTATATATTGCAGAATCTGACTAGGACTTGGAAAATGGAAACAGGATGAAAATTGTAAGACACTTAGAAAGCCTTGCCTGAAGTGAGAAAACCATTGAATTAGAAACCTGTCAGGCTGTCATGAGAGTTGTAAACTTCAATTGTAACACAGGAAAACCAGTGATTTGCAGGAGGCAGCAGTAAGCAGTTGAACATCCTGTCATATATCATTTTAATGATTTGATTTCCATATTTACCTGGCACAGCCAGATGTAATGTTTGGGATACCCTTCTGGAACTTGGAGATCAATTTGAGGATTAAACTATAAAAGCACTTTCGAATGTTTGGTGCTTTTGGACATTCTTTAGGTACCATATAGTCTTCACGCACATGATATCACTTTGGTTAGGCATGGCTTGTTGATCCATATGAAGTGATTTGTCGTATTAACATTATATAATTTCAAGAAATAAATGTTATGGTAAGGTGATATGGTAGCAAATTAATCGGAAGTTGAATGAGAAATAGCCTTTCGTTTTTCAGTTACCTATAACTTGGGGATGTATTGGTCTATCTGCCAGATGAAGCATGATTTGCTGATCTTGTGTTGCTGGTAAGATTGCAGATGACGTGTTACCACCAGACGCAGTTATGAAGGTATTGACTCTTTTGTCTAAAGTGATGCCAAAAGCAAAACTCTTCCCGCAGCAAGATCTAGCTGAGTTGGCTTTCAGAGAACCAAGCAAAAGAAATTTGGTTGGTAACTTTGTCAACCTTAATTCTCGGATGCCTATAGAATGAATGCATAACTATTTCTATTCCATATCTTGCTTTTTTTAACAAAATTCCTTGTAGTTCCTAATAATTGTTTAGAAGGTCATCACTTATGCTTCAATTACTAATAGATCCGTATTATCTACTTAGTCATATGACCCCATTGTGGCCAGTCATGCACTCATGCTGGTATTTGCAGGGTCACCAATCAACCACATTGATATTTATGAGGGAGTTTCATGCATCTACATTCAGTTAACACTTTTTCAAAAGAGGAACCTTTGTCCTTTCTTCAGTTTATGGCTTCAAAAGCATCAATGAGCTCCAACATGAACTAAAATACAGTCGCATCAGTTTGTTGCACGTTTATGTTTTAACATTATCATGTAACTTCCTCCAAAATTGAAAAACTGAGTGTAGTAGGTAGCTATTCCATCCTATACCTTAGTTAATCCAATCAGCATCCTAAACATGTGATTTATTAGTTTAGCCCTACTTGATTCTCACAACAAATATTGCATTGCAACATATCTTATTGATTAGCCCTCTCTGCCCTCCCCTTTCATAAGGTGTCATATTAAATTGAACACAAACAAACCAAAATAAAAAATGTTTTTTAATTAATTTTTTTGACAAACATTTTTATTCCAAATACTTATTCCTTCTTTTTAGGCTGTTTACAATGTCATTTGTTATGATGATAATCCACGATTGAAAACTGGCATGGAACTTTTAAGAGCAACAAAAGAAATTGAGTCACAAGTACAGAAGGTTAGTTTTCTCTTTTTCTCTCTTTTCATTTTTTTCTTTGTGTTGTTTGTTATTTTTCAGAATGAAATTTGGATTTTTGCTATGGTTTTTTTATTTTTTGGCATGCAATCATTGTTATATCAACAATACAAACACTTCTTCTTTTGTGGGTGATTGCAGGTTTCTGCTCCATTATTGGTTCTTCATGGAGCAGAAGATAAGGTGACAGATCCATCAGTGAGCCAATTTCTTTATGAGAAAGCATCTAGCAAGGATAAGACTATAAAGATTTATGAAGGTGGTTACCACTGCATTTTAGAAGGAGAATCTGATGACACAATTTTTGCTGTACATGATGACATAGTGTCATGGCTTGATTTTAGAGTCAAATAATACTTTAATGTTTTTTTGTCCTCTTAACTTCACCTTTGTCGTAGTTGGACAGTGATAAATAAAAGGAAATAAAAAGTCGAGCGATTCAATTTGTGTGGGTTTTTTAGTTTTAAGTTTATATTCTCTATAACCATAATCTATTGACTTTTATTTTGATAGATGAATATGATAATTTATGTTTCTACTTTAGAGACTGATTTACGATTATAGTCTCGTATAAATGTAATGCTTCAAACTTTTATTTTTTTTTTGGTGAATTCTCTGATATTCCAAGGATAACTTTATTCATTTTAAGTGGTTCAATCAGACGGTGAAAATTATTTGACTTGACTTACTAATATAATTCATTTAACTGAGGTGATGCATTCTGGTTAGGCAGTCCCAAAATTATTGGGGTATAAGAGAAAACATCTTATTTTTTTTGGTTGTATCTTCAAACAATATAAATTATAGTGGACCTTTTGTTGTGAGGACAGATCAGCATTGAAGTTTCATTGCCTAGTTTTATTTTCCCGGGTTAGGTTAAAAAAGCTGTTTTGCATATTTATTTGCCTCTAATTCTTCTAGAAATCCTTTTTTTTTATTTTTATTTTTTTTACCATAATGGTTTGTGGGTGTTCAAGAATTTATCCGTCTCACTCACTTGTCCAGTTGGGACAAGTTCGAGTTCTAAAAATTAGGTTTAGTTTGTTCTGGATGGGGTTCGGTTTATGTTTTGAAGTATCGATCTCAATATGGTTTGGTGTCGTATATTGTTTTAAAATTTATATTTTTGTATAATTAAGTAAAAATAATTTTTTTTTTATATTTGTGTCTAATTAAGTAAAAATAATAAAACTTTTTATTTAAAATTTTTTTGTGTAATACCATAATATATTTAAATTGATATTATTTATTTTCAAATACATATTGTAAATATATCTTAATTTTAATTTCTTCTTTAATTTTATGACTCGGTTATGTACAATATTTAAATTTATATATTATGTCAATATATTGGATTTGGTCTGGCCGGTTCCGTTCTGATCATGATTAGGTTGGGTTGAAACAAATGTCATAATCAAAATATAAGATTTCAGTCAAGCTAAATTAGTTCCAAACCAACCTAAAAATACTCTAACGTTTGGCATGCACATAGAACAGGATAGAATAAGATGTTTTGTGCTATTTTCTTTAGTTTCACCTCCTTCAATGGAACCAAAATATTTTACTTTTTTTAGTTTTATGTCCTTTTCTGTTCCATTTATATATAAATACACCAAATACATTATAGAACCCTTATGTTCTTAGAGTATAGATTTTTGAACATCATAAACGGGGACACGGTATGTTTTTTGGTGTATTTTTGAGATGCGTGTATATCGAAGAAGATAAAAAATAATTGAGAGATAGAGATAAACACATACAGTGTCGAGATTTTGATATTCAAATAACACAACTCATGTTCTTATGACCCTATATATATTTAATTTTTTTGGCAAAATTAATCTTTTTGTCTCTTATCGTAATTGTTTTGTTCAACTTTTGGTCCTTTAATTTTTATTTGCGTCAAGTTAGTTATCTATGTTGATAAACGTTAACACAATTACCCTTTTCATCACTTTCCATATATCATTGTTCTATCAGTTTCTCTCTCTTCTCTCTTTGTTTCTAGTGGTATCCTCCACTTTTTCGGGCGAAGGAGGCAAAACCACCATTTTTTTCACCCGTTAAATCATCTAGAATCGTCACAGTTTAGGACTTTGAAGGAGGCGGTCACTTGTTTTAATCTGGAGGGAAGAGAAAAAATAAGAGAAAGAAGAGAAACAAAAAGAATAGAAAGAAGAAGAGAGAGAAGCGAAGATGGCATAGCTTCCTTTGTCGGAAAAAATGGTGGTACTTGCCGGAAAAATGGTGGAAGGAAGAGAGGGAAGAGGGAAGAAAGAAAAAAATAATTTTATTAAGTTTGAACGGAAGTTGTGAGAGTGTTAGATGAAAACTCACAGAAAAGGTAACAATGTTTAATGTTTGCCAACATATACGATTTGACACAAATAAAAGTTAAGAGTTCAAGTTGAACAAAATAATATTAAGATAAGGGAGGAAAAATACTAATTTTGAGTTCATAAAATACTGGTTTTGAACAAAATACTAATTTTGCCTTTAAAATTTCAATCAAAACAAAGAAAGAAATCCTTATTATTTTTTGGGTTCATAAACGGGGTCCATAGGTGCAAAAATAACACAAACTACAGCTAGGCCTGGGAAAAACAGTCTCAGATGAATCATAAAAAATGAAAAGAGATGCAAAAGAGGAGCTTAATTGTATTATAATCAGCTCCTTCAAGTTGCATATCATGGCCATGCCTCGCGAAAGAATCCGCTGATCGAGCATTAGCCTCAGGTAAGACATGGTTAAACTTCATCTCCCAGCTCCTGTTTGAAATAAACAAATAATTTCCCTAACCAAGGAGGCAGTAGATCATACGAATGGGCAATGGCACATTGAGAATCTAATTCCAACCAACACATGCGTAGTAGAAGATGGAGGCCTTACGACAGGATAACGACATCGTTTCATTTGATTAACGGAGTGCATCGTTTAATTTCCTAAGATGAAAGAAAGATGTATTCTCCGGTACCGTCAATAATTTTGGGATAAAAATTATCCTAACCAATCAGAATGTATCACCTCAATTAAATGAGTCAAATTAGTGGATCAAGTCAAATGATTCTTACCATCTGATTAGATCACCTAGGCATGATAAAGTTATCTTTAAGGTACCATAGAATTCACCCAAAAGAAATAACACCATAATCTTTCAGTATACATTCACTTATTAGAAAAGAAAATAATTGTCCTTTTCACTTAAAAATTCTTGTGTTACTGTTTATATATCAATTACATATGCTGTTTTTGTTAATTTTACAAATATCACAAGACTTCCATCCTGTAAATAGAATTCATGAAGTCTTGTAAAGTATCTTGAAAAGGATAATACAAAGTTTTGCATCTTCCATTGTCTCTCTTTCTGTTGAAGATAGTTAGACTTTATTAAAGATAGTTAGGATTTAGTTACATTTGTTAGTGTCCTTGACTATATAAACCTATATTGCCTTGCACTTTTCACTTCTTTCATTTTTGTATCATT
The DNA here is from genome assembly GCA_039655645.1 of Ammopiptanthus mongolicus. NCBI lineage: Eukaryota > Viridiplantae > Streptophyta > Magnoliopsida > Fabales > Fabaceae > Ammopiptanthus > Ammopiptanthus mongolicus. Next base: position 30,293,753 of record CM077348.1, on the reverse strand, counting down.
TTACTCTTTCTAATCAATATATTTCCAGCGTTTTCTCTCTTTCCTTCCATGGATGCCATGTTTCTCAACATGGTATCAGAGCCATTTCATCCTCCTTGAAGCTTCTTTCCGTTGCATTCTCTTTTGTTTTTTTTCTTTTCCTTATTTTATTTTCTTTTTCGTTCAATTTTCCCGAGAGAATCCCCATTCCTCATCTCGTTTTTTTCTTTCTCTATGTTCGTTGCTTTTCCTCTTACTTTACGCGTTTTTTTTTCTTTGAATGCTTTGTGTTATCTCTCCATTTTTTTCTCTCCAGATCGGTTTCTTTCTAGATCTTTTTCTTCTATATCTGTGTTCTCATTTCATTTCTCGATGCTTATTCACTCCGAAACTTGGATCTATGTTCGATTTCAGTTCTACATTTTCCACTCACTTCTGTGTTTGCGATCTGAAAATCGCATCTCCTATCTTCAATCTGAGAAATCTGGTTTTAATGGCAAAAGGAATTGCCGATAGAGAAGGTGAAGCGTGTCCCGCACCTTATAGTTCCGATTCTGGATCTGGTTTAAACTTGATGTTCTTGATACGGTGGCGACAATTGCGGTCTTGCCGGAGACTCGATCATACCACCAACTTTATTTCTCAGAGCTCGATGCCAGAGAATTGCAGATTCGGTGATCTTGCCGTCTTCGTCTTCACCTTCCATTGTTGATGTGGTGTGCTCCTTGTGTCTGGGGTTGTTATTGATTCTTTGGCAGATCTGGTATGTTGCTTCTGTTGTTGCTCAGATGATGCCAATGGTGTTTAGTGAATGGTGGCATGTGATAAATCCACACTAAATGTAGATTTATGCTATCAAATGTGAGGGATTTCATAGGAAATGATTAGGAAATTGTTAGTTTCGGAGTAGATTGATAGAAGTTGTTCATATGTTCATAATCTTGGGTGATTAAAGTTTTCATCTGCAATTTTGGCTGAATTCTTGGATAAATTGTATTGGTGTAAAAAGCTCTAAGTCCAAGAATTCTCGCCCACCGAAGAGACCTGCTCGCCCAGCGAATTAAGGCAAGTCAAAGGCATGATCCAACAAAGCACCCTTCGCCCAGCGGAGTGCTGCCACTAGTGGTCATCACCCCGCGAAGGAAGGAGCTCACCCAGCGAATTAAAGCAAGTTAGAGGCATGAGCACCCTTCGCCCAGCGAAGCTCACTTTTGTGTGCCATCGCCCAGCGATGGATCGTCTTCGCCCAGCGAGGACGATTTTCCTGACAACTATAAATGCGCGATTTCACTCATTTGGACGGATCTCTTGATCATTTTGGCGCGATTTTGAGGAGGAACACTACTTTCTCTCTGCATCCTTTGGAGATTCAAGCTTGGGAACAAGATTTGAAGATCCAATGGCTTATCTCACTTATCTCCACTCCATTTCTTCACTTTCTCTACCTTCTAGCATGAATTTCTAGATTTTCTTAGGTTAGATTAGGATGAAACTCAATTGGATTCTGATGTAAGTGACTTTTTTCCTCTTAAATCTAGTTCACATTCATATTAATTGAGTAATGATGCTTAATGCTTTTCATGGATTGGCCATCTTTGAATTGATTTCAAGTGTGATTTCACAATTGGAAAGTTGGTTATTATGCTAGATATGAAGTTGATTACCATTTTGATGATGATCCTAGGGATATGACTTCATTATTATGCATTCTTCTGAGTTCTTGTGCATAATGTTTGTTTTAAATTAGGATCACCTAAGGGATTAGGGTTCTTAATTTGGAACAAGAGGATTTTCTACCAAGGAATTGGGGATAATCTAGGTTTTTGAATTCGAATGTCAATTGCATGTTTGGAATTAGAATTGTAGATGAATTAGGTTATATTAGATGAAAATTGAGAGGATTCTAAGCCTAGCCACTCTCTTACCTGAATTTTCGCCATAAGCTTTGTGTTCGTTTGTTTTGGTAAATCCTCATTCTTGTCTCTTGATTCATTTCTTAATTCACTTGCAAATAGTAGTGTCACTTTAATTTTAACATGTTCATTAGTTCAAATAGTATCTCTTTAGTTCAAGTTGATAGTTAAAACGCAATCCTCGTGGAATCGACAACTCTACTTGTCACGATTTGGTGCACTTGCCAATTTGTTAACAGTATCTATACAATGTGTTTGTTAAAGTGCTTCTTTGATGACTTGCTTCTAATCTGCTTGTGCACTTTTGGTTAGTTTGATGAGCACATTGTTGCATTATTCTCTGATTGAGGCTTGTATGAGTGGTCACCATATGTTTGTGCGTTGTTCTCTTCGAAAACAATTTGTGATGAAGAATCCAGAGAAGTTGTTTGGTGTTTCTAGAAGAGCTCTTTGAGATTTGCGTAGCTGTTTGCATAACTGATTGCCGAGAAGATTGCAACTGATTTGCTTGCAGAATTGACTTTCTTGGTGAAGATTGATTTGTTTTTTTAGCCTATTGGCTTTGTTGTAAGCTTCTGTCCATGGTGGTTAAGCATTCATATGAGCTTCTGTTATGGATGGTTAAGCAATGCTAATCTTGCTTCTGCCTTTATTATGGTGGTTAAGCATTTCTCATTGGTTTTAACTTCTGCCTTTGTTAGGTGGTTAAGCATGTATGCTTCTGTTAAGTGGTTAAGCTTTGAGATGTGGCTTCTGCTTGATGGTTAAGCTTTTGCCTTTTGTTGGCTTTGATGATTTCGGCTTCTGCCTTATATGGTGGTTAAGCTTTGTTCATGTCATTTTCAGCCGATGTATTTCCGGCATTTCTCATTGTATTTCTTGGATTGTATTGCTCATCCCAAGCTGGAAGTGCTACTTACCACATTCCAACTTGCGGGGGGCTGTTGAAGATAATTAGAGTTTGTTAGAGATAGTTAGGATTTAGTTACATTTGTTAGTTAGTGCACTTGGCTATATAAACCTATATTGCCTTGTACTTTTCACTTCTTTCATTTTTGTGTCATTTTACTCTTTCCAATCAATATATTTCCAGAGTTTTCTCTCTTTCCTTCTATGAATGCCATGTTTCTCAACACTTTCCACTCTTCCCCTATAGTTTATAATATTTAACTTTTTTTGTTTTGGTTCATAATTTATAGGCTAAATTATATTTTTGGTCCCTTATCTTTATTTTAGGTTTTAATATAGTCTTTTCCGTTTAAATTGTGGTACGGAGAGGACCACATTGATATAACTTTTGTATAATAAGGGACCATTTTGGAACAAAAAAATAAAAGAGGGATCATGTCGGAACAAAAAAAGGAACCATATTGATATAACTTTCCAAAATAAAGGACCATTTCGGAACAAAAAATAAAAGAGAGATCACATCAATATAACTTTACAAAATAAGGGACCATTGTGGAACAAAAAATAAAATAGGGACCAAAATAAAACCTAAAATAAAGATAAGGGATCAAAAGTATATTTTAGCCTAATTTATAACACATTGTAACTCTATAATATGAGATTATAGATTGATGGCTTAATGACCTTGAAGGTTCTATTGCAAGAATTCGTCATCTTCTAACTCACTTTGAAAAGTGGGTTAATTTAACTCATAATCATATTTTTTTGTAGCTTTATTTTTATGTTAATTACAGGATGAAATTAATATGTTTGCGTTTCATATATATATATATATATATATATATATATATATATATATATATATATATATATATATCATATTTCTACTTTGTTTACTTTTTTTATTTCATACTTTTTTCATTTTATTTTTTTCATGATACCAAATGGAAGACGTGTTGGTTGAGGAACCGGTGCCAAAAAACAGTATATATACTTGTAGCAGTAGCACCAAAGGTTTCACTTTTATTTAATATTAGATCTTGAACCCGTGCGATGCACGGATGAATTATGTGAGAGGGATAATATTTCACTGTATCTTGAAACAATATTCATATACTTAATATAGGAAAAACATATTAAAATAATAAAAATTTGTAGTTTGTCATCCTGACATTAGTAATGAGCAAAATAAGATTATTTTAATTGCCTAGAGGTTTACTTGTGTGTCGCATGACAATTTAGTTTGTTTAATTTGTATACTAAAGATATAAATTGATAACTATAAATAAATTATATCTCTGTTAATTAAAATAGATTATATGCAAATGGTATATATTGCAAAATTTATTTTATAGAAGTAACAATTGAAATCCATCTTGAACAAAACAAATATAATATATGTTAATAAAATAAAGTAGCAGGAATTATAGTGCCCAACTTGTTGTTCAGAATCAAATATAGAAGTTACAAATGACAAAAGTACATAAATAAAAACAAACACTAAACACTATACATAACACTAAACAAAACTCTACGTAGACAAACACTAAATATAATCGGTGATAAATTAGTTCATTAAATTTATAAAAGCACTCTAGATAGATTTGTTTTTTTCATATATCTTCCCATACTCTTTCCTCACCTTGATACCTTTATCATTCAACAATGTAAATGGTAGTCAGCATATAGATTACAATTAAATTATTTGTTATAACTTCGTTTTACACTATAGCAGCAGCAGTCCATTTCTCTGGACTTTTCAACCATCACCAACTACGAACACCATTTGCCTAACCTGGCATGGAGCATGGAAATAATATCTTCAGAAATCCAAAAAAAGAACAGAAAAAATAAAATAAAAGAAAAGATTGGCAATAATTTCTCAATGGAAAGAGTTCAAATTATATGCATGATAAACAAACAAACTTGAAAAAAAAAAAGACAAATTAGTGAGGAAAAACTATTAGTGAGAAAAGAGACAAATTCAAAAGACAATGTTTTTGATGTTATAGATGTAGTATCCCATGTGCTCAATAATAAGTTAAAGTTACTATATAACTTTAAAGTTAATGTATTTAAATCTGTGTTCCCTGTTATTATGCTCCATAATGCGATTCCTGACTATGATAATGCGGAAGCTTCAAGGAGACGTGAGTTCCAAATGTCTCAATCTTCAATATCAGCGAAATGTTGCTCTTGCTGATGTATAGAAACATTTTTTGGTAGTTCAATAGACTAAATACAGTTTATGTACTTTTCCACTTTATCTAGTCCTGGTTGAAATTGGGAGTAATTTGGCTTTTGTTCACTTTTAAGACGGCAAAAATGGATCCCAATACTTGCTTATAATGTTTACATCTCTCCATATCAGTTGTATTTGGTTGTTGAGGAGCAAACTCATGTTGTAGCAATTTGATACAGTAAAGAAGTTAATATAATATGAAAGACAATGTGCATAGTCGGATATGTCTAGAATCATAATTGACTTGAAATGATCAAGTACCTACTAAAGCTTTCTACTTATAAAGGAAATCAAGTTTTCTGTAATATATGTTTCTTATTGCTTGGATCTATAATAAGGAAGTATAACAAATATTTTCAGTTCAAATCTTCAACTTTGGTTAATGATTATCAACAGGAATAGGTAGAGTCATACTAATTATTAATTGTTAGATAATGAACACAACAATACATAAAATAGATATTCAACCACAACCTACACAAGTAAAGACAAATTGTTCAATATGACTTCAACAATAGTAGTTTTTCAAATTTGGATCCAACATCTGCCAACATGTCTAAGATGCAAAAGAAAAAAAAAAGGTTGAAGTTACTCATCAGTTGGTATATACCAACCTTTTATCCCACGTTATGTCTAAAACATATGTACAAATCTAGTGCATAGGCATCCCATATCAGTGAATCATTGCCCAAAAATACGAAGGAAATAAACAAAGTAATGAACAATTCATGTACACAGTAATCAAGAAAGCAATATCATATGACATCCTATATATATATATATATAGGAGCAACCCAGATATTACTTGAAATCCTAGTAACTGTGGAGTGCTCCTCATGGGATGTGACAAAGAAGGAGAATTAAGAATCTAGATTATGAGCGTAATTAATTACGAAGAGGAGAGAATGGAAAAGATATTAAAAAAAGTTTGAGTTCATACCCCATAAACATATATACACATCGCAAGTCCCACCTTACTTGTTCCATAAATCTATACATTAAACAAAATGATATGACAGACAACATAAATCATCACCACTTGATATGCATAGAGTTAATTAATTGATTAGCATAATACTTTGTTTTATTGCATCTAGCCCAACTTTCAAACCAACAATGGATGATAATACTGCATTAAAACATATATAGAATGTAAAGATTATTTTAACTTTTATAAAGAATAAGAGAACCAAAAAAAAAAAAGTTCATCAAACCAACAATAATGATAATGTAAACTCCAAATCCCCAATAAAATGTCTTCCTTAATTCCTAAATTATAAATACATTGTAAATTATTACAATAATCGTAAAGATTAATACATTCTGCATTAAACAGTATAAAACAATGGCCAATATGGAATCTAATCATTACTCGTTGTCCAAGAGTTCTTCAGTTGTTTTGTACCCTGCAGATGTCTTGCTCAGAAAACCTTCTCTAGTAACTATTCTCTCCTGCATTAGTAAATCAAGCAGTTGAAGTGAAACCATTTGCATAAGCTATCACTGAAGTTTCTTAGACTACTTGGATTAGCCTTACACATAGACTGATTTTTAAATATAATATTTTCCTTGCGATTGAATTGCTACACAAATACAATTAAAAAGATATTGGAATTCCAGCATTTTAAGTGATCAGAAGATATTCACAAAAAAAAAAAAAAGTAACTAAAAGATTGCATGAAGTAACTTGCCTGCCTAGTTTCAGAGAAACTGTAACATTTTTTATATTGCTCATGTCATGTCTTAATCTTCTTCGTGTACCTGAGAAAGAGTAAAGAAAATCAATACAGATACAAATACAAATAAACTCGGGCATATTTAGCGGCATAGACAAATACAAATAAACAATATCAAATGTTACTTATTCACTTTAAAACATTTATGGTGAAGGAAAGAGGTGGTAACTCCTCTGCTCTTTCTTCATGTGAGTTTGCCGATAGTTTTGTCAACAACCTTAAAACATCGTAGTGATATTAAATAAATAAATAAAAAATTGAACTTACTCTCCTTGAACAGTGACCCAATAGATTTTGAACCTACAGGAAAGAAGCATAGGCAATTGTAAACATAAAAAGTTATAGCAGAGATTTTTTCAGTATACAAAATTATAACTAATTCATCATAAGATTGTACCTTGAGAACATTCCCAGTTCCAGCATAAGCGTCATGTCACAATACTTTCTAGTTTTTTCATTAAAGGTATTTGAAACTTCAACAATTGCCTCCACACTTTCCTGTTGTCACAAAGCACAATTTAAAGAGTTAATAGTAATACTACATCATAGAATCTTTGAACTCACCTAATATTTAAGAGGTGAAAAGGAAATAATCTATGACTCAAAAACCAAAAGATAGAACAGGCAACTGACGCTACAAAACATCTAAATACCTGCTTCCCGAGATATAGAAGACCAAGGCCAAGAGTTAAAAGTCACGTGAGGGGCTTTCCAAACTCTGACTCGCTACGATCAATTAGAGCAAAGATAATTGCTTGAGCAACTTCTTCATTGCAAGAACCCATATAGATCAAGTCCAATGAAATTGCAGTGACAGCAATCACATCAAGCGAAGCTTTAGCATCATTCAGTATTGGTGTCAATTTGTAACGTAACTGAAAGACTTCTAACATTGCAACTAAAAGCCACCGAAGAAAACGAATAGACAAAGGCAAGGATTTACTATATACATTTACTGGAATAAATTGCCGAGTGTAATGACATATTTGCCACCCAAACATCAAATTAAAAAATTTATTATTATTAATATAAGTGATTTTACAAAAATGCCCCCGCCACGTACTACATTCTTTTTATATATAAAGATATATATATATATATATATATATATATATACATAAAAATTATAAAAATGTAGAAAAAAATATATGGGCATTACTACTGCACAAGCCAAAACCATGATATTTTGGTACATACATGATGTGGCAAGCGGACATGTATTTTTTTATTTTAGTTTCTTAGTCGATTCCAAACATTATTTTCCCTTCTTCTAGATTCATTCCTAGTGACTTTAATTAACCTTTGTTTTTCTTTATTTAAAATATTTTGAATTATTTCTCTATTTTTCGGGTTTTGTTTCTGAGATAAATTTCATTCTAGTTGCTTTATTCTTATAATCTAAGATATCTTATAGCTTCTTCTATGATCATTACCTGTGAAGTTCCAAATCCTTCTATTAAAATAATTAGTTGTCCTTGCATATGTAACCCTAAGTTTTCTAGATATACTTCTTCAAAATTCATTCTGAATTTTCTATATCACTTAATTTTTTTTCTAATTGGATAAGTCTATTTTCTCGTCGAATAAGACATTCTTCTCTATATTCTCTAAATAGTCTTTTGATATCATGCTCTTCTTTATTCTTGTAACTATTTTGTAAGAATTCATAATCAGTTTTAATTATTTCTTTAAGGATTCTAATTTTTTCTTTTATAAAAGTTTTTAAATCTTCACTCATTTTAATTTACTACCAAGGATTTCCCCTGATAGCTCTGATACCAAATGATTGGGCCTAGAATTGAACACAAATAATTCTGATAGTTCAAATAATTCATATTCTATTTTTCAAATACAAAGTTAAATCGTTAACTTGATTTACTAATTTGTTAATGTCATTATCATCTCTAGTTCTTTTTTGTTTCGAAAAACTAATTGGTTTTGGTATTTGATTTATTCTTAATGATCCTGATCATTTTATAAAAGTTCTTAATTATGTTATTTCATTTCTTTTTGGATAATAAACTTTTCTTATTTCTTCAAATAAACTTGGGACATTTATTATATCATTATTTCTAAAAGTAATACTATGATATGAATTGGTTAATTAACACAGTATATTACCTAGAATATTTTATCTCCTGGTCTCATTAGATGTCCTTTTAAAAATTTGTGTTCCAGAGCAGGCCGTCTTAAACATTTTGGGGGCCCTGTTCTAATCTAAAAAATTGGGCCCCTAAGAAAAAAAAAAGGGCATTTTTAATAATTAAATATTATTTCAAAAAAAGGACAATCGTAAATATTATTTCAAAAAGAGCAATTGTTTTAATCTTAAACACCCACTTCACGACAATAAATGCAAAGAAGATTATTAAAATCCTACCAATACAACTTCAAGCTAATATCAACCTTCTAGCTACTTAAAAAGAGTCATCCTTCTAACACTTTTTGAAGCAAATTCATCAACTAAGTCTTCATATTGTATTGTCTCCAAAAGATCATTCTCAACTGCTATCAAAATTTGGGGGCCCCAAATTTTGGACCAAATTGGAGGCCTTGTACTGTTGCATGGCTTGCACAGCCACATAACCGGCCTTGTTCCAGAGTTAATGATTGGTCTAATCTTTGAGTATTTAAAGGTATTCCAATGTTTAGATGAATTTCAAATTTTAGTTTTACATAAGCTAAATTTCCTTCTATTACTCCTAATATCTTATCTCTTGGAGCGGTTATTCTTTCATCCTTTAATATTAATTCTATAGGCGAATTTATTCCTTCCTAAAAAGTTGCTTTGATTAGTATTTGTATAGCTCCAATATGAATATATCCAATTTTCTTCCTATGTTCTTCTTTCTTCAGACTCTGTTTTAGTTCTGCAAGTCTTTTCTTATTTAGCAATTGTATACTAGTATTTCCTTGGGCTTCTGTTATGTCTATTGGTGTTTCATTAATTATTTTCCCGTAATATATAATATTTTCTTTCTGAGTAGACGTCTTCATTATTCCTCCAAGTTTTTTCTTTTCCCTTCATATTTGCATTTTTTGCTAGATCTAAATCTTCCTTTTGTATTTTTTGGAATAACCTTGGATTTATTAGAATACTCCTTCATAGTTTTTATCTTCTTCAGTAATTTGTAACTTTTCTGTATCATTATTATCGATCTTTTCTCTTTCCATTGTTATTTCAAACATAGTACTTCTACCGACTAATTCTAGCACATCAAGCTAGTAATAATGATGTAAAGTAGTTGAGCAAACATACCTGATTGAAGTTCTTTAAAATCAATCTTTCTCTCGCCCACTGCTGCTTCCACCGAATAAGATGAACTAGAATTGGTAAATATATCAGGAGATCTTTAAGTGAAGAAGTAATTTTTATTGATGAGTGGAAATATTACAAAGATAGATAGACACTCTCAGGTGCCCAACTAGTTCCTATGAGAGGACTAGCAATTTTTCTCTCTATGGAGAAAATTCTCGATTGAGAATTTTTTCTTGGTTGAAAAACTCTGCTTTGCCTCAGCATAAGAGGGTTTATTTATACACCTAAAGAACTAGACACATTTACATAACTAGCCCTAGACTATATAAGTGCTTACATCATCTTACAATAATTTTGCATGGTGATGTAAGAGCTTACATCACTCTTTAATTATTGCCTCGTCAAAGTCCTTATCTCCTTGCCGACAGTCATTATTGCTTTCTAGCTGGGCCTGCTTTGTCGTGCATCTGTTGCATTCATGATTCCCATTTTGCCTTATCATTGAACATAGTATGTTGAGTACAGCTATGCGGTAATTCATCGTTGGTCCTTCTAGGGCATAGAAAGGCATCTCATGGCTTGTCAGAAGAGAAGGATCCTTTTCTCTTATTATTTTTCCATTTGTCTTGCTAAGAAACAAAGTATTTGGACCCTTGTATAATGTCTTGATACAGGAATTCTTTCCAATAGATACATTGGGAGAAGATACTTGCTAATTGATTTGCTATAAACATAGTAAATTGATCTTCCTCATAGTCATCCCTTGTTGGCTAGTTCATCAGAGGGAAATTATTATTGCTTACTCCGATGAAAACTAAGTGCTTGCCTGGTTGATTAGTGGCAAAATCTGGATAAGCCTAGTAGAACTTTAAGAAAATTGATCTTTCCCCTGTCATATTTCTTTTGAACAGCTGGACTGCTTCTTTAAAAATTATATGGAAACAGACTAATTTCTTCAAGGTTTCCACTTAAATAAAGGTATTCAATAAGTCCAAATTGGAACATATTAAACGCTAATATTTGTGGAGCTCCTGGAGTAATTACTGCTTTTGTTCCGAATAATTTTCTATCAACCATATAAAAACAGTTGACTTTCTCCTTATCACTCTAGTGTGTAAGTCTTTTAAGATTTTCATCAAATTTTTCTTTTGAAAATTGGACTTGAAGTTTATGATCTTTTCTAGTAACAATTTGGTAATTATCTAGGGAGGAAGGAATCTTCCCTAACATTTTCATTTATGTTTTTGCTTCAGGTTTAAGTTTCGTTGTTTCAGAGAAAATTCTAGGGTCAAGATAAATTTCTTTCTTCTTCTTTGTTCTTTCTTTTTCTTGGTATTCTTTTGGTGCTTTTTCTACTTCTTCTTTGGATGAGTATGATTTATGCACAATTCCTGAAATTTTCTGACAATGTGGTACTGCTTTGAACCAGTCGTCATAAATTTCTGAAAATGGTCCATTGAAAATTGTATACCATTTTTTGTTTTCTTCTTGGGCTTTGCTTAATTTCCTTTGGGATTGCTTCTTCAAGAAATCCTTTTGCCTAGAGTTGTAGCCTTAATACTTTAAGATCTGCTTCGATCAGCTCCAATGCTTTCAGCTTCTGATCTCTTAATGCTTCTTTAAGTTGGAGTTGTCTCTTCAACAATTCTGTTGTGCCTCGTTCCATTCTCTGGATAAAATATCTGTAAGAACATTCTTTTCACCCTTAATATAGGATATTGAATAATTATATTCGGCTAATTTCATCTTCCGTTTAATTAATCTTCCTTGCTTATATGTTCCATTATGTTTGATGTTCTTGAAACCTACAACATGTGAGACCCCTCCTACTCGGGTGTCACTTTCGTAACCCCAAACACATAACGTATAAAAATAAAATTTGTTGGTTCACTTTCGGAAAAAGATTCCTTGACTTAGGTCCTACTTATTGTGAAAACAATGATAAAATTTTTCCTTCACACTACACTGCAGAATATATATATACTCAAGATAAATGTTAACGTCACTCATATACACATACATGTATTATCAGTTTAACGACGTACATAGGAGACCCTGGACAACACATCCGTCTCCAAAATATATTGACAGAAGCAACATGATATAAGTCCAAAAGCTAAGTAAACGATGGGTCTGAGAATCCTATCTTCAAAACCCTGGAGATCAGTAGTCACTCACAGACTAGCCAAAAGGCACTACCTCAAAAGAAAACCCTAAGCTGATCTAGTACTAACAAAAGACGCACTACCTAACATACGCTGTATTCTTGAGACTGAGTCTCGTTCTTAACCATCCACACCTTTTCACCATCAGCATCGAGCAGATCAAGCTACTGAGTCCCTAAATGGCCCAGAGAACTGTTGACAAACATCTGTACATGTATCCAAAAACACAACTGGGTGTCCAACATGTACAGACAAGGGTGAGAAAACCAATATATAAATCCAAAAATGACAACTACATGCTCAAACACAAACAGCAGATCATATATGCATACCTCACAAAATATCATCATGCATAATATAGTACAATATACATATCAATGTGTTAACAGTAAAAACACAAGGGTCTCGTACCCCACAATCAACGTTATTTTCTAAATGTATGCACGAACACTTCCACATAAGTCAACTAATATTCAATCCTAAAATTTTCGAAAATCCCATCACCAAAAGAATGAGTTGATCAAGCTCAGGGTACATTGGCCATCAAGCAACAATGTCTAGCACCAGCGTGCCACAATAACTAGCACCAACGTGCCATAATAACTAGCACCAACGTGTCATCACTAGCACCAACGTGCCATCCACACAGTGCATGTGACATCATTGTTCATCAAGACACAATGTTACATAATTTCTCTTTTGAAAACTCAAAACCAAAACCCAAATCTCCGAAGCTTATACACAAAGCCTTCGGGATCGGTTTTCCAAAATAAAATGTCACATGGTTAAAACCACATTTTTCCTTATCGAAGGATTTTGGTAAAACACAAAACCTTGAAATACGGTTCATAAAACCCTTTTTTTTTAGATTAAACAATTTATTTTGAAACGATGTTTCCAAAAGCACTTTTGCTTGAAATGGTTTCCTTTATTACTTTAAAAACTACTCATGTCTCTAAAACACACTCTTCACCTTAAAACCTTGTTTTTCTCAATTAAAGTCAATCTCTCTCCATTTTACTCTTCAAGTTAACTTATCCTTAATAAAGTAAATCTTTATATTCTCCTTTATTCTAAAAAGCCATTTGTTTCCTTTTTATTTCCAAAAACCCTCAAACTTAAATCTTTTCATTTTCTTATCCAACTTTCCAAGCTTATTGAAGTTTTTAGCTTTACACCATTACGAACTCTAACCGATTTTTGGTTCCTTAGCGTGATACCAATCACTATTCAATCGCCATACCATGTTAAACATACATAGGCATAATCCAACATGCTGGAGCATAATCAAATGCAATCATATATACTTAAGCAAAAACAAGCATAAGCACATATAATTAAGCAATAAATAAACCACTCCACGAAACAATTAATATTACGCACCACTACACAAATTTTCACCAAACACACATCATAGACAGTATACATCAGTCAGAAATTGAATTCCTCAGGTTATCACCCCTTACCTCTTGGAGTTCCCAGAGAGCGATAAATCGTCCGATCGATCCGCAAGTCGTCCGATTTCTTGTTCGATCACCCAACTGCAACTACAATCATAAAAATCAATCACACATCTACTTTAATCAACATAAAATCTCCTATTAACACCTATATAGGGTTCGGCCCTATGGCTAGAAAATTGGCTAGGAAGCCCCAAAAATTCTCATTTCTTGGATTCAATACCTACTAGGTGTGATAAGACTAGATTCAAGCTTATTACACCAAAACTTCAACTAAAAACCCGTTAACCCAACTATGTAGGTTTGGCCAAAAATACCCATATGGGTTGGAAAACTCTTTTGGTTCCAATCTCTTAGTATGGCAGACAATCATGAACTAGGTTCAAAGAAATTGATTTGATATTAAAAGGATTTTTCTACAATTTTTTATAGATTTTTGAAGTTCTAAGTTCAAAACTAAACCTCCATGAAACTTGAAGATAAAAGAGAGATTAAGAGATGAAAGTTGAGAGTAATACCTCCTAGATGACAAAGCTTGTGAAGAAATCAACAAAACCCCCTCAAAAGCTTGTAGATCTATGAAGAAAAGTGAAGAATAAGCTTGAAGGAATGAAGCAATGGGGAGAAATGGGTGAAAGGAAAGACTTGGCCAAAAGGCCAAGTATGAGTGAAGGTGAGATATTTAAGTTTTGCTACAATGGCAATCTTGTAATTAAATGCAAGGGTATTTTGGTAATTCCACTCAAAGTCCTATAAATATCTAGATATTTTTTTGATGTAATGATGGTGATGATAAGGTGATGTGACTTCAACCTTATCGGTATCGGGTCTTGGTGAATCCTGTATTCAGCTCCGTTGTCCACCCAATTTAGGTTTTACGACAAAATAACGTATAACGATTTATTTATTTTTACAATTTTCAAAATAACCAATATCGTTGGAAATAAAATATAAAACCTAAATTTTTTGTTCGAGACTCAAAATTAAGTCGTCTGAGCAGTAAAATCATATTGTCAATGTAAAACGCAGACCGGGTTCCGTTTGAGTTTTCGACCAAAATTTAACCATAACTTCCTATGATAGCGTAGAGCATGAATATGGTCTCAGATTATTTTATTTCACTCTCTAGACCCTCAAATAAAATACAAACGACTGAATAATTATAAAACTTGAAAATCGGGACATTACATAACATGAGTAGAATCTGTTCTAATAATAAATTCTTTATCAAGCACATAAATTTGAAGTTTTTCTAACATCCGAATCAGTGATAATGTTTCTTTTTCATAAGTAGAGTAATTAATTTCACTGTCAGAAAAAGTTCCAGACATGTATCGATATAGTAATTCTTTCTTTTGTCTAGAGGGTTTTGCCTTCATAATTCCTCCCCAGCATTCATTCGAGGCATCAGTCTTGATAATAATTAAGTCATTAATAGATGGATGATATAATTACGGAAGATTTTGACATAAATATTTCAATTTAGTAATAATTGCTTCGTCTTCCTCTATCCGAGACCAGAGAGCTTCCTTCTTTAATTTTTGCTGAAATATTTTTCTTTCTGCTGCAAGATTCTTTATAAAACCTTCATTGGAAATATACGTTTGTAGACCTAGAAATCTTTGTAATTCCTTTTTATCCTTTAATTTGGTGGGAAGATTTTGATATTTTTCCAATACATGCTTTTGCATTATTATTTTTCCCTTTTCAATTTCTAACCCTAAATTATTGATTTTATTCTGAGTTAGAACATCCTTTTTCTTGCTTAAGACTAACCCATGTTCTAAACATCTATTAAGAACTAAGGCAACTTTATTAAAATGATCTTATAAGTCTTTATTAGTAAAGACTAATATATCGTCAATATACATAAGACAAAAATCTTTAAATTCTTTTAGTATAGAATCTATTCTTCGATGAAAGATTCCCGATGATTGTTTCATTCTCATTGGGAGAACATTCCATTCATATTGACCTTGGGGACAGCTAAATGTTGTTAATGCTTTAGATTCCTCAGATAATTGTATTTGATAAAATCCTGATTTGCAATCAAATGTATTAAACCAGTTCATATTTCTTACTCTTTCAATAATTAAATCTTTTCTCGGAAGAAAATATGCGTCTCCTTCCATTGCATCATTCATCTGTTTATAATTTATTACCATTCTTCTTTTTCCTCTTTTTATTTCGTTATGGTTTTCTACATAAAATGCTAGTGCAGAATGCTTACTTCTTGATGTTCTTATTAGTCCTTTGTCGCACATTTGCTTAATATCTTTTGTAAATTCATCTCTATCTTGTTTTGTATAAATCATGGGTTTGCATTTTACTTCTTTAGTCGGATCTTTTAATTTTAGCTCTACTAGTTCAGTATTTTTATTATTAATTTTCGGGTCTAATTAAGGATTTTCACTACATACTTTATCTAGAAGTTCTTCTGTATAGGCTGCAATTCTTCTTCCTGGTTCTAAATTAATTAATGCATAACGAATTTTTCGACATATTGTTATAATTAATTCACCACGGTTCAGCTTGCTAAACTCTGATTGTCTTTTAGAGTAAAAACATTCAGAAGAATGTATAATTGGGATTTCAGTTATTTCTTTTTATTGTTTTCCCCTAATATATGGTGTCTTTAGAGAGATGTATTCTAAGTATATATTGGCAAAATGGAGAATATAATAGTAGAAAATTGTTTCCTATTATCATATCCAGACTAGTTTCTTGTTGGTATATTGTAGGTACTATAAATAGTTTATTTTGAATATTTAAAGTTATTCTTTTTGCCATCCAATATAGGGAATGTATTGATCCATCCACTATTTGTATCTTTAGAGGTTTCTCCAATCTTTCCCATTTGTCAAATAATGTTTTTGTTGCAAAACAAATACTTGCTCCTGGATCTATATAGGCTTCGATTTCTCTATTAGTTTTTTCTATTATAATTTTAATATGATACTATTCGGATTCTATTTATTCTGAAGATAATTCATTTTCTGAATATTCATATATGCTTTCTTCAGTGTCACTTATTTCTTTTTCTAGTGGTTCTAAGTTATATATCTTATATACTTTTTTTCATTATATTTGATTTTTCCTTAAAATCTTTATCTTTCTTTTGAGGGCATTCATTTGCATAATGACCTTCTATATAGTATATCCAACATACATATTTCTTTTTTCCTTTCGGACAATACTTTCTAGGTGTTTGTTTTCTTCTTCTAAAGTATTTTTTCTTAGTAGTTTTGTATGCCTTTTTCCTTGGATAGGTTTTTCTTAGTCTAGGTTTTTTCTTATAATATCTTCTAATTTTTGTTGGTTGATAACATCCATAATTTCCTGGTTGCTCGAGCTCTGGTATATTACAGCAAATTGCATTTCTTCCTTTATTTGGTTGTTTTATTGTTTCTCTATTTAAACATTGTTCTCTTAGTTGATGGCATAAAACTTGAATAATTCCTCCGAGCGTATTAGCAGTTTCGTTTGGTTTCATCTGCCAAATTGTTTTAATTTTGGATTTAAGTGGATATGGTAACTTGTCTATAAAGATTTCTTTATATATCTCTTTTGTTTCCATATTTAACTAGTAATAATATTTTTGGTATTCACAAATAAAACTTTTCAGTTCACACATATTACATATCTGAAGTCTATTTAAGTGATTTTTGGCTTTCTCATGTAAAAATCTATTTGTTTCTACACTATGCTCTCTAAAATATTATATCCTATAAATTCTTGATAATCTAAATTCATAATTATTCTAGCAAATTCTTGATTATTTATTACCAATCTTGTATATTGTTACCAGCTTTCATCTTTTATTCTCATTAATTTTTTTTTTACATTTCCTGCTATTTTATAAATTAAGAAATTTTTAACATCCATTAGATTTAAATTACTGAATCTTTCATCGGTTGCAATTAATAATGTTATCTCATTAGTCCATTGTATAAATACTTCTTCTTTATTCCTTGCGCAATCAATATTTAATATATTTCCCGTTTTTATTGATTCATAATGAGATTTGAATTCTTCTTGGATTTTCGTCCATCTATTATTTTTTTTTTTTTGCATATCTTTGATTATACATTGTTTCTTGCTCATATTTATCCCAAGATTCATTGGGAGTATTCCAATATTCTTCCCATTTTCTTTTGGGTTTTGAATTGCTTGTTTCTCATTTTTTCATACGTATTTCATCATAGTTTAATTCGGATTCTGAAGAAGAACTATAGTTTAGTACTACTTCCTCATTTTCTTTATTTTCTTTAATTGTTTCAATTTGTTCTATTTTTTTTATGTTTGATTATTTTCTTCTTAAACTATTTTTAATTGTTCTAATAATTGTTGAATTTCTTTTATATCATTTGATTTCTTTATTGTTTCCATATATTCATCTTTTATTCTCTCCATGAGGTTACTGTGCTAGCTAATAGTTTTGAGGTTTCAAGATTATGTTCTTGTTTTATTACTATTTTTTCTAATTCTTTTGGCCTTGCTAATAACTCTTCTAATTCTCTTTTTGTTACACATTTATTATTTTCTTTATCATCAAAAAGTTTTTCTAATTGCTGAAGAATTTCTTTATTTTCCTAATATTTTCATTTTCATCTATTTCTTTTCCTTTACTTATATTATTTAATGTTTCTTTTATATTAGTTATTTCACTCTGCCCTTTTTGTATTCTATTATAAGTATAATTTGTAATTTTATTAGTATTTTCTATTAATAGAATTTTATTTCTATTAATTTCTTCTAATAAGATTCCAAGTTCTTTGTATTTCATATCAATTTCTTCTTTTAATTCCATTTTATTATTGTTATTTTATTAATATTTTTTTATTTAAAAGATCTGGATATATTAGAAATTATATAGCGAAAATTGCATGACACCTTGGCATATAGCTATTGGTCGACAATAGCATTGTACCATAAAAACTCCCAAAATATTGAAAGACAAGACAAACTCCCCGAACATACGCACAAGCAGCATTTAGTTAACTGGGTGAACAGGTGAAGCATGATTGGCTATGAGAGCACCAAAGAGCTGCTAGCAGGGCCACAGAGGTCATTCAGAAGGGATGAGGATCATCTGTCTCATTTTGATGTATCATATCATGTCCCAATCAATAATATCTTGTCATGTAAGTTAAAATTTTATTTAATATTAAAAAAGTAGAATACATGATAAGATATTATTGATTGGGACATAATGTGGTATATCAAAATGAGACAGAAGATCCTCATCCATTTAGAATAACCATATATACTCTTGTTAGCATTTTTGAAAACAACCCCCTCCCCCCGCGACGACCCTGCATCCACTCTAGTGATCGATGTGCACTGACCACACAAGCTGAAGAGTTAAGTTTGAGGCCAAATCCTATGGTCCCGATGTTATCCTAATGCCTTAGTCCTGTACATGCTAAGTTAACAATTGCATCTACACAATCCATGTATATACATTACATTTACTGCCACCGAAAGTTTTAAATTACTGTTGCGGTCGAAATGTCGTTACGTTTTTAATAATTATAGGGAAATTAATCTGATTGATATGATCGTAATTATGATAACGATGCGGATTTGAAGTCTATCAAAACTAATACGTCACAATCATAATTACGATTGTAGACCTAAATTTAAGACCCTGCTGTCACCATTTTTCCACTTATATACTTTCTCATACGAGAGGCAATGATATTCAAAATTTATTTAGATATTTTTTTAATGAGTTTGGATATTTTATATCAGCTTATAAATATTCATTTATTAACTTTTAGCTATATTAAATGGATTTGTAATTATTTATTATAAAATCAATTATTATTAATATGGACTCTGCTCATAATCACAGTTCCCAACTTCATGCCACTCTCATGTAACTCAATTCCCACGTCTGATTCACACAAGACACAGTATCTATGCTATATTGCTATGCATGAAATTGCCCTTACGACGGTAACATCCCCGGTGGGAGAGATGAAACGTTCAAATCAGTGATTGTTCTGCTGCAATCTAAAGGGCCTATTTTAAAAAATCTCACATATTAAGTTACTGGCACTTCAAGTTGTAAGGAAGCATACCAGCCGTTGATCTGTTTGATCATTAGAAATCAATGCCCTTGTGACAAAGATGTAAGCTAGCTAGACGAACAAAACAAGACAGAAAGTGAACATGACCAGTAATGAAAAACTTGTTGGGTCGGGATATGGTAGCAGGACAAATGCATAGGGGAACTCCCACGCTATTAGATTTGAGGCTAACTCAATCCCAAAAACTAGTTCAAGAGGTGAGGATTGTCTAAACTTTATAAACTCTTACAAGGCTCTATTTTTAGTCAATGTGGGACTTGGGTTTTTCCCAATACACCCCCTCACGTCTAGCACTATGGGGCTTGATGCATGTATAATATGGTGGACGGCCCTTTAATGGATCTAAGATAGGCTTTGATACCGTATTAGATTTGGACCTAACTCAACCCCAAAAGCTAGTTCAAGAGGTGAGGATTACCCAAGCTTTATAAGCTCTTATGAGGTTCTATCTTTAGTCAATGTGGGACTCGGATTTTTTTCAATACAGGCTCTGCAGGTGTTTTTAGTAGAAAATCAATGGAAGACATTCTACATTGAACGTACGTACCAAAAGAATTGAGTGGATAGAATAATTTATAGTATGAGATTAAGAAATAGATGAAAAAACTTTATGTACTCATTTTATTATTTGCGAGGATTTTTTGATGTAATTGTATATGTACATTTAGCACTAGCATTGTTGTTTGATTTAATCACTTATAAAAAATGATACAATTAATAAATTACTTAACTAAATTAACTATACTATATGTTATGTCATATATACAGTTAGAGATACCAAAACCTCCTAAAGAAACTTCTTAGAATCCCCATAGCCATATATAAAGTTCATTGGTTTTTTCTTTCAGTTGTCTTGAATTTCATTTTTAATTTTTTTATTTTGTTAAACAAAGAAGCTAGATACTATCATACTAATTGGCTTGGGTAGTTGAGTTGATAAAAGAGCTTCAACCCTTAATTTTGTCGCTTGCAAAAAATAACAGAATTATTGGTTTGTATGGTGAAAGTCTTTATTAAGTTTTCGTTGGCCATTATCTCTTTTCTTTTAATTTTTTCTTGCTCTTTGAATACTTCATATTTCAACATATTTTATAGCTTCTATAGCTATTTAAAAGATAATAGACCAAGAGAGTTATTTGAAAAAAAAAAAAAAAAAAAAAAAAGCATTTGGATCCTCACCTCAATTGTCTATTTCTGAATCTGGCTCTACATGGTAGTATCCACGAGGAGGAGAAGGAGGGAGAATTCAACTCAACCGCGTGATCTACAAAGATTTGCTTAAATGAAGTGTCGTTATCATCTTGAGTTTCGTTTAACACGGATATGTATCCATTGGTGGGCTTATATAGCTTCTATTCTCATGTTCCTTCTTTTTTCATATACACTTCGATGCATGCAAAATATAATTTTGATTTATATTTTAGAGCATGCTTGTTTCAGTTTGTAGCATAGTATGTGAGGATCGATATCAATTTAATTGTTTCATCTTGTATAGATTATTATGGCTCTTTTATATATATGTTGTACCTTAGAATAGAATGAATTTATCGATTTTATTAACGGCGAATAGAACTCAACACCATCGATTGCTTGAATCTCTTGTTCGCACACCACGAAGCAATTGAAGATTCGAAACAATAGCTTGTCCGAAGAATCGCCGCCGCTGGAGCTCAAAATGCGAGAATCGAGATGGTGACCAGATCCACGCTCACCGCACCAGAGATGCAACAAGGAGACACATGCGCCGCCGCACCAGCGTTGCAATTCTGGTGGACGGACCACATCACCTTCGATCAAATCTTCCAACCAGATCTAAAGAACCAGATCCGAAAAAGAAGTAAAGAAACCAAATCGAAACTGAAAGTGATGGTTTGAGAGAAAAAGTGTGTGTATTGAGCTCGAAGCAGAAAAACGAAACCAGATCTGAAGAAACTCAGAAAACAGCAACAAACAAAGATCGAGATCGAGAAAACAGAGTTCGTCCGAATCTGAACCGTATCAGAACAAGTTCTTTTCTGGCGACGGTACTGAACAATGATGAAACGCAGCAAAGAGAGTAGAAAAGGAATGCAGCAAACAGGGAAAAAGAAAATGAACAATCTTGAAGTTTCTCGAGAAAACGAAAAAGGAAAAAGAAAATAAACTAAGAAAAAAGAAAAAGAAAAGGATGCAGCAGAAGATTCAAGGTGGGTGAAATCGCTCTGATGCCATGTTGAGAATCATGGTTCAGAGGAGAGGAAGTAGATAAAGTTGAGAGAAATTGTTAAAATGTATATTGATCAAATGGTAAAAGTAAAAATTACAATGTGTAATCAAGGTTTATATAGCCAACTAATCCAAGTAAACCAACTAACAACTATAACTAATTCTAACAAATCTAACTATCCGTAACAATAGGCTCCTTTAATTGTTCTATGATTACAACATGATTCCCTTCGTGGCAACGGTAATTAAAAAATCAACAATAATTAGAATAGGCTTAGCTATAGTTATATCTCATAAAACCAATCCCCGTCGGCGTTTCTGCTATATGACGGATGATAAACATGGAGAATTGAAAATTTAAGTGTGAGTGTTAAAGTTCCCATATTAGTAGAGAACGAGTCAAGCAAAGAGTAGATAAAGGAGAAGACACATAGACACATTATCTTAAGGTTTTGTGGTCAAGATATGGTGTCAAACTTATTTATATAGTTCTTCGCTTAGCCCATTAATAGAAATCTCTCCAGATTTTGAGTTCTCCTTATAGCCTTACAAATGATATCAGAACCGGTGGTTTAGTTCACCGAGTATTTCGAGATGGTGGTTGGTGCTTGGTGCTTGGATTCTCCCTAAACCTTTGTCGTAGAGCACATTGATAAGACTTGGGTGTTTTGTTGGCAACCCCATGAATACTCAAAATGATTTCTGCTTGAAGGGGAGCATACTGTTAGATATTGGGATGTGGTTCTGCAACAAAGAAGAGAAGACTAAGAAAATGCGCAATCTCCAAGGCGTGTGAGGATGCTAGACTTTATGTTCGATTCGCCCCCATCAATCTCTATCTAGATTGGATGCAACAGGTGATTATAGCGAATCCCCTTCAGAATACAATGGAGCAACCTTGATTTGGTTTGCACACCTTAAACCAAGCGTATCGTCGATGGCAGTTTACAGAACAATAGTCTCCTTAACTCTCTCTGCGCATAAAGGAGAAAAGAAGGTGATTTGGAATGGATAAGACTTAAAACAATTTTCGTCTACCTTTTCTACATGCATAGTGATTCTATTTATATACCAACTCATGCCACTTGATGAATGAAAACAATCTTTTATTAATTCAAAGAGGGAATGCAACCTTTCATGTATGTATCCTTTGATGTATAGACACATATGTATGTATCCTTTGATGTATAGACACATACGCTCATGATATAATACACCTATTGGGAAGGATTTTAAACTCATGAAGAGACACTTTTCCTCTTATGTGCTTTAGGACTTCCATATTTTGGAAATCTCTCACACATACTAATATTGGACTCACTTGAGTGTGCGTGTTGAAGAATAAGTTAAGTGAAGAGTATAATATAAATGGAAAGATTCATAAACTCATTGCCTTAGGTTTTGTTTGGGAGTTAGAGGGGAAGGGAAGGGATGGGTTTGAGGTGGAAGTGATGGCCAAAGGGGTTGGGAAGAGGGAGGATAATCCTCTACCTTGCACCAGGGTTGGTTTTTCAACAAAAGAACCAAAATCCTCCAAAATGGGGGAATAAAAAATGAACTAGGGGGAGGGTTTTGAAGAATTTTTAAAAGTTTTTGACATTTTTTTTTCTTTTAAAACTCTCAATTGTCTTTCTCGCCCCTCCCTTCCTCCCCCAACTCCCAAAAAACCCTTAGGGCCCGTTTGGTGGTCAGGATAAGGGAGGCAGGATAGGATAAGCTATCCTGTCCTGTTTTAATCTGTAGTTTGGTGAACCAGCAGGATAGGATAAGCTTATCCTGTTAGCTTATCCTATCCTGTTACTTAGTTATAATTCTATCCTGAGGGTGGAGCTGGGTTAGAACCAACAGGATAGGATAAGAAAATGTTTTCTTTTATCTCTTACCTTTAATATTGTTATTATTTAATTACGGTTTCAAACCTAATTAGTCAACCTTAATACTAATTAAAATATGTGGTTTAATTAACAATTTTTATAAAAAGTGAAAAAAAAAGTTAATTTTTTATAATTTAAAAAAATGGACTAATTTATAATTAAAAAGCCAAAAATATATATTATTAAATATTTTTTAATTTAAATGTATAAAACAACCACGTAATATTAAAATTTATTTTTGAAAAAAAAAATGTAATTTTGATATAAGGATAATTTTATCATTTGTGGATATTTTATATCATATCCTGTCATTATCTGATGCACATCAAACATTGGACAGGATAAGAGCTTATCATGCTCATATCTTATCCTATCCTTATCCAGCTCTCATATCCTATCCATCCTAATCCTATCCTGACCACCAAACGAGCCCTTAAGGTTTTGGGTTAAGATATAGTGTCAAACTCATTTATGTAA
The DNA here is from genome assembly GCA_039655645.1 of Ammopiptanthus mongolicus. Taxonomy (NCBI): domain Eukaryota; kingdom Viridiplantae; phylum Streptophyta; class Magnoliopsida; order Fabales; family Fabaceae; genus Ammopiptanthus; species Ammopiptanthus mongolicus. The sequence continues at coordinate 30,269,439 of CM077348.1, read as the reverse complement.
TTTTTCGCTTAGCTCATTTGTTACACATATCCCCGCCTTTTATGTTGCTCTGTGGTCTTACATGGCGAAATTATTTGCTTAATCTAAAGCACTCAACTAAGATGCACGCCAATCATTGAAAAGCCACTCACTCACGAAACAAAGACTCTATTCCACAACTCCGAGAAGAAACAATTCGTTGTTGATAACATCTAAAACCTTTACTAATATAAAGCCTACTTTAATATGAATTATGATAATTAATTATTCATTAATTAAAATTGATTAAAACTTGAAGTATAATTCTTTAAGTATTTATTGTGTTGTTTTATAATAAAAATATAATATGAGTAACATTGTATTAATTGAAAAATAGCATCATACAACACTTAAAGAATTATACTCAACTCTTAATTCTTGGTTTTTCTCTCACTTTGCCTTGCACTTGGGTTACTTTTGCATGCCTGCATTTGGCTTGCTTGCAAATATACTAGTACATGAGTATTTAAAAAAGCTCTAAGCACCAAATGATGTAATGTGAACTGTGACCCTCTATCGGAAACAATAGATTTAGGAATCCCATCCAAGGAAACAATCTCACCAAATATAGCCTTGAATACTACTCTGATGTCAAGTTGGTTTTCACCGGAAAAAAGTGGGTCGTCTGAGTCTAACGGTCCACTATTACCCAAATTGAGTCATACCTTTTCTGCGTCCGAGGAAAACCGATCGACTATGAAATCCATGGTGAACTTGTCCCACTTCCACTCAAGAATCTCTAAACTCTAGAGAAGGCCATCTGCCTTCTGGTGTTCTTCCTCTACTTGTTGGCAGGTGGGACACCGGGCCACGAAGTCAGTGATGTCGTCCTTTTATATCCTCGACCACCAATACAAGTGTTAAAGATCATGATACATCTTAATCGAGCCGAGATGCATGGTATGAGAAGAGGAATGTGCTATAACTCCAATAAATTCTTACGAGCCTCCATGGGAACCACCACATGCCTCTTATAACGTAACATACTGAAGGAACCTGTTTGAAACACAAAAAAGGGGTTGAATTGTGTTTCTGACGATTTTAAATTCTTTTCGTAAGCAGATAATAGTTTTCGCAAGGTTGGACGCTAAAACGATTAAAAGCAAAAAGAGCTCTTCCAAACACCAAGTTGGACGCTAACTTAGTTTTAATAAGATAAGAAAGCAGCGTAGGAAAAGGCAATTCAATCCCAGTCAGTTAGTTAGATAATAAACTAAAGTAAGGGTAAGGGAAAGAAAAGGACACAAAAATATTATCCGGGTTTACTCTTCACCAAAGAGCTACATCCAGTCCTCTCTAGTTGAGAGCTTTATCCACTATAACAAAAAAAACCTTTTGTTACAAAGTATTCAACACCTCTTCAGGCAGTATTCTCAACCTCTTCAGGTTCTCTAACTATTCTTTTACAGACAATCCTCTTCAGGCTCAACCAAACTAAGGTTTTGAAAAGAGTTTGTTCTACTAACTCACTAAATGTGAGAATTCGAAACTAAAGCTTAGACTCTTAAAAACTCTACACAGAGAGTAATATGAAAATGAGGATTAGAGTAGCTTTGCTAGCTTTGCAACCTTGAGATATTCTCTTTGATTTCTTGAGCAGATGTTTGCTTGAATCTCTTGAAAGATTTTGAATCACTAAGTATTGCTTCACTTGTATTTTTACTCAAGTTCGGTCACCATGCATCTTCAAGAGATGGAGGTATATATAGCCTCTTGTCTTTGAGCAGACTTCAATCTTCAACGGATGGAAAAAGATCCGTTCTAATGAGCATTGAATGCATTTGATCCGTTGAGTCTGATAGCTTCTGAAGTTTCTGATCAGCAGGATAGACTATCAGGATGATAGCTAAAAGTGGTGCTGACATATCCTCTGTGTAGAACGAAAGTTGCCTTTTGTTTTTCCAAAAGAAGAAGGTCAACTTCTTTAAGTGACAGAGACATTTTGGCTTACGCTTTACATTTGTACGAATATTACAAAGAATGTTTTGTCCCAAGGATATCAGCCTTTTACAGGGAATAATAAATTCAAATGCTTTTACAAGATATTCGCGCTTGAAATATAAAAGCACTTATTGGACTAGCTATTACAAAAGTAACCGAGAGAGTCTTTGGACTCATGGTTCTATATATTACCGTCCAGTCGTAAACCAAGATTAAATGTTGGACGAGATAAAGTCTTTGGACTATGGATAGTCTTTGGACTCAATTAAGTTTTATCCTGCACACTTAATATAAAACATTAGTCCATAAGAGATCTTTGTTCATCTTAAATTAGCTCTTTGTTAACATCAAAACTTAAGGGATTATTTGGACCATAACCACTTTGGTTCCAACACATACCTCTACCAAGCATTGAATACTCACTACCTTCACCGATTGCCGTCTATCCAAGCTGACAAAGATTAGAGTCCTTATCCTGGCATGCCTTGATTTCTTCTAAAACTGTGGGTCTAACTACTACTTAAGCTATGAGAGCACTAAACATAGAAACATCAAATGCCATAGAGGAGTTGACACCCTGCTGAAAATCTTCGGCGCATCGCCGACGTTCCACACTAAGATGAGCCAAACTTCTAATCAATTTCCTACCCAGGGCATTTGCCACAACAGTTGACTTGCCTAGGTGGTAGAGGATTGTAAAATCATAATCTTTCAGAAATTCTAACCATCTCCATGGCATCAAGTTTAACTCTTTCTGATCAAAATTGTATGAGACTCTTATGATCGGTATAGATTTCACAAGAAATGCCTCCAAATCTTTAAGGTAAAACTAATCGTCGTCATTTCCAAGTCGTGAGTAGGATATATAAATTTTCTCACGCTTCTTCAATTGTTGTGACACATAAGCTATGACTTTTCCTCTTTGCATGAGAACACGTCCCAAGCCAACACGGGATGTGTCACAATACAGCACAAAACCACCAATTCCCGATGGCAAAGCTAACACCGGGCCTGTAGTCAATAAGTCTTCAACTTCTGAAAACTGTCATCACAAGCCATGATCCACTCAAACTTCATCCTTTTCCCAGTCAAATGGGTCAACTAAACTACTAACGTCGAAAAGTTCTCAATGTATTTTTGATAATACTCAACTAAACCCAATAAGCTTCGTATTATCGAAACACACTCAACGGTCTCTAAACATGTTTGGTGGTCGCTAAATAAGTCGTTAGATGATTTTGCGACTGAATTTTCATATTTAGTGACCAGATTTGGTGGTCGCTAAACACCTCTTTTTTGTAGTGAATACCAACAACTTTCACAGTGTTCGTTGGTAATGATAACCGACGAATGATATACAAACTGAATTGTGGTCGATCGTCTGTAATCCGTCGATAAATTTCATGTTATTGATGGTGTTTTTGCGTTAGTAGTGATGACTTTCGGTCGTTGATAATGCATGTTTTTCTTGTGTGTGTATATATATATATATATGTGTGTGTGTGTGTGTTATTTTGCACTTGCACAACTTTTACTGTTTACTACTATCATTTTTATCTCTTATTTTTATATATACTCACACTCTACCGCATCAACATATATTATATATGAAATAGATGTATCTCGTTTGAAGAAATTAGATCTAGAGTTAGGAAATAAGAAAAAGAGAAGTAATACAATAAACTTGGAGTAATATCGATAATATTAGTATGTGGTAACGAGAATATATTGTGATTAGAAAGACAATCCTAACAATTATATTTATATTGATAATAGAATTCTCACCTTAATTATATAAAAAATTATAAAACATAAATAAAATAGGTTAAATTAATCTTTTCGTTCCTTATCTTAATTATTTTGTTCAACTTGGTCCCTTAATTTTATTTGTGTTAATTTTAACGGAATTTCAAACGGTAGTATAAAATTTTTGATGGACTAACTTGAAACAAGTAAGTGTTAGAGGATCAAGTTGAACAAAACAAATAAGATAAAAGACAAAAAGGCTAATTTAGCCTAAAAAAATAAATATTAATTTTTTTCTAAAATATAGAAAATATTTTTCAGATATTCTCTTATATATATAACTGGCAATTTTCTATATATCTTATGGTATTACCGTTTACCTCAAGGCAAATCGATAGTCCTCCCTCTCATGGTAGCTCCTAGAAGGAGAAGATCTGATCTCTAACGAAATCCAATCAAACTATAGTTTGTTCAAGTTTAATTAATCATCTTGAACGTACACCCCAATTGATTTCGTTGAATAGCACGAAATCCCAAAATGCTTTAGGCGATTAAAGAAAAAGTTCTCGTTTCTTTTTCAACGGCAGTGACATGGACTAGTTAGCGCACATTAAACGAATGAAAAGAGAAAAATAAGACACAGCGGGAGGCATGGAGTTACTTACAGTGACAGAGAAAACTACTGTCAAAGCTGCTATAAAAGGCTACGTATCTGCATGATTTTTAAATCCCTATGTTCTTGAACGAAGGAAACAACCAAAAATAGTTATGATGTTCGCTTTCTTTTTAAAGATAAAGAAGTACAATACAGTATGACATGTATGCAGTAGAACTTGCTCAAGAATTTTGCAAGGGCAAATTGTTATTAAATTGTCCAAATTTGATTTATATACTAAGAAGGATTAAGGTGTTAATTAATATTCAAATTTGGCTTAGCAAAAAAGAAAAGAAAAAACCCATCAAATTTTTATGATTAGAACATCATAAATAGAATCGTATGTCTAATTAGAATCTTAAAAGGGTATTTCGCTTGTTATATGTTCAAGAAGTGTTATCACAAATTTGTAATGATTTACGCAAAAAATCTAAATTATTCGAAAAGAGCTTATGGTGAAACCAAAGGTTTATTCAATGAGTTAATTTTTTTTAAAAGTCCAATTTATGAAAAGCGTAAAGGGCCAAAGGCAAAAGCACAAGGAGTGCAAAAGAATACAATTACAAGCAGTATCAGTCCAAAACTGCTGCCAAAAACGGACTGAGTTAAAACTAATTAAGAAATACCATAACAACATTATAATTAGTGATATAACACTCAAAATATGAGCCTAACAAGAATTAATACTAAGAACTATGACAAAACAAATAAAAACTGCGGGGGGGGGGGGATACTAAGTTTGGCCACCACATTTTTATTTCTTTAAGTTTTTGTCAATGTAATGTCATTCACGGATGAAGATCTTCTGTCTTAATTTCTCACATTGATCTCTATCTCCCATAGATGTGAGAATAAGCCAAGCCGCTCGTCAGTGGCCTATAGTCTAGCCTATTTAAGGCCTAGCCTAGCCTAACCTATTTAACAAAAAGGTAATGTCAGCTTTTTAAAAAGCTTATATACTAAAGAGGTCAGGCTAAGGCTTTTAAAAAGAGCCTATTAGGCCTATTTACCACACATACATATAATTTAATATATAATACTATAATATATTATTTATAATATTTATAACATTTGAAAGTAAAGCTATTGGCTCATTTAAATCTAGAGGTATACTTGCATATTTATTTGTGAAAGCTTAACAAATTTATCAGTATAGGCCTACCAACATCTTTATCATTAGAGGGTTACAAGTGAAGGCCTATGACTTATTTTAGGTCAGAGGCTTTTAAAGGTCTTGTTGAAAAGTAAAAAGGCTTCAGGTCAGATCAGACTTTTTAAAAATTGATCTAATATAGCTAAAAAGATTAAGTGTTGCTAAAGCTTTTTAAAGTGTTGCTAAAGCCTATTAAACCTATTTAACATGTTACTTCCTTCCTTATTATTTATAAGCACCTCTTAGAAAAAAAAATCGTAACAATTTATAAGCACCTTTTCAAATAACAAGATACATTAATTATTTTTTCCACAAATACCCCTAATTAATACTACAAATTTTTAGTGTAATAAATTATCTCTTTAATAGACTTGTCTTGGGAGAATACAAGTCACATTATAATTAAAGGATAAATTTGATAAAACAAGTACATTACTGACAAATTTAATGAGGCTAATTACTTTTTTTAATATGCGTAATTTTGTCTAAAGATGCTTACAAATAGTAACAGAGGGAGTACTAATTAATGTAAATAGTAATATTTTTTTTTTTTGATAATTTAGTAACAATTTTCAAATGTTACTAAATCTCAATAATGTTAATAGTGTCATATTGACCCAGATTTTTTAAGCATTTTTTGGCTTAAATCAATTCATATGAGGGTGCTTGCATTTTCCTGGTTATTGATTCAGGATAGTCTCCCTACAAAATTAAATTTGGTGAAAAAGAATGTGATATCAGACTTTCAAGATACATTATGTGCTTTTTGTCGGGATCAACAAGAGTCCTTATCAACTCATTTATTCTTCACTTGTAGGTTTGCATCCTTAATTTGGTCTTTTTGTTTATTCGTGGCTTAGTTTTGACAGTTCTTCCTTTGGATGGTAAAATCCACTTTTTAGCCTGGAGGATTAGTGAGGAAAAAACTTCAAAATATGTGGATGCTTATATGCTCTTGTACTCTTTTAATATAATTATTTGGCTTATCAAATAAAAAATGTAGATGCTTATGTGATTTTCTATCATTTGGTCTTTTTGATTTCAAATCTAAATCATTAAATTACATATTCTTCTTCTTCTTGTCAGCCTTTTTACTTAATGAAGGGACAAAGAATTATATTTTGAATAATATATAAAACGGTTATATAAACGACGGTGCGCATGTCAACAATTCTTTTGTTACATATTTTTAATTCTGTTAAAAATTGAAGTTCTTTGTATTTTCTTCTTTTCCCAAGCTATTATAGAATGATGATTCAGTTGGCTTTGATGCCATTCATCAGTCATAGTTGCAGTTGATTCAACTAGGCCTCTTTCATATCATATATAGTGAATTACGCAAAGTTCTTATTCCTTTCATAATTTCATTCTTTTCCATAGATGTACACTCATTCGTCAAGCATCACTTCTTTTTTAGGGTTGACCCCAAACGAGGGGAAGAGGGAAAAGAAGCGAATAAAACAAATTGAGACGTCAATCACTGATCTTACTTTTCATGTTTCTCTTGTTTGAATTTACTCCTAGGTTGAGGTTCAACTGGACTTCTTAAAGTTAAAATGTAATTCAAAATTGGAGAATGGACCTAAGAGGTAGCACCATTAGTTGACAAATATAAGTGATATCTCTGATTTGAAACCTAGTGGTTGCCCAACATGCAGTATTAGCTACTCTCAGGTCACAGCTAAGCCTAGATACTCTAAGTAACTCTCAAGTTCACATGGTAACTCAGGTGCTAGGGTTAATTGGTGGCTGAGAGATCTAGCTGCTCTGATTGCCTTTTCATCAACAATATCTAAATCTGTCTGTATTCTGTCGTATAGCTCTTAGGTCCCTAGCTAATACCTATAAAGTTACCCATCATGCTTCAGTGTCTTGCAATTTTTAAGCATCTGAAACCTAATATCTGTATGGACATTCATGCCAATGGCTCGTCCAAAAATGGATTTGGCCTATAAACTCAAGGATGTACCTCTTAGGCCGCCTGAAATGTCTGAGTGATCTTTGGGTTCAATCTAATCACTTCAACTGGCTAGAGTTTTAGACATATCAGGATGGAGAAAGAAAACTAAACAGCATGTATTGGTCAAGCATTCAAGCAAATTACTAGAATAAAATAACAATTCGGCCTAAACTCTGAATAGTTGAACAAAAACTAGTTGGAATTTTTTTTTGGCGAACATCAATAAAACCATATCATAGTGTTTTTTTAATTTTAAAATGTGTGTATACAAGGAGTGATAAGGTGAGTTGGTGGTTTGAAAAAAGGGACTTAGGGTTTAGAGTGATAAGAAGGTAATGAATTCAACTTCCCCCACTAATATAAAAAAAAAATGTGTGTATACAAATGAAATAAAGGCTGTGTTTGGTTGAGAAAAGAAAATAAGAGGAAAGAAAATAAAAGGAAAGAAAGGGGAAGAAAAGAAAAAGAATAGAAAATGAGATGAATATTTAGTTGTTTGATAAAAAAGAAAATGAAAGGAAAGAAAACTAAATTTTTTTCTCTCCTTTTGTTTGATTGGATAGTAAATAAGAGGAAAGAAAAAATATTTGTGAAATGACATAAATACCCCTATATAATAATTTAAAAAAAATAAAAAATGTCTGGTTTGTGTCTTTTTACAAGAGAAAAAGCACTGTCCCACTCAATTGTGATTTTCTAGGAAGTCTCTGCACGTTTTCTTCCCATATATGAGAAGAAAAGAAAAGGTTGTGGGACCCATGTATTTCTCTTCCTTCCTCCCCTTTTCTTGGCCAACCAAAGGGAGGAAAACCAATTTTTCTTCTCACTTTCTTTCCCTTACTTTTCTTTCCTCTCTTTTTCATTTATTCCAAACATAGTGAAAAAGTAAATGAGATAAAGATGTATATGATGTCAAATGTCAAATGTCAAATAGGATATTTAAAATTTGATGTTCAAATAACAAAACTGAAAATAATTTTCTTAAAACATCTTATTTTATAAATACTTTTATCATAATTATCTCCTCAATTGAAAATGTGTACTATATAAAAAGGCTAAAAAAATAGAAACCTGCACAAAATCTCAAAATAAATAAATAAATAAATATTTCAGCCTTTTTATTTTTTATTTACATTGGAGGGGTAAGATTGTAGGCCAAACGCCAAATAAACTGCAATTCTTTCATAACGGTCGGCCCACGCTTGGAACACGTTTTGTGGGAGTTGGATGCATTACCATGATTGGCAGAAGTCATTCCATTGGCGGATATTTTTATATCTTACTATGAGAAATGTTTGTTCCAAAACAAAAATATTGAAACAAGCAGAAGAGAAAACATGTTACTATGTTCTCATTTTCTTACTCGTGTTTTCTATTTGCAAAAATGGTCACAAGATAGTGAAATGAGTACTTGGGAAACTTCGAGCTGACCGATTGAGTATTTCTTATCCCTTCGGTTGTAATTTTATTTTGTACATGCATGAAAAAAACAGAATAATATAGATGCATTCATTCTCTATGAAAAAACATATTTTAAAATACCTAGTTACCATATTAATTATGAAAATCAGGTTGGAGAAATATGGCTTTCTTGGTGACAAAAATAGATATTTATAGCAAGTTTGCTTTTGATTGCATTTGGGAGAATGATTATTTTTATTTTTTAAAATTCTTCTCACTAAACTTCTGATTATAAGCTATTTTGCACACAAAATAAACTAATTCAAACATGCACTCAGTTGGTTTGCTTGTCTAAATATTCTACTGACGAAGCTCTCAGTTGTTGGTAATCTAACAAACTTAATACATGTAATATGTAATTAATTAATATTTAGATATTAGCATATTTATGTATTTAAACGTTGTTAAGGTATTTACCTATACATGTACTTAGTTGATATGTGTATTGAATAATTAATTTTGGTGGATTGAATTTGTTGGCAAATGGCAATGTAATACCCGCAAAAAAAAAAATGGCTTAAGGTATTTTTTTTATTAAATAAATAAATAAAATAAATGAATTATCATAATAAGATTAGAGACATATTTTGTTAAGTTATGAGTTAGCCTAACATCAATGGCGTTTTGGTAAAAACGATGAGGTATAAATAGTAGAGATAGGAGGGTGGGCAGCCATCAGCAACCCTAGCAGAAAAAGAAGAAAAGAGGAAGAAGAAGAGAAAGGGGGAAAATGATGAGGTATAAATAGTAGAGATAGGAGGGTGTGCAGCCATCAGCAACCCTAGAAGAAGAAGAAGAAGAAGAAGAAGAAGGAGGAGGGATTTGTGATTTGTTTTGGTTAATTTTCGTGGGTATTAGTGTGGTATATGAAATGGGTTAGTGATGGTTGAAATAATGATGTTTGTGAATTGTTTTGAGTGAATTCTTTCCATGAAAATCATTTGGAATATGTTTAGTTTGATTATTCTTTGATTTATATGTTGTTGGTGAGTTGTTATAGTTATTTGTTGGTTGAAAATCATGAAAATGGGGTTTTGGGGTGAAAATGGCGAAAGAGCAGCGTCTTGCTGCATTTCTGCGATTTCCAGGCACCGCTGGGCGCCTGGTGTGCAGCGCTGGGCGCTGGAGCACCCGAGAAGGGGCCTGGAAAGATGATTCTAGCGCTGGGCGCTGGTAAACTAGCGCTGGGCGCTAGAGACAGAGACAACAAACTTTAAATGTGCATATTTTTTTATTTCTTATCCGTTTTGGGTAAATGACATTTTGTTGGAAAGCTCTTTGAATCTATTTTCATGTGCAATAACTTTTAGATTAAAATTTTATGTATTTGAAAAGTTATGGAATAAATGGTGATCAAAGGTCATGATATTATATTTCAAAAAAATGATTGTTTATCATAGTTTATGATGGCTATTGGGTATTTTGAAGTATTCAAAAATCTTTTTGCATACTTTGATGCATGTCTTGCGTTATGGGGTATTTATAGGTGATTTAATATATATATATATATAATGATCAGTTGCTATGTGAAGTGTTTGTTATAAGGATAAAATATTAAATTGTACCTAAGATTGCATATCGAAAGTTTTATTTAATGATTTGAGTTGATGACCTTATTGGTAAGTTCTTTTATATGATAATATAGATTACGAGAAATCTATGGACATGATGGTGTATAATTGTGATATAAATGACGAGGTGAGTATTATTTTATGAAGGTGTATGGTGATAGGAAATGTGAGGAAAATGATTATGGACTATTTTTATAGGCTAGGAAATTAAGAAATGAAAAAGGGTAAGAAAAGATATAGGAAGCCTTGAGTGTAGTTCTATGATGGTGATATAGATGCACACGTTCTTGTTGGAGCTAAGAATGGCTCTAGCTTATAGTTGAGTTGGTTCTTATGGAAAGAGAAGGGTATTGTTATAAGTGTTACATTGCAATTATGTTAGATACGATAAGAAACGTTAGTCAAGATGGTAAAGGTACCCAAGAAATGTTGAGAAAGTAGTTAAGTGAAATGACATAAAGAATATGTGAGTTACGTTCCTACTCTATATTTATTGAGGGTCTATGGGCAATAATTTATTTTTATCCAAGCGTTTAATGAATTATGAGTTTGTTGCATGCTTGTATCTTGAGTTCGTTGAACCTCGAAGGTGATATAAATGCTTGTTGTGATGAATAATGTTTGCTATGAGATTATTGAAATATGTCAAGGTAAGATTTGTTGGCTTCCTCTATGTAATTGCATATGAAGTAAGTGGTTTAATGGAATGACAAGGTGATACTATATGTGAACGGAATGGCTATAATGTAGCCCATATATATTTGTGATTGATAACCTTATGGACGTTATTGATTACCGCTGAGGTGATTATGCAAGCTATGTTACGAAACATAGTGGACGTATGCTATGGTAAGACTTGATATATATTGTATTTGGTATTTTGGCATGATGCTTAGACATTGGACAAGACTTGGTGATCCGACCGGTCAGCGAATTCGACCAGTATATAAATGTGACCGTCGGAGTGTGGGGCCTCTAGTGAAAAACCCCGGAGTTTGGAGGGTGGTTGTGTAGTGACCGAGGTCACTTGCCGGTTAGCGGATTTGACCGGGATATAAATGTGACTGTCGGAGTGGGAGACTCTAGTGAACAACTCCAAGGGGATACACAAGCATCTTGCCCAATGAAAAAACTGACTACATAGCAAGTGAAGAACTGCTATGCAAGGTTATGTATAATGTAAAGTACTTAATGATATATATTTATTGAGATGTTTATAAATTGCGCTATTTGCTGTTATGTTTTGTTTATCCCTCACTGAGTTCTGGGACTCACGCCCGCCCTTTTTAATTTTAGCTTTAGGTATTCAGCAAGTGGAGCTATCTCAGGGAGCTCATGCACTTGTGTAGTGCGAGCAGCTGCTGCTATTTCAATTTCATTTTAGTTCGGTTTATTATCATATGAGATTTCTCCGCTGTTTGGAGTTTTGAACTTCTTTCTAGTTGTAAACCCGTTTGGGCTTTGTTTTAAAACTATTGATGCTGACTCAGGGCCACCTTTAGCTTTCTTTTGGTATAATCTTTTACTCTGATAATTACATATGATATGCAATATATCTTGTTATGATGTGAGTTATACGTGCTTGAAAGGCCTTGGGAATTGGACAATGAAGTTCCATTCTGGCCGGTCAGGGACGCCTAAGTTGGGTCCTGACAGGCAAACAAGAATTATATTGTTAAAAAGGATTGTCTCTCATTTGTCAAAACCTAATAAATTGTGTGAAGGATGTATATCTTTTTGGGCAAGCAAGAACACGTTTTTTCAAAGTTTTTAAATTTTGTGCAGTTTACATCAACTTTGTGGAGATTTTCCACTTATGTCCTGTTTGTAAACAGGTTGGAATATCCCTTTTTCTCCTTGCAAGCATTGAGACAAAAAGTGTCATCCTCCTTTCAAATGTTGAGAAGATCTGATGTAAACGGTGATAAGTGCAACAAGATAGGGCATCTTGAGAGAATCTGCAGTAGTCAATGGAAGCCTGACAAAGGAACTCAATGTCATAAAGGGGCTCCAACAAGGGGATCCAATGACTCCATTCCTTTTTTCAAAGTTGCAGAGGAGTTAAGTGGTTTGATTAGAAAGGCAGCAGAGGTGTCAGGGATCTTTAAAGGCTACAAAGTTACAAGTGGGGAGGAGGAAGTTATTGTTTCGCATATACAGTACGTGGAAGATACAATTGTTGGTGAATCGACACAACCTAATGTGCATGCTATTAAAAGCATTTTTAGGAGCTTTGGAGCTGGTTACGGGGTTAAGAGTAAATTTTGCCAAGAGCTAGGTTACAGGGGTTAAGTCTCAAGCACCTTTTCTTAGTCAAGCAGCAACATCTCTAAACTGTTTGGTGGAGGTTATTCCATTCAAGGTTTTGGGGATTTTGGTGGGGGCAAATCCGAGGAAAACGAGCACTTAGAAACCAGTTATTATTGCAATGCAAAAAAGTCTATCACAATGTGGTCGCATAATTCTTTTTGATGTGGTCCTATCTTCCTTACCAGTTTACTTCCTTTCGTTATACAAAGCATGGAAGAAGGTTATAAACATTTTGATAAAAATACAAAGGTCCTTCTTATGGGGAGGGTGCGAGGAGAATAGAAAAATCGCATGGGTTAGGTGGGTGGTGGTTTGTAGAGGAAAGGAGGATAGGGGCCACCTAGGTAGAAAAGACCTACAATCGTTCAATTTGGATTTACTAAGGAAATTATGTTGGAGGCTCTTGAAGATAGAGGTTGGTCTTTGGGAAAAAAAAAGTTTTAAAGGTGAGATACAGGGAATATAGTCTTGTGTCCCCGTAGGATTGGGAAGTTGGGAGCAGGATAGGAAGGGGTCTTTATGGTGGAGAGACATCTGTAGCTTGGACAGAAGTTCTCATTCAAAAGAGGGTTGGTTATCATTGGGTATTTGTAGAAAACCAGGGGATGAGATAGCTATTTCTTTTTGGAATTATATTTGGGTTGGCTCAATTAGCTTAAAGTGCAAGTTCATTAGTGTAACGACTCGGGCTGTTTTTCGGATTGACGACTGTCCCCACAAATCAATACGGATCTCTTCAGCGTGTTTTGTCCTCATTCACACGCTTCTTGGAAAAACTTTCCAGGAGGTCACCCATCCCAAAATTGCTCCAAGTCAAGCACGCTTAACTATAAAATTCTTATGTTCTAGGCTCTTGAAAAAAACATGCATCTTGTTTTCGGTAGCCCATAACTTAAGAACTCCAATGTTAAGCGTGCTTGACTTAGCACAATTCTGGGATGGGTGACCTTCTAGGAAGTTTTCCTAAGAAGCGTGTGAGTAAGGACAAAACACGCTGAAAAGACTCGTGTTGGTTTGTGAGACAGTCGTCAATCCGGAAAGCAGCATGGGCTGTTACAAGCAGACTATATCTGGTCTGCTCAGCTAAGGAGGATGGATGGCTGTACGGAGGATGAAGTCTGGTCTTGGAAGGTTCTGTGGAGGAGGGATTTATTTGTTTGGGAGGACGAACAGTGGGACAATTTACTCTCTTAGTCGAAAGACTCTGAAGTAGAAGAAAATAAAGATGATCAGTGGTTTTGGATAGGGGATAATTCTCTAGTATATTCAGTCAAAGCGGCATGTGGAATTATTTCAGTAAATGCTAACCTATCGGAGAAACGATTCTACAACTTGCTTCGGACCAAGCCTACACCTTTGAGAGTATTTGCCTTCTGTTGCAAAATACTACTAGATAGAATCCCTATTATTGTAAACTTGCTCAGCAGAGGAGTCTCGGACACCCCTTCAAATGGGTACCTTTCTACAAAGAGGTGGAGGGAGGGGGGACCCCTGTAGGCCACGCTCCCTTCCGCATTTTCAACAATTTTTTTTTAATATCTACTTATATTTTTAAAAAAAAGAAAATATAGAGACTCAAGCCCAATTGGCCCAAACACAATCCTATTCTATGAGACAGACAAAAAAATTAGAACTTTTGTATGTATGTACAGAAAGAACAGTGAGAACTGAGAAAGGCTAAAAATGTTTACGGCAGAATTAGAAACCTTCAACAGCGCGGCGGCGTCCTAGTTCGCGGCAGTGGTGTTTTGGTTCGCGTTAGGTGTGGTCCGCCTTGTGGTCCATTCATCTTGTCCATCGTTCTTGTTCAGTTGCTCGGTGCCCAACTTGCTTGCCCAGTTGCCCCCATTCTTGGCTTTTGTTTCTTACCTTTTCTTCCATTGACAATAGAGTTGTTTGTGTGTCAGACTCATCACAACTCACAAGCTATATATGTAAAGTATTGTTTTTTTATTACCTAAAATTTTTTAATTGTTTTTTTATGGGCTTTTTATTACTTTTCTTTAGTTTTTTTTATGCTACGTTTCTTTAGTTATTTAATAGTTTTGTATGGGGGTTTTGATTACCTTTCTTATATCTATGATGCATTTGGTTGTTTTAGTTTTTTTTACAGCAATGTTTTTTACAACAATGTTCTCCCAAAATTTTTTTTTTTTAGGTTAGTTGATTGAAAGATGTTTAAGAAGAAGACTATTGACTCTTTTTTCAAGAGAGAAGAGAGAACAAATGATGCAACAGACTAGTGCACCAACGGTAAATTCAGAGAGTAATGTTGGAAATGTTGTTGAGCAACCTATTATGTCTATCATTGAGCAACCTACTGAGCCACCTCCTTCTAAAGTTATAAGGATTGAACAAGGAAATTTTAATATAGATACTTTGATACGTGATCCTGGAAAGCGTCCACAAATTTGGGATTATCCTATTAATCAACAAGATGAAGTTCGTAGGGCATATATAACGTTTGGACCATATCAATTTATTTTGCATGATTATCCACTCTCTGGTCAAGAAGATCATCCTCGTCGCTTTCAAGCTCATTGGTTTAAAAGCTTTGATTGATTAGAATATTGACCAGTAGATGCCGCCTTTTGTCTTTCATGCTATTTATTTTATAAACGACCAAGTCCATTTACGACAACAGAATTTAGAAATTGGAAAAAAGTGAATAATGGGAAAGGTTGTGCATTTTTATCTCATGTGGGAAAATCTCCTAATTCTATTCACAATGTTGCTATTAAATTAATGTTGTCAGGATTTGAAGAACCAATCATGTCACATTGACAAAGTGATGTCTAAACAAACTTCACAACAATTTTTGGGTAATCGGTTGCATCTTAAAGCCTCTGTGGATGCTGTTAGATGGTTAACATTTCAAGCCTATGCTTTTAGAGGACATGATGAAAGCTTGGAATCTAAAAATCGAGGAAATTTTGTTGAGGTGATAAAACTTTTGGCTTCTTACAATAAGGAAGTGGATGAAGTTGTTTTGGAGAATGCCCCTCAGAATGCAAGATACACGTCACATATTATTCAAAAGGAAATTTTACATGCCTTTGCTATAAATGTACAAAATGAAATCTGTAAAGAGATTGGTGATGCAAAATTTTGTTTGATGGTTGATGAGACTCGACATGAATCCAGAAGAGAACAAATGGCTATTGTTCTTAGATTTGTTGATAAGTATGGATTTGTTACGAAGCTCTTTATAGATATAGTACATGTAAGAGATACTATTGCAGTCACTTTTAAACAAGAGATTTTTTCAACATTATCTCATCACAATCTCAACATTCAAAATGTTCGAGGTCAAGGATATGATGGAGCTAGTAATATGCGTGGAGAGTGGAAAGGTTTACAATCTTTAATTGTTTAAGAATGTCCTTATGCATATTATGTACATTGTTTTGCTTATCAGTTACAATTAGCTCTTGTTGATGCATCTAAAGATGAAGCTAATGTTTATGCTTTTTTCCAAAACTTGACTCATATTGTCAATGTTGTGTGTTCTTGCAAATGAAATGATGAGTTACAAGCCACTTATGCCACTGAAATTGCTCATTTAGTTGCAAATAATGAGATTGAAACAGGAAAGGGAGCCAATCAAATTGGCACATTACATAGATCTGGAGACACTAGATGGAGTTATTATTTCAATTTAATATGCAGCCTTTTACGCATGTTTGGTGCAACTACTTCAGTTCTTGAAGATTTAGCTATTAATGAATCTTCAAACTCTCAACAAGATGATGCTACTTATGCTTTTAAATCATTGATGTTATTTGATTTTGTTTTCATTTTACATTTGATGAAAGAAATTATGGGAATCACTGACAAGCTTTGCAACAAAAATCCCAAGATATTCTGAATGCCATGTATTTGGTATGTAGCACAAAATCATTGATTCAGAAGTTACGAGATTGTGGTTGGGAAACTTTCTTTGAGAAAGTTAGTTCTTTTTGTACCATCCAAACTATTCAAATTCCTGATATGAGTGTTTCTTACTCTGACATTATTCGTTCTCGTCGTAAAAAAGATGTTGTCACAGTTGAGCATCGCTATCGTATAGATATATTTACAGCTGTGATAGATCATCAGTTGAGAGAGCTGAATGGTAGATTCGGTGAGCAAGCAACAAAGCTTCTTATATTGAGTACATCTTTAGATCCTAGAGATTGTTACAAGTCATTTAATGTTAGTAACATCTGTAATCTTGTTGAGAAATTTTATTCTTCAGATTTTTCAGAGCAAGAAAACACTGAGTTGCCATATGAATTCCAGCATTATGATCATGATGTGCTAAAAGATCCAAAGTTTCAAATTTTGTCTACTATTGTTGACTTATGTCAAAAATTAGTAGAGACTGGCAAATCAGATGTTTATCCTTTAATTGATAGATTGATTCGCCTTGTTTTGAGTCTTCCTGTGTCAATAGCAACTACTGAACGTGCTTTTTCAGCTATGAAAATCATTAAAACAAGGCTTCGAAGCAAGATGAAAGATGATTTTCTTACTGATTATATGGTTATTTACTTGAAAAGGAGATTGCTCAAGACTTTACCACTGATATGATAACTGATGATTTTTACTCCATGAAGCATTGTCGTGCACAATTAAAGAAGTGAACATTTTTAAGTATGTATTTAAGTTGACTAAAGATTTGTTTGAGTAATTTATATTATATTAAGTTGTTAATCATATATCATATTTGTTTCATATAGTTTGTTTCCATATACTAGTTAATATTTTTTGTTGTTATTTATGTTATCTTTAATTAGTCTTGGCCCCCTTATAAGAAATTCCTGGCTCTGCCACTGTTTCTACAGATCCTGCCCATAAGGAATTGTGCACCTTTTATTCGTTTGTAACTTCTCTTGTTGCACATGGATGTATGTTTATAGTTGGTTTGATCTTGATTTGGTTTTACATCATGATCCAAAGTCACACTTTAGACATCATACAGGTTTGCTTAAAAGGGATATATCTAGGAAATTTTGGCAGCTGATTTGGTTTTCTACAGTGTGGTCCCTCTAGCTGTACAAAAATGATATCATATTTGAAGGGGGCAATCTGAATTTTGAAAAAGTATTTGAATCAATAAATTCAATGCTAGGTCTTGGTGTTTTGCAGCTGCCAAGAGGGGAGTTTTTTCATATTCAGACTGGTGTGGCAACCCTCTTTTGTGTCTAAAATCTATGGGTAGAAAGAAATAGTAAATTTCTCTGTACAGCTTTCAAGGTTTTTATTTGCTGTGTTGGAGTATGAGAGTAGGAAGATTTATTTTGGTTCTGTAAGCTGTGTTGGAATACAGTTTTGGTATGCAGGAGATCAATTGCAGAAAACTTGCTTCTATATTGGATTTAGCAAATGTTGAATCTATAGTGCAATAAATCTGATTTGGAGGGGGATCTTACAACATTTTTTTTTTCTGAAATTTCATTTCTAAAAGGCATATGTCAATGACTATAGATGGGAATGAGGAGCTGCAATGACTATTGGGCTGCACATGATAAGTTTTTTTTGTTATTGGTATGCATGTGGTGACAAAGTTGGGATTGAAGACTGCTTTATACCTGGGCAGAGGTTCTTTGCTGCTCATATTCGGCTATGTATTGTTGGTTAGTTCCTGTGTGCAATGTTTCCTGATTGTTGAACAGTTGAAGTATGCATTGGCTATCAAGCTGTTTTGTGAATCATTTGGAGGAGTAAAGGAAATGCTGACTGTCAAGCCTTGTGAGATCAATCTGGTAGAGGCTTTGGAATCCATGAATCTCTCTCATTAAGGTTTTGTTTTGTTAAGTTCTTCTGTTATTAGAGTGAAGGTATGTATTTAGATAGGAGTTTGATCCAATCCTGTAGCTGTTTATTGTTTCCTGTTAATAATTGGACATTACATTGTGACTTGTAGCTTGTTATGTGTTTTGAGGTATTGAGTTAGAGTAGCTCTCGTACTCCTATCAATACATTTTGTTCGCTTATATAAAAAAAAAAAAGAACTCACAAATGCTACTAGAGACTTAATTTCGGTTCGTATACTAAATGGTTTGTCCTATAATCTCCTAGTTCTCCATTTTCATAGTTAGCAGTACACACCAATACAAAAGCCCTTCTGGGAAGCGGATCCCCTAACTTTTTGACTTCAAAGTTAGGATGACTTTAGGCTAAAAATAAAGAGAGAATGGTAATAAAGATGAGAGATAGGGATGAGAGATATAATAATGAAAGAGAGAGATAGAAACAAAGTGAGATGACATTGATACCAAAAAGTTAGGGGATCCCTCCCCCATGTGCAGATCCCACCCTGACAGCTCCAAGCCAAACTAGCTGAGAGTGTTCATGAGCTCAAAAGCTGTCCCCAGTTACTGTAGATGTAAATAAACCAAAACCACCTCTCTCCTCCTTCTTCCCCCTCATGACCCCATTTGTCAGTTTGTTAACTCTCTCTCCCTTTCTCTATGCATAACGTGCCTTTATGATACATAAAACTACCACTAGCTAACACAAAGAATCTTTCATTCATTAGAACCCATCTTGAAACCGATTGATCACTGAAGGAGGATCCAAACGCTGCTGTGTTCCTGAATAGCTTCTTCCCCAATTCAACCCTTCCTCATGATTCTGCAGTGACCTGTCCTTACCACCACCTGCGAATGCTTGTCCAACTGGTGCACCGATGCAGGTGTAACTAGAGTCTGTTGTTGCCACATAGTTGAGGTTGTGGTGCCCATATTGCTTGCTGCTGCTACTCAGTACATGACCAACATAGTAATCGCTCACAGGAGGATACTGAGTGTAGTGTGAGGGAAATGAGAGGGGCCGTGAAGGTGAGGCGTATAAGAATGGTTGTGGCGGTGGCGGTGGCGGTGGCGGCATGTTTATTGATGAAGAATTACCAGACATGTATCTTGGGAATTTCAGAGGCGTTATTGGGTCTCCAATGTTACTTGCTGGAAGATAGCTTCCTGGTGCTATTGTTTGACAGCATCTGAATATAGAAAATCATGCCAAAAAGTTGTGTATAATTTTAGTGTACTTTTACATGAATAAGAAAAACAACACATAAATATTAACAAAGAGAATAAAAAGTTCATAGGTTAGAAATATAAGATGTGAATGAATTAGAGTCCCTCCACTATCTTATTTTGACGAAAATAATCCCTCAACTTTTTTTTTTGACAAATTTGGTTCTCATATTTTTTTTAATTGTACTTTTGATCCCTTAAATTTATGGATTTTTCGTACTTTTGGTTCACCATTTTTTCAAAATCCATGATTTTTAGAGACTAAAAAAATAAAAAACCCACAATTTTGAGGAATCAAAAGTGCAATTAAAAATATGGGACCAAATTCGTAACATTTAAATTTTAGGAAGACTAAATTTGTCAAAAAAAAATTGAGGGACCATTTTTATAAAACTAAAAAACTTAAAGGTCCAAAAGTATAATTTAACCTTTTAAATATTAGTAAAGTAAAAAATGAAAAACGCCCTTACTTCAAATTTGTACGGTTTCATAAGAACAGAAGAAGAAATTAAAAAGTTGGATCGTAAGAAGAATTAAGTAAAAGGAATAAGAAAAGCGAGTAATGGTTCATATATACCCTAAGCGTGGGGCAACTTGGGTGGTTAGGTTATGATCGTTACGGAAGACCAGCTGACGAGCATGGTTCAGAGTCTCTGTTTCCCTCTCTGCACCACAAACATACAAATCAAATCACATCAAATAAGAAACCAAGAATTCCTTTTTTAAAAGAGAAAAAAAATTCTCAAAACCGATAATTTCATCAATCCCATAATTTTGTGTGATTGAAATGACCACGCTTCCCTGGCAACATCATTAACTTTTCAAGGGAATATTCTATAGCTATTATAGTATGGTTAAGATTTGTTGAGTTTGGGTTGTTTTTCAGAGGAAAAGTTAGAGAAGTAGCTAGCTAATTAACCTTGGCGGTGGCGGTTCATGTGTCCCCCAAGAGCCTGAGACTTACAGAACTTAAGGGAACAAAATCTACACTCGTAGACCTTCCCACACTCGTCTTTTCCATCCTTCACGCCGCTTTTCTTTTTCCTGCACCCTGCAACAAAAAGCAGCCAATTAAAGCAACTTCCATGAGACCCTTCTTAATTAATTTCCCGATTACCCATATTAAGTTAACAATAAGTTAATTGGATTAACATATCCCAGTTAAGTATATTAAACTTATTTCTTTTCTTTTTCTTCTTTTGCTTTTTGCTTTCAATATTGACAAATGAAGAGGATGCTTGGGAGGAAAAGGAAGAAGGAAAAAATGAACAATGAGTCAAGATACCATAAACCATGGCTGTGTTCCATTTTGTTTCCTAAATGGTTTAAAAATGAAAGCCTTCCATTAATTTGGTGTATGGTTGTGGCGTTGTGCAGTAAGAATATGAAAACAATGCAATTTTTATGTTGCATTGAATTTTTAGTATAATAATATATGGTATGATCTTTTTCTTTTGGCTAATAAGAAAAAATATTTATGTATGATCTCTAGTTCAAATAGGTTTACCGGATAAGGAGCTTTCTTCAAGGACTTGTTTACCATCTCTAGAGTACTCATCAGGCAAATTGTTGAGATCTAAAGGGTTCCCTTCTGGTCTCCTGTCAAGGAACAACAAAGTCAAGAGAAAGAGAATGTGTGTGTGTGTGTGTGTGTGAGTTGAAGAGTTAGAGAACTTAATAGAGAAGATAATCAATATAAGAAGCAGTTGTGAAGGTGTAATAGTTGGGGGAAGACCTACATGGTACCCACAGAGAGAGACAGAAAAATAAAATGAAGGTGTAGTAGTGGGGCAAACACTTCGTTTCAGATGGGAAGATAAAACTAAAGCATTTTATAAAATTTGTGAGACTTAATTTCAGTTTGAGACTGCGATATAGACGCTAGTTGAGTGATGGTGGAAGGTAAAAGAGCATGTTATAAAGGGAAATGTTATTTGTATATCCAAAATGGGATATCTATAGTAAACATTCCATTTTGAATGAGTATAACTTGAACATATTTTAAATTTGTAACTAAAATTAAAAAAAAAACACTCAAAATGGGATATCTGTTATAGGTGTCCCATTTTAGGTGTATAAATAACATTCCTCTTTTATAAAAGTTGTCCGTCTCTCTCTCTCCCACCCTTCTCTCTCTCCCTCAACACAAACACAAATACATACATTTACAATAATGTTTTTTTTTTTTTTTACCAACGGCCTTTGAGACACCTTTTCGTGTGAATGAAGTTGGATACTGTTATTCAAGATTTTAAACTACCTTTTCCATTATAGCGGATAATTACAAAAAGTGTGGCCAATGTGGCCGTAATCGCGGTTACAATGCGGTTCTGAAAACTGTCAAAATCACAACGTCGCGACCAAGGTTTTAAATTGCGGTCGTGATCGCGATCGCGTTCACGTTACGTTTTTCGTTATTGCGGACAATTGTGGAAAAATATAGCTGATGCAGTTTCAGAGACTGTCAAAATCAAAACGTTGCGACCCCAATTACGATTTTGGACATAGATTTAAAACCTTGGTCTCAGTCTCAATTGCGGTTGCGGACCTCATTTTAAAACATTGCTATTATATATTATAAAATTATTAAAATAAAGGCCCAAACTGATCCTCGACAAAAAAACACAGTGACATTTTGGTCCCTAAGAAATGACAAAATACTAATTTGGTCTTCAAAAATATAAAATGCGGGTCAAAATATTCTCTGATAGAGACTAAAATGTCCCTAAAAAGAACTAATTTGACTCGTATTTTATATTCTTGAACACCAAATTAATATTTTTCATTTTTCAGAGACTAAAATGTTATCATATTTTTTATCAAGGACCAATTTGAACTTTTATTTAGTAAGTTTAAATAATAGGTGTATCTTATATAAGCCCGTGTGAAATGGCATGTTATATTTTGAATATTTAAATGACATAATTCAAAGTTTAAATGAACAAAGTATTAGTGGGTTTGGTTAGCATAAAAAGAGAGTGTGCGGGGAGTGGAATTAAATAGGTATTTGCTAAATGCTGGCTTCGTCTGGTTTGGTTGAGACTCGGGAGAAGAGAGAAGGAAAGTTCAAAGGAATCAGTTTGAGGAGTGAAGGACGTTGCCTTTAAGTTTATTATTATTATTATTATTATATTATTTGTAATGCCACTAATTCTCCTCTACCACTACATCTGGCTCTATAAGTCCTTTTTTGCCCTAGAGCTAGCAATAAGTGGTCAAATGTTCAAATTATAAATCAATATAAATCAAAGGGAGCAAAAATAGAGTAATAAATTAATAGCTTAAGAGAAAAACTTTTCCCACAACGGATGGCATGAATCAAATGTACTGTATATATCTTGGAGCATTAAAGGCTGCCTTAAGAATGAAAGATGACATCTATATACTAGAAAGAAACAAAGACAAAGCCATAGGGTTCATAGAGATTTTGCGTGGTTGTTGTGCTCAAAGATGGGGCGCTAGCTTGTCTAAGAACATGTCATGAATGGTCCAAAATTGCTCAATGGCTCCTGCTGGGTGTAAAATTCGACCCAGGGAACTTCGACTTGCATCCACGACGGGTTGCTATCAATATCTATCATTACGGCCTTTGCAATCTAGGTTGATAGGCGCTTTTGCAAACTAGATTGATAGACGCAACCCCACATATATATGTTGTTTTATTCTTTGGAAGTTGCAATATCTCATACAATACATATTCATAGTACTCGGGGGAAATATGCCCTTAGTTTAGTCTATGAAAAACAAAATAATCTAATTTCATTTTTAAAAATCTTAAATGTTAGTCAAAATAATTCTTAACAAGACTAATATCAAAACTATTTTGACTTACAATTGAAATTTTTAAGGACTAAGTTATGATTTTTCATTTTTGGTTTAATTATTTCGTCGATCCCTGAATTATTTGAGAATTTTCAAGTAGGTCCCTATACTTTAAAATTTTGTAATTGGGTTCTGATCATATTTGTTTAAAATTGGGTCCCTATGGTAGGTTTTGTGAAGTCACTATTTGTGGTGCTGATGTAGAATATGACCTGACTTTTTTTTATTCCTCAAATTTGTTTTTAGGGTTTCATCAACCCCAAAATTCGATTCCTGGTGTCTCGCCTCTCCCATCAATCAGCAGAATCTCCATCCCCCTTCTTCGGTTGCTTCTTATTGCATCTTCCTCTCTTTTTTTCTTACTGTCGTTGCTGTTATCACAATGTTTCAAGGGTCATTCTCCACCCAAACAACCAGCAGAAGGAGACAACTTGCAAGCATTTGTTATTGTGGTGATCCAGTGGTTCTATTAACCTCTAAGACAGATAAGAATCTTGGAAGAAGATTTATAGGGTGCTCAAATTAAAAGGTTTGTCTGCCATTACTAATTTATAGGTGTTTGTAATGATATAGGGTTTTGCTACTTTTTCATTTGTACCGATATGTGTTTTTGCCAAATGTAGATAAGCAATTGTGTATTTTTTTCAATGGATTGAAGATCCACAGGACCAAAGACGCAGGATAATGTACATATAACAAGAACATAGAATAAGGAAATTAATAGATGAGAATGGGAAGCAGAAAAAATACAAGATGTTGTTCTGGAGTTTCTGTGTATTCAGTGCACTACGCAACATTCGGGATTTAATAGCGCGTATTTTTTTGCATTTAATAGCGCTTTTAAGCTCTATCTATCTTGGTGCTATTAAAAATGGTACGCTATCGTAGCGGTACCTACAATGGCAATTCTTCAATGAAACGCTATATGTTCCCCATTTATTTTTAAAAAATAATAATCTTGATTTCCTGTATTCAGTACTCAAACCT
Organism: Ammopiptanthus mongolicus; assembly: GCA_039655645.1. Lineage (NCBI taxonomy): Eukaryota > Viridiplantae > Streptophyta > Magnoliopsida > Fabales > Fabaceae > Ammopiptanthus > Ammopiptanthus mongolicus. The sequence continues at coordinate 30,244,793 of CM077348.1, read as the reverse complement.
GCAGATTCAAAAGGAAATTCAAAGCAATGAAATGATATTCAACACATAACAAAGTCAATTATTTGGGCAAGATTATGATTCCGTAACAAAAAGGAAAGGATTTATACCTAACTTATTCAAACGGAGACTTAGGAATGGAAAGGACAGAGACATTCCCTCTTACAAAGTCCATACTTTGGGTCTCTATATTTGTGAACTAAAACGAAAATTTCATCAGTATCACGATTTAAAAATAAAAAAGAAAAGGATTTCACTTACCTTCTTCAAACGAAGACATTGGGATGGAAATAAATCGCAACATTCCTCTTAGAAACCTAGACCTTGTGTCTCTAGATTTGAAAACCAAAAAGGAAATTCTATCAGTATCACAATTTTGAAACTAAAAAAGAAAGAACTCATACTTACCTTCTTAAAACTAAGACATATGAATGAAAATAAATCGCGACATTTCTCTTAGAAACCTCAGAGTTTGCATCTCTTGATTGAAAACTGAAAATGAAATTTCATCAGTATCACGATTTGGAAACGAAAAAAGAAATGATTCATATTTACTTTCTTCAAACGAAGACATAAGAATGAAAATAAATCATGACATTCCTCTTAGAAACCCCAGAGTTTGCATCTCCGAATTTGGAAACTAAAAACGAAATTTCATCAGTATCACGATTTAGAAACGAAAAAGAAAAGGATTCATATATACTTACCTTCTTCAAACGGAGACATAAGAATGGAAGACATTCCTCTGATATTTCTCCTTCCCCTTCTTTCTTAATTATTTATTTGTTTTACTCTTTATTCACGTGATATTTCTGCTGTTTCCCTATTCCTGTGACATTTCTCCTATTTCTCTATATATTCATGTGATATTTCTTCCACTTCTCTACTCCTGTGTTACTTCTTTATTTATAATTATTTGTTATCGAAGTCTTCAACTTCTATTCTCTATCGCTATTTAATTGAATTTACTTTATTGCATTTTTTTTTGAAAACTCAATTCACCCTCACTCGAGTTTGAATGTACTTATCAACCCAACGGTACCAAAAACTTGATGCGCACAAATCACACTTAAGGCAAGTATACCTGCCACACAAGTAATAAAGCGAACCTAGTCTTGAATATCGTTCCCATAGGGATTAACTAACGATTACTAGATTAAGGAGATCCTTATGTTTTCTAGACAATCATATTAATTGGTGGATTGAATAGAAAGAAACTAACTAAGAAAAGATAAAGAATCTTAATTTCAAGGAACACAAGAAAATCAGGAATGGAAGGACTTACAGCTCTGATTTCACTTAAATTATGAGGTTACTTAATTTATCTATAATTACATGTTTTGGTCTTGCATTACTAATATTATTTTTCTTAATCAAGTACCTGCTTTGGTCATTTACAAAATCAATGAAGAAACGCATAAAGAACCACGAGGTTTGTTAATTCAATAAAGGATTAGAAGTAAAGAATTATAGTTTGGTCATTCAACAATCATAAACCCAAAATCTTCGTGTTCTTCTCCGCAGCTGTCAGGCGCCTCTTCTCTATATCAAACCTTTGTAAACGAGTGCAAAAAATCTCCAAATGCTGTAAGAGATGTTTGAGAAACAAGACTCAATCATATTTATACCTAAATACGGGCAAACTTGTCTTTTCTCGCATTAAAGGACCTCACACTACCAAGTCTATAAGAGATCGGGTCGTGTGAGGCATATATAGATCCTAAAGGCCCATGAAATGACACGATCGTGTGAAAAGTGATGCGGTTATGTCTATCAAGAAATCAGTCAACGAAACTTAGGCACAGTCGTGTGAAATGAGACACAGTCGTGTCGAGCTGCATGAAGTAGAATCATCATTGTGTTGGAGACATGGTAGTGTGTAAGGGAGACACGATCGTGTCTAATGACAAGCTTTGCTATTTAGTGCAATTTAAGCCCAAAACATGTCATTTTTGCCCGTTTACACTCTAATTGAGTCCGATCCATAAAATCTGCAAGAAATAACAATAATTGACGAGGATTTATCCAATAAATAGTAAATGATCATACTAAATATGCAGTTTATGGCTATATAAAATCCACTTATCAATTTATATGATAGTTTGTTTGATAATATTGAATATTGATTTAAAAAAGATTTAAAAATAAATAAATATATATGATTACCTTAAGCTTTATCAATGGCTTAACCATCTGTGAAATTTGAAACAATATACCGACCTTAGCCATCGGTAAGGGAATGTCACATTATTGATGGAGAAGTCCTCGGTAATTAGGTGACAATTTATCGATGTCTAAATCGTCGGTAACATTATCCACGGTTAACCTGCCGGTAATGTGATGGTGCTTACCGTCTGCATCATGACTAGTCTAACCAAGAAAGATAAGTTTTTGAGTTTAATTTTGATGCATTGTTTGTGTTAAGTTTTTTACAGTGTCAACCAATCACAAATCATTCTTTGTGTGATTAATTCATAATTGATTGACAATATAAATAATATTTTCACTGACAGTACATAACAATTAAATCCTAAGTTTTAATTGAAAAACTAAATATATCACTCTTTAATTTATTAAATATACTATGTCAACATTACTTCCTAATAAAAATTTACCTTTTTTAATTCCTTAACCATTATTGTAAGTGCAATCAATAGGAAAACTGAAAAAATAATCAAGCCTTGTAATTTTTCGGGCTTGGTCAGTATATAAGGTTTGACCAATAAAACAGAGCATGGCATAGGCAGAGTTAAATCTTTTACGACAATAATCAACGACACAATTAGAGTAAATTCTTGAAAAAAGAGAGTGAAAAAAGAATATAGATAAAAAGATAATGTTTATGTCTTTCTATTTGTCCAAGTGATTTATTGCCTCCTTATTTTGGATTATATGATGCAGAATTGCAGACACCTCACAATAAAATGAAAACAGATTGTAATGGATGTCAAAGGAAGCCCTTGTCTTCAAAGCTTTTGATGCAGTCATCAAACATTTGTTGAAGGGTTTTGAATGGAGGAAACCCCAACTGAGTAATTTTAGTGGTATCCATGCTGTGAGGGTTGTTATCTCCTTCCTGGCTGCTGCACCTGTAACACCATGGATAGGAATGTTGATAGCCATCTAATTTAATGCAAATTAAGTCTAAAATTATAGTTGATAGCTTGATTAATTAAACTCACTTGTTTTCATATGGATAGGAATGGTATTTGGCCCGAAGCATTTCAATGATTTGCGACCAGTGAGCTACGGAGCTAGAACAAACAAGCCTGCCAGATGCTTTGGGCTCCTCCATGGCCAACAAGTGAGCAGCTATCACATCGTCTATGTGTACAAAGCCCACTGTTGTGTTTGGATATTCTCCTTTCAAGCCTGTTAAAAGATGTGTCACCTTAAAATTTGAATTTGTATGGAGAACTTTATAATATAATTATCGAATAAAAAAAAGTAATAATTTAAAGTTAATGAAGCCCTAGTGGAAAGTTATTCTCTGAGTTTTATGTTATAAGTTTATTAAAGAAGCTTAGAAAATAGGTTAAAAATAACTTATAGAAAGGTCACAAGCTATTATGTGATAAGCGTTTACCGAATATAAGTGTTTAACTAAATTGTCTATCCAAATACGCCCTAAGTAAGACGTTGGGCCGTTCCCAAAGTTTTTAACTGGAGCTGCTTACTTCTGGCCGAACCGAACCGATCAAACAATTGTCGATTCGTGCAATTTAACCAGTTCAGAGCTAATTCAATGGATTAAACACCGTTTTCAACTTTTTGGTTTTAGAGGCTTAATTGGATTGGATGGCAAGCACGTTTCCCATTAACCCGGTTGGATTAGCCAGTCCATTATGGTTTTCAAAACTATGTAAAATACTAGTATATATATTAATTGTATTAATTTATGTATTTTAATGCCCATTGCATATAATGATTTGTTTAAAATGTTTATTTTGAAATCACAATAAATTTAAAAGGATTAATACTAAGTATTAGCATATCTTCTTCATATCTTATATAGCACAAAAGTATAAAGTTAATATAACAACATTCATGCTATTTGTTAAATTATAATCAAAAGCAAAGATCTAAAATGAAATAAATGGCAATATGAAATAGGCAAGAGAAATTCATATATGTTTTTTTTTTCATTAATCACACATTTTAAAGTGATTTTTATCAATACAATCTAAATAAAAACATTAATTATGCCAAAATCACTTTGCACATAAATGTTTTTAAACAAAAAATAAATAAAACTCAAACTCATTAATAAAATCACTTTCGCAAAATTTAATCACTCAATGAGACTATTTATGTTTTCTATACAAAGGGTGCTTATGGAGGAGTTTATGCAGAGCTTATTTGAGCTTATAAGAATAGCTTATGGAAATAAATTTATGTAAATAGTTTACAAAAATAGTTTATGATATTCTTATAAGCTCTTTTTAGCTTATTTCCATATGTTTGTCAGAGAAGCTTATGAAAATAAGTTGTTTTTAGCTTATTTGAAAAAAGAGCTTATTGAATAAGCGCTTAATTTAGCTACTTACCGAAACACACCCAAAGTTCTATAGTCAATAGCGGGAAATAGCGCGGCTATAGTGATATGGAGTGAAACGACCACCAACTGTGACGCTAAATCCTGCAACAGTGCAATTTCGTGGAGTAGAAATTGCGACCGAGAATCGCGGCCATAATGGCCAAAATCGTAGTCATAGCGGCCGCAACTATGAAGATCATTGGAAAACCCCATTTTGCCCTCCAAAAATTGTCGTTCCCTCCCTTTTTTTGGATTTTTTCGTCATTTTGCTTACCCATCCTTCAATCAGGTGGTTTTAGGGTTCTCTTCTCTTCATTCTTCTCATTTTATCATCTTTGCCCCAAAACCAAACTCTTCACCCTCTCTGTTCACTGTGTATTCTTCCTGTGATTTTTTGGCACTTTTCCTTTACCTTCTTCTCTTCTGCTCTCTATTTTTTCGGTGAAATAGTCTGAAACCACTCTGCAACTGAAAATCTGAAACAACTCTTAAACCTTCATCCTATTATTCCCCTTCCTACGCAACTGACAGTCTGAAACAACTCATCTTAAGTGAAAATGATAATGAGGAAGATCTTGGGGATAATGATTCCATTTAAGAAATCACTTGTATTTATTTTAAATGCTTAAATTAGTTATTTTAAGGCTTAGAGGCTTAAACTTATTTGATTTAGATTGGATTTGAATCTTAATGACGATGAGTTTTGATTATTAATTATGAATATGTTTTTAATTTTGTGCTTTTTTAGCATTTATATGTGTAAAGTATAAATTACTTAATTGATTTCCCTAATCTTCGATGAGGTGGCCATCCCTTTATTCCGCTGTTGTGTTTTAGGAGTTGGTTGCTACACGTGGCTATTCAGAATTGGCTACATAGATTCAAAGAATTTTCTTGAAAAAAAAGGTTTAAACTAATTGTTTGAAAAATTTTGTGGCAAAAATGTGATTTGAACAATTGATTCAGACAACTTCTCACAACACCTCATAGTTTATGAATAAAGTATGCGTACTTTGTGCATAAAATTATTAGGTATTGTGAAAGTTGTCTAAATCAAATGTTCAGATAATACTGTTATTTTTATGGGGTCATGCCAAGGTGGCAGTAACCCTCATAACATTCTAGTGTAGATCCTGGGAATCTAACCTTTGACAATGCTTAGTATCATGAGCAAGGTGCTGGTTGGCTGTGGTGCAAGCAGGGGACCAACAACTAAGGAGGGGTTAACAACCACAAGATCCATTCCACTTTCCTTGGCAATCTTCCAAGCCTCTCTTTCTGCTATAGTCTTTGCATATGCATACCACAGCTACATATTGACAAGAGTTTGATAAAATGTAAGTACACAAGGTGATATTTCCATTGAAATATAATGCTACTTTTATTTCAATGTGACATAATTTCATATATTATAAGGTGCATATCATAATATAGGGCTGCAATTGTTACTATACTTTGTAGCGTTTGCAGTACTCTGGATCACTCCAATGAGACTCATTAAGAGGAGACACTTGTTGTACATCGTCACGGTATCTTATGCAAGAGCAGGAAGAGGTGAGCACCACACGTTTCACATTTGCTTTTACGCAGGAGTTAAGCACATTCAGGGTACCTTTTATACAGGGATCAATTAAAGTTGCCTGCAACATAATTAAATTCATAAGAAAGTACCATATAATATAGTGCTTTGTTTTAAAAAAAAAAATGTGCCTGTTAAGATATAATAAAATCAGGTTTCTACACAATTTATTTTCCCCACTTTTTAAGACAAACACACTTCTTGCTATGTCAAAAGCGATAAGGTTACCAACAATTTTTATCAACTCAACCCTCAAAACTACTTATGTGGCTGAATTTGGGTTTAACTGGCATTATTCTTGCACAGTTTCTCTTGAGGTAATTGTGCAAGATCATATTAAAATTACTTGTAAAATTGATTGCCCTATTTCTGTTTACAGTTTACATGTTTCTCATCTTGGAGGCAGTTTGACTCTGATATATGATCCAATTGAAACATACCATAATTGTTAGATATATTCAATCATTCATCTACCTTCACTTAAAAGATTAAGACTTAAAGTTTTTGAAAGAATTTGTTCATAATATAATTTTAGATCATTTATAAAAAAAAACAGTTAAAATTTCGATCTTACCACTCACATTCTTCTAAATAAATACTGAATTTCAGTGGACTTTTAAGAGTTGGTTCATAACACTAACCAATGACACAATATATTTTATTTACATGCAATGCTATAAAGGGAATAATTGAATAAATTAATGCTTAAACAGAGGAAGACCACAATTATAGCTTTAAATTGCAATACACAATTGCAATTGTGATCACAATAGTATGATTTAGTAGTCTTTACAATGGAAAAAGTTCCTCTAATATGAGCTTATCTTTAAAGTGAGAAGTAAGTGTGTTTCCACCTTTGATTTAATAAAGTGGGTTAAGATCTCTATACACATTATTAAATGAAGGGTGGAAACACCCTTACTTGCTTACTTTAGAAACAAGTTCACTTTAGAAAAGCCTTATCCCTTTACAACCACAACTATGGTTGCATTAGCTATATTTTTCCGTAATTATCTACCTTTGTGATAAATATAACTTAAACCTCAATTTAAAATCATGGTCATAATAACAAATACTAATTCTGAGTACAAAGGTGAGGATTTGGATTCCCTACATTTGGGTTTCCTGAATTTCCCTACATTTAGACATAATCTTTTCATGAAAGAGTGTGGAGCCACATTTGATAGATGGTGCAAAGACAAAATCACCATACCTGAATGTTGTCATCATAATGAACAAGCACCGGGGATGCTGTATGAAAGACACCATCCACCCCTATCACTGCCTCATAGAAGCTCCCTTCTACCAATAAATCAGCTTTCAATATCTTCAGTCTCTCTTTGGCTCCACTTAATTCCCTGAGAAAACCAACCTTTTCCACATCCCCTGATAAAAGTTTTGCAAGAATAACAAAGAAAAATAAATAAAAAGAATCACATAACAAATAGAATGTTAATGGTCAAATCAAACTTTAGCTGCAAAGGTAACAAATTTTAGAATTAGCCGCAAAGGTTTTAAAAATGTTTATAGGAGAGTCATGGCTTCCTTCTCACCATGAATATCTTATAACAAAATAATTTTTATGGTTAAGATTTGTTGCAGTTTTTAACAAATTGCAAAAGATCCATTTCCGAATATACTCACATATGACACATACCTGGGTTTCTCATAGTTGTCCTCACTGTATGACCCTTTTCTAGTAACTCCTTCACCAGGTAAGATGCTATGAACCCAGTTCCCCCTGTAACGCAAAATTCAGGCATCTCTATCTTTTTTCTAAGCACTCAGTTATGCGTCCTTGAGTCCAAGGTTTCTTGCTAGCACTCTCACCTTGTACTTTGTTCTTATGTAGGACGTCTAGGATGGAACTCAAAACTGGAAAAAGTAGGAGAGTCACGTGTAATGTGTTCAATTTAGATTCCAATGAATATATTATGTTGGGTGGAAGACAGATGATTCATTCAAATCATAATTTATTTAATTTTTTTTATTTGGGAAAAAATAGTATTGTTGAGGAAGAAGTAGAGTGAGTTTGGTTAATAAAGTTGTAAAAGAATGATTATGAAAAGAAATTATTACAAATTTGCCACCCTCAAACTAAAATATTTTAAAATTTTGATTGTAGTAATGTTTTGAAATATGTGTCCTCTTACCTTAAAGTCAATTTTTTTTGTGTGATTGAAATGATCACGCTTCCCTGGCCACATCATTAACTTTTCAAGGGAATATTCTATAGCTATTATAGTATTGTTAAGATTTGTTGAATTTGGGTTGTTTTTCAGAGGAAAAGTTAGAGGAGTAGCTAGCTAATTAAATTTGGCGGTGGCGGTTCATGTGTCCCCCAAGAGCCTGAGACTTACAGAACTTAAGGGAACAAAATCTACACTCGTAGACCTTCCCACACTCGTCTTTTCCATCCTTCACGCCGCTTTTCTTTTTCCTGCACCCTGCAACAAAAAGTAGCCAATTAAAGCAACTTCCATGAGACCCTTCTTAATTAATTTCCCGATTACCCATATTAAGTTAACAATAAGTTAATTGGATTAACATATCCCAGTTAAGTATATTAAACTTATTTCTTTTCTTTTTCTTCTTTTGCTTTTTGCTTTCAATATTGAAAATGAAGAGGATGCTTGGGAGGAAAAGGAAGAAGTAAAAAATGAACAATGAGTCAAGATACCATAAACCATGGCTGTGTTCCATTTTGTTTCCTAAATGGTTTAAAATGAAAGCCTTCCATTAATTTGGTGTATGGTTGTGGCGTTGTGCAGTAAGAATATGAAAACAATGCAATTTTTATGTTGCATTGAATTTTTAGTGTAATAATATATGGTATGATCTTTTTCTTTTGGCTAATAAGAAAAAATATTTATGTATGATCTCTAGTTCAAATAGGTTTACCGGATAAGGAGCTTTCTTCAAGGACTTGTTTACCATCTCTAGAGTACTCATCAGGCAAATTGTTGAGATCTAAAGGGTTCCCTTCTGGTCTCCTGTCAAGGAACAACAAAGTCAAGAGAAAGAGAATGTGTGTGTGTGTGTGTGTGAGTTGAAGAGTTAGAGAACTTAATAGAGAAGATAATCAATATAAGAAGCAGTTGTGAAGGTGTAATAGTTGGGGGAAGACCTACATGGTACCCGCAGAGAGAGACAGAAAAATAAAATGAAGGTGTAGTAGTGGGGCAAACACTTTGTTTCAGATGGGAAGATAAAACTAAAGCATTTTATAAAATTTGTGAGACTTAATTTCAGTTTGAGACTGCGATATAGACGCTAGTTGAGTGATGGTGGAAGATAAAGCATGTTATAAAGGGAAATGTTATTTGTACACCCAAAATGGGATATCTATAGTAAACATTCCATTTTGAATGAGTATAACTTGAACATATTTTAAATTTACAATTAAAGTTAAAAAAAAATACACTCAAAATGGGATATCTATTATAGGTGTCCCATTTTGGGTATATAAATAACATTCCTCTTTTATAAAAGTTGTCCGTCTCTTCCTCTGCCACCCTTCTCTCTCTCAACACAAACACAAATACATACATTTAAAATAATGTTTTTTTTACCAACGGCCTTTGACACACTTGAATTTTCGTGTGAATGAAGTTGGATACTATTATACAAGATTTTAAACTACCTTTTCCATTATAGCGGATAATTGCAAAAAATGTGGCCAATGTGGCCGTAATCGCGGTTGCAATGCGGTTCTGAAAACTGTCAAAATCACAACGTCGCGACCAAGGTTTTAAATTGCGGTCGTGGTCGCGATCGCGTTCACGTTACGTTTTTCGTTATTGCGGACAATTGTGGAAAAATATGGCTGATGCAGTTTCAGAGACTGTCAAAATCAAAACATTGCGGCCCCAATTACGATTTTGAACTTAGATTTAAAATCTTGGTCTCAGTCTCAATTGCGGTTGCGGACCTCATTTTAAAACATTGCTATTATATATTATAAAATTATTAAAATAAAGGCCCAAACTGGTCCTCGACAAAAAACACAGTGACATTTTGATCCCTAAGAAATGACAAAATACTAACTTGGTCTTCAAAAATATAAAATGCGGGTCAAAATATTCTCTGATAGAGACTAAAATGTCCCTAAAAAGAACTAATTTGACTTATATTTTACATTCTTGAACACCAAATTAATATTTTTCATTTTTTAGAAACTAAAATGTTGTCATATTTTTTATCAAGGACCAATTTGAACTTTTATTTAGTAAGTTTAAATAATAGGTGTATCTTATATAAGCCCGTGTGAAATGGCATGTTATATTTTGAATATTTAAATGACATAATTCAAAGTTTAAATGAACAAAGTATTAGTGGGTCTGGTTAGCATAAAAAGAGAGTGTGCGGGGAGTGGAATTAAATAGGTATTTGCTAAATGCTGGCTTCGTCTGGTTTGGTTGAGACTCGGGAGAAGAGAGAAGGAAAGTTCAAAGGAATCAGTTTGAGGAGTGAAGGACGTTGCCTTTAAGTTTATTATTATTATTATTATATTATTTGTAATGCCACTAATTCTCCTCTACCACTACATCTGGCTCTATAAGTCCCTTTTTGCCCTAGAGCTAGCAATAAGTGGTCAAATGTTCAAATTATAAATCAATATAAATCAAAGGGAGCAAAAATAGAGTAATAAATTAATAGCTTAAGAGAAAAACTTTTCCCACAACGGATGGCATGAATCAAATGTACTGTATATATCTTTGAGCATTAAAGGCTGCCTTAAGAATGAAAGATGACATCTATATACCAGAAAGAAACGAAGACAAACCCATAGGGTTCATAGAGATTTTGCGTGGTTGTTGTGCTCAAAGATGGGGTGCTAGCTTGTCTGAGAACATGTCATGAATGGTCCAAAATTGCTCAATGGCTCCTGCTGGGTGTAAAATTCGACCCAGGGAACTTCGACTTGCATCCATGACGGGTTTCTATTAGTATCTATCATTACGGCCTTTGCAATCTAGGTTGATAGGCGCTTTTGCAAACTAGATTGATAGACGCAACCCCACAAATATATGTTGTTTTATTCTTTGGAAGTTGCAATATCTCATACAATACATATTCATAGTACTCGGGGGAAATATGCCCTTAGTTTAGTCTATGAAAAACAAAAAAATCTAATTTGATTTTTAAAAATCTTAAATGTTAGTCAAAATAATTCTTAACAAGACTAATATCAAAACTATTTTGACTTACAATTGAAATTTTTAAGGACTAAGTTATGATTTTTCATTTTTGGTTTAATTATTTCGTCGGTACCTGAATTATTTGAGAATTTTCAAGTAGGTCCCTATACTTTAAAATTTTGTAATTGGGTTCTTGATCATATTTTTTTAAAATTGGGTCCCTATGGTAGGTTTTGTGAAGTCACTATTTGTGGTGCTGATGTAGAATATGACCTGACTTTTTTTTATTCCTCAAATTTGTTTTTAGGGTTTCATCCACCCCAAAATTCGATTCCTGGTGCCTCGCCTCTCCCATCAATCAGCAAAATCTCCATCCCCCTTCTTCGGTTGCTTCTTATTGCATCTTCCTCTCTTTTTTTCTTACTGTCGTTGCTGTTATCACAATGTTTCAAGGGTCATTCTCCACCCAAACAACCAGCAGAAGGAGACAACTTGCAAGCATTTGTTATTGTGGTGATCCAGTGGTTCTATTAACCTCTAAGACAGACAAGAATCTTGGAAGAAGATTTATAGGGTGCTCAAATTAAAAGGTTTGTCTGCCATTACTGATTTATAGGTTTTTGTAATGATATAGGGTTTTGCTACTTTTTCATTTGTACCGATATGTGTTTTTGCCAAATGTAGATAAGCAATTGTGTATTTTTTTTCAATGGATTGAAGATCCATCGGACCAGAGAAGCAGGATAATGTACATATAACAAGAACATAGAATAAGGAAATTAAAAGCTGAGAATGGGAAGCAGAAAAATTACAAGATGTTGTTCTGGTGTTTCTGTGTATTCAGTGCCCTACGCCAGATTCGGGATTTAATAGCGCGTATTTTTTTGCATTTAATAGCGCTTTTGAGCGCTATTTATCTTGATGCTATTAAAAGTGGTAACCAAAGATATTGTTTTTGAAGCGCTGTCGTAGCGGTACCTACAATGGCGAATCTTCAATGAAACGCTATATGTTCCCCATTTATTTTTAAAAAATAATAATCTTGATTTTCTGTACTCAGTACTCAAACCTGTAGATTCAAAAGGAAATTCAAAGCAATGAAATGATATTCAACACATAACAAAGTCAATTATTTGGGCAAGATTATGATTCGGAAACTAAAAGGAAAGGATTTATACCTAACTTATTCAAACGGAGACTTAGGAATGGAAAGGACCGCGACATTCCCTCTTACAAAGTCCATACTTTGGGTCTCTGTATTTGCGAACTAAAACTAAAATTTCATTAGTATCACGATTTAAAAATGAAAAAGAAAAGGATTTCACTTAACTTCTTCAAACGAAGACATAGGGATGAAAATAAATCGCAACATTCCTCTTAAAAGCCCAAACCTTGTGTCTCTAGATTTGAAAACCAAAAAGGAAATTCTGTCAGTATCACAATTTTGAACCTAAAAAAGAAAGAACTCATACTTACCTTCTTCAAACGAAGACATATGAATGAAAATAAATCGCGACATTTCTATTAGAAACCTCAGAGTTTGCATCTCTTGATTGAAAACTGAAAATGAAATTTCATCAGTATCACGATTTGGAAATGAAAAAGGAAATGATTCATATTTACTTTCTTCAAACGGAGACATAAGAACAAAAATAAATCATGACATTCCTCTTAGAAACCCCAGAGTTTGCATCTCTGAATTTGGAAACTAAAAACGAAATTTCATCAGTATCACGATTTAGAAACGAAAAAGAAAAGGATTCATGTATACTTACCTTCTTCAAACGGAGACATAAGAATGGAAGACATTCCTTTGATATTTCTCCTTCCCCTTCTTTCTTAATTATTTATTTGTTTTACTCTTTATTCACGTGATATTTCTTCTGTTTCCCTATTCCTATGACATTTATCCTATTTCTCTATATATTCGTGTGATATTTTTTCCATTTCTCTACTCGTGTGTCTTCAACTTCTATTCTCTATCGCTATTTAATTGAATTTACTTTATTGCATTTTTTTTTTGAAAACTCAATTCACCCTCACTCGAGTTTGAATGTACTTATCAACACAACAGTACCAAAAACTTGATGCGCACAAATCACACTTAAGGCAAGTATACCTGTCACACAAGTAATAAGGAAAATCTAGTCCTGAATATCGTTCCCATAGGGATTAACTAACGATTACTAGATTAAGGAGATCCTTATGTTTTCTAGACAATCATATTAATTGGTGGATTGAATAGAAAGAAACTAACTAAGAAAAGATAAAGAATCTTAATTTCAAGGAACACAGGAAAATCAGGAATGGAAGGACCTAGAGCTCTGATTTCACTTAAATTATGAGGTTACTTAATTTATCTATAATTACATGTTTTGGTCATGCATTACTAATATTATTTTTCTTAATCAAGTACCTGCTTTGGTCATTTACAAAATCAATGAAGAAAAGCATAGAGAACCACGAGGTTTGTTAATTCAATAAACGATTAGAAGTAAAGAATTATAGTTTGGTCATTCAACAATCATAAACCCAAAATCTTCGTGTTCTTCTCCGCAGCTGTCAGGCTCCTCTGCTCTATATCAAACCTTTGTAAACGAGTGCAAAAGATCTCCAAATGCTGTAAGAGATGTTTGAGAAACAAGACTCAATCGTATTTATACCTAAATATGAGCAAACTTGTCTTTTCTCGCATTAAAGGACCTCACACTACCAAGTCTATAAGAGATCGGGTCGTGTGAGGCATATATAGATCCTAAAGGCCCATGAAATGACACGATCGTGTGAAAAGTGATACGGTTATGTCTCTCATGAAATCTGTCAACGAAACTTAGGCACAGTCGTGTGAAATGAGACACAGTCGTGTCGAGCTACATGAAGTAGAATCATCACTGTGGTGGAGACATGGTAGTGTGTAAGGGAGACACGATCGTGTCTAATGACAAGCTTTGCTATTTAGTGCAATTTAAGCCCAAAACATGTCATTTTTGCCCGTTTATACTCTAATTGAGTTCGATCCATAAAATCTGCAAGAATTAACAATAATTGACGAGGATTTATCCAATAAATAGTAAATGATCATACTAAATAATATAAAATCCACTTATCAATTTAAATGATAGTTTGTTTGATAATATTGAATATTGATTTAAAAAAGATTTAAAAATAAATTAATATATATGATTACCTTGAGCTTTATCAATGGCCTAACCATCTGTGAAATTTGAAACAATATACCGACCTTAGCCATCGGTAAGGGAATGTCACATTATTGATGGAGAAGTCCTCGGTAATTAGGTGACAATTTATCGATGTCTAAATCATCGGTAACGTTATCCACGGTTAACCTGCTGGTAATGTGATGGTACTTACCGTCTGCATCATGACTGGTCTAACCAAGAAAGATAAGTTTTTGAGTTTAATTTTGATGCATTGTTTGTGTTAAGTTTTTTACACTGTCAACCAATCACAAATCATTCTTTGTGTGATTAATTCATGATTGATTGACAATATAAATAATATTTTCACTGACAGTGCATAACAATTAAATCCTAAATTTTAATTGAAAAACTAAATATATCACTCTTTAATTTATTAAATATACTATGTCAACATTACTTCCTAATAAAAATTTACCTTTTTTAATTCCTTAACCATTATTCTAAGTGCAATCAAAAGGAAAACTGAAAAAATAATCAAGCCTTGTAATTTTTCGGGCTTGGTCAGTATATAAGGTTTGACCAATAAAACAGAGCATGGCATAGGCAGAGTTAAATCTTTTACGACAATAATCAACGACACAATTAGAGTAAATTCTTGAAAAAAGAGAGTGAAAAAAGAATATAGATAAAAAGATAATGTTTATGTCTTTCTATTTGTCCAAGTGATTTATTGCCTCCTTATTTTGGATTATATGATGCAGAATTGCAGACACCTCACAACAAAATGAAAACAGATTGTAATGGATGTCAAAGGAAGCCCTTGTCTTCAAAGCTTTTGATGCAGTCATCAAACATTTGTTGAAGGGTTTTGAATGGAGGAAACCCCAACTGAGTAATTTTAGTGGTATCCATGCTGTGAGGGTTGTTATCTCCTTCCTGGCTGCTGCACCTGTAACACCATGGATAGGAATGTTGATAGCCATCTAATTTAATGCAAATTAAGTCTAAAATTATAGTTGATAGCTTGATTAATTAAACTCACTTGTTTTCATATGGATAGGAATGGTATTTGGCCCGAAGCATTTCAATGATTTGCGACCAGTGAGCTACGGAGCTAGAACAAACAAGCCTGCCAGATGCTTTGGGCTCCTCCATGGCCAACAAGTGAGCAGCTATCACATCGTCTATGTGTACAAAGCCCACTGTTGTGTTTGGATATTCTCCTTTCAAGCCTGTTAAAAGATGTGTCACCTTAAAATTTGAATTTGTATGGAGAACCTTATAATATAATTGTCGAATAAAAAAAAGTAATAATTTAAAGTTAATGAAGCCCTAGTGGAAAGTTATTCTCTGAGTTTTATGTTATAATAGTGATGAAGAATTGTGGTGAGTTATGTGCCACTAGGAAGAATTATTTAACTAGAGTTACATAATTAGATGATGATTTATTTCATTAGTTAGGTAATTGTCGAAAGTCCTATATTGGATAGTGATATGGCCTAAATAGTGGTTACAAATGGGGGCAACCCTCACCTTATGAGCTAACTTTTGGGTTGAGTTAGGCCTAAATCCAAAAGTTTAAGATAGTATCAGAGCCTATCTGAGATCTATTGGACCACCCACAGATGTTGAGTCCTACAAATTTTATGCTTCAGATATCCAGTCCTGGACGTG
Source organism: Ammopiptanthus mongolicus (assembly GCA_039655645.1). Classification (NCBI taxonomy): domain Eukaryota; kingdom Viridiplantae; phylum Streptophyta; class Magnoliopsida; order Fabales; family Fabaceae; genus Ammopiptanthus; species Ammopiptanthus mongolicus. The sequence continues at coordinate 30,228,704 of CM077348.1, read as the reverse complement.
AGGGTGTGTTAAGAGTCCCACAATGGATAATGATATGGCCTAAATAGTGGTTATAAGTGAGGGGCAACCCTCACCTCATGAGTTAATTTTTGGTATTGAGTTAGGCCTAAACCCAAAATTCTAAGAGTAACCTCTCTTTTATGTATAGAATAGGTAGAGTTACATAATTATAAAATAAGTATATCCTATCTACCTTCAACTGAGCTAGAACTTATTTGGGTTTATCTCGTCGTATACACAATTAAGCAAAAGTGTTTGGAAGAGTTTATGACCTTTTTATAGGTTTTGTTTTGTTTATTTCAATAAGTTTATTAAAGAAGCTTAGAAAATAGGTCAAAAAGAACTTATAGAAAGGTCACAAGCTATCATATGATAAGCGTTTACCGAATATAAGCGTTTAACTAAATTGACTATCCAAATGCGCCCTAAGTAAGACGTTGGACCATTCCCAAAGTTTTTAACTGGAGCTGCTTACTTCTGGCTAAACCGATCAAACAATTGTCGATTCGTGCAATTTAACGAGTTCAGAGCTAATTCAATGGATTAAACACCGTTTTCAACTTTTTGGTTTTAGAGGCTTAATTGGATTGGATGGCAAGCACGTTTCCCATTAACCCGGTTGGATTAGCCAGTCCGTTATGGTTTTCAAAACTATGTAAAATACTAGTATATATATTAATTGTATTAATTTATGTATTTTAATGCCCATTGCATATAATGATTTGTTTAAAATGTTAATTTTGAAATCACAATAAATTTAAAAGGATTAATACTAAGTATTAGCATATCTTCTTCATATCTTATATAGCACAAAAGTATAAAGTTAATATAACAACATTCATGCTATTTGTTAAATTATAATCAAAAGCAAAGATCTGAAATGAAATAAATGGCAATATGAAATAGGCAAGAGAAATTCATATATGTTTTTTTTCATTAATCACACATTTTAAAGTGATTTTTATCAATACAATCTAAATAAAAACATTAATTATGCCAAAATCACTTTGCACATAAATGTTTTTAAACAAAAAATAAATAAAACTCAAACTCATTAATAAAATCACTTTCGCAAAATTTAGTCTAGCAAACACTCAATGAGACTATTTATGTTTTCTATTCAAAGGGTGCTTATGGAGGAGTTTATGCAGAGCTTATTTGAGCTTATAAGAATAACTTATGGAAATAAATTTATGTAAATAGTTTACAAAAATAGTTTATGATATTCTTATAAGCTCTTTTTAGCTTATTTCCATATGTTTGTCAGAGAAGCTTATGAAAATAAGTTGTTTTTAGCTTATTTGAAAAAAGAGCTTATTGAATAAGCGCTTAATTAAGCTACTTACCGAAACACACCCAAAGTTCTATAGTCAATAGCGGGAAATAGCGTGGCTATAGTGATATGGAGTGAAACGACCACCAGCTGTGACGCTAAATCCTGCAACAGTGCAATTTCGTGGAGTAGGAATTGTGACCGAGAATCGTGGTCATAATGGCCAAAATTGTAGTCATAGCGGCCGCAACTATGAAGATCATTGGAAAACCCCATTTTGCCCTCCAAAAATTGTCGTTCCCTCCCTTTTTTTTGGATTTTTTCGTCATTTCGCTTACCCATCCTTCAATCAGGTGGTTTTAGGGTTCTCTTCTCTTCATTCTTCGCATTTTATCATCTTTGCTCCAAAACCAAACTCTTCACCCTCTCTGTTCATTGTGCATTCTTCCTGTGATTTTTTGGCACTTTTCCTTTACCTTCTTCTCTTCTGCTTACTATTTTTTCGGTGAAATAGTCTGAAACCACTCTGCAACTGAAAATCTGAAACAACTCTTAAACCTTCATCCTATTATTCCCCTTCCTATGCAACTGACAGTCTGAAACAACTCATCTTAAGTGAAAATGATAATGAGGAAGATCTTGGGGATAATGATTCCATTTAAGAAATCACTTGTATTTATTTTAAATGCTTAAATTAGTTATTTTAAGGCTTAGAGGCTTAAACTTATTTGATTTAGATTGGATTTGAATCTTAATGACGATGAGTTTTGATTATTAATTATGAATATGTTTTTAATTTTGTGCTTTTTTAGCATTTATATGTGTAAAGTAGAAATTACTTATTTGATTTCCCTAATCTTCGATGAGGTGGCCATCCCTTTATTCTGCTGTAGTGTTTTAGGAGTTGGTTGCTACACGTGGCTATTTAGAATTGGCTACATAGATACGAAGATTTTTCTTGAAAAAAAAGGTTTAAACTAATAGTTTGAAAAATTTTGTGGCAAAAATGTGATTTGAACAATTGATTCAGACAACTTCTCACAACACCTCATAGTTTATGAATAAAGTATGCGTACTTTGTGCATAAAATTATTAGGTATTGTGAAAGTTGTCTAAATCAAATGTTCAGATAATATTGTTATTTTTATGGGGTCATGCCAGGGTGGCAGTAACCCTCATAACATTCTAGTGTAGATCATGGGAATCTAACCTTTGACAATGCTTAGTATCATGAGCAGGGTGCTGGTTGGCTGTGGTGCAAGCAGGGGACCAACAACTAAAGAGGGGTTAACAACCACAAGATCCATTCCACTTTCCTTGGCAATCTTCCAAGCCTCTCTTTCTGCTATAGTCTTTGCATATGCATACCACAGCTACATATTGACAAGAGTTTGATAAAATGTTAGTACACAAGGTGATATTTCCATTGAAATATAATGCTGCTTTTTATTTCAATGTGACATAATTTCATATATCATAAGGTGCATATCATAATATAGGGCTGCAATTGTTACTATACTTTGTAGCGTTTGCAGTACTCTGGATCACTCCAATGAGACTCATTAAGAGGAGACACTTGTTGTACATCGTCACGGTATCTTATGCAAGAGCAGGAAGAGGTGAGCACCACACGTTTCACATTTGCTTTTATGCAGGAGTTAAGCACATTCAGGGTACCTTTTATACAGGGATCAATTAAAGTTGCCTGCAACATAATTAAAATCATAAGAAAGTACCATATAATATAGTGCTTTGTTTTAAAAAAAAAAAAATGTGCCTGTTAAGATATAATAAAATCAGGTTTCTACACAATTTATTTTCCCCACTTTTTAAGACAAGCACACTTCTTGCTATTTCAAAAGCGATAAGGTTACTAACAATTTTTATCAACTCAACCCTCAAAACTACTTATGTGGCTGAATTTGGGTTTAACTGGCATTATTCTTGCACAGTTTCTCTTGAGGTAATTGTGCAAGATCATATTAAAATTACTTGTAAAATTGATTGCCCTATTTCTGTTTACAGTTTACATGTTTCTCATCTTTGAGGCAGTTTGACTCTGATATATGATCCAATTGAAACATACCATAATTGTTAGATATATTCAATCATTCATCTACCTTCACTTAAAAGATTAAGACTTAAAGTTTTTGAAAGAATTTGTTCATAATATAATTTTAGATCATTTATAAAAAAAAAAAAGCAGTTAAAATTTCGATCTTACCACTCACATTCTTCTAAATAAATACTGAATTTCAGTGGACTTTTAAGAGTTGGTTCATAACACTAACCAATGACACAATATATTTTATTTACATGCAATGCTATAAAGGGAATAATTGAATAAATTAATGCTTAAACAGAGGAAGCCCACAATTATAGCTTTAAATCGCAATACACAATTGCAATTGTGATCACAATAGTATGATTTAGTAGTCTTTACAATGGAAAAAGTTCCTCTAATATGAGCTTATCTTTAAAGTGAGCAAGTAAGTGTGTTTCCACCTTTGATTTAATAAAGTGGGTTAAGATCTCTATACACATTATTAAATGAAGGGTGGAAACACCCTTACTTGCTTACTTTAGAAACAAGTTCACTTTAGAAAAGTCTCATCCCTTTACAACCACAACTATGGTTGCATTAGCTATATTTTTCCGTAATTATCAACCTTTGTGATAAATATAACTTAAACCTCAATTTAAAATCATGGTCACAATAACAAATACTAATTCTGAGTACAAAGGTGAGGATTTGGATTCCCTACATTTAGGTTTCCTAAATTTCCCTACATTTAAGCATAATGTTTTCAAGAAAGAGTGTGGAGCCACATTTGATAGATGGTGCAAAGACAAAATCACCATACCTGAATGTTGTCATCATAATGAACAAGCACCGGGGATGCTGTATGAAAGACACCATCCACCCCTATCACTGCCTCATAGAAGCTCCCTTCTACCAATAAATCAGCTTTCAATATCTTCAGTCTCTCTTTGGCTCCACTTAATTCCCTGAGAAAACCAACCTTTTCCACATCCCCTGATAAAAGTTTTGCAAGAATAACAAAGAAAAATAAATAAAAAGAATCACATAACATATAGAATGTTAATGGTCAAATGAAACTTTAGCTGCAAAGGTAACAAATTTTAGAATTAGCCGCAAAGGTTTTAAAAATGTTTATAGGAGAGTCATGGCTTCCTTGTCACCATAAATATCTTATAACAAAATAATTTTTATGGTTAAGATTTGTTGCAGTTTTTAACAAATTGCAAAAGATCCATTTCCGAATATACTCACATATGACACATACCTGGGTTTCTCACAGTTGTCCTCACTGTATGACCCTTTTCTAGTAACTCCTTCACCAGGTAAGATGCTATGAACCCAGTTCCCCCTGTAACGCAAAATTCAGGCATCTCTGTCTTTTTTCTAAGCACTCAGTTATGCGTCCTTGAGTCCAAGGTTTCTTGCTAGCACTCTCATCTTGTACTTTGTTCTTATGTAGGACGTCTAGGATGGAACTCAAAACTGGAAAAAGTAGGAGAGTCACGTGTAATGTGTTCAATTTAGATTCCAATGAATATATTATGTTGGGTAGAAGACAGATGATTCATTCAAATCATAATTTATTTAATTTTTTTTATTTGGAAAAAAATAGTATTGTTGAGGAAGAAGTAGGGTGAGTTTGGTTAATAAAGTTGTAAAAGAATGATTATGAAAAGAAATTATTACAAATTTCCCACCCTCAAACTAAAATATTTTAAAATTTTGATTGCAGTAATGTTTTGAATTATGTGTCCTCTTACCTTAAAGTCAATTTTTTTTGTGTGATTGAAATGACCACGCTTCCCTGGCCACATCATTAACTTTTCAAGGGAATATTCTATAGCTATTATAGTATTGTTAAGATTTGTTGAGTTTGGGTTGTTTTTCAGAGGAAAAGTTAGAGGAGTAGCTAGCTAATTAACCTTGGCGGTGGCGGTTCATGTGTCCCCCAAGAGCCTGAGACTTACAGAAGTTAAGGGAACAAAATCTACACTCGTAGACCTTCCCACACTCGTCTTTTCCATCCTTCACGCCGCTTTTCTTTTTCCTGCACCCTGCAACAAAAAGCAGCCAATTAAAGCAGCTTCCATGAGACACTTCTTAATTAATTTCCCGATTACCCATATTAAGTTAACAATAAATTAATTGGATTAACATATCCCAGTTAAGAGTCTCTTTGGCAAGACAATTTTATGAGCTTATAGCGGATGAGAAAGTAGTCTCTTTTGGTAAGCGCTTCTGTCACGAGCTTATAGCGTTTTCTCACGAACTTATAGCGTTTTTTTCCGACGCTACTTGAAGTAGCGTTTGAGCTTATAGCTTATAGCGTTTCATTTTTCTTTCCACTTTTATCCTTATTATCTACATGTAATTTTACCTTTATTCTCTTCTCTCTCTTTTATGTAAAATCATTAATGAAGATATCCTTTTGTGTCATTTTATATTTTTCAGCTAGTTTAACCGCTAGTTTTACCAAACACTTCCATAGAAAATAAGCTAGCTTATTTGCTATCCGCTATCAGCTACCTCATCCGCTATCCGCTATAAGCTATCCACTATCAGCTACCTCATCCGCTATCCGCTATCAGCTAGCTTATCCGCTAACAGCTAATTTTACCAAACAGGCTCTAAGTATATTAAACTTATTTCTTCTCTTTTTCTTCTTTTGCTTTTTGCTTTCAATATTGAAAATGAAGAGGATGCTTGGGAGGAAAAGGAAGAAGGAAAAAATGAACAATGAGTCAAGATACCATAAACCATGGCTGTGTTCCATTTTGTTTCCTAAATGGTTTAAAAATGAAAGCCTTCCATTAATTTGGTGTATGGTTGTGGCGTTGTGCAGTAAGAATATGAAAACAATGCAATTTTTATGTTGCATTGAATTTTTAGTGTAATAATATATGGTATGATCTTTTTCTTTTGGCTAATAAGAAAAAATATTTATGTATGATCTCTAGTTCAAATAGGTTTACCGGATAAGGAGCTTTCTTCAAGGACTTGTTTACCATCTCTAGAGTACTCATCAGGCAAATTGTTGAGATCTAAAGGGTTCCCTTCTGGTCTCCTGTCAAGGAACAACAAAGTCAAGAGAAAGAGAGAAAGAGAATGTATGTCTGTGTGTGTGTGAGTTGAAGAGTTAGAGAACTTAATCGAGAAGATAATCAATATAAGAAGCAGTTGTGAAGGTGTAATAGTTGGGGGAAGATCACCTACATGGTACCCACAGAGAGAGCCAGAAAAATAAAATGAAGGTGTAGTAGTGGGGCAAACACTTTGTTTCAGACGGGACGATAAAACTAAAGCATTTTATAAAATTTGTGAGACTTTCAGTTTGAGACTGCGATATAGACGCTAGTTGCGTGATGGTGGAAGATAAAAAGACCATATTATAAAGGGAAATGTTATTTATACACCCAAAATGGGACATCTATAATAAACATTTCATTTTAAATGAGTACAACATGAACATATTTTAAATTTATAATTAAAATTAAAAAAAAATAGACTCAAAATGGGATATCTGTTATAGGTATCATAACAATCCCCTTTTATAAAAGTTCTCCATCTCTTCCTCTGCCACCCTTCTCTCTCTCTTAACACAAACACAAATACATACATTTACAATAATGATTTTTTTACCAACGGCGTTTGACACACTTGAACTTTCGTGTGAATGAAGTTGGATACTATTATACAAGATTTTAAACTACCTTTTCCATTATAGCGGATAATTGCAAAAAATGTGGCCAATGTGGCCGTAATCGCGGTTGCAATGCGGTTCTGAAAACTGTCAAAATCACAATGTCGCGACCAAGGTTTTAAATTGCGGTCGTGGTCGCGATCGCGTTCACGTTACGTTTTTCATTATTGCGGACAATTGTGGAAAAATATGGCTGATGCAGTTTCAGAGACTGTCAAATCAAAACGTTGCAGCCCCAATTACGATTTTGGACTTAGATTTAAAACCTTGGTCTCAGTCTCAATTGCGGTTGCGGACCTCATTTTAAAACATTGCTATTATATATTATAAAATTATTAAAATAAAGGCCCAAACTGGTCCTCGACAAAAAACACAGTGACATTTTGGTCCCTAAGAAATGACAAAATACTAATTTGGTCTTCAAAAATATAAAATACGGGTCAAAATGTTCTCTGATAGAGACTAAAATATCCCTAAAAAGAACTAATTTGACTCGTATTTTACATTCTTGAACACCAAATTAATATTTTTCATTTTTTAGAGACTAAAATGTTATTATATTTTTTATCAAGGACCAATTTGAACTTTTATTTAGTATGTTTAAATAATAGGTGTATATCTTATATAAGCCCGTGTGAAATGGCATGTTATATTTTGAATATTTAAATGACATAATTCAAAGTTTAAATGAACAAAGTATTAGTGGGTCTCGTTAGCATAAAAGAGAGTGTGCGGGGAGTGGAATTAAATAGGCATTTGCTAAATGCTGGCTTCGTCTGGTTTGGTTGAGACTCGGGAGAAGAGAGAAGGAAAGTTCAAAGGAATCAGTTTGAGGAGTGAAGGACGTTGCCTTTAAGTTTATTATTATTATTATTATTATTATTATTATTATTATTATTATTATTATTATATTGTTTGTAATGCCACTAATTCTCCTCTACCACTACATCTGGCTCTATAAGTCCTTTTTTGCCCTAGAGCTAGCAATAAGTGGTCAAATGTTCAAATTATAAATCAATATAAATCAAAGGGAGCAAAAATAGAGTAATAAATTAATAGCTTAAGAGAAAAACTTTTCCCACAATGGATGGCATGAATCAAATGTACTGTATATATCTTTGAGCATTAAAGGCTGCCTTAAGAATGAAAGATGACATCTATATACCAGAAAGAAACAAAGACAAAGCCATAGGGTTCATAGAGATTTTGCGTGGTTGTTGTGCTCAAAGATGGGGTGCTAGCTTGTCTGAGAACATGTCATGAATGGTCCAAAATTGCTCAATGGCTCCTGCTGGGTGTAAAATTCGACCCAGGGAACTTTGACTTGCACGACGGGTTGCTATCAGTATCTATCATTACGGCCTTTGCAATCTAGGTTGATAGGCGCTTTTGCAAACTAGATTGATAGACGCAACCCCACAAATATATGCTGTTTTATTCTTTGGAAGTTGCAATATCTCATACAATACATATTCATAGTACTCGGGGGAAATATGCCCTTAGATTAGTCTATGAAAAACAAAAAAATCTAATTTGATTTTTAAAAATCTTAAATGTTAGTCAAAATAATTCTTAACATGACTAATATCAAAACTATTTTGACTTACAATTGAAATTTTTAAGGACTAAGTTATGATTTTTCATTTTTGGTTTAATTATTTCGTCGGTACCTGAATTATTTGAGAATTTTCAAGTAGGTCCCTATACTTTAAAATTTTGTAATTGGGTTGTTGTAGGTTTTGTGAAGTCACTATTTGTGGTGCTGATGTAGAATATGACCTGACTTTTTTTTATTCCTCAAATTTGTTTTTAGGGTTTCATCAACCCCAAAATTCGATTCCTGGTGTCTCGCCTCTCCCATCAATCAGCAAAATCTCCATCCCCCTTCTTCGGTTGCTTCTTATTGCATCTTCCTCTCTTTTTTTCTTACTGTCGTTGCTGTTATCACAACGTTTCAAGGGTCATTCTCCACCCAAACAACCAGCAGAAGGAGACAACTTGCAAGCATTTGTTATTGTGGTAATCCAGTGGTTCTATTTACCTCTAAGACAGACAAGAATCTTGGAAGAAGATTTATAGGGTGCTCAAATTAAAAGGTTTGTCTGCCATTACTGATTTATAGGTTTTTGTAATGATATAGGGTTTTGCTACTTTTTCATTTGTACCGATATGTGTTTTTGCCAAATGTAGAAAGTAATTGTGTATTTTTTTCAATGGATTGAAGATCCATCGGACCAGAGAAGCAGGATAATGTACATATAACAAGAACATAGAATAAGGAAATTAAAAGCTGAGAATGGGAAGCAGAAAAATTACAAGATGTTGTTCTGGTGTTTCTGTGTATTCAGTGCCCTACGCCAGATTCGGGATTTAATAGCGCGTATTTTTTTGCATTTAATAGCGCTTTTGAGCGCTATCTATCTTGATGCTATTAAAAGTGGTAACCAAAGATATTGTTTTTGAAGCGCTGTCGTAGCGGTACCTACAATGGCTGTCGCGACAGAAATCGCGAAGGAAACGGCGATAAAAGAGATTTTATTAAAAACATGTAGAGTCGCCACCAATTTTATTTAACTTGGCAAAAATTGGAAAACCATTATTTTTTAGAAAAAAGATTGATCTTTGGAACCAAGTTGAGTTCGGGAGACGATTGCGCATAGGGAAGGATGAGGACTTAACCCCACAACACCCCTAATACACCCGTTAACACGGTTACCCAAATTAATTGTGCAACGATTTAACAAATTTTGTCACATTTATTTTACCTTATTCAAATAAATTTTGAATGAGACATTTTTCCTTTTTTTCTTTTTAAAAAAAACCAAAAAAAATAAAATAAAATAAAATAAGGAGAAGGATGGGGGAAAAAAAAAATAACTGCTGATGGCTTACCTGATTAGCACCAAAAGTGATGGAGCTAAATACCTTCCATAATCACCAAATTCATTTAATATCAACACTTACAGGATTTTCATGCTCTTAAAAAAAATGTGAAACAAGTGGTTCCATTCATAATCACGTGGCAGCCAGTAAAATAAAACAAGATGGATCAATTCTGAACCTAGGTCTTAAGATCAAGAACATTAGGATCATCCTTTTAGGGAAAAAGTGCACTAAAGCATATGTGATCACTTTGACATAAGTATGAAAACAGTACACACTCAATACATTGAAACAAATAAAGAGATTTCACAATCTAAGGCATTCACCCTTTTATCAAACAGTAGTGCGCTAATAGCATCCCAAAAACTCCCTTCTTATTTATTCAACATATCAATGAAAGAGAGGAAGAAATGTGTTCATACATCAGAACATGTCTTGGATTGTTCATTAACGATAAACCTGAGATGCTAAGCTTCATTCAAGTCACTACCACACCAACATTCATGTATTCATCACTCATCAAATACCATAAGTTTCATGCCATTCACAAATAAAAACACAACAAGTTTTTATAATCACCCACTTAACACGGAGATATCATCAAACATCTTTGAAGCAATATGGCATATCATATATGATCACTCACGGTTTCTTTAGCAACAAATTAATAGCAGACCAATTGCATCAAATTGGCCAGAAACCCACATTACAGAACTCCACCGAAAAGGAAAAAAAAAAACGAAACATGTTACAAGAGCATAACAAATTCAGTGTTCATAGTTCTACCAAAAACAAATTTTATTCACATATTCAATCCACAGTAAAAAAAGATCACAGTATAAAAATCAACACTCTGTTGCTCATCCCTCCAAAGTACAAAAAAAAGAAAAAAAAAATCATACAAATTTAATTTCAAACAAAAATAGAACCTATGGAGATAGTCTCAGGTAAGGTCCCAATACTTTCTAATTTTGCTCAAAGCACCAAAGGCCGCTGCCTGCTCAAGCTGCTGCCTGGACACGCCACTGTTGTTGCTACTCACGGCTGTGAAATCAAAAACTCCTTCCTTTCCTGCTTCAATCTCAGCCCCACACTTCTTCCTTCTGTATACGCCTCTCCCAGTCTTGGTCTCCCCTATCGTTGCCTTTCACCCCCTATTTATAGAACCCGAACCTTTATTTCCTGCAAAATCAAAATGAGCGCAATCAGCTCTTAATTTGAAACGAAAAAGGAAAAGAACGATGCATACCTCGCGTGATTGAGCGCGGATGGAAAAGGAAGGGAGAGATCGAGTGCGAGATTGGCGCTGGGGAGAGTTGCTGTGCGGCTAGGTTTTTTTCTTGAGTGGGAGGAGAGACGGGTTATGTTATGGGATAGACGGGTTATGTTATGGGAGGAGATAGACGGGTTATGAGAGGAGATAGACGGGTTATGTTATGGGATAGACGGGTTATGGGAGGAGATAGACGGGTTATGTTATGGGAGGGGATAGACGGGTTATGGAGGAGATAGACAGGTTATGGAGATAGACAGGTCATGAAGGTAGACGGGTTATGGAGGAGATAGACAGGTTATGGAGATAGACAGGTCATGGAGGTAGACAGGTTATGGAGGAGATAGACGGGTTATGGAGGTAGACAGGTTATGGAGATAGACAGGTTATGGAGGTAGACAGGTTATGGAGGAGATAGACAGGTTATGGAGATAGACGGGTTATGGGCTGAAACTTGGTTTATTGGCCCAAAGACATTTTTTCTTCTTATTTTTTTTATTTTTATTTTTTTATTTTTATTATTTTTTTTATTTTTTTATTTTTATTTTTATTTTTAATTTTATTTTTATTTTTATTTTTTTATTTTATTTTATTTTTTTATTTTTTATTATTATTATTTTTTTTTTTTTTTTTTATTATTATTATTATTATTATTATTATTATTATTTTTTTGGATTTCAATAAAAAAAAAAAGACTTTTTTATGATTATCCGGTCAAAATGAGGTGTTCACAGTTGCCCCTCTTTACTTGTTGTTTTCTAGGAGACATGTGATCATAGTAAACAACGAGTAAAGAAAAAGAACACACATTTTGTCCGGGAATGCATGTGATTATACAAAGATATTTAATGCAAATGATGCAGGCATAATAACAAATGAAAGAAACAAAGTGCCATGGGCCTCTAATCCTAAAAAATAAATGATCACGAGACTCTGAGCTCGCAAATTAAATGATCGTGGGCCTCCGCCCCCAAAAATTAGTGACAATGAGCCTCTGAGCTCAAAATAAGTGATAGTAGGCCTCTGATCCCAAAGATACTAAATTGCGATGAGCCTCTGAGCTCAAAAAATTAAATAACAATGGGCCTTTGATCCCGAAGAAATAAAAGATAAAGAGCCTCTGAGCTCGAAAAGTAAATGACTTTGGGCCTCTGATCCCCAAAAATTAAATGACAATGAGCCTCTGAGCTCGGAAAAATAAATGATGGTGGGCCTCGGATCCCAAAGATACTAAATTGCGATGAGCCTCTGAGCTCAAACAATGGGCCTTTGATCCCGAAAAAATAAAAGACAAAGAGCCTTTGAGCTCGAAAAGTAAATGACTTTGGGCCTCTGATCCCCAAAAATTAAATGACAATGAGCCTCTAAGCTCGGAAAAATAAATGATGGTGGGCCTCGGATCCCAAAGATACTAAATTGCGATGAGCCTCTGAGCTCAAAAAATTAAATAACAATGGGCCTTTGATCCCGAAAAAATAAAAGACAAAGAGCCTCTGAGCTCGAAAAGTAAATGACTTTGGGCCTCTGATCCCCAAAAATTAAATGACAATGAGCCTCTAAGCTCGGAAAAATAAATGATGGTGGGCCTCGGATCCCAAAGATACTAAATTGCGATGAGCCTCTGAGCTCAAAAAATTAAATAACAATGGGCCTTTGATCCCGAAAAAATAAAAGACAAAGAGCCTCTGAGCTCGAAAAGTAAATGACTTTGGGCCTCTGATCCCAAAACAATGAGCCTCTGAGCTCGAAAATTAAATGGTAATGGGCCTCTGATCCCGAAAATTAAATTGCAATGCTTTTGAGCTCTTTATTTCTGTTTTACCTTTTCTTTAGACAAACTGGAACCAAACGCTTCCCAGGAAAACTTCGACCAATCATACCCTTGTTCACAAACACCTTTGATGTGAAGCACCATTTATTCCCTTTGATGACATGGTTTCTTTTGTAAGAGGCGCAGTCATGAAGAGATTTATTCTGGACTGTGACCTGTAGAGACTTTCCTTATTCTTTTAAGTCCCTCACTCGGTGTGCACTGTCATCTTACTTATTGACTTTGAAGTGCTGAATCTTTGTTGGTCCAAACCATTCATTAAAGTCACCATTAAAATTATCAAATCATACTATCAAACTCATATTTACTTTGATTGAGACATAATTTTAATGCATAAAACATGATTTGAGCACAAAGGGGTCATGAATAAACTTTTGCCTTCACATGTGACTTTGGATTATACATAAGGGAATCAGAAAGGATAACATGGGGAGGGGAAGTGCAAGGGGAACACAAAGGACAAGAGCGAATAAGAGGAAAGGAATAAAATATGATAACCACATAAAAAATTTGCCCCAGTATCAGTTCCTTGATCCTCATTCAGATGATTCCCATCGGCCAATGACGTCGCAAGCCCTGGCCTTACTCTCAACTTCTCTTGATGTGCATTCCTCCTTTAACCCTCCAACAGTTTTCTTCGCAACCATGTACCCAATCACAAGCAAAATTGCCTCAGTGTGGTGGCCTTTGTGCTATTTTCTTCACTTGAACTGCCCTTGCAGGTTTTCAGCCCAAGATTTATTTTCTTTGCCCTAATTTTTGCTTAGGTTGCCCTTTACGGGTTTTCGACCTAACGGACATTTTTCTGCCCTAACTTTTGCCTAAGCCGCCCTTACGGGTTTTCGACCTAGCGAGCAACATTTTTTTTTTTTTTTAAGCATAAAACTTTTTCACAGCATCAGAGTTTATGGGCCTTGGTAATTCTTGCCCGTCTTCATCTGTTAAGATCAATGCTCCGTCTGAGTATGTCTGCTTTACAATATATGGCCCTTCATAATTGGGCGCCCACTTTCCTCGAGCGTCTTCTTGATTGGGGAGTATCTTCTTTAGTACCAAATCGCCTGGTTGAAACTCCCTAGGACGAACTTTCTTATTAAAAGCTTTAGCTATTCTTCTTTGATATAATTGTCCGTGACAAAGGGCCACCAATCTTTTTTCTTCAATCATGTTCAATTGATCATACCGAGCCTTCATCCACTCGGATTCTTCCAAGTCTGCTTCCATCAACACTCTTAATGAAGGGATTTCAACTTCTATGGGGGAGACAGCCTCCATTCCATACACCAATGAGAAGGGTGTTGCCCCGGTACTTGAACGTATATTGGTGCGATACGCATGCAAAGCATAGGGTAACATTTCATGCCAATCTTTATAGTTCACGACCATTTTAGCGACAATCTTCTTGATATTCTTGTTGGCCGCTTCTACCGCACCATTCATTTGGGGCCTGTAAGGAGCAGAATTATGGTGTTTGATTTTGAAGGTCTCGAGCAACTTCTGTACCTCTGCCCCATTAAGGTTGGAAGCATTGTCCGTAATGATCCTTTCAGGTATTCCGTACCGACAAATGACATCTCTTTTAAGGAACTTTGTGAACACCTTTTGAGAGATACTGGCATATGATGCCGCTTCTACCCACTTTGTGAAGTAATCTATTGCCACCAAGATGAAACGGTGCCCGTTTGAAGCCTTAGGATTGATCGGCCCGATTACATCTATTCCCCACATAGAGAAGGGCCAAGGGGACACCAAATTGTGCAGTTGGAATGGAGGAGCTTTGATTCGATCTGCATATATCTGGCATTTATGGCATCTCCGGACATACTCCAAGCAATCTGTTTCCATGGTTGACCAGTAGTAACCACTCCGTAAAATCTTGCGTGCCATCATATGACCGTTGGCATGCGTTCCACATATCCCTTCATGTACTTCTGTCATGACAGTTCGGGCTTCACGAGCATCAACACATCTTAAGAGGACCCCATCATGGTTTCTTTTATATAGAACTTCTCCGTCCAGAAAAAAGGCCATGGATAACCTGCGAACAGTCTTCTTGGTCCCTTCATTTGCTTCAGCTGGGTATGCCCTACTCTGCATATACTGTTTGATGTCATGATACCAAGGTTTACCATCGGGCTCTTCTTCCACATGGGCACAATATGCCGGTTCACGCTGGACCTTCACTTGGATAGGCTGGACGGTGGTACAAATGTCCAGCTTAGTCATAGCAGCTAACGTGGCTAAAGCATCTGCGAATTGATTCTTGTCTCGAGTTAAATGCGAAAGGGTAATATCATCAAATTTCGCAATCAACTGAGTCAAGTACTGCTGATATGGGATCAACTTGGAATCTTTGGTTTGCCATTCGCCATTGACTTGATAAATAATTAGAGCCGCATCCCCAAAGACCTTCAATTGTTTTATTCCAAGCTCAATTGCTACTTGTAACCCACTCGCACATGCTTCGTATTCTGCAATGTTGTTGGTGCATTCAAATTCAAGCTTAATGGCCACTGGGTACTGCTTGCCATTCGGCGAAACCACTACTGCTCCTATACCTCTCCCGTGCTTATTAACTGCTCCATCGAAATACATCTTCCACACATTCTCATCTTCGGCTTCATCTTCCTCTAATGACAATATCTCTCCATCTGGGAACTCGTACGTAACTGGTTGTCCACCCTCGAGAGGGTTTTCAGCTAAATGATCAGCAATCGCACTCCCCTTGATGGACTTTCGAGTCATGTATTTAATATCAAATTCTGATAATATCACTTGCCACTTTGAAACCCTTAAGGAGATGTGAGGACTTTCAAAGATATACTTCAAAGGGTCCATTCGAGAGATTAACCAGGTCGTGTGATACAACATGTACTGCCTGAGCCTCTTGGACGTCCATACCAATGCACAACAAGTCTTCTCAATTGCCATATATCGGACTTCGCAGTCATTAAACTTTTTGCTCAGATAATAAATCGCCTGTTCTTTCTTGCCAGATTCATCATATTGCCCTAGCATTGCCCCCATTGAGGTCGGTAATATAGTGAGATACAATATCAGTGGACGTCCTCGAATCGGTGGCAACAACACCGGAGGACTAAGCAGATATGCTTTTATCTTGTCGAAGGCTTCTTGGCACTCCTCATTCCAACTTCCAGGATTATTCTTCTCCAGGAGCTTGAAGATCGGCTCACACGTGCTAGTCAGGTTAGCAATAAACCGTGCAATGTAATTCAACCTTCCCAAAAAACCTCTTACCTCCTTCTCATTCTTGGGAGCGGGCATGTCCCTTATTGCCTGTACCTTGTCTGGGTCCACTTTTATTCCTTCTCTGCTAACAATAAAACCAAGCAACTTCCCAGTTGATGCCCCAAACACACACTTTGTAGGGTTGAGTCTCAACTTGTACTTCCTCAGTCTCTCGAATAGCCTCCGCAAAACTGCTACATGACTTTCTCCTTCCTTGGATTTGGCCACTATGTCATCCACGTACACCTCTATTTCTTTATGCATCATATCGTGGAACAATGCTACCATAGCACGTTGGTAGGTGGCCCCGGCATTCTTCAAACCAAAAGGCATTACTTTGTAACAAAAAGTTCCCCAAGGAGTGGTAAAAGTTGTCTTCTCCTTGTCATCGACGTCCATGAGGATCTGATTGTATCCAGAATACCCATCCATGAAAGAGAACCTGTGGTTCCTTGCTGTACTGTCTACAAGGATATCGATATGAGGGAGCGGGAAATCATCTTTTGGACTGGCTTTATTCAGATCTCCGTAATCCACACACATCCTGACCTTCCCATCCTTCTTTGGTACCAGCACAATATTAGCTACCCACTCCGGGTGTCTTGACACTTCCAGAAAACCAGCTTCCAGTTGTTTAGTTACCTCTTCTTTGATCTTAAGCGACATTTCTGGATGCATCCTCCTCAATTTTTGTTTCTTAGCCACCATATCTGGGTACAATGGGATTTTATGTGATGCTATCTCTGGATCTAAACCTGGCATATCTCTGTAGGACCATGCAAACACATCCAAATACTCTTTGAATAGTGCGATCATTTCTGCATGCTCTGGGTTATCCACTACCTTCAACTCCTTCTTGTCTTCCTCTGTCCCCATATTAACCACTCCTATGACCTCATCATTTCAAACTGAACCCTTTTTCAGAGTGTTCCATCAACTTGGAGAACTCCTCAATTGCTTCTTCTTCATCATCAGACCTGGGATCACCTTCGTTCACAGCCGCAAGGGAATCAATAAATGAGGCTTCAGGGTTCCTTTTATGAAGCAAACTTTCAGTGGGAGAGAGATTCCTGAAAGACAATTTTTGCAATAGGAACAATATAGACAAGAGTTTTATTTGTTGAAGAAGGTGCAAGCAATATAAAGCAATGAATAGTAAAAGAGTGAAAAAAAACATGCTGGAAAATCATGCTAACACATTTTATTCATGTCTCAATTAAAGTAAACACCAGTTCATTTCTTGTACAAAGAGATAATTACTTTATGGAAATAACATCAACAAATGGCTCAGATCGCCAATTGCTAAGAACTTCATTGTCACCAGAGAGATAGATAACATGGTTTCCCTCTTGCTCTTCTTCAAGTGCACTGATGATGAAATGAGGGGAGGTCAACTTTTCTGGCTTGATCACTTCAGCTGGTGTTGGGAAAGTCTCCTTTAGATGGGGAACATACTTGTTTTCTCCCTCTCCTTCTTTTCTTCCTCTGAGAGTCGTGATCTTTATTTTTTCTGCCAGAGAAGGCTCATACCCTAGTCCATACTTTCCCTCTCTGGAAATGGCCTCGATCGGTTGTGGGATCCCTTGAAGCTTAGACCCCAAGCCTCTTCCCTTCTGGTATCCACTCTTCTCCATAATACGAAATACCACTTCATTCACATTCTTTATTGGTGGCTCTTTCCTCTGGATTTCTGACCTCAAAATTTCAAAGTTGTGCAAAGAGTTATCCTCAATTTGTTCTGTATTCTCCATATAAGGTACTGAAACGGGCTTTGTCAGCATGATTTCCTCTTCACCACGAATGGTAATTACCGCCCCATTGTGGATGTACTTCAAGCACTGATGCAATGTTGAGGGAACAACTCCAGCGCTATGAATCCAAGGCCTCCCTAGAAGCATAGTATATGCTGGTTGAATTTCCATGACTTGGAATAGGACAGGGAAACAACTAGGCCCTATTTCAAGTGGCAGAGTTATTTCCCCTAAAATCCCTCTTGTTGTTCCATCAAAGGCTCGCACAATCATCTCTTGTGGTGTTAAATCTGTTATACCCATGTTCAGTTGCTCTAGAGTAGACATTGGAATCACATTCAATGCCGAGCTGCCATCTATGAGTACCTTCGCAACCACAAAACCCCTGCACTTTAAAGTAATATGCAGGGCTTTGGGCCCACTACCCTGCCTTGGAACCACCTCACCTTCCGAAAAGGTAATCATTTTGACACGCTTCACCGGATCTACCATGTTTACCACATTTTCGGGAGTGACATCAGGCTTGACATAAGCTTCACCCAACACCCTCAACAAAGCCTTACGGTGCAATTCTGATGTTAGAATAAGTGATAAGAGAGAAATCCTGGCTGGAGTCTTCTTCAACTGTTCCACCACATCAAACTCACTCTGCTTCATGATCTTCAGGAACTCTTCTTCCTCTTCCTCCACAGCTTCATTCTTCTTTTTATCCTTGGAACTCTTCTTTATTTCTTCTTCTTCGGGGCCATAACATCGCCCACTCCTCGTAATACCCCCGATCCTTATCACATTGGCAACTTGGGTCTTCGAAGCCTCTCCTGCAGCCGTCAGCTCAACTTTTGTTTCATAGTTCCATGGCACAGCATGAGTGTCGTCATACGCAAAAGGAACTGGCTTTTTTACCCTTAAGATCACTTTTTCTGGTGTCGGGGCCTTATTAAGGGGTGGCACTCGAAGTACAATCTTTTCGACTACGTTGATTCCCTCAAACGTACCTCGCCTGGCTTGTATCACTCCGAGGGTTAGTAGTCCCTGAACTCGGACCTTAAAGTCCCAACAACTCTCAATGTCATGTCCTGCCTGCCCATGGTGATAAACACAATTTAAAATTCCATCATCCTTTTGTTCTTCTTCTTCTATTGGCACCCCCGGCGCGACGATGTCATACCCTGCTTTCTTTAGTCCATCAAACACCTCTTGCATAGGCGTTCGTAAGTGGAGGACCTTCTTGACTTGATGCCCCTCTACTTCCAAGCTATTCACCCTGTTTTCTACATTATGGCTTGGGATTGGATTGTTAACAATGCTAGGCCCCGATTCCTCTTCAAACCCCAATCTTCCACAAGCGATTAGTTTTCTCACTGCTGTCTTAAAGGCTTCGCAATCTTCAATGGAGTGCCCTGAGACATCCATGTGATATTTGCAGGTCAAGTTTGGATTGTACCAAGCAGGGAAAGGTGGTTGAAGGGGACGTACAGGGTTCCCAGCAATCAAATGACGGTCGAATAATTGTTGGAATAATTCTGCATTGGAAACGGATAGTCTAGGGAAAGGTGGCAGGTTTGGAGTGGTGGGGTGTCCTTGATTTGGTCGATTATAGGTTGGGCGATATGGTTGGAATGCAGGGGGATAACGTGCGTATGTAGGGCGAGTGGGGTTATATGGCTGAGGTGCGGGGACATTATTCATCTGGTTTTGTGGTTGAGTGGTGCTTGGCAAGGCTTGTTGAGGTGGGTAAAGTGGTGTTTGATGGTATGGGATGTGAAGGTTCGGGTTATATGGTGCTTGGTACGTTGGGTATGAGGGAACATGTCGAGGCCCAACATTCTGTTGGTGTTGTACATAATTCGCCTCAGCTTCCTTCTTCTTTGGTTGGAATCCCTTCGCGCTACTTTCTGCATCAACCGGCAATTTCCCCGCTCTAGCTAAAAATTCAATTCTTTCTCCTGCAGCAATCAAGTCGGAGAAATCCCTATAAGCCGCTCCTGCCATTGCCCCTATAAAAGGGGCCCCGAGAGTTCCCAAAAAGTACGAGCACATTTCTGATAATGTCAACGGGGGCTGAACTTGTGCTGCTAAGCTTCTCCACCTTTGCGCATATACTTTAAAGGGTTCCTTATTTCTTTTCTGCATTGAGGTCAGTTGTTCACGGGTAGGAGCTGCATCCAAATTGAACTTATACTGGTCCATGAACAAGTCAGCCAATTCTGTCCATCGCGAAATCTTAGAGTGGTCTAGCTGAAGGTACCATTCTAACGCAATACCTGTCAAACTCTCATGAAAGAAGCTAATGAGGAACTTGTCTTCCTTTGACCAGATGGCCATTTTGGTGGCATAGCTGATAAGGTGAAACCGAGGATTCCCACTTCCATCATACTTTGAAAAATCAGGGATCTTAAAATCCTTAGGTATCACCACGTCCGAGGCAGGACAAGGTTCTTCTATTTTTAGAAGGCCATAGGTACTTGATCCTTTTATCGCTTTTATCTGTTCTTCCATCTTTTCCATCCACTCATCTTTCACCTTATCCTTCTCTACCTGAGCTCCTATGAATGGTCCAGGGATGGATATATGGGGTTGCTCCCATGTGGGTCCTACATAGCCAGGAGCTTCATGATAGGCATTCTCAAAAGGGCGGTATCCTTCTCCGATGGGAAGTACTATTGGTGCTGTGTGTTGCTGTTGTTCATGGGCACGCATTCCCTGAGTAAGACCTGTGTTGATGCTTGAGAACATAGGTGCCGATACTGTGGAAAGGGCTGGCTGTACACTCACATAGGGATCATCTTCATTTGCACCTCTATTTGCGCCAAGCCTATTGAGAGATTCTCTCATATCTTGCAATATCGCCTCCAGCCTTGCTTGGGTTTCAGTCATCTCAGCTACTCTTCCCCTTACTTCATCTAACTCTAAGCTCAAATTTCTTCCCACCTCGGGATTATTATCAGCCATTCTAGTCCGAGATCTGGTGTTGTGAACTCGGGTTTGATTGGTGTCGTCTTTCCTGGGTCGCGCAATGGTTCCTGAATTTTCTGATTTTAACCTAATACGAATACATTAAAAAATTTAATTAGTAAAATCAAAGTTACGTCTATCTCATTTACACTATTAATTCTTTTTGTCAAGGAAAGACCGTCTCTGTAGCAAGAAATTTCCATCCCATGTGCAACTCTAGGGGTACGTCCCCCTTAGATTGTGCATGGTTGATGACATATCCATGAGGGCGTGCATCCCTCAATGGATCGCATCACTCACTAGCAATGCAACCATGCAGGCAAACTTATAACACAAAGAGGAAAGTAAAGGAGAATTCATCGATGGACATAACGTGAAAGATAACTTTTATTTGATTGAAGAGCAGTACAACGTCCGACAAAAATTACATCAGAAGTTTCGAGGTTCTCTTTTTGAAACCACTAGCAAGACTTCTACAATACTTTATGAAGCTGGCTACTTTTGGAGGTATTAGAGATTCAGCGCTCATGTGAACCTGAATGGACGCCTCCTCGAGGCGATCCATGAACCGAGAAGCATGGTATTGCAAGCTTCCCGACAAGTATTCATATCTTCTCTTCCAAGCATTTCTATCAGTCTTCAGTTTCTCTGCCACTACATGCCAGTCTTCTAACCATTCTTCTTGCTGATGGATCTCATCCTCATATTGCTTTTTCTCCCTTTCAAGCTTTCGTATCTTCATCCACAGTTGGTCTTCCTTCTCTTGTGCCTTTGCCAATGATTCGCGATACGTTGCAGCTGCATTCCAACCTTGATCAGAGTAGCGCTCAGTATGGACAAATGCCTCTTGCAAGGATCCTATTCTTTCCTCCAATATCTTTATCGTTTGGACATGTACCCCGACGCTTGCCTCCAACTTTTCTTTTTCTTTGAGAGTTTTTGTCAGTACTCTTTCTTGATCTTCTACCCTTGCTCGCAACCCTCGGACTTCTGACCCTTTCACATTCTCTTTCCTCGCCCTCTTTGCTGGACATGCGGCTTCATATGCATCCGCACATTCATCTTTCAACCGTTCTACCTTCATGTTTAACTTATGGACTTCATGCTGAAGTGTGGCAATGGTGATTCGAGCCGTTTGATTCACCTCCTCTAGCACCCCCATCTGAGCCATCAAAATCTCAGTCTTCTCTAGCAACTGTGCTTCAGTCTGAGGAATCTCATCATGGTGTGGGATCGGCTCAGGATCGGTAATGTTCTCTCTCCTTGCTTTCCTCCAAGCGAGGTAGTTTCTAGTGTAAGCAATGATTTGCCTCCCCAACTCATTTGATCCCATTATACGGATATTACTCCAAGCCAATCTAATCGCTATTGATGTATTCTTGACAACTTCGCAATCTTGGAATAAGAAAGAGATCCCACCCATCACTTCTTCAGGAGGTTCACGTTGAGTCCACTTCAGTTGTCGAATCACAAGTGCTGGAGAATATGAAACACAACCTCTTGGCCCCATCAAGGGGACATTCGAGAAATTCCCACAGCTAAAAATAACAGTATCTCCTTTATACCATGGACACATCCAATTAAAGGATTCCGAATCAATCTCATCAAACTCTCGCTTCCATTCATAGGATTTATTTGGCTTTACTGGTATGCGGTGGAATCTCTTCAAAGGGTCATCCGTCTCGCTAATGTGCTTGCGAGCATACATATGAGTCACGATCCAAACATACATCAATTGTGTGCAACACCGCAATTTACCTTGCTGACTTTCGTGGCAAACTTGCAGTGAGAGGAACGTTTCTGCCAAAATAGCAGGGACGGGATTCACAGCATACTCTTCAACTTTGTAGAAGACATCCATGGCTGCATAATCCACCATGTCCGGTATAAAAGGAAACAACACCAATCCATAAACGGTCAAAGCTAACACTCGATTGAAAACAACCCAATTTTGTTGTCGAGCCAATTCCCTGAGATAAACCTCAAGGAATCTCCTCTTCAAGCCTTTGACTACTCCTTTTTCCATTTTGTCTGATGGCTTCGGTTGAACTCCTAATAATTCTGCCACTTTCCCATCACTGACATGTTGGCCATAGTAGAGGTAAACACGAAGCTCCTTCGGAAGAGGTATCCTTATCATGTAAGCATATTCTTCTATAGTTGGTGTCGTATCCAAATTTGGCAACTCAAAACATCTTAGGGTAGGATTCCAATACTGGGCCAAAGCGCTCAAGCCCGCAACATCTATAGGAATATACAACAAGTCCAAAATTCTCCCATATTTGCTTGCAAATGCTGAATGTGTCTCTCTTGGCATCAACTGACTGATTTCTATTAAGGTTTTCACATCATTTACCTTCACATCAATCCTAATGTTCCTCCTTGAGCTGATTGCATTGCTAGAATGAGATCTTTCCATTGCTTGCTACTTGGATTGTAACGGGATCTTTCCTTCACAAAAGAACTCACCTATTAAAAATAAATAAATAAATAAATAAATAAATAAAAAGAAAAATGAGAAACTAAGCACAAAAATGTGATGCAACAGGAGTCCTTATAGGGTTGTAAACCCAAAGGACATGGGACGTCTAATGCATTGTCCCTCTTGTGACCCATTTTAATGGATCATTTGGGCCCAAGGCGATGGGAACCCATTTACCTTTTTATCTTCTATTCTTTTTTCACTTTTTTTTTTTTTTTTTTTAGAAGAACGAAATAAAACACATAATCACGAATGAGAAAGAAGAGAGAAGATGCACGCCTCCAATTGTCCTAAGAGGGAGGTTCTATAGTCAAGGATACCTATGACGACTCTTAAATTAGGCAGCCACTAGGTTAATCTATGAGTGCAATGGTGGTTCTAGACTTCTAAAGGTCATGGCTCCCAGATTGTCCCAATCACGAAAGACCGGGACCCAGCTCATGATCCTAGCCACAAGTAGGGATAAACCCTCCAGGATGACTAATCCATGATACTAGTAACAATCTGAGTGGTGAATCAACAAATATCAGAGGGGCACTAGGCTTTCCAATGACAGTGTTGAGGCACCGCCTACTCCTAAGGCTTCCACAAGCTCGGGTATAGAGCTGAAAATGTGTGACACGAGTGATTGTGATGTGTGTGCTGGAGGCATACAAATCTGTAAAATCCTAAAACTAAAAAAAAAAAAAAAAAAAAAAAAAACCTGCAAAACAAAGTCACATATATATACAAAAAATCAAATGTCATTTACCCTAGAGTTCAAATAATATATTCCAAGAAAAAACAAAATCCTCTACCCTAAGGTTGAAAAAACAACCAACAACAAAACACAAAAGACTTTTTTTCATTTTTTTTCTTTTTTTTCAAATTTTTTTTTTATTTTCATAAAGGATAGAGAAACAAAACATAACAAGAAAAAACAAAAAAGAAGAAAGAAAAAAAGAAAGGGTAAAACAAACAAGTTAAAATTTATTAAAGATTTGCACAATTAATTTTAATGGGCTTGACTCTCTAAAATTGTCCCCAGTGGAGTCGCCATCTGTCGCGACAGAAATCGCAAAGGAAACGGCGATAAAAGAGATTTTATTAAAAACATGTAGAGTCGCCACCAATTTTATTTAACTTGGCAAAAATTGGAAAACCATTATTTTTTAGAAAAAAGATTGATCTTTGGAACCAAGTTGAGTTCGGGAGACGATTGCGCATAGGGAAGGATGAGGACTTAACCCCACAACACCCCTAATACACCCGTTAACACGGTTACCCAAATTAATTGTGCAACGATTTAACAAATTTTGTCACATTTATTTTACCTTATTCAAATAAATTTTGAATGAGACATTTTTCCTTTTTTTCTTTTTAAAAAAAACCAAAAAAAATAAAATAAAATAAAATAAGGAGAAGGATGGGGGAAAAAAAAAATAACTGCTGATGGCTTACCTGATTAGCACCAAAAGTGATGGAGCTAAATACCTTCCATAATCACCAAATTCATTTAATATCAACACTTACAGGATTTTCATGCTCGTAAAAAAAATGTGAAACAAGTGGTTCTATTCATAATCACGTGGCAGCCAGTAAAATAAAACAAGATGGATCAATTCTGAACCTAGGTCTTAAGATCAAGAACATTAGGATCATCCTTTTAGGGAAAAAGTGCACTAAAGCATATGTGATCACTTTGACATAAGTATGAAAACAGTACACACTCAATACATTGAAACAAATAAAGAGATTTCACAATCTAAGGCATTCACCCTTTTATCAAACAGTAGTGCGCTAATAGCATCCCAAAAACTCCCTTCTTATTTATTCAACATATCAATGAAAGAGAGGAAGAAATGTGTTCATACATCAGAACATGCCTTGGATTGTTCATTAACGATAAACCTGAGATGCTAAGCTTCATTCAAGTCACTACCACACCAACATTCATGTATTCATCACTCATCAAATACCATAAGTTTCATGCCATTCACAAATAAAAACACAACAAGTTTTTATAATCACCCACTTAACACGGAGATATCATCAAACATCTTTGAAGCAATATGGCATATCATATATGATCACTCACGGTTTCTTTAGCAACAAATTAATAGCAGACCAATTGCATCAAATTGGCCAGAAACCCACATTACAGAACTCCACCGAAAAGGAAAAAAAAACGAAACATGTTACAAGAGCATAACAAATTCAGTGTTCATAGTTCTACCAAAAACAAATTTTATTCACATATTCAATCCACAGTAAAAAAAGATCACAGTATAAAAATCAACACTCTGTTGCTCATCCCTCCAAAGTACAAAAAAAAGAAAAAAAAAATCATACAAATTTAATTTCAAACAAAAATAGAACCTATGGAGATAGTCTCAGGTAAGGTCCCAATACTTTCTAATTTTGCTCAAAGCACCAAAGGCCGCTGCCTGCTCAAGCTGCTGCCTGGACACGCCACTGTTGTTGCTACTCACGGCTGTGAAATCAAAAACTCCTTCCTTTCCTGCTTCAATCTCAGCCCCACACTTCTTCCTTCTATATACGCCTCTCCCAGTCTTGGTCTCCCCTATCGTTGCCTTTCACCCCCTATTTATAGAACCCGAACCTTTATTTCCTGCAAAATCAAAATGAGCGCAATCAGCTCTTAATTTGAAACGAAAAAGGAAAAGAACGATGCATACCTCGCGTGATTGAGCGCGGATGGAAAAGGAAGGGAGAGATCGAGTGCGAGATTGGCGCTGGGGAGAGTTGCTGTGCGGCTAGGTTTTTTTCTTGAGAGGGAGGAGAGACGGGTTATGTTATGGGATAGATGGGTTATGTTATGGGAGGAGATAGACGGGTTATGAGAGGAGATAGACGGGTTATGTTATGGGATAGACGGGTTATGGGAGGAGATAGACGGGTTATGTTATGGGAGGGTTAGACGGGTTATGGAGGAGATAGACAGGTTATGGAGATAGACAGGTCATGGAGGTAGACGGGTTATGGAGGAGATAGACGGGTTATGGAGATAGACAGGTTATGGAGGTAGACAGGTTATGGAGGAGATAGACAGGTTATGGAGATAGACAGGTCATGGAGGTAGACAGGTTATGGAGATAGACGGGTTATGGGCTGAAACTTGGTTTATTGGCCCAAAGACATTTTTTCTTCTTATTTTTTTATTTTTATTATTTTTTTATTATTTTTTTTTTTTTTTTATTTTTAATTTTATTTTTAATTTTTTTTTTTTTTTTTTATTTTTTATTTTTATTTTTTTTTATTATTATTATTTTTTATTATTTTTATTATTATTTTATTATTATTAATTTTTTTTTTTTTTGGATTTCAATAAAAAAAAAAGACTTTTTTATGATTATCCGGTCAAAATGAGGTGTTCACAATGGCGAATCTTCAATGAAACGCTATATGTTCCCCATTTATTTTTAAAAAATAATAATCTTGATTTCCTGTACTCAGTACTCAAACCTGCAGATTCAAAAGGAAATTCAAAGCAATGAAATGATATTCAACACATAACAAAGTCAATTATTTGGGCAAGATTATGATTCGGAAACTAAAAGGAAAGGATTTAAACCTTACTTATTCAAACGGAGACTTAGGAATGGAAAGGACCGCGACATTCCCTCTTACAAAGTCCATACTTTGGGTCTCTGTATTTGCGAACTAAAACGAAAATTTCATTAGTATCACGATTTAAAAATGAAAAAGAAAAGGATTTCACTTACCTTCTTCAAACGAAGACATAGGGATGAAAATAAATCGCAACATTCCTCTTAAAAACCCAGAACTTGTGTCTCTAGATTTGAAAACCAAAAAGGAAATTCTGTCAGTATCACAATTTTGAAACTAAAAAAGAAAGAACTCATACTTACCTTCTTCAAACGAAGACATATGAATGAAAATAAATCGCGACATTTCTATTAGAAACCTCAGAGTTTGCATCTCTTGATTGAAAACCGAAAATGAAATTTCATCAGTATCACGATTTGGAAACGAAAAAGGAAATGATTCATATTTACTTTCTTCAAACGGAGACATAAGAACAAAAATAAATCATGACATTCCTCTTAGAAACCCTAGAGTTTGCATCTCTGAAATTGGAAACTAAAAACGAAATTTCATCAGTATCACGATTTAGAAACGAAAAAGAAAAGGATTCATATATACTTACCTTCTTCAAACGGAGACATAAGAATGGAAGACATTCCTTTGATATTTCTCCTTCCCCTTCTTTCTTAATTATTTATTTGTTTTACTCTTTATTCACGTGATATTTCTTCTGTTTCCCTATTCCTGTGACATTTATCCTATTTCTCTATATATTCATGTGATATTTTTTCCATTTCTCTACTCCTGTGTTACTTCTTTATTTATAATTATTTGTTATCGAAGTCTTCAACTTCTATTCTCTATCGCTATTTAATTGAATTTACTTTATTGCATTTTTTTTTTTTGAAAACTCAATTCACCCTCACTCGAGTTTGAATGTACTTATCAACACAACAGTACCAAAAACTTGATGCGCACAAATCACACTTAAGGCAAGTATAGCTGTCACACAAGTAATAAGGAGAATCTAGTCCTGAATATCGTTCCCATAGGGATTAACTAACGATTACTAGATTAAGGAGATCCTTATGTTTTCTAGACAATCATATTAATTGGTGGATTGAATAGAAAGAAACTAACTAAGAAAAGATAAAGAATCTTAATTTCAAGGAACACAGGAAAATCAAGAATGGAAGGACCTAGAGCTCTGATTTCACTTAAATTATGAGGTTACTTAATTTATCTATAATTACATGTTTTGGTCATGCGTTACTAATATTATTTTTCTTAATCAAGTACCTGCTTTGGTCATTTACAAAATCAATGAAGAAAAGCATAGAGAACCACGAGGTTTGTTAATTCAATAAACGATTAGAAGTAAAGAATTATAGTTTGGTCGTTCAACAATCATAAACCCAAAATCTTCGTGTTCTTCTCCGCAGCTGTCAGGCTCCTCTTCTCTATATCAAACCTTTGTAAACGAGTGCAAAAGATCTCCAAATGCTGTAAGAGATGTTTGAGAAACAAAACTCAATCGTATTTATACCTAAATATGAGCAAACTTGTCTTTTCTCGCATTAAAGGACCTCACACTACCAAGTCTATAAGAGATCGGGTCGTGTGAGGCATATATAGATCCTAAAGGCCCATGAAATGACACGATCGTGTGAAAAGTGATGCGGTTATGTCTCTCATGAAATCTGTCAACGAAACTTAGGCACAATCGTGTGAAATGAGACACAGTCGTGTCGAGCTGCATGAAGTAGAATCATCACTGTGTTGGAGACATGGTAGTGTGTAAGGGAGACACGATCGTGTCTAATGACAAGCTTTGCTATTTAGTGCAATTTAAGCCCAAAACATGTCATTTTTGCCCGTTTACACTCTAATTGAGTTCGATCCATAAAATCTGCAAGAATTAACAATAATTGACTAGGATTTATCCAATAAATAGTAAATGATCATACTAAATATGCAGTTTATGACAATATAAAATCGCTTATCAATTTATATGATAGTTGGTTTGATAATATTGAATATTGATTTAAAAAAGATTTAAAAATAAATAAATATATATGATTACCTTGAGCTTTATCAATGGCCTAACCATCTGTGAAATTTGAAACAATATACTGACCTTAGCCATCGGTAAGGGAATGTCACATTATTGATGGAGAAGTCCTCGGTAATTAGGTGACAATTTATCGATGTCTAAATCGTCGGTAACGTTATCCACGGTTAACCTGCCGGAAATGTGATGGTACTTACCGTCCGCATCATGACTGGTCTAACCAAGAAAGATAAGTTTTTGAGTTTAATTTTGATGCATTGTTTGTGTTAAGTTTTTTACACTGTCAACCAATCACAAATCATTCTTTGTGTGATTAATTCATGATTGATTGACAATATAAATAATATTTTCACTGATAGTGCATAACAATTAAATCCTAAGTTTTAATTGAAAAACTAAATATATCACTCTTTAATTTATTAAATATACTATGTCAACATTACTTCCTAATAAAAATTTACCTTTTTTAATTCCTTAACCATTATTCTAAGTGCAATGAATAGGAAAACTGAAAAAATAATCAATCCTTGTAATTTTTCGGGCTTGGTCATTATATAAGGTTTGACCAATAAAACAGAGCATGGCATAGGCAGAGTTAAATCTTTTACGACAATAATCAACGACACAATTAGAGTAAATTCTTGAAAAAAGAGAGTGAAAAAAGAATATAGACAAAAAGATAATGTTTATGTCTTTCTATTTGTCCAAGTGATTTATTGCCTCCTTATTTTGGATTATATGATGCAGAATTGCAGACACCTCACAATAAAATGAAAACAGATTGTAATGGATGTCAAAGGAAGCCCTTGTCTTCAAAGCTTTTGATGCAGTCATCAAACATTTGTTGAAGGGTTTTGAATGGAGGAAACCCCAACTGAGTAATTTTAGTGGTATCCATGCTGTGAGGGTTGTTATCTCCTTCCTGGCTGCTGCACCTGTAACACCATGGATAGGAATGTTGATAGCCATCTAATTTAATGCAAATTAAGTCTAAAATTATAGTTGATAGCTTGATTAATTAAACTCACTTGTTTTCATATGGATAGGAATGGTATTTGGCCCGAAGCATTTCAATGATTTGCGACCAGTGAGCTACGGAGCTAGAACAAACAAGCCTGCCAGATGCTTTGGGCTCCTCCATGGCCAACAAGTGAGCAGCTATCACATCGTCTATGTGTACAAAGCCCACTGTTGTGTTTGGATATTCTCCTTTCAAGCCTGTTAAAAGATGTGTCACCTTAAAATTTGAATTTGTATGGAGAACCTTATAATATAATTGTCGAATAAAAAAAAGTAATAATTTAAAGTTAATGAAGCCCTAGTGGAAAGTTATTCTCTGAGTTTTATGTTATAATAGTGATGAAGAATTGTGGTGAGTTATGTGTCACTAGGAAGAATTATTTAACTAGAGTTACATAATTATATGATGATTTATTTCATTAGTTAGGTAATTGTCGAAAGTCCTATATTGGATAGTGATATGACCTAAATAGTGGTTACAAATGGGGGCAACCCTCACCTTATGAGCTAACTTTTGGGTTGAGTTTGGCCTAAATCCAAAAGTTTAAGATAGTATCAGAGCCTATCTGATATCTATTGGACCACCCACAGATGTTCAGTCCTACAAATTTTATACTTCAGATATCCAGTCCTGGACGTGAGGGTGTGTTAAGAGTCCCACAATGGATAATAATATGGCCTAAATAGTGGTTATAAGTGAGGGGCAACCCTCACCCCATAAGTTAATTTTTGGGATTGAGTTAGGCCCAAACCCAAAATTCTAAGAGTAACCTCATTTAAGTATAGAATAGGTAGAGTTACATAATTATAAAATAAGTATATCCTATCTATCTTCAACTGAGCTAGAATTTATTTGGGTTTATCTCGTCGTATACACAATTAAGCAAAAGTGTTTGGAAGAGTTTATGACCTTTTTATAAGTTTTGTTTTGTTTATTTCAATAAGTTTATTAAAGAAGCTTAGAAAATAGGTTAAAAAGAACTTCTAGAAAGGTCACAAGCTATCATATGATAAGCGTTTACTGAATATAGGCGTTTAACTAAATTGTCTATCCAAATGCGCCCTAAGTAAGACGTTGAACCATTCCCAAAGTTTTTAACTGGAGCTGCTTACTTCTGGCTAAACCGATCAAACAATTGTCGATTCGTGCAATTTAACTAGTTCAGAGCTAATTCAATGGATTAAACACCGTTTTCAACTTTTTGGTTTTAGAGGCTTAATTGGATTGGATGGCAAGCACGTTTCCCATTAACCCGGTTGGATTAGCTAGTCCATTATGGTTTTCAAAACTATGTAAAATACTAGTATATATATTAATTGTATTAATTTATGTATTTTATTGCCCATTGCATATAATGATTTGTTTAAAATGTTAATTTTGAAATCACAATAAATTTAAAAGGATTAATACTAAGTATTAGCATATCTTCTTCATATCTTATATAGCACAAAAGTATAAAGTTAATATAACAACATTCATGCTATTTGTTAAATTATAATCAAAAGCAAAGATCTGAAATGAAATAAATGGCAATATGAAAAAGGCAAGAGAAATTCATATATGGTTTTTTTTTTCATTAATCACAAATTTTAAAGTGATTTTTATCAATACAATCTTAATAAAAACATTAATTATGCCAAAATCACTTTGCACATAAATGTTTTTAAACAAAAAATAAATAAAACTCAAACTCATTAATAAAATCACTTGCGCAAAATTTAATCTAGCAAACACTCAATGAGACTATTTATGTTTTCTATACAAAAGGTGCTTTTGGAGGAGTTTATGCAGAGCTTATTTGAGCTTATAAAAATAGCTTATGGAAATATATTTATGTAAATAGTTTACAAAAGTAGTTTATGATATTCTTAGAAGCTCTTTTTAGCTTATTTCCATATATTTGTCAGAGAAGCTTATGAAAATAAGTTGTTTTTAGCTTATTTGAAAAAAGAGCTTATTGAATAAGCGCTTACTTAAGCTATTTACCGAAACACATCCAAAGTTCTATAGTCAATAGCGGGAAATAGCGCGGCTATAGTGATATGGAGTGAAACGACCACCAGCTGTGACGCTAAATCCTGCAACAGTGCAATTTCGTGGAGTGGGAATTGCGACCGAGAATCGCGGCCATAATGGCCAAAATCGTAGCCATAGCGGCCGCAACTATGAAGATCATTGGAAAACCCCATTTTGCCCTCCAAAAATTGTCGTTCCCTCCCTTTTTTTGGATTTTTTCGTCATTGCGCTTACTCGTCCTTGAATCAGGTGGTTTTAGGGTTCTCTTCTCTTCATTCTTCGCATTTTATCATCTTTTCTCCAAAACCAAACTCTTCACCCTCTCTGTTCACTGTGCCTTCTTCCTGTGATTTTTTGGCACTTTTCCTTTACCTTCTTCTCTTCTGCTCTCTATTTTTCGGTGAAATAGTTTGAAACCACTCTGCAACTGAAAGTCTGAAACAACTCTTAAACCTTCATCCTATTATTCCCCTTCCTATGCAACTGACAGTCTGAAACAACTCATCTCAAGTGAAAACGATAATGAGGAAGATCTTGGGGATAATGATTCCATTTAAGAAATCACTTGTACTTATTTTAAATGCTTAAATTAGTTATTTTAAGGCTTAGAGGCTTAAACTTATTTGATTTAGATGGGATTTGAATCTTAATGACGATGAGTTTTGATTATTAATTATGAATATGTTTTTAATTTTGTGCTTTTTTAGCATTTATATGTGTAAAGTATAAATTACTTATTTGATTTCCCTAATCTTCGATGAGGTGGCCATCCCTTATTCCGCTATTGTGTTTTAGGAGTTGGTTGCTACACGTCGCTATTCGGAATTGGCTACATAGATACAAAGATTTTTCTTGAAAAAAAAGGTTTAAACTAATAGTTTGAAAAATTTTGAGGCAAAAATGTGATTTGAACAATTGATTCAGACAACTTCTCACAACACCGCATAGTTTATGAATAAAGTATGCGTACTTTGTGCATAAAATTATTAGGTATTGTGAAAGTTGTCTGAATCAAATGTTTAGATAATACTGTTATTTTTATGGAGTCATGCCAGGGTGGCAGTAACCCTCATAACATTCTAGTGTAGATCATGTGAATCAAACCTTTGACAATGCTTAGTATCATGAGCAGAGTGCTGGTTGGCTGCGGTGCAAGCAGGGGACCAACAACTAAAGAGGGGTTAACAACCACAAGATCCATTCCACTTTCCTTGTCAATCTTCCAAGCCTCTCTTTCTGCTATAGTCTTTGCATATGCATACCACAGCTACATATTGACAAGAGTTTGATAAAATGTAAGTACACAAGGTGATATTTCCATTGAAATATAATGCTGCTTTTATTTCAATGTGACATAATTTCATATATCATAAGGTGCATATCATAATATAGGGCTGCAATTGTTACTATACTTTGTAGCGTTTGCAGTACTCTAGATCACTCCAATGAGACTCATTAAGAGGAGACACTTGTTGTACATCATCACGGTATCTTATACAAGAGCAGGAAGAGGTGAGCACCACACGTTTCACATTTGCTTTTACGCAGGAGTTAAGCACATTCAGGATACCTTTTATACAGGGATCAATTAAAGTTGCCTGCAACATAATTAAAATCATAAGAAAGTACCATATAATATAGTGCTGTTTAAAAACAAGAAAAATGTGCCTGTTAAGATATAATAAAATCAGGTTTCTACACAATTTATTTTCCCCACTTTTTAAGACAAACACACTTCTTGCTATGTCAAAAGCGATAAGGTTACTAACAATTTTTATCAGCTCAACCCTCAAAACTACTTATGTGGCTGAATTTGGGTTTAACTGGCATTATTCTTGCACATTTTCTCTTGAGGTAAATGTGCAAGATCATATTAAAATTACTTGTAAAATTGATTGCCCTGTTTCTGTTTACAGTTTACATGTTTCTCTTCTTGGAGGCAGTTTGACTCTGATATATGATCCAACTAAAACATACCATAATTGTTAGATATATTCAATCATTCATCTACCTTCACTTAATAGATTAAGACTTAAAATTTTTGAAAGAATTTGTTCATAATATAATCTTAGATCATTTATTATAAAAAACAGTTAAAATTTCGATCTTACCTCTCACATTCTTCTAAATAAATGCTGAATTTCAGTGGACTTTTAAGAGTTGGTTCATAACACTAACCAATGACACAATATATTTTATTTACGTGCAATGTTATAAAGGGAATAATTGAATAAATTAATGCTTAAACAGAGGAAGCCCACAATTATAGCTTTAAATCGCAATACACAATTGCAATAGTGATCACAATAGTATGATTTAATAGTCTTTACAATGGAAAAAGTTCCTCTAAAATGAGCTTATCTTTAAAGTGAGCAAGTAAGTGTGTTTCCACCTTTGATTTAATAAAGTGGTTTAAGATCTCTACACACATTATTAAATGAAGGGTGGAAACACCCTTACTTGCTTACTTTAGAAACAAGTTCACTTTAGAAAAGCCTTATCCCTTTACAACCACAACTATGGTTGCATTAGCTATATTTTCCCGTAATTATCTACCTTTGTGATAAATATAACTTAAACCTCAATTTAAAATCATGGTCATAATAACAAATACTAATTCTGAGTACAAAGGTGAGGATTTGGATTCCCTACATTTGGGTTTCCTGAATTTCCCTACATTTAGGCATAATGTTTTCATGAAAGAGTGTGGAGCCACATTTGATAGAAGGTGCAAAGACAAAATCACCATACCTGAATGTTGTCATCATAAGGAACAAGCACCGGGGATGCTGTATGAAAGACACCATCCATCCCTATCACTGCTTCATCGAAGCTCCCTTCTACCAATAAATCAGCTTTCAATATCTTCAGTCTCTCTTTGGCTCCACTTAATTCCCTGAGAAAACCAACCTTTTCCACATCCCCTGATAAAAGTTTTGCAAGAATAACAAGGAAAAATAAAATAAAAAGAATAACATAAAAAATAGAATGTTAATTGTCAAATCAAACTTTAGCTGCAAAGGTAACAAACTTTAGAATTAGCAGCAAAGGTTTTAAAAATGTTTATAGGAGAGTCATGGCTTCCTTGTCACCATGAATATCTTATAACAAAATAATTTTTATGGTAGTGATTTGTTGCAGTTTTTAACAAATGCAAAAGTTCTGAATATACTCACATATGACACATACCTGTGTTTCTCACAGTTGTCCTTACTGTATGACCCTTTTCTAGTAACTCCTTCACCAGGTAAGATGCTATGAACCCAGTTCCCCCTGTAACGCAAAATTCAAACATCTCTGTCTTTTTTCTAAGCACTCAGTTATGCGTCCTTGAGTCAAAGGTTTCTTGGTAGCACTCTCACCTTGTACTTTGTTCTTATGTAGGACGTCTAGGATGGAACTCAAAACTGGAAAATGCAGGAGAGTCACGTGTAATGCGTTCAATTTAGATTCCAATGAACATATTATGTTGGGTGGAAGACAGATGATTCATTCAAATCATAATTTATTTAATTTTTTTTATTTGTGAAAAAATAGTATTGTTGAGGAAGAAGTAGAGTGAGTTTGGTTAATAAAGTTGTAAAAGAATGATTATGAAAAGAAATTATTACAAATTTCCCACCCTCAAACTAAAATATTTTAAAATTTTGATTGCAGTAATGTTTTGAAATATGTGTCCTCTTACCTTAAAGTCAAAATTTTTTTCCTAAAAAGACAACTTGTTGATCACTTCTAAGAATTGATTAATATAAAATCAATTGTTAATTTTTCTTGCTTGCTCAGTCTTTAGAAACAACATATTTTATTTTATTTGAAAATTGACGCATACACTTAGGGCATGCTTACTACATTTTCAAATTTCCATTTCCTGTTTTCTAGTTTTTTATTATAGGATACACAGACTAATATACACATGGTCAAGGAGGTGATATTCAAAATGGGGATTAGTTGTGCAAACAACAATAGCATTTTTGGAAATGGTGAAAACGACTTTTAAACATTTTCAAAAGTACAGATTTTGTTATCTGAAATTGAGAAGGAGAATGGTCAGACAAGCATATTTTTATGTTCATTATTTATTTTAGAAATCAAAACAAGAAATGATGAAAGTAAACTGGACTTAGCTTTCCAAATTTCATATAACTTTGAAGATGAATTCATCTATGCTATTTAAAAAAACACTACACTGGAACTAATATATTATTATCCAATAATTGGAATATATTGATCTAAAAAAGTTTACATGGAGGTGAAATATATACAAATAATATTCCTTTTTTTTTTTGGAGGTGGAGGTGGAGTGGTTAATTCACTTTGTCCTTCCGCGCTTTTATTTTTTGCACTTTATCCTTTTGTAATTTATACGAGTATTTAACCGCCATACCAATTCAGTTGGTTAGTTAGAGTTAGTTGCTAAGTTAGTTGCTAGTTAGTTGCTGGTCAGTTATTGTATATATACACCATATGTATGAGCCTTGTTCTCACTCAATGAAATGAACTCTCATTTCCACAATTCTCTTTTCCTGATTCTACACTCTTAATATGGTATCAGAGCAAAAAAATTTCTCTCTTCCGCACGTTCTTGAACTCAATTGTTCACCTTTCTATCTCTTCTTGGATTTATTCTGCATCTTCCTTGTGAGTTCAAGCTTCATCAATGGCGACTCATGATGATTTCTCCAATTCGCTCTTTCTTCATCCCTCTGATCATCCAGGGATTGTATGATCTCTCAGCCTCTCACTGGAGACAACTATAATTCATGGAGCAGATATATGATCCTCGCATTAAGTGCTAAGAACAAGTCTTGCTTCATTGGTGATTCTTTGCCACGCCCAGCAGATGATGATCCACTCCTCAATTCCTGGGTTCGCAATGATAGTGTTGTTCGATCATGGCTTCTGGATTCAGTTTCCAAAGACATCGTCTCAAGCATTAATCATGGTGGTTCAGCTGCTCTTATCTAGACCGATCTCAAGAATCTCTTTCAACAAACAAGTGGCCCTCGTACCTACCAACTACAAAAGGCGTTGATCAGTTTATCTTAGGGTTCTTTGTCTGTTACTCAATACTTCACCAAGATGAAATCCATTTGGGAAGAATTGCAAGAATTCATCCCTTCTTGCACTTGTACTTGTGGTGGTTCGCGTCCTTTTGTTGCACACCTTCAGAATGAGTATGTTCTTATGTTTCTCATGGGTTTGAATGATACATTTTCTCAGATAAGAGACCAGGTTCTGATATTAGATCTTTTGCCTCCAATTTCCAAAGTTTTCTCCCTAGTCCTTCAAGATGAGAAACAACGTGAGTTAGAGGTCTCTTCTTCCTTGCCATATGAGACACCAGTTGCATGCCTTTGCTGTGCAGTCTCGATCTCTTCAAGTTCAATTTGGCAAGTACTGAAACATACAAGCATTTTTTGAGATTCTTCGGGACTCAATTATCATTATGTCAAGGATCTTAAAAAAAGAGTATGTGCAGAAGTTGACATAAATTTTATGATGTCATTGGAGAGAATTAATTCCCCCTAAAGGGACCGAAGTGATTGATAACACATCCAAGGTGTAGGCCGCGCGTGTGGACAAACATGGATTGAATTATTTATGAGCAATGCCAGCGTATCACACCATTTAACACACATTCTTCAATACACTTTTTATTATTGGATATATTTTATGTGGGACTCACTGAATAGAGAGTGGACCCATATGATTTAGTGTGTCCCATATAAAATCCACCAATAAAGAAGAGTGTGGTAAAAAAAGTATGTTAAGGAGTGTAATGCTAACATTTATGTTCATTTGATTGGTAATGTTCGTTACATTGAATGTAGAATTATGAAATTAAATCCGACACCGTTAGTAGGCTAGGAGAGACGATAATCCACATTGATGGAGTAAACATAAGGGAGTTCTTTTTTGAAGCCTCTGATTTTTTTAATACAACCCCTCCTTTTTTTTTAACTTTTTTTACCCAAATTATCCTTCCTTTATTTAATATTTTTTCCTTAAACCCTCCTCACAATTCCCCCTTCTTCTTTTGTAGGGATATGGAAGCAAGAGGAATGTGGCTTCATCCCTATTAAATGCCAGAGAGCAAAACACAGGGGCTTTCTGAACACATACTCACAGAACATACTCAAAAAAAGAAAAAGAAAATACAGCCATACAAAGGGGAGGGTTCAAAACGCAGAACAAAAGAGAGGGGTTGAGGTATGTTGAGTCCAATCCATCTCTGTCTATGAGGAGGTGTGGTGCATGTTTTTTTTTTTTTTTGCTCAAATGAATGTCATTTGGTAGTGATTCCTGTTTGTTGCTATGGATCGCAATGAACGTCTGCATTATAAATGGCTTGGTAATGAGTATTGGCCATTGTTCTTGATGTAACTCTTGTGCTTATGTGGTATGTATCTTCTGGTGTCCAAGAACTTGCAAGGGCAATTTTCTCAGTATTCAGTCAATTTATTATTTTGCAACTGCATTTGTGATGTTTGTTGTTGTTTATCTTTTCTTGGGAAATGGCTTGTTCCCATGGGTGGTTGCAGTTGGCTGAAAGCATTTATATGATGCAGATGAGGTATCTTTATGGAAGCAGAAGAAGAAGAAAGGGGGTTTAAGAAGAGGGTGGAGAGGAATTTCTAAAGATAGGAGAAAAAGATAGTTCCGGAAATTATAAGGGGTATTTTGGGTTAAAAGAAGTTAAAAAAAAAGGAAGAGATTGTATTAGAAAAAACAAGTGCCCTAAAATGCAACTTCTTAAACATAACGGGGAGCAATGAAATTAAAGCCCAATCATACAAATCTAAGAGTAAGAAACTCCCAACGATGTTATTTTTTACACCACAATTTTTTCTCATACACCTCAACTTTTTTTAAAAATATTTGAATATTTCTAATATACCCCCAACTATCTTAATACACCCCATAATCTATATTCAGAAATAGATCACTCCCTCCCATCTTCTTCCTCTTTCCCTTTTCTCCCTCTTCACCCCACCCATCTTCCTCAACCTTTATTAAAAAGGTGTTGCTTTTTCCGATATTATTTTATTTCTGGAAATATATTCCGCTAATAATAGTTTTAAAACAACTTCCGCAAAATTCCTTTGGACGTCTCTCAAATCTTCTCTCTTTTATTTAAAAAAAAAAAAAAAAAACTTGCCCACCCTTCGTTTCTATTTTCTTCTTCTCTGTTTCATCTCTTCTCCTCAAACCACAAAAACAACACCCACATAGCAGGCCCACCTCCATCAACTCCACCCATCAACTATGGTGCTTACGGTTCTCGTCACCGCACAACAGAATTGGAACAGCTACGCCATCCACGACCTCATCATTTTATCATCTTTGTCTCAGATTCACCACCATATGTGATGTCACCGCTGCCCGCCTGCTGCCACCACAGCGAAAATCCAACCAGCCCCAGCTGCTCCGCCTCACGATCGTCACGATGAAACTGATGCAGCCACCGCAGTAAATCCCCGCAAACCAGACACCTCACTAATGTTAAGGTGCCACCGCCACAGCTTCCGTAGAGAAACACAAAAAACTTCTGGAATTATATTTCCGAATTTGGTTTCAAAATAACTTCGGGAGCTACATTGTCATATTAGTCTGTTGCCTTTTTTATCACGAAGTTATTGTCGCGTAAGTGCTTCCGAAAATGCACTTCCGGTACACATTTACAAAGTTCCAGAAAAATTTGGGTATTTCTTGCGGTGAACAGGGAGAAGAGAGGAAGAAGATACCAGGGAGTGGAGTGGTGTATTTTTTAATATAGATTATGGATGTATTAAGATAATTAAGAATATTTTAAGGAGTTTAATTATTATGCACTGTCAATGTAACTTTTTTACACTGACAACCAATCAAAAATCATAGTGTATATGATTTTTAAGGTAGTTAGGAAAAGAATTAAACGTTTTAGCTTACGTAATAATTTCTAATTGATTATCTGTGTAAAAAATCTTTACACTAATGATATATATTAATTAAATCCTATTTTAAGGATATTTAAATGCTTTTAAAAAATTTTGTGATGTCTTAGAAAAAATTATAGTGTTTTAATGTGATATAAAAAACAACACCTAACTCCCCAAACATAAGGGAGTAAAGAAATTAAAGCCCAATCATACCAATTTAAGAGTAAGACCCAATTGTTTTGTCCTGGGCCTATAGTATAAGCTCAACCAGATATTGGGTAGCTGAAGTTGTGATATTTGTTGGCTAACAACATATGGGCTGTAATGTCTAACTCTCCAGCCATTGCTGTGCTTCCCTTCTTGATCAGATATATATCTGGAACATAATGAAAAAAGAAATGAGTAATGCTAATATTCTCCTTCTGATTTCTTCCTAATTTCTTAGAATAGAAAACATTAAATGATATATTAAATGCGTTTAATATATTGAAAATGCAAAAATATTTATTACGATCTTCTTTTAGTAATTAGAAAAATTATTTAAAAAATTATAATCTTGAAGATGATATAGAATTATTCAAAAGTAACATATGTCCTAGATTGTTACTGTATTTCCGGTTTTGATTTTTCTCTCTTTGATCTTTAAGAAAAAGGCAACAAGTTCATTTACTTACTTTTCCTTCACTTCATACTTATGTATCAACTTCTACAATTTTTTTTGAGCAAATGAAGATGCTAATTAATTCAACTGGTAAAGTCTTCTAATATTGATTGTAAAAACATGCATTCAAATCCAACCTTCACCAAAGTGAGTGGCTCTGGATATGTGAGTCAAATGTTGCCTCTCCCTCCCAAGGTGCATTGGTGTGTGAGTGGCTCTGGATATGTGAGTCAGTCATACCTGATTGAAATCTACAAGGTTTCCCTTTTCATTTTTGAAACAGAAATCTTTTAGGACCGGCAATCATGTAAAACTTTATTTGGAAAAGAAAATTTGCAAGAAATAGAAATACATATTTCATCATGTAAAACACAATTTTATGTATTTATTTATTTATTTATTTTACTTTATTTTCTCAAATGACCCTCAAATCAGTCCAGTGTACTGGAAACAGCAATTGCTATTGCTCAGATTGTTTTACATCTAACACATGCAATTGAAAAGTGATTTAATAAGGATATATCCCAAAAATAACACAATTTTCAATTATCATGGTGTATTTAAAAATGATTTCTATAATTTTTCTTCAATTAATTACACTTTTGGTCCCTCAACTTTTCTCAATATGCGATTTTAGTCACTCGAAGTTTTTTTTGAACACATTTCGTCCTCTAATTTATCAAATGTTGCAAAATTGGTCCTTCCATCCATCTTCCGTCAACTTGCTAACGAAGAGATCCAAGGTGGCAATCAATTCAAGAAGTCAGCATGCACCTAGTTTTAATTCAATTAAAATATTATGTTTTTAAATTATATAATTTTTTTAAAAAGAAAGCAATTTACCAAATAGCCAAACAAGATAAGCATTAGATTTTTTTAAAACAAAACAACAAACAAACATGAGTGGCCACACGATGAAGAAGCTGAGCGGTGAGGTAGGCGCGGCAACGGAGAACTCGTGCGGCGGCATCGACTTGTGGTGGTCCGAGCAGATGGGACAGTGGTTTGCCTCTAGTTCTGTAAATAATTGTGAACTGAATAATTGTATTGATATGCTAAGAATAAATAGCTGGCTGATGTACAAGCTATTAGAAAACCTAATTTAAAAGCTAACGTAACAACTATAAAACCTATAATAAAAACTATTGATATCCTAATCAATTCCAAACAACATAAAATCTGCTATCTTTGATATGTGTCTAATATCCTAATCAACAACTGAGTTGTTGTTATCCTAATAATTGTAAAATCTGATACATATCCTAATGGACTCCTTGATTTGCGTCCAATGCTCCCCCTCAAGTTTGAGATGGAATTGAAATGTCAAGAACACCCAACTTGCACAGTGATTGCTGATAAGCATGTCCTCCAAGTGGTTTGGTAAAAATGTCTGCCTATTGGTCCCGAGATCGAAGATAGGGAGGAGCAATAAGACCTGCTTGAATTTTTTCACAAACAAAATGGCAATCAATCTCAATATGTTTGGTGCGTTCATGAAATACCGGGTTTTCGGCGATGTGAATAGCAGCTTGACTGTCACAATGAACTGGAATTGGATGAGGATGAGCAATACCAAGATCAGAAAAGAGAGATTTTAACCATTGCAACTAAGAAGTAAGGGCTGCAAGGGAATGATAGTCTGCTTTAGCAGAAGAACGAGAAACTGTTGGTTGTTTCTTGGTTTTCCAAGAAATAGGACTTGAACCTAGCATGGTAAAAAAACCAGTAGTAGATCGACGAGTAGTAGGACAACCAGCCCAATCAGAGTCGGCATATCCAACTAAATTAATAGAACAAGATTCAGAAAGAAATAAACCTTTACCCACACTTCCTTTAAGACAATGAAGAACTCGTGTGGCTGCATCAAGATGGGAGGAACATGGAGATTGCGTGAATTGACTAAGAGTGTTTACAACATACGGAATATCAGGTCGTTTTACTGTTAGATATAAGAGGCATCCAACAAGTCGGCGATAGACTGTTGGATCAGGAAGGAGAGTGCCATCATTTGGCCGTCAACAAAGATGTTTCTCCATTGGAAAATCTGATGGTCGACAACCAATCATACCAGCGTCAGATAGAATGTCAAGAGTATATTTTCATTGACATAAAAAAAATTCCTTTTTTACAGGGAGAGACTTCAATCCCTAAAAAATATCAAAGATTTCTGAGATCTTTGATGGAGAAAGATTGAGCAGGGAATTGTTTTATATTTGAAATGGCATTATCATTGTTGCCAATGTTAATAATATCATCAACATAGAAGAGAACAAAAATAGATGTCTAATCACAAATATAAGTAAATAAACTATAATCAGAAATGGATTGACAAAAACCTCTTTGAATAAGAGTGGTGGAAAATTTAGAGAACCATTGGCGAGAAGCCTGTTTAAGACTATAAACGGATTTATGTAATTTGCATATACAAGTCTCCCTCTTACGGGAAAATCCAGGTGGTAGCTTCATATATACTTCTTTATTGAGGCCTGCTTGAAGAAAAACATTATTAACATCAAGTTGGTGTAATGACCAACTTTTAATGGCAGTAATGGAGAGAAGAAGTCAGACAACGACTAGTTTTGCCACGGGTGCAAAAGTATCATGATAATCGATACTTTCAACTTGAGTGTAGCCTTTGGAAACTAAACGAGTCTTATATACCATCAGTCCCTCAATAGAACCATCAGATCGATATTAAATTTTGTAGACCCATTTACAACCAATTGGCAATTTGCCTTCAGGAAGTGGGCATAAAGACCAAGAGTTGTTTGATTTGAGGGCCTAAATTTCTTTGGCTATAGCTTCACACCATTCAAGCGATTTCACGGCTTGAGAATAAGATCTTTGTTCTTGATTCTCAATGATATTTGTGAGAAAGGCTCGAAGAGAATTACTTAGAGTGGATAAGGAAAAATAATTTGCCAAAGTAAAATTAGTTGTTGATGTAATGTGATTACAAATGTAGTCCTTGAGATGACTTGGTGGACGACGAAGACGATGAGAGTGATTAGTATTCAAAGGATTTGTTTCTGCAGAAGGAAAATTATTTGATGGAGCATCGGCAGAAATGGATGGAGAATTGGATGAGATATCATCCTGAGAATTGGATGGGGAAATAGGAACAATTGTGCCATTTGAATTTTCAACCTTATTATTTCCAAGAGAAATATTAGTATGAAGTCGTGGTGTAGTGGATGAGTCAAATGATTCATCATCATCAATTGGATTGTTAATGCTAATTGCATTATTAAATGGAGAAGATGAAAGATCTTGAAATGGAAAAATAGTTTCATGAAATTGAACATCACGAGAAACATAAATTTGACGGGTTTGCAAATCATATATGCGATATCCTTTTT
Organism: Ammopiptanthus mongolicus; assembly: GCA_039655645.1. NCBI lineage: Eukaryota > Viridiplantae > Streptophyta > Magnoliopsida > Fabales > Fabaceae > Ammopiptanthus > Ammopiptanthus mongolicus. The sequence goes on along the minus strand of CM077348.1, from coordinate 30,184,667 downwards.
GACCAAATGGATAACCAGCAAATATACCAGTTTTGGAACGCTCATCAAGTTTATGTTGAATATTCATATCTTTAGCAAAACATAAACATCCAAAAACATGTAGTGATGAGTATGATGGTAGAGATCCAAGTAGAATTTGATGTGGAGATTTATATCGAAGGATCGAAGTTGGAAGTTTGTTGATAAGATATGCAGCAGTGAGAATACATTCACCCCAAAAAGAAAGAGGCAAGTTTGCTTGAAATCGTAAAGCTCTTGCAACATCAAGAAGATGTCGGTGTATATGTTCCACAACGTCATTTTGTTGAGGAGTCGCAACATAACTACGTTGGTGAATAATTCCATGATCATGAAACCATGTCTGCATCTTTTTAGAGAGAAATTCTAAACCATTGTCGGAACGAATAGTTTGAAGTTGGAGAAGGAAAATATCCCCATTAATGACGTTGACTTGATCAATTTTAGTATTAAGTTGATGATTAATTTGATTAAAAAATGAACTTTCATGTTGAAAGTTTTAGTTTTGTGTGTCATTAAATAGATCCAAGTACATCTTGAATAATCATCAATAATAGTTAGAAAATAACACGATCCATTTTTAGATGGTATAGAGAATGGACCCCAAATATCAACATGAATTAATTTGAAACAATGAGCGGAACAAGATGTTCTTTGAGAAAAGGATAGGCGTGACTGTTTAGCATGCATGCATACGTCACAAACAAATTCTTGATTAGCATTGATATTGGGAGAATTTCTAATATTGAAATTGAAATGAGACTTAGAGGGATGACCTAGACGTGAATGCCATAGGTCAAATTGATTACAATGCTTGAAACCAAAACAAGAACTAGATGGATGACCAAGGGAAGAATATTCCCGGTCATGCTTATTAGAACACTCTTGAATATAAAAGTAGAATTTGATACTAAATCTGCATTGAGATAAAAGAGTCTATTTCGAGCACTACCCAGACCAATTGTCTTCTTCGTTGCTCGGTCCTGAAATAGACATTCAAAAGATGAAAAAATTGTATCACAATTTGTTGAATTAGTTAATTGTGAAATAGACAATAGAGCGAATTTAAAATTCGGAATGTGAAAAACATTCGTGAGTGTGAGTGATGGTGAACAACGGACAGTGCCTATGTATGTCAATAATTCATGAAGAAGAGAAACAAGAAAAAGCTGTACCTGCCAAGTTTACTGATGATCCAATAGTGTCTTCCTTGGCTAGAAGTGCCAGGAGCTTGTGGTATTGTTCAGGTGATAACTGATTAGCAAGATTAGCGGAAGTAGATGGCGATGACCCTATTTTCTTTATCGGCTTATCTGGAAAGCCATGGATCTGAAAAAAAGTAGCAAGGGTATGACCATGCTTATTACAATGTTCACAAAAAGGATGCCGGTGCTTGCCATAAGATCGAGATGGCGGTTTAGAAGCCTGAAGCGTTGCAGAATCAACATTAGGAGTTGCTTGAAAATTGATCTCTTTTTTTTAGTCTTGACGAACTAGATTGTAGATACGCTGAATCAAAGGGAAAGGCTCCATTAGGAGAATTTGGCTACAAATAGCTAAAAAACGATCATGAAGTCCTTGCAGAAACTTCATGGCGCGATCTTGATTTTGTTGATCAATAATGCTTTTAGCATTACCACAAATACATGGAGAGATGGAAGCAACGGAACTAAGTTCGTCCCATAAATATTTAAGTTATGTGAAATATAGAGAAACAGACATGCCTTCTTGCTTGAGGGCAAAAATTGATTGTTTCAATTGATAGATTTTAGGAGCATTTGATTGAGAAAATTGATCCTTTCAATTAGTCCAAATTTGTGCTGCAGTTTTTGCATACAAAATACTTGGACGGTCTCAGGCGAGAAAGAATTAAGAATCCAACTGGCGACCAAATAATTACATCGTTGCTAATTGGGAAATTCATCTTTCTTCTTCAGAGTTAGAAGTGATCCATCAACAAAACCAAGTTTGTTTTTAGCACGAATTGCCATTGTCACTGCACGACTCCATGAACTGTGATTGTCTCCTGTCAGCAAAGGTGTAATAAGAACAATTGAAGGGCTATCTGAGTGATGAATGACACAGGGGTCTGTGTTGATGAGTGGCATTTTGATGGTGAGTTTTCAAAAGAAAGAGATAGTGAGTTTTTAGAAGGAGTTTGGTCAGACATAATGAAGAAACACAGGGACCAACCGATAGCATGAAAATAATCGTGAACTGAATAATTGTATTGATATGCTAAGAATAAATAGGCTAATGTACAAGCTATTTGAAAACCTAATTTAAAAGCTAACGTAACAGCTATAAAACCTATAATAAAAACTATTGATATCCTAATCAATTCTACTCAGCATAAAATCTGTTATCCTTGATATGTGTCTAATATCCTAATCAACAACTGATTTGTTGTTATCCTAATAATTGTAAATTGTAAAATTTGATACATATCCTACTGGAGTCCTTGATTTGCGTCCAATAGTTCTCGCACTAGTGCACAATATGTATTCCACGTCAGGGATTTACAACGGTTGTTTTATATCCGTAGCAGAAAATAGCGCGATGACAATTTTGTAATAAATTGCATTCAGTTTAAGACTTTCTACTACGGTTATATAGGGAACAGTAGTAGAAAGTCTTGTTTCTTGCGTGCGCTCACTTTCTACTACGTTTCAAAATGAAACTGTAGTGGAAAGTAATTTCTACTATGGTTTCATCTAGAACCGTAGTAGAAAGTCTAAATTTGAAATAACCTAAACAATTCTCTCCCTGATGCGCATTACAACGTTACTCTCTGTTCTTTCGCGCCTTTCATCTTAAACCCTTTCCCTTCGTTTGGCACCACCACCACCGTTTGGCACCACCACCTCCACCCTCGTATTCAACTCTTCATCGCGAGCCATTCTGCTACTTCTAGGTTGAACAGATTCAACTGATCTTCTCTGTTTCCACACAAACCTCGTATTCAACTCTTCACCGCGAAACCTCTTCGCACAGGTAAGCTCTTCATTATTTCTAGGTTAGGTTAGGTTAAGAGCAATTGAACTTTATTTTTATTTCTTGATCTTTATATTCCTAACGAGGATATCTGGTTTTCTATCTCAGGGTGTGGCATATCTGTCTCGTGTACTGGAGTCTGCATTCACTGCTCTAGAAGGTCTTAACAAGCAAGCATTCCTGACTGAGTTGGTATGATATATTTAATTAATGGTTTAAGTTCTTTTCTCTGTTGACATCTATTTTTTGTCATATAGAGGGAAGTGTTATACTTTTCCAATAGGCTTTTTGTCGCACAAACCAATAGGCTTTTCTGTTGATTAGGTTAATTTTTACTTTCTTGGTCCTCCATAAGATATGCGTTGATTGAGAAAACCATGATACTAAGATTTGCACATTGCACTCAATCCCCACCTCATCATCATTATACATTGATTTTGCTATTGATTTTGATATTGATTTTGCTTTTGATTTTGCTTCTTGGGTTCTATTTATTTTTTCAGTTGGACTAAATTGTTCCTGTTGCTAGCTACCCCTTCTTGCTTGCTGCTTCTCATTTTTTTCATTTATCAGCAAGGTACAACCCTCTTTGCTTTTAATTTGTTTGTGTTTTTTCGTTAAAAACTCATAATGCTTTCCGTTTTTAGTGTTAATAAATTAGCAAAGCCTTAGTTTCCCGTTTGAGATTCAATATTAATGAGCATGTGTAATTTTTTAAGGTACCACTCATTGTATTGAATCTTGAATTGTCCAAGTTGGAGAGTTTGGGGAAATTTTTTTTTCTTCATTTAGTTAATAGTTATTCCTTAATTCTCATATGTTATACTTGATGAAAGTTCGGCCTGATGTATTTCCTTTCGTTCTCCGGGTGCATACTTTATCCCGGTGGATGTCATCGCGTTCAAGTCGTGTACGTCGGAGATCGATGGGAAATGCTGGCGAAATTTCGTCAGGTATGGGCATGAGAGTTAAGGACTAACTTTTAACTGAGTGTTGGAAAAGTTTCTTCTCGAATTGGATAGGGTCATACCCTGTGATAAGAAGAAGTTGAAGATCTTGGACTAAGTGAAGTTGTTGCTGTAGTTATGGATCGCAGTTGGATGAATAATAGACGCACTATTGATGAGTATTTGAAGGGAGTGGAAGAGTTTCTAGAATTTTGTCAAAGAAATCTTTCTGATAGTAGTAATGGAAGGTTTTATTGTCCTTGTGTCAATTGTTTGAATCTGAGGGAATGTGATGTTGAGAAGATACTGGAGCATCTTATTTATGATGGGATTTGCAAGAGTTATACAAGATGGATATGGCATGGTGATGAATTGTTAAACATGTCAAGTGTGTCCGAAAGAGAGGAAGATGACGTAGCTATGGAGGACGATCGACTAGAGGACATGATTCGTGATATTGGACCAGAGTCTTTTCAGCGAGCACATGTGTATGAAACATTGTGCAATGATGCGGATAAGCCTTTGTATCCGGGGTGCACTACTTATACACGGTTGTCGGCGGTGTTAAAATTGTTCAGTGTGAAGGCGAGAAATGGGTGGAGTGATAAAAGCTTCAACTAATTGCTTGAGTTGTTGAAAGACATGTTTCCAGAAGGCAACACATTGTCGAACCGTAACTATGAGGCGAAGAAGGTACTGTGTCCGATGAGTATGGAATATACGAAGATACACGCATGCCCTAATGATTGCATATTGTATAGGGATGTGTATGAAGGGATGCACGACTGCCCCAAGTGTGAGGTATCACGGTACAAAGTGAAGGATGATGATTCTAGTAGTGATGTAATCACAAAGGGGTCTCCTGCGAAGGTGTTGTGGTATTATGTCATGAGACATATGTTCACTATTGTCTCCGCGAGTATTACTTTTCAATTGGCGGAGGTAATTATTAATAGAATTTTTAAGTACAAGAGTTGGTTAAATTATTATATGTTTGTTTTATTACTTGATGAGCAAAATGTTTAATTTAATTTTCTTCTGTTATGTGAATTTGCAGACTTTCAACAATCTGACTCCGCTATCTAATGATGATATTCAGGACATCAAGGAAAAATGGACAAACTTCTTTGTTGGCTATTGTAAAGATCATAATGTAGCGTAGATGTATTTAATTAGTTTGACATTCATATAGGTTTAATTTGTAATAATCATATATATAGCTTAATTAAATGTATTTAGTTTTGACACTTTGTTGCTATGTTTGTGTGTGTGTATATATATATATGGTGAGCCTCTTTCCTCTACCATCTTCTCCCTTCTCTTCTCCTTCGTTTTCAATCTTTGTAAATCTTGTTTTATATTCAATAAAACTTCAATCTTTCCTCACTTGCATGCATTAACTGCATTCTTACTCTTCTATGGATGGCTTTGCCACCTATTTTATTGAACTTATGATTATTAACTGGTTGGTATACCTCTTAACTGGGTAAGAACCATTTTGCATATATTTAATTTATCTTGTTTGAGTTGTAGCTGTAAGTCCTCGCTGTGGTTAAAAGAGGCAGTAAGTCTAATTTGCCCATGCTGAAACAAGATACGTAAAATATGATGTCCAGGTTGCTTTTGGTTAAGCTTAAGGTATAGCCTTGGTTAAGAATAATAAGTTCATATGCTTTTGTAAATGTTTGAATATTTTATGGAGAAAATATTCAGAAGGATTTGCTTTGGATCTATACTATTATCTTCTATGGAACCAAAGGAAGGCAAAGATACCAGAGACTTTAAAAATATGTTGTCTGGCTCCTTTTCTAAGCTTTCTTTCCGCTCCTCCCAACCCTCTTCTTCATCTCTTTAGGAATCTGAGATTCCTAACAATCCCAGCAGTATCTTCAACGAAGAAATCTGCTTTGAAAATATCAATCAAGATATTGATAATTGGGAAATCCCAAAAATTCCCACAAAAGAACTCTACAAGCCAGAAGGCAGATTTTTCTTGCATTCTGACTATGTCATTAAGACAATAGAGAAAAACATACCAATCAACCCAGAGAGTGAAGAATTTCATCTTCTCTCTATGGACACAATCAAAAGTCACAAACAAAAATATAGGTACCTACACATAGGATGTGTTCAGGTAGCTGTTAAACCATTAATCCGAGAAGGATTAAATGCTTCAATCTTAATGTGCTTAAGAGATATTAGGCATAACAAATTTGAGGATTCGCTCTTAGGAACAGTAGAAACTAGCCTAAGTCATGGTCCGATTTACTTCAATTGTTATCCAAATAGGACGTTAAGTTTACAAGATAGAAATATTTTGGATTCTTTGTTCTTAAACATCAAAATATGTGGGTTAGACATGAAACATGGATCTATCCCAGCGGCTTTACTGTACAGGATTCAATACAAAGTAATGAATTCTTGTAACTCTAAAGTCCTCAAAACCAAAACAACTGGAGAAACAACTTTGTTTCTCACTGATATCACAAATGCCAATATTATTGTGCCCAAAACAATCCTCTGGAAAGACGTAGTCTTACCAGAAAGATGGATTCTGGATCGAGCTACCTCAGCTCTGCCCAGAGAATCATCAAACTTCAATCAAATTGTTCAATCTCAATCAGGACAAGTAGAATTAGTCTTTGATAGGCGAAATTCTTTTAGTTCTTTTAGAACACCAAGCATTAGATCTGATGTTTTTAGGTCTGTACCTTCAAGGTAGTCTTTCTCTACCTTATCACAAACATCCAATCAATCCATAAACTTACAGGGCCTAGATACATCATCTAGTATCCCTAGACAAATTTACCAGACTGAAGATGACGATGGAAAATCAATTCAGTCTCCAACATACTCCTCTCTTAATGCGTCTTATCATGATGAATTATGAGACCCATTTTGATAAGGAATCCCTAAGAAAGAATTTTTACTCTGAGGAATGGAAACCTCAAAGAGAGTGGTTCTTTCAACATTACAAGGGAACAAAACGTAAACATATTCAAGATGAATATTACACCTTTCTTAATAATGTTAAGAAAAACATTCAATTCTTTGACTGGTTTCATGTTTATCTGGTCAAACATAATATTGATTATCCTTGGAAAATAACATTGACTGAGGACAAGTCAACAAATGTCATTACTGTTTGGCATTTGAAAAATGGTGGGTTAGTTAAGGCGGAACTACCCCCAATACAGCTTTCCAACTCCCTGGGATCAAGGATCCTAAGGATGAAACAATTCCAATCATAGCTGCACCCTTCAAAACTAAGGATGTCACTGAACCAGTTTCACCTCATGACATCAAAAAATTAATGGAACAAGCCAATTATACAAATAAGTATCTTCAAGTGTTAGGTACTAGGGTTAAGTCTGAAGTTTCTACTTTACCATCCTCTTCGGGAACCAAAATTGAAGTAGAAAAACCCTTGGATAAACCCTTATTCAAACCCTTCAAGGTTACTAGGAAGTTTAAAGAAAGTCTAAAACTTCTTCGTGATCCAGAAGTAAAAACTGGACCCAAAGTAGATCCTATCAAAAAGGTTGATCAGGGACTACAAAATATTGTGGTACCAGATTCTCCACAAGATTCTGGACCTTAAACCCAAAACCCATATGGCCTAAGAAGTAAAGGCCCAACTGGCCCAACTGGTCCAACCATCAATGTAATTGATGAAATTAGCTCAGATAGGGAATCTGTGGCTTCTTCATCTAAAACAAAAGAAGAACCCCCTTTCAATATCAATCCGGTTTTCTCCAAACCTTGGAAGAAATCCACAAGGCTTTATTACCCTAGAGCAACTCCCCCAGATTTGCTCTTAGAAGAAAAACCTCCAACCTTCAAAAGCTTCAATGCCAATAATATCTATGAATGGAACATAGATGGTTTACCAGAATACCAAATCATGACCACATTGCAACATATGACAATGATGGCCACAGCTTACCAAGCTGCTAATGATGCTTCTGACGAAGTAATCTGTAATATCCTCGTAGCAGGATTTACCGGCCAATTGAAAGGATGGTGGGATCATTCTTTCACTGATGAGCAAAAAGAAGAAGTCTTTACTGCCATCAAAACCCAAACTGATGGAACACCAATCACAAGTGACGGTGATCCCATTCCTGATGCGGTTAACACCTTAATCTTTTCCATTGCTGAACATTTTATTGGAAATACCTCAGTATGGAAAAACAAAACAGTTGATTTATTAGCCAATCTCAAATGTAGATCCTTATCAGATTTTAGGTGGTATAGAGATACCTTTCTTACTAGGGTTTACACCAGAGAAGATTGTCAGGATCGTCTCTGGAAAGAAAAGTTTGTAACAGGTCTTCCTACTGCTTTAGGAGACATTGTTAGGGATGAGCTTGCAGCTCATGCCACTGAGGGTAAAATCCCTTATGATAAATTAACCTATGGGCAACTCATTGCAGTTATCCAAAAAATAGGTACACGACTTTGTCAAGAAGATAGAATTCGTAATCAATTCCAAAAGGAAAAGGCAGCAAAGAAGGATTTAGGTTCATTCTACCAACAATTCGGAATGCCCCCTTGTCCAAAAGACAAACCAAAATCCTCTCACAAACATCATCAATCTCACCAAACCAACAAATCCCATAAACCGAAGTATACCAAATATACTAGGTATAAAAGCAATACTCCTCCAAGAAAACTCAAGCAAGAGTTCAAATCAAAACCTGCAATTGATATTGCAATTCCAAAGAAATCAACCATTTGCTATAGTTGTGGTAAGCCAGGACATATTAGCAAATATTGCAGGCTTAAGAAGAAAATCAAAGCCTTAAATCTTGAACCAACAGTTGAGGAACAACTGAACAATCTTTTCATAGAATCAGATGATTCAGATGGATCAAATGGTGATTCTTCTGAAGATCTCAATCAAATTTTAGAAGATGATGTCGGAAGCGAAGCTTCTGAGTCTTCTAACGAAATTAATGTCTTAACTAAGGATCAAGATCTCCTTTTTGAAGTCATTAATGCCATTCCTGACCAAGATGAAAGGAAAAGATACTTTGAAAGGTTCTCTACTTCTATGAGGCCAGAACCTAAGGCTAAAGGAAAAGCCATCATCAAAGATCAATTTGATTTCAAACAAATTCTCAAACGTTTAGATTCTAAACAGCAAAAACCTGTCACAATTCAAGATCTCCAGGAAGAGATCAAGAATTTGAAACATGAAATCAAAGAGAAAAAACAAGAACAAGCTGTTCATAAGCTTATTTTATCTCAACTTGATAATCAGTCTTCTGCACCTCCTTCAGATGATGAAAACCCCAATCGCGAAAAAAGTGTTAGTCATCATTCGGATAACGAAGACATTAACGCTAACAAAGATCAAGAGTTTTTGAACCTCATCAATCAATTGAGAATTCAAAAGTTTTATATTAAGATTAGAATCATCATAGATGATTTTATTCTTAATACTACAGCGCTATTTGATACTGGTGCTGATTCAAACTGTATTTTAGAAGGATTAATTCCTATTAAGTATTTTGAGAAAACATCCGAAAGATTGAGTACTGCAAATGGCTCAAAACTTAGGATTAATTTCAAACTATCCAAAGCCATAATTGAGAATCATGGTCTTAAAGTAGAAACCCCGTTTTTACTTGTGAAAGATCTCAAAAATGAAGTGATTTTAGGAACACCGTTCATAAGGTCACTTTTCCCTTTAACAATCACCAATGAAGGAATTTCTACTCAACATCTGGGTAGAAAGATCATCTTCTCCTTCATACGAAAAACTTTGGTAAGAAACTTAAACTTTCTTCACCATAAACAAAATCAAGTCAATTTCTTAAAAGAAGAAGTTTCTTTTAAAAACATTGACTTAAAACTCAATCAACCTGATATCAAACAGAGGATCCAAGATCTTCTTGAAGAAATTCACAATTCTATCTGTTCTGATGTGCCAAATGCATTTTGGGATAGAAAGAAACATGCAGTTGATCTGCCTTACGAACAAGGTTTCACTGATAGGCAAATCCCTACCAAAGCTAGACCCATTCAAATGAATCAAGAATTACTTCAATATTGCCAAAAAGAGATTAACGATCTCTTACAAAAGGGTTTGATTCGCCCAAGAAAATCACCATGGTCTTGTGCGGCATTTTATGTTAATAAAAATGCTGAAATTGAGCGTGAAACTCCTCGCTTAGTTCAAAATTACAAGCCCCTCAATCAAGCGCTTAAGTGGATTAGGTATCCAATTCCAAATAAGAAGGATTTACTTAGTCGCTTACACAATGCAAAGATATTTTCCAAATTTGACATGAAATCTGGTTATTACCAAATTGAAATCAAAGAAAGTGATCGCTACAAGACAACCTTCACTGTACCATTTGGGCAATACGAATGGAACGTAATGCCTTTTGGACTTAAAAATGCTCCTTCAGAATTTCAAAAAATTATGAATGACATTTTTAATCCTTATTCAAACTTTACCATTGTCTACATTTACGATGTTCTAGTTTTTTCTCAATCCATTGACCAGCATTTCAAACATCTTAAGATTTTTATAGGAATCATTAAGAGAAATGGTTTAGCTGTGTCAAAACCCAAAATTAAATTATTTCAAACAAGTGTTAGATTTCTTGGTCATACAATCTATCAAGGAACAATCACTCCTATCCATAGAGCTATAGAGTTCGCGGATAATTTTCCCAATCAAATCATTGATAAAACCTAATTACAGAGATTCTTATGATGTCTCAATTATGTAAAGGATTTTATCCCCAATATTAGTACTCTTATTAAGCCTTTACACGATAGGCTTAAGAAAGATCCTCCTCCTTGGACAAATAAACATACCCATGTTGTCCAAACAATCAAAGCCCGGGTAAAGGATCTTCCATTCCTTTATCTTCCCAATCCTTCTGCCTTTAAAATTGTTGAAACTGATGCTTCTGACATTGGTTATGGTGGAATTTTAAAGCAACGAATTTCAGAAAAAGAGCATATCATTGCATATACTTCTAAACACTGGAATTCTGCACAATTAAATTATTCAACTGTTAAAAAGGAAATTTTAGCAATTGTTTTATGCATCTCAAAATTTCAATCAGATTTACTTAATCAAAGATTTTTGGTTAGAGTAGATTGCAAAGCTGCAAAAGACATTTTGCAAAAAGATGTAAAAAATCTTGCATCAAAACAAATTTTTGCTAGATGGGAAGCAATTTTAAGTGCTTTTGATTTTGACATTGAATTTATCAAAGGCTCTTCCAATTCTCTACCTGACTACCTTACTCGTGAATATTTACAGGGAAAGTAGCCAGTTACCAAAGGCAGAAATGCCAGATACCTCTTCTTCCTCTGCAAAAGGGAAGGCCCCCAAGGCTCCCAAGGCCAAAGAAAAGGCCTCTACATCCAAAAAGGCCAAAGGCCCATTAGTCCTTGCTGGACTATCAAAGCAGAAACGCCAAGGTGCGTCCGAATCATCTGGGTCATCCACCCAATCTGGGTCATCCACCCAGCAAACCTCCAAAGTTGGGTCATCCACCCAACAGCCAACCAAAGCCCAAGCGGCCCAATCTTCTCAAACAGCCAAACAATCTAAAGCAGATTATGTTATACCAATCCAAACCCTTCAGGCTTTCCAAGATCAAGGCCTAACCCATCTTCCCAAAGGAACATGGAAAACCAAACTTGAAGGTGGACCTGACTTTCAAGAAACCAATCTTGCCAAATTAATTCATGATATGGCCAATACTCCAATCCCAATCCAAACGGTAAAACCTGATAAAACCTTATCAGTTAAAACCACCAAAAAAGCAACACCTCATTACGTTGCTAAAAATCAATTTAAAATTGTTCTTCAAATGGAACCAAGTTATTGGGACAATAACCCTAATAATGTTCCTACAAAAGTTTTTCCATATGGCTTTCATTATAAGCCCAATAATATTTTAAAAACAAGGCAATTTTATGAGTTTATTTTGATTGATTCTGATTCAGTCTCGATTAAATATTATCGTGACCCAAAGGATCAAGCAAAATACACCCATTCAACTTTCCAAATTCTTAAGGTTCTTACACCCGAACAATTTGGAAAGAATCCAAATATTGTGAAAAAGTTTTCCCAACCATATGAACCTTGTGGTTACACATATTGGGACTACGAAGAAGCTTGGACCAACACGTTTTGGTACCAAAATAATCAAAATACACACTCTTGGTTAATCTATTTTAAAAGAAACACCAAGTACAATTTCCCTAATTGGTTCGTCCATTGGTGGCAATACTTCGGACCAAGCAAGGCAATCTTACCCCCAGAAGTCACTGACGGATTTCAAACATTCAAAGAATATTATGAGCCATCAGTTAGCACTTTTAATGCTAGCTTAATATTCTTTTCCAATTTTGCATTATCATGGATCTTCAGTTGGCAATACAAATACCAACAACAAGAAAGTTTCCCTGATAATCACCCAATTTTATCAAAAGCATCATATGTGAAGTGGTGGGCAGAATTTGACTACTCTGCTGCTACCTCCGACAATGTCAAACTTTGGTTACAGCAACACCCAAAATGGATGAAGGCTGCTAACCCAGAAACTTGTGAATTCTTAAACCAAAAAGCAAAAGCCATAGCTGCCCTTGCTGCATCAACAAGCAGAGACAGTTTCACAAAGAATTTGCAAGTCATTGCCAAATTGGCAAGAGAAGAAACAAAAGCTCAAGAAGCTCAGACTTCTTCTTCAAAGCAGAATCTCCCTCCTTCAGAAGAAGAAGATGAAGATCAATCCCAAGACTCAGATTCGTTCTATCAGAATGAAGACGATTGTTTTGGCATAGACACTACTGTTCATCTGTCTAATGATGACTAGTAGTACTATTCAAGCGTTTAAAGACTGTTCATCCGTCTGAAGACCCAATTACCCGTCTGAAGACTGTTCATCCGTCTGAAGGCCCAATCACTGTTGGCCCATAACTGTTCACTCATCTGAACACTGTTCTGCCGACACTACAGTTCCAGTCAAGATACCGGCACTGTTCATTACTGTTCATTAATTATTGAAATAGTATAAGTCATGATACCGGTACTGTTGTAACAGTAATTTTCATTTCTATTTAAGAGCGGCTGCGTCCTTCTTCAATGCATTCGAATTTTTAGGGATTCTAGAGAGAGAAACTAGAGAGAGACGCTCTGAGAAGTGAGCCTCCTTCCTCTACCATCTTCTCCCTTCTCTTCTCCTTCGTTTTCAATCTTTGTAAATCTTGTTTTATAGTCAATAAAACTTCAATCTTTCCTCACTTGCACGCATTAACTGCATTCTCTCTTCTCCCTCCACCAGTCCCGGTGAGGCTTGCCTCCGCTCTGGTTTCTTTTTATATTTTCTTTCACATGTTTCAATTTGTTTAACTTTGTTTTTAAATATGTAAAACGTTTTCCTGCTTTCCATTATCCTGCTCTTTCTCCCTTCCTCCCTTTGATTTAAGCCTTCGTTCATAAACTGGTATCAAAGCCCGATGGGGAAGTAGGAATTGTAATGTAAATCTCAGATCCGATCTTTCTGAATAAAAAAAAAAAAAAAGAGTTAAATGGAAGGCTCTGCCTCCTACCTACTTGATAATCAGTCATCTACACCTCCTTCAGATGATGAAAACCCCAATCGCGAAAAAAGTGTTAGTCATCATTCGGATAATGAAGACATTAACGCTAACAAAGATCAAGAGTTTTTGAACCTCATCAATCAATTGAGAATTCAAAAGTTTTATATTAAGATTAGAATCATCATAGGTGATTTTATTCTTAATACTACAGCGCTATTTGATACTGGTGCTGATTCAAACTATATTTTAGAAGGATTAATTCTTACTAAGTATTTCGAGAAAACATCCGAAAGATTGAGTACTGCAAATGGCTCAAAACTTAGGATTAATTTCAAACTATCCAAAGCCATAATTGAGAATCATGGTCTTAAAGTAGAAACCCCGTTTTTACTTGTGAAAGATCTCAAAAATGAAGTGATTTTAGGAACACCGTTCATAAGGTCACTTTTCCCTTTAACAATCACCAATGAAGGAATTTCTACTCAACATCTGGGTCGAAAGATCATCTTCTCCTTCATACGAAAACCTTTGGTAAGAAACTTAAACTTTCTTCACCATAAACAAAATCAAATCAATTTCTTAAAAGAAGAAGTTTCTTTTAAAAACATTGACTTAAAACTCAATCAACCTGATATCAAACAGAGGATCCAAGATCTTCTTGAAGAAATTCACAATTCTATCTGTTCTGATGTACCAAATGCATTTTGGGATAGAAAGAAACATGTAGTTGATCTGCCTTACGAACAAGGTTTCACTGATAGGAAAATCCCTACCAAAGCTAGATCCATTCAAATGAATCAAGAATTACTTCAATATTGCCAAAAAGAGATTAACGATCTCTTACAAAAGGGTTTAATTCGCTCAAGCAAATCACCGTGGTCTTGTGCGGCATTTTATGTTAATAAAAATGCTGAAATTGAGCATGGAACTCCTCGCTTAGTTCAAAATTACAAGCCCCTCAATCAAGCGCTTAAGTGGATTAGGTATCCAATTCCAAATAAGAAGGATATACTTAGTCGCTTACACAATGCAAAGATATTTTCCAAATTTGACATGAAATCTAGTTATTACCAAATTGAAATCAAAGAAAGTGATCGCTACAAGACAGCCTTCACTGTACCATTTGGGCAATACGAATGGAACGTAATGCCTTTTGGACTTAAAAATGCTCCTTCAGAATTTCAAAAAATTATGAATGACATTTTTAATCCTTATTCAAACTTTACCATTGTCTACATTGACGATGTTCTAGTTTTTTCTCAATCCATTGACCAGCATTTCAAACATCTTAAGATTTTTATAGGAATCATTAAGAGAAATGGTTTAGCTGTGTCAAAACCCAAAATTAAATTATTTCAAACAAGTGTTAGGTTTTGTAACACCCCGATTTTCTTAATTTTTTAATTAATCAGTAATTAATTAATTGTATTTTATTTGAGGGTCTAGAAACTTTAATAAATTATTCCGAGGCCATAGTCACGCTCTACGCTATCGTAGGAAGCTATGGTTAAGTTTTGGGTCGAAAACTCAGACGGAGCCTGGTCTGCGTTTTTGCTTGACAGTAGTGCTTTACTGCTATCGAGACCTAATTTGGACCCGTGAACGAGACGGTTAGTCTTAGAATCACGTTTCCTATATTTTCGAAAAAGTTCGTCGTGACGTTCGAAAATGAAAATAATATTATTATATTCAGGCCGATAATCGTTCCAGGAGACGATTCGAGCTATCTTAGGGTTTTCGAGAACCTTGAGCCAATGATTTTCATACTAGAGCTATGATAAATCATTTGGGGACTCCTACAAGTGTCGTGAGGATTTTCAAAATGTCGGGACGTGAAATGACCAAATTGCCCTTGGTTATTTTTACTAATTACCTTTTTACCCTTTTTACCTTTCTTAACTCTTAAGAAAACTTAAGAAAGTATCTAAATTTCATGATCACCCTCACCTTCTCTCTCCATAATTTCGAGCTCTCTCTCTCTCCTTATCACCTCCAACTTCTTCTTCTTCCTTCTTTCTTCTTCTTCCTCCATTTCTCTTTTCTTCCTCCATTTTCACCTCCATTTTTCTCAAGCTTCCACAAGGATTTTCAAGCAAGTTTGTGAAGCAAAGTTGATCCTCTCATCATCCTCTATCACCTCGAAGGTATAGATTTCATCCTTGAGCTCTCAATCTTTAGTTTCACCATTTATTTTCATGAATTTCAATTTCTAGATCTAAACTTCAAAAATCTCTAGAAAATTGTAGAAAAATCATTTTGAGACCAAACCAATTCCTATGAGCTAGCATCATTCCATACTATCATAATCCAAGAGCTTGTGATGAAATAAAATCTCTAGCCTATTTATCTTTTAAGGGCCGAATGTAAGGGTTTTTGGGGGGGGAAAATGGGTTTTGTTCTTTGTTCTTGATTCCTCATGTGTCACCTATTTTTCATGGTGAGGGCCGAAACCCTAATTTGATGGTTTAAGGGGTTTTGGTTCAAATCTTTGATAATTGATCATTGATTATGCATTAGGTATGCTTAAGGGTCATTGATCCAAGAGTTGGTAGAATTTCAATATCCCTAGCCTACTTAAGTAATTAAGGGCAGTAGCTAATCCTATAGATTAGATAGATTATGGTTTCCTTATTTTAATTTCTGGTTGTGTTTTGTTGTATAGACTCGGACAGGATTCGAACATCCGACAGCGCACCCGACTGACAGCTGTGGAGTCGTAGCCGGAGCTGCTCGAGGAAATCACTAAGGTGGGGAGAAAGAACTCATATCGTCGGGAAGGCAAGCTAGTATAGAATATATATATCTGTGTAGGAAAACCCTAAAACCCTACTAGAGGTTGAGCCCTGGAAAAGTGCCTGGACCCTGGGTGCAGGTACTTTTGGGCTATCACCACTAAGTTGATGGTATGGCTATTGTAGTTTATTGAGGTTGATGTGTTGAATTGGTTATTTGATTATTTGTTGGTTTTATTTGTTGAACTGCCTACATGATGAATTATTATTTGACTTTATAATGATAGCTGTACTGGTAGAATTACTGTTGTGATGATAATGTGATTTGATTGATTGAGTGTTGATGAGAGTATGGTGAGCGTTGATGTTGTTCGGGTTGATATCGTTGTGGTCCCGACCGTGGAGCTGTGGCTCGTAGACGCAAGGCGTCCTGATGCTGATGCTGATGCGATGTTGATGATGATGTGATGATTGATGTTGACGTTGATGTGATGCGATGTGTCGTGGTCGTGGATGAGTGTTTAGGCGTGAGGTTCCGATATCAACCTGCGATGGATGTTTGTTGCATTTTCATAACATTTCATACCACAGCATTTGGTCCCAAAGGGGGATGTCCAATTGGGGACGTTACGTAAAATCCCGAGGCGGGATATGAGGTGATGTGATGTAATGTAATCCCGACGGGGATGTCCAATTGGGGACGTGATGTATCGGCCGACATGCATATAGGAAAGACAGCATATACATAGGGACTAGTATCCCTCCTATAGGCTTATTCGAGAGAATGATATTTGAGATGATTGTGATTGGTGACTTAAGAGATGGATGAAGTTGTGCTATATATGTTATCTGTGTTGTGTGATGTATATATATATGCTGTACTGATGCCCCTCTCCCATATTGATGATATATGTTTCTTATCTCCCGCTATTTTCTGTATGTGTTGCTCATATTTTATGGGAAGACCCCGAGGAGGAACCAGTTGCTGAAGAGCTGGACGGCATTCCTTACGAACCTGACGCTGGAGGACGTGCCACAGACCCTAGCCTCGAGAGGTTGGGCAATGATCGTGATTAGTCGGAGATCTATCTCTCGGCCTATCTTTCATACTTTTATTTTGGTCTTATTTTGGTTTGTAAGAGTATACTCGTATGTATTACTGTATTACTGTAGCCCTACTGATGGGGCAATACTGTATGTGATATATTTCTTTATATGTTAAGCTGTGTACTCTGAAGCGTTGCGTGCCGTGTATTTGTTTGCTTCCGCGCTAAATTTTCCGCTTCGCTTCGTTTTAATAAGGCGCGCTAACGTTTATTATGCGATTAAGATTATATTAATGGGACGGCGGGTCGTCTCAGGTTTCTTGGTCATACAATCTATCAAGGAACAATCACTCCTATCCATAGAGCTATAGAGTTCGCGGATAATTTTCCCAATCAAATCATTGATAAAACCCAATTACAGAGATTCTTAGGATGTCTCAATTATGTAAAGGATTTTATCCCCAATATTAGTACTCTTATTAAGCCTTTACACGATAGGCTTAAGAAAGATCCTCCTCCTTGGACAAATAAACATACCCATGTTGTCTAAACAATCAAAGCCCGGGTAAAGGATCTTCCATGCCTTTATCTTCCCAATCCTTCCGTCTTTAAAATTGTTGAAACTGATGCTTCTGACATTGGTTATGGTGGAATTTTAAAGCAACGAATTTCAGAAAAAGAGCATATCATTGCATATACTTCTAAACACTGGAATTCTGCACAATTAAATTATTCAACTGTTAAAAAGGAAATTTTAGCAATTGTATTATGCATCTCAAAATTTCAATCAGATTTACTTAATCAAAGATTTTTGGTTAGAGTAGATTGCAAAGCTGCAAAAGACATTTTGCAAAAAGATGTAAAAAATCTTGCATCAAAACAAATTTTTGCTAGATGGGAAGCAATTTTAAGTGCTTTTGATTTTGACATTGAATTTATCAAAGGCTCTTCCAATTCTCTACCTGACTACCTTACTCGTGAATATTTACAGGGAAAGTAGGCAGTTACCAAAGGCAGAAATGCCAGATACCTCTTCTTCCTCTGCAAAGGGGAAGGCCCTCAAGGCTCCCAGGGCCAAAGAAAAGGCCTCTACATCCAAAAAGGCCAAAGGCCCATTAGTCCTTGCTGGACTATCAAAGCAGAAACGCCAAGGTGCGTCCGAATCATCTGGGACATCCACCCAATCTGGGTCATCCACCCAGCAAACCTCCAAAGTTGGGTCATCCACCCAACAGCCAACCAAAGCCCAAGCGGCCCAATCTTCTCAAACAGCCAAACAATCTAAAGCAGATTATGCTATACCAATCCAAACCCTTCAGGCTTTCCAAGATCAAGGCCTAACCCATCTTCCCAAAGGAACATGGAAAACCAAACTTGAAGGTGGACCTGACTTTCAAGAAACCAATCTTGCCAAATTAATTCATTATATGGCCAATACTCCAATCCCAATCCAAACGGTAAAACCTGATAAAACCTTATCAGTTAAAACCACCAAAAAAGCAACACCTCATTACGTTGCTAAAAATCAATTTAAAATGTTCTTCAAATGGAATCAAGTTATTGGGACAACAACCCTAATAATGTTCCTACAAAAGTTTTTCCAAATGGCTTTCATTATAAGCCCAATAATATTTTAAAAACAAGGCAATTTTATGAGTTTATTTTGGTTGATTCTGATTCAGTCTCGATTAAACATTATCGTGACCCAAAGGATCAAGCAAAATACACCCATTCAACTTTCCAAATTCTTAAGGTTCTTACACCTGAACAATTTGGAAAGATTGAAGTTTTATTGAATATATAACAATACCAGAGACTTTAAAAATATGTTATCTCGCTCCTTTTCTAAGCTTTCTTTCCGCTCCTCCCAACCCTCTTCTTCATCTCTTCAGGAATCTGAGATTCCTAACAATCCCAGCAGTATCTTCAACGAAGAAATCTGCTTTGAAAATATCAATCAAGATATTGATAATTGGGAAATCCCAAAAATTCCCACAAAAGAACTCTACAAGCCAGAAGGCAGATTTTTCTTGCATTCTGACTATGTCATTAAGATAGTAGAGAAAAATATACCAATCGTGTACCTATTTTTTGGATAACTGCAATGAGTTGCCCATAGGTTAATTTATCATAAGGGATTTTACCCTTAGGGGCATGAGCTGCAAGCTCATCCCTAACAATGTCTCCTAAAGCAGTAGGAAGACCAGTTGGGCCTTTACTTCTTAGGCCATATGGGTTTTGGGTTTGAGGTCCAGAATCTTGTGGAGAATCTGGTACCACAATATTTTGTAGTCCCTGATCAACTTGCCAATTTGGCAATGACTTGCAAATTCTTTGTGAAACTGTCTCTGCTTGTTGATGCAGTAAGGGCAGCTATGGCTTTTGCTTTTTGGTTTAAGAATTCACAAGTTTCCGGGTTAGCAGCCTTCATCCATTTTTGCGCTGTAGTATTAAGAATAAAATCATCTATGATGGTTCTAATCTTAATATAAAACTTTTGAATTCTCAATTGATTGATGAGGTTCAAAAACTCTTGATTTTTGTTAGCGTTAATGCCTTCATTATTCGAATGATGACTAACACTTTTTTCGCGATTGGGGTTTTCATCATCTGAAGGAGGTGTAGATGACTGATTATCAAGTTGAGATAAAATAAGCTTATGAACAGCTTGTTCTTGTTTTATAAAATAAAAAATAAAAAATGGAAGGCTCTGCCTGATATTGCAATTCCAAAGAAATCAACCATTTGCTATAGTTGTGGTAAGCCAGGACATATTAGCAAATATTGTAGGCTTAAGAAGAAAATCAAGGCCTTAAATCTTGAACCAACAGTTGAGGAACAACTGAACAATCTTTTAATAGAATCAGATGATTCAGATGGATCAAATGGTGATTCTTTTGAAGATCTCAATCAAATTTTAGAAGATGATGTCGGAAGCCAAGCTTCTGAGTCTTCTAACGAAATTAATGTCTTAACTAAGGATCAAGATCTCCTTTTTGAAGTCATTAATGCCATTCCTGACCAAGATGAAAGGAAAAGATACTTTGAAAGGTTCTCTGCTTCTATGAGGCCAGAACCTAAGGCTAAAGGAAAAGCCATCATCAAAGATCAATTTGATTTCAAACAAATTCTCAAACGTTTAGATTCTAAACAGCAAAAACCTGTCACAATTCAAGATCCCCAGGAAGAGATCAAGAATTTGAAACATGAAATCAAAGAGATAAAACAAGAACAAGTTGTTCATAAGCTTATTTTATCTTAACTTGGTAATCAGTCATCTGCACGCTGTTCATAAGTTTATTTTATCTCAACTTGATAATCAGTCATCTGCACACTATTAACCTATGGGCAACTCATTGCAGTTATCCAAAAAATAGGTACACGACTTTGTCAAGAAGATAGAGTTCGTAATCAATTCCA
Organism: Ammopiptanthus mongolicus; assembly: GCA_039655645.1. Taxonomy (NCBI): domain Eukaryota; kingdom Viridiplantae; phylum Streptophyta; class Magnoliopsida; order Fabales; family Fabaceae; genus Ammopiptanthus; species Ammopiptanthus mongolicus. Next base: position 30,163,931 of record CM077348.1, on the reverse strand, counting down.
AAAGGAAAAGGCAGCAAAGAAGGATTTAGGTTCATTCTGCCAACAATTCGGAAATTGCCTTGTTTTTAAAATATTATTGGGCTTATAATGAAAGCCATATGGAAAAACCTATATATATATATATGCTAACACTTGGTTTAGTATATCTGTTATTGCTGTCGGATTGGATTTGGCTGGTTGTATCTAATTGAATGAAAAAAATTAGGAAAGGGAAGAAAGGAAAACAGAAGAGATTATTTAAAAAAAAAAAAACACTTTCTATTACGGTTGTGACCTTAACCGTCGTAGAAAGTGACTTTCTACTACAAGTATTGTCACGACCGTAGTAGAATGTGACTTTTTGGAAGTCTTTCTTCATCCAAAATGTGACTTTCTACTACTTTTGTGGGACAAGGTCACAACCGTAGTAAAAGTCACATTTTGGATGACTTTCTTCATCCAGAAAGTCACTTTCCACTGCGGTGCTAATCATAACCGTTGTAGAAATGTAACTTTCCACTACAGTTCACCAACCGTAGTGGAAAGTTCCCACTTTCTATAACGCTTCTTTCTACTACTCTTGTCCAACCGTAGTAGAATGTCAAAACCAACCGTAGTAGAAAGTGCATCCTGCAGTAGTGTCGGTCTTGTTATAGATCTAAACGGTGGTTGGCTCCATAGTCGCGGCGATGGGGTGCTCGTCTGATGGCGCAGTTGGTGCTGTGACAGTGCTGCTGAGGAGGCTCTTCAATGGGTTTGCGTTCATGCCGGTCTGGAGAGGCGACGACACAGAGTGGGCTAATGCAGGTACTAATAAGAAAAGGAGGAAGAAGAATAATAGAATATGGTTTTTTCGGTTGCAGAGCATTGGGGAAGAATGAGTTATTTTGTGGTGGTAATGAATCAATGAAAGGAAAGAATAGTAGGGTGTTGTTTCGTGGGAGCAAGAGAAGGTATTGCCAGGGGTTGTCGGCGATGTTCAGTAGGATTTTGTGTCGTGGGAATGGGTTAATTTTTTTAAAAATATTTTAATTAAATTATAGCCACGCGGCATGCTGACTTCTGAATTGACTGTCACCTAGGATCCCTCCGTTAGCAAATTGACAGAAGATGTACTGAGGGATCAATATATTTTGGCCAAATATTGCCAGCCTGTTCAGTTTGATAAACCATGCAATTCAGTAAAACTCTTGCCAATAGATTGATTAGATATGAAAAAGTTAGGCAAAATAGGTTGATTGGTCCTATACGTTTATTTAATTTTTCACATCGGTCCCATAAGTTTTTTTTTTTTTTTTTTCAAATTGGTCCTACACGTTACATTCCGTTTTCACGTTAGTCCTTTCCGTCAATTTCGACCTAACGCCGTTAGTTTTGAGCTGACGTGGCATAATATTAGTGCGACATGTGGCTCTTTATTTGACGGCGTTAGGTCGAAATTGACGGAAAGGACTAACATGAAAATGAAACATAACGTGTGGGACCAATTTAAAAAAAAAAACTTATGGGACCGATGTGAAAAATTAAATAACGTATAGAACCAATCAACCTATTTTGACAAAAAGTTATTATAGGAGTTTTCTTGAACCACAGACTCTCAACTTCCGATATCCACCTCTCTTTTCATACCTACTTGTGGTCCTCTACTTAGCATATCATAGGCCTAACTAAGTTGGAGGCTCTCAGCTACTAAATCCCCAGCTGGCAGAACCACTTAAATGGGTGGGTTACGTAGTCTGATCTAAGCTTTCATACTAAGGTAGTTGGCCGTGGTTGTTCAACTTCTCATAATTAATAGTTCTCAATCACTATAATTATAATTAATAATAAGGAATGGGACCAAATAAAGTAATAAAATAAATCAAAATAAACATTCTGAATTGAAATATCGACACGCGGAATATCACGATATGTATTAGCTGTTAGTTAAGCTATATTAATAACTGCCTCTAGTAAAGCGGTTATACTGTTAGTTAGACTTCCATGAGTAATGCATTTACTATAAATAATGCATCTTTGTACAGTTCGTCATTAGTTCAGAAATGAAAGTAATCTTTCACCAAAGTCTAGTTTCAATATGGTATCAGAAGTAATTTCTTCCGCATCTGCAAGGTTCTAGTCTTGGTTCTTCCTCGTCTTTCTTCTCCATTCATCCTTGTTCTGGTTCTTGTGCCATCTCTAGCTATGGCTGCTCCCATCAACGATGCCACCAGCCCTTACTACATGCATCCTTCGGACAATCCAGGTTTGATTCTTGTTTCACAACCACTCATTGGGGAAAATTTTAGTTCATGGAATCGCGCCATGAAAATGGCTTTGTCTGCAAAGAACAAACTCGGCTTTGTAGATGGTTCTATCCCACCTCCTGATGAAGCCGATCTACCTCTGTTCTCTGCCTGGCAACGCAACAACAACATTGTCAGTTCTTGGATCTTGAACTCCATATCCAAAGAAATGGCTGCCAGTGTCATTTACTCCACATCTGCACAAGCGATTTGGACTGATCTTAGAGATAGATCTCTGCAGCTGAATGGGCCACGCATTTTTCAGTTGAAACGGGAATTGATGAGTCTTCATCAAGGTTCACTTACAGTCAACCAATACTTCACCAAGCTAAAAGGTATTTGGGAAGAACTTAGTGAATATCGCCCTATGCATACTTGTACATGTGGAGGGGTTAGGAAATTAATTGATCATAGTCACACTGATTATGTCATGTGCTTTCTTATGGGGCTCAACGAGTCCTTCTCTCAAGTTAAGGACCAAGTTCTCTTGATGGACCCCACACCCCCCATAAACAAGGTTTTTTCACTCATTGTCCAAGAAGAAAAGCAGAGGGAAATCTCCTCTGTCTCATTTCAGCCTGATTCTCAGGCTGCCTTTGCTGTGCAGCATAATTCTCGACAAATGCCTGATTCCAAGATCAAGAATGGCAAGAAAGACAGACCTTTATGTACTCATTGTGGAATCGTGGGGCATACTCAAGATAAATGCTATAAGATCCATGGTTATCCACCTAATTACAAAAAGGGTAACAGTTCTGGTGTCTCTCCATCTGTAAATCAAGTCTCAGAATGTGTTCATACGCCAACTGGAGACCCCAATTTCCAATTAACTGCTCAGCAGTATCAGCAGTTAGTTAACTTGCTGCAATCCCAAGTCTCACAAGTCACTAATTCTCATATGGAGTCTGGTGACAATCCTTCACTCTCGACTGGTACAGTCTTATTAGCTCTTCTAATTCTTTTTCTTCCCATACACATTCATGGATTTTAGATTCTGGAGCAACATCTCATATTGCATGTAGGTCACACCTATTTTCTACATATACCCCTTTGTCAAATCGTTTTGTTCTTCTACCAACAGGAGCCAAAATCATTGTTTCTGGCATTAGTTCAGTGAATTTGGCCTCTGACTTTCAACTATCAAATGTGCTTTACATTCCTACATTTCATGTCAACTTAATATCAGTGAGTTGCTTAATGAGGGATTCTCCTTACACTATCCAATTTCCCACTAATTCATTTGTCATCCAGGACACTCTCAGGCCGAGGATGATTGGCAAAGGTGACCTATGTGGAGGACTTTATGTCTTACAACACCAGCCTACTGTTGCACCTACGCTGTCACTCTCATCTGCTTCTCACACAAATTGTAATAGTGTTCCTTCTGTTCTTTTTACATCAAATAAAGACTCTATGCCTCACTTATGGCATGCTCGTTTAGGACATTTATCTGATAAAATTTTACAGCTTATGAATAACACACTTCATTTGAATTGTCCTACTTCTTTCTCTACACATAACTGTGATATATGCCCTTTAGAAAAATTTAGAAGATTATCCTTTGTCTCGCATAAACATATATCACATGAACCATTTGATTTAGTGCATTGTGACATTTGGGGTCCCTATAACAAAACCACATATGATGGAAAGAGGTATTTCTTGACCTTGGTTGATGACTGCACCAGAAATACTTGGGTCTATCTACTGTCAAATAAGGCAGAGGCAAAGGGTTATATTGTTAAGTTCTTTCAGCTGATCAAGACTCAATTTGGCACGATAATCAAAAAGTTCAGGACAGATAATGCCAAAGAATTGTCACTCACTGAATTCCTTAGCTAGCAGGGCACAATCCACCAATTTTCTTGTGCTTACAGACCTGAACAAAACTTAGTAGTAGAGAGGAAACATCAACATTTATTGAATGTAGCTCGGGCTCTCCTTTTTCAGTCAAAGATTCCCATCACATTCTGGGGTGAATGCCTTTGTACTGCAACATTCCTTATTAATAGGGTTCCCTCCCCAATTCTACAAAATAAATCCCCATATGAGTTACTCTACAAATCTGTTCCAGATTACACCAACTTAAGAGTATTTGGCTGCTTGTGTTATGCCTCAACACTGCCCCCTCACATGACAAAATTTGAGCCCCGCGCCATCCCTGCAGTGTTTGTTGGCTATCCACTTGGTTACAAGGGATAAGAGTTATATGATTTGCAGACTAAGAAGTTCTTCATCTCTAGGGATGTCACATTTCATGAACATACCTTCCCTTTTCACCTTATCTCTCCCACTGATACACCAGTAGATATGTTCCCAGAAATTGTCATTCCCTTACCTCAAGCTGATACACTTCTCCCTGCACCAGCTCAACCTGATCTTCCTCAACCTATCATACCTCAGCCTGATCTACCTCAGTCTGACCTCCCTCAACCCACCATATCAACACCTGATCTAGGTTCCTCACTGATTCCCTTTAGAAAATCCACCAGAACATCTCGACCACCCTCATACCTACAAGATTACACTTTTCATCTCACACATACAGACTCCACCTACCCCATCCAGAACCACCTTACCTATGACTACTTATCTCCCACCTATAGACACTACATCATGCAAATATTGGCCATATATGAACCTCAATTCTACCACCAAGCAGCTAAGTTCCCCGAATGGAGACAGGCCATGGAAGATGAATTGAGTGCCATGGAAGCCAATCACACATGGACTTTGACTGACTTACCTACTCACCATCACACAATTGGCTGCCGAGGGATCTTTAAAGTCAAATACAAAGCCGATGGCTCCCTAGACCGATACAAAGCTCTATTAGTAGCTAAAGGCTACACCCAACAAGCCGGGGTAGATTTTCTTGACACTTTCTCACCGGTTGCCAAATTGACCATAGTGAGAGTTTTATTATCTATTGGTGCCATCCGGAATTGGAATTTGCTGCAATTAGATGTGAATAAAGCGTTCTTAAATGGGGACTTATTTGAGGAAGTATACATGGATCTTCCACTTGGTTATGCAACTGCCAACAAGAGCCTTGTTTGCAAGTTGAACAAATCCATCTATGGCTTGAGACAAGCTTCTCGCCAATGGTTTCATAAGTTTTCAACTGTCCTTATCCAGTCTGGCTTCCACCAATCTAAGAGTGATTACTCTTTATTTACAATGGGATCGGGCAGTGACATAGTCATTATATTAGTATATGTTGATGACATAATCTTGGCAGGACCCAATCCTTCCAAATTGCAGTATGCTCAAACTATACTACAGAATTCATTCAAATTGAAGGTATTAGGAGAGTTGAAATATTTCTTAGGACTAGAAATTGCCAAATCTAAACAGGTAATTTCTTTGTCCCAAAGAAAATATGCTTTGGCTTTACTTGAAGACACAGGGTTTGCGGCTGCCAAACCTGTCTCTCTACCCATGGATCCTAACATCAAGTTTTCTGCCCTTGAGGGTGATCCTCTACCCGATATCTCAGCCTATAGGAGACTTATTGGACGCCTCATGTATCTCACAATCTCCCGGCCCGACATAACCTATGCTGTTAACAAACTCAGCCAGTTTATGCAAGCCCCTAGATCCCCTCACCTTCAGGCAGTCCATTATCTCCTCAAATACATTAAGCAGTCACCAGGTCAAGGCCTTCTTTTTCCAGCAGCCTCTCCCTTAACCATCACTGCTTATGCTGATGCGGATTGGGGCAACTGCCCAGACACCCGCAAATCCTCCACTGGCTACTGTGTTTTCCTAGGTGACTCCATCATCTCTTGGAAACCGAAAAAGCAACATACCATTTCTAGATCTTCAGCCGAAGCTGAATATAGAGCTTTGGCATGTGTCACCAGTGAACTCTTATGGTTGCAAGGCTTACTGCAGCAGTTTGAAATTTCAGTCCCTGCCACCATGGTGTTTTGTGACAATCAGGCAGCCATCCATCTTGCTTCCAATCCCACCTTCCACGCGAGATCTAAACATATAGAAATCGACTGCCATTTCATTCGCGACCATGTCAACTCGGGCTTCATCAAACTGGTACATGTCAGAACACAACATCAGTTGGCAGATCTTCTTACTAAGCCACTCAATTCCTCTCAGTTTCAAACTTTATTTTCCAAGTTTGGTGCATTGGATATTTATGCTCCACCTTGAGGGGGCTTATCACGATATGTATTAGCTGTTAGTTAAGCTATTAATAACTGCCTCTAGTAAAGCGGTTATACTGTTAGTTAGACTTCCATGAGTAATGCATTTACTATAAATAATGCATCTTTGTACAGTTCCTCATTAATTCAGAAATGAAAGTAATCTTTCACCAAAGTCTAGTTTCAATACAGAATCGAAGCTTCAAATTTTGATTGCTATAATGTTAGAGCATAGTAAACATCATTGCATATAAAAGTAATCGATTTTTATAGAAGGAATTTAATTTTAAAAGTTTCACTATTGAAAAACAGGGTTGCATAATGTAATATACAGTAAAAAACAATTAAGCAACTCCAATGAGTTGCATGATTAAAAATTTTGTTACAAGTTTAAATATGCAGTAAAGCATTTGTGAGAAAAAGAAATCTGAATATTTAGAGCCAATATTGTTCTCACACACCAAAACGATGTAAGAATATCTCAAAAGAAATTTAAAAAAAATAGAGAAAATTAATTTGTTTTACGCTGGACAGTTGTCTCATTTTGAATGGAAAAATATGTCAAGGATAAAGATGAACATTTTTTTTTTTGTGTATTTTTCGGTACCCCCAATAATTTTGGGATAAAAGTTATCCTGTCCAATCAGAATGTGCCACCTCAATTAAATGAGTCATATTAGTGAGCCAAGTCAAATAATTGTCATCATCTGATTGGACCACCTAGAATTAAGTAAAATTACCCTTAAAATATCGAAGAATTCACCATTTTTTTGTGACAAAAAGGACAAAGATGAACATGAAAGTGCAAGAATTTAAATGCTGTATTTATTGAGTCTCACAAGATGATATGCATTTACTACTTTAATGGATGCATGTTCGCCCCGATCCGGTCCCCGTCTCATAAAATACTATTAGGAGAACGTTAAGGACACTCGTTAAGGAAGTAAAAAAAAGAAAGTTTTTATTGAAAATTGATGTATTTAATATTTGAAGAGGTGATATATTAATTTTTTTTTTTAGTTTTCTAAAAAAATATCCTTAAGACGCTCGTTAGTATGATATGTACTATTATGTGCAATTTTCTTAATTAGATGCAACCGACCAAACTCGTGGCAAAGCGGGTCACCACAATACAAAGGACAGACCGTATGGGTTCATGTTTCTATGTCAGGATGTTACGATTTTACTAAGAAAGTTGATAAGAATTAGAGTTCACATCCTCTCCATTTAGGGAATAAATGGTAATCTCTATTTATGAGAGAGATAGATATAAAGAAAAATTTATATTTTAAACTATTTTTTTATTTAAAAAAATTAAATCATTGAAAAAAATATGTGTCTATTTCTCTCCTAAATGAAAAAAAAAAATGGAGAGAAAAAAATAGAAAGGATCCCAGTCTAAGAAATAGGTACTAAGTATTAACTATATGTCTGACATTGCTCATCTCGAATCGGTAACTAGCAATTTTCATGATTAAGCTAAAGAAGCTCTCTTCACACTTTCAAGTAACGTTCGTGCTACCATGCACCTAGCCTCATTATTTTTGGTGCGGGCTGCTCTTTGAATCACAACCGCTCATTTATTAATAAAAAAAAGATGATTGAGATTAAAAGATTAAAAATGATAAAATGACAATATTGCCCTTCTCTTTGCCATCCCTTTTCTCACCTCACCCTCACCCTCACCCTTCTCAGTCTCAGCTCCATCTCCGATCACCATCCACTACAAAAAAGAGTCGTTTAGAGATCGATTTTGGCCAGACCGGTCTCTAAAACGACCATGCGACTAATATGGGGATCGATCGATCTCTTAACAACTCTTTTTTTTGTAGTGAACACACCGCCTCATCGCCACCGCTGCCACCCTGACCACCACCATCTCCTCACCCTTATCCACCTTGATTCCACTGCGGTTGAAAAGCCTAGGAATCGGGTCGCCGCCCATCATTCTCTGGTGACCGCCGCCATCACCTCCACCTTCACCTTACCATTGAGCATCATATCAATATCTCCTCTAAGGGCAACTGGTTTTAGCTTTTAATCGATTCTTGTTCATGAAGAGAAGAGATGGGACCGAGAAGGAAGAGAAGGGAACAGAAATGGAGTGGGCTTTGGGAGAGGAGGCACAAGATGGCGTCTAGAATGAAGCATGTGGACCATCTGTCCCAATTGGCACACTATTGTTCTTTCCCATTCTGCCAAGCCGCCCTGCGTCGTCGTCGTTCTGGTTCGTCGCCTCGTCGCCGCCCAGGTTCTATGTCTCACCACAGCTCCACCTTCTCCTCCTCTATCGTCCATCGCACCAGCAGAATCACGTCGCATGCTTATCAACCGCCTGAAGAAGAAGAAGACAAGCGCCGATGGGTTTCGCTGATCTGCTTCATCATTTCCGATGGCATGTCGGAGATGAAAATTTGTCTATCGTCAAGTTGGGAGAGACGGGTCATACTCGTCTAGGATGGTCCACCGAGAAGGCTGATTTATAGGCACCGGTTGGGTTCGATGGGAATAGTTTTGGCAGGCGGTGGCAGTGAGGGAGAAGGGTGGGGGACGGTGGTGACGGGCGGCAATGGTAGTAATTCTTGGATCCAATGTTGAGGAGCTTCCAGAAATGGTGGGGTTAGGAGGATGGTGGTCGGGGAAGGTGGAGAGGACACTGGTGGCTAGCTGGGTGAGCAGCGGTGAAGGTAAGAAAGCAATTTCATAATTAGAGGTTGGATAAAATGGGAATTTGGTAAGTGGTGCAGGATGCACCTCTTTTCAAAGGGTGCATAATAGACGGCACCTTGCAAGTAATGCTATAAGTTTATGAAAGGAGTAACTTTCACATTAAAGAAACTCGTACTAGGAAATGATTAAACCAAGTTAATTAATTATAACAAGCTAATGTCTTCACATGAAAGAAATAATAAACATGATTCGTTGGTATTGCATACCAATGTAACGGATAGGTGAAGTGCAAGAGAAAATGGAGTTGCTGAACCAATTTTTAAAACCAAATCGAACTGGCTGGTTAACCATGTTTTCAATTTGGTAAAGGCTTAAAAACCAAATACCATGTCAAACTGCTTTTAAACCGCCAAAACTACTTCAAGTTGCACTAAATAGCTGGTCCATTTGACCTAGCCCATTTTTTGTTTAAAAAAATAGATATGGAGGTGTGCAGAAAATAAAATAAAATAAGATCAGATAAAATCAAATAAAAAAAATTGTACAAATGTGAGGTGATTTGGTAAAGCTGTGTAGCTAGAATTACTCTTTTACAAAAGAGAAATGTTCATCACACACTATTTCTCTTAATTACACCATTTTTTATACATTTTTCCATATAAAATTAAATTTTAATTTTGATATACTGCCACTGTAAATTTTTTACACTGCCAATCAATCACATATCATCCTTTGTGTGACTTTTTAAGCTAGTTACTATCACTACAAAAAAGAGGTGTTTAATGACCATCAAATTTGGTCACTAAATATGGAAATTCGGTCGCTAAACCATTTAGAGATCGATTTAGCGACCATCAAACTTGGTGGCAGATTGCCTAGTTGCTAAATCGTTTGGTGGTCGGTAAATCGGTTGCTCAATCATTTAGTGACCGAATTTTCATATTTAGCGATCGAATTTCCATATTTAGCGACCAATACAAGTGTGATCGCTAAATTCGGTCGCTAAAATACCTTTTTTTTGTAGTGTATAAGAAGTCAAACCTTTTTATCACTACCATAAATTCGTTGTTTCCCACGGCCTAAAACTCTGGGGAAAGACCAAAAGCTGTGGAAAACTCACTTTTCCCACTGACAACCCACGACGTCAGAGCGGTTGGAAAAACAGGAGTCAGAAATGTTTTCCCACAACTATTTTGCAAAAGGCCGTGGGAAATTACCCACGGTCATGTCCCTGTGAAATTTCCCACGGCTTTGCCGCTAGGTAACTTACCGAGAGAGCATTTTCCACAGCTTGACCCTGAGAAAAATTACCCACGGTTAAGCCCCTAGGAAAGTTTCCATGGCCGTGGGAAATAGCGAGATTTCTTGTAGTATATAATGTGGCAACATATGATTGGTTGACAGTTGAAAATCTTTATAGTGACAATGTATTATAATTAAATCCATAAAATTAAGTTACTAATTTACCTAAAAATAATTACCATATGATATTAAGTTAATTACTACTTAACATTAATATGTATTCACAAAATAAACAAAATAGGTCATTTTGTGAAAGGATGTTCATTTGGGCATGCTGAATGAGTTACTAATATAAAAGTAATTATTAACTCATATTAAAGTTTTTGCTATTTAGCTTTAAGGTTTTAATATGTAAATGAAAGAGTAACTTTTGAATGAAATATATATATTTGGAGTATGAATAAGTTACTAACTAATTTAAAAGGAATTATCATGTCATATTAAACTTAAGATTATTGTAAGTAAATTAATCATTTTGGAGGAAGCTCATTTTTTTTATCTATTTTGAATCAGATACTACCTAACCTAAACTACTTATTTTTTAATATTAAATTATTTGAAAAAAGATCCTCTCCATTTTTAATCTCTCCATTTTTGTCCATTTCCAAAGTTTTGGGAAAATAAATGTGTATATACATATGGGGTAGAGATTCTTTCCATTTCTCGTGAGAAATTGAGATGTCCATTTCTAAAGTTTTGGGATAATAAATGCAAGAAAAGACTACAGACATATGTATAGTACATATTATTTTCTCAAAACTTTGAAAATGGACATAAATGGAGAGATGAAAAATGGAGAGAATCTTTTTCCATACATATGTGTGTAGTCCTTCCATGCATTTATTATTCTCAAAACTTCAAAAATGGACATCTCCATTTCTGATTGAGGATCCCAACTCAAATTACTTACTACTAGACTTTAAGTTATGAACAAAGTAAATGAAAGAATTTATTTTCTTCTGGATGTTGTGGGGGTGTCAATGAGTTACTACTTCACCTAAACATAATCACTATCTTAAACATTAAGTTATTTTTTTTTATGAAATACGTCAAGTTAATTAATAGTTAGGTTTAAGATTTTTACAAAGTAAAAAAAATGATGAGTGAAAAAGTTTAGTGTGTGAAAATAAGAAGAAAAACAGTTTTTGGGAAATTACATTGACCTCATTTGAGCCATGACTTAATTATCTAATTTAAAAGTCAGAATTTTTAGCTTATCCAAACAAATTTAACAGTTAGACTTATATACCTTGCAGCAGTCTTACAATAGGCCTTGGTGCTTCATAGGTGATTTTAATGTGGTTTTGGGAGCTCATGAATACAGAGGTAGTGGTATGCCAGCAAGGAATGCTTGTGAAGAATTCAGAGCTTGGTCTGATGCTAACAATCTCATTCATGTTAATACTAGAGGTTCTCCTTATACTTGGTCAAATGGCAGGAGGGGTGCTGCTTATACAGAGAAGAGATTGGACAAGTCTATTGTAAATGAGGCTTGTTTGGACTTCTGGACTGAAATTAGCTGCTGCACATTGATTGAAGCAACTCTAATCATTTTCCTTTGCTTCTAGACATGAAAAAGAAGACAAAAGACAAATATCTTCTTTTAAATTCATGAAAATGTGGTCGAGTCATCCGGACTGCTACAGATTGCTTGAGGAAGTGATATGAGCCCACTAAGGAACATGGACCAAGAAGCACTACAAAGACTTGGTGGGCCTACAGCAAGAGCAAGAGCTAAGAAAATCCAAGAAGTTTTAAATCAAATGGTGGATCTTTTAATGGACACAAGCCCAAGAGCAAGTCAAGAAGGAATGAAGCCCAAGTTGGTGACTTATCTTTGTCAACTAGAAGGCCCATGATGATGATAAGGGGCGTGCATCACATTTTTGTTTGTTGGTTTTATTTCAATTCAATAAGTGTAATGGGTTATGTGAGTGGATCCAATTTTGGTCACTTTGTTTGTGGGCTACACTAAGAGAGTTTCATGATGGTCTAGTCCATTTTCTTGCCCATGGTTTACATGAATTTTAGAGGGTCTTAGAGGAGGGAATCTTTGGGTTGCATGCTATAAGAAACTCCTCATTTAGTAGAGTGAATAAATTGTAAGTTATGGGTGTTACACTTTTAATTTGAAAAGCAAGTGTAACAATTATGAGATGCTAGGCGTGATAATTAGGGGGTTTTGGGCTGACTTAAATTGTTGGTGGCTATTTAAGTTAGGCTTTAGTGTCATGAATTAAGCTAATAATGTAGGAGTTGTAACTTATCCTAGGATTCTTTTGAGGATGGGGTGTGAAGGGGGCTGAATAGAATAGGGAGCAACTTGTCCTAGGAGGGGTGTAAAGGGGCTGAATTGAATAGGCCACTTATTGTTGTCATCATTTCACCAATTAGTGGCATATTCATGATAGTTATTAGGGGGTTATGGAATCTTATGATGACTTGTGTAAGCCAACTCTTGGCAGCCCCAATTCCTATTTGTATGCGCCTATGATGATGAGTAAAACAACTTGGATGTTGAATTTGGATTAATTCCATTTGTGAGAATATTGTTCTCCTAGGTTCTTGGTTGAACCAAACTTAGTTCTTATCAAGAATCCAATGTTCTTGTGTCGAACATTACTTGGCTTATCAAACCTTCTTGGTTTGTGGCGCCTACACCATCTCTTTCTTCACCATTTTCTTATTTTCTTCATTTTTATGTTGGTTCATATTATTTCTAAAGAAGAACACGAAATTATCATCTTTTGAATTCATCCAAACAATCTTTGAAAGGCAACCACACCATTTGGTTGTCATCAGGAAGGCTGGAAGATGCCTGTTTTTGGCTGTCCTATGTTTGTACGTACTCTCTCAGAAGTTAAAAAAATGTCAAGTTGAAATTGAAAGACTGGAACAAACAGATTTTAGGAGATGTTCATGAAGGAGTGAAATCTGCTGAAGCCGAGGTTAATAGGATTCAAATTGAAATAAGTGTTAATGGTGTTACTGAGCAGCTTTGTGTTCAGGAAAAGGAAGCTCAATCTGTCTTGCAAAAAGCACTTCATTTCAAGAGGAGTTATGGCAAGAGAAAGCTAGATTAAATTGGCAAATTCATGGAGATAGAAACACAAAATACTTTTACAGAATTGCAAAAATAAGGCATGTCACCAATCAGATTTCAATTCTGAAAAATGATAATCAAATTTTATCTAAGACTGAAGACATTGAGCAACATGTGGTTAGTTTTTATGACACTTTGTTTGCTTCCAATAACACTTGCGTTGATAATGGCATTATCGAGGAGATTATTCCTAAATTGGTGACTGATGAAGATAACTCATTTCTGACTGCTATGCCATCCACAGAGGAAGTGAGAAATGTGGTTTTTTCAATGAATGCAAATAGTGCCCCTGGTCCGGATGGTTTTGGAGGATTCTTCTTTCAGCAATATTGGAATTTGATTGCTTCTAATGTTCACAATTCTGTTATGCAATTTTTGTCATCAGGTTGGCTGCTTCCCAATTATAATTCCAATGTTGTGGTGCTTATTCCTAAAGAGAAAGGTGCGGATAGGATAAATCAGTTCAGGCCTATAGCTCTTGCCAATTTTAAATTTAAAATCATAACTAAGGTTTTGGCTGACAGATTAGCCAAAGTTGCACCTCGGATTGTGTCTGAAAATCAAAGGGGATTTATCCAAGGAGGGCAAATTGGTGATTGTATTTGTATAGCCTCTGAAGCTATTAATATGTTAGACAAAAAAGGTGTTTGGAGGAAATGTAGCTATGAAGATTGATATAAAGAAGACCTTTGATACCTTGGATTGGAATTTTTTGCTAAAAGTGCTGCATTGTTTTGGCTTCAATGACAAATTCTGCAAGTGGATTAATATGGTGCTGATATCTGCTAAATTATTTGTTTATGTGAATGGAAAGGCAGCTGGATATTTTTCTTGTAAGAGAGGGTAAGACAAGGTGATCCATTGTCACCTCTTCTCTTTTGCATAGCTGAAGAAGTCTTGAGCAGGGGAATTAGCAACTTGGTTCTGGCTGGAAAGTTATAATTAATGGCTGGCCCAAGAAATTATTCTACAACATCTCATGTGTTATATGCAGATGATATAATGTTGTTTTGTAGAGGAACACAAAGGAATATGCAGAATCCGATGGCTTTATTCAAGTCTTATGGGGAAGCCTCGGGTCAGCATATCAATCTTGCAAAACCTAAGTTCTATGCAGGCTCTCTTACTATGCAAAGGAGATCTGCAATTGCTACTTTCCTTGGTTTTTTTGTAGGAGTTTTGCCTTTCACTTATTTGGGGATTCCAATTTTTAAAGGTAAACCAAGAAAAGCTTTTCTTCAGCCAATTGTGGACAGAATTAAAACTAAACTTGCAGCTTGGAAAGCTTCTTTGTTGTCCATAATGGGGAGAGTGCAGCTTGTAAGCTCACTGATTCAAAGTATGCTTATATATAGTTTTCATGTTTACAAGTGGCCTCTGGAGACTTTAAACATAGTGGATAAATGGCTAAGGAATTTTATATGGGCAGGCAATGTTGAGCAGCAGAAAATTGTTACCGTTGCTTGGAAAAAAGTGTGTTGTCCAACTTATGAAGAAGGGCTTGGCTTTAGATCTGTTAAAACTATCAATAAAGCTTCTTTGTTAAAGTTATCTTGGGAGTTAGTATCATCAAAAAACTAGTGGGCTTGTTTGCTTAGAGCGAGAGCTTTTAAGAAGAATGCTCCTATCTCTCATCATTTAAGTTCATCTATTTGGGGAGGATTGAAGGAATACATTCCTATTGTGTTGGATAATTTAGTTTGGCAGAGTTGGTAATGGGGAACAAATTAATTTCTGGTAAGTAGAACCTAAGATATTAACTAACCTTAATCGCATTATAAACGTTAGCGTGCCTTATTAACATGAAACGAAGCGAAAAATTAAACGCGGAAGCAATCAAATACACTGCACGCAACGTTTCAGAGTACACAACCTTAAAATATAAATAAATATATCACATACATCATTGCCCCATCAGTAGGGCTACAGTATTAACGTAATACATACACAGTATCTTAATACAAACCAAAATAAAAGTATGAAAAGTAGGCCGAGAGACAACCCTCCGGCTAACCACGATCATTGTCCGACCTCTCGAGACTAGGGTCCGTGGCACAATCTCCGACGTCAGGGTCGTAAGGAATGTCGTCCAGCTCCTCTGCCACTGGTTCCTCCTCGGGGTCTTCCCATAAAATAAGAGCAACACATACAGAAAAATAATGTGGGAGATAAGAAACACATATCATCAAATATGGGAGAGGGCATCAGTACAGCATATATATATACATCACACAACACAGATAACATATACTACACAACATCACCTATCTCTTAAGTCACTCATCACAATCATCTCAAACATCATTCCCTCAAATAAGCCTATAAGAGGGATACTAATCCCTATGTATATGCTGACTTCCCTATATGCATGTCGATCGATACATCACGTCCCCAGTTGCACATCCTCGTCGGGATTACATCACATCACATCCCGCCTCGAGATTTAAAGTAACATCCCCAATTGGACATCCCTCTTTGGGACAAAATGCTGTGGTATGAAATGATATGAAAATGCAACAAACATCCATCGCAGGTTGATATCGGAACCTCACGCCTAAACATTCGTCCACGACCACGACCACGACACATCGCATCACATCAACATCAACATCACATCATCATCAACATCAGCATCGGCATCATGACGCCTTGCATCTACGAGCCACAGCTCCACGGTCGGGACCACAACGATATCAACCCGAACAACATCATCACTCACCATACTCTCATCAACACTCAACCACCACTCAAATCGCAATAACATTACAACAGTAATTCATTCCAGTGCAGATATCATCATGAAATCGAATAGCAATAAATCACACAGGCAGTTCAACAAATTAAAGCAACAGATAATCAAATAAATAAATCAACACGTCAACCTCAATCGATTACATCATTTATAATATCAACTTAGTGGTGATAGCCCAAAAGTACCTACACCTAGGGTCCAGACACTTTATCCAGGGCTCAACCTCTAGTAGGGTTTAAGGGTTCCCACATATATATATATATATATGACGATATTAGTTCTTTCTCCCCACCTTAGTGATTTCCACGTGTAGCTCCGACTACGACTCCGTAACAGTCAGTCGGGTGCACGGTCGGATGTTCGAGTCCTGTCCGATTTTATATAACAAAACACAACCAGAAATTAGAACAGTTAAATCGAAAACTCCCTAATTCCTTAGGATTAGCTACTGCCCCTATTTAATTAATTAGGCTAGGGATGTCTAAAAATTCCTAACTTTTGGGTCAATGATCCTTAGGTATCCCTAAACATAACCAATGAAGGCATTAACTAAAAAAAAAAAACAAAGATTTCTCCTATTGCACCACCCCTAGGGTTCGGCCTTATTGAATGAAAATAGCTAGGGAGCTCCAAAAATTCTCATTTCTTGGATAACACCCTAACTAAATGTGATAACCCTAGATATCAACTCAAAACATCAAAAACCAGCCAAAAACTCTACCCTACACTAAAGGGGGTTTCGGCCTCTCCATCAAAAAAATAGCTAGAGAGATTTCTTGGCTCTAATATCTTGGATCATGCAAGTATGTCATGAACCTAGACCATAGAAATTAGTTTGGTATTAAAATGCTTTTTCTACAATTTTTCATGGATTTTTGAAGATTTAGGGATAAAAACCCTAAAATTTCTAATCATGAAATTTAGAGGATAAAAATGAGGGATTGAGAGAGATAGAGATGAAGATCTACCTCCTAGAAGATTTTCCTTCAAAAACTAGTGAAGGTTGCTTCACAAAAGCTCAAAAATCAAGCTCCAAAAATGGAGGAAATAGTGAGAAGAAAAGAGAAAGAAGAGAAAATGAAGAAGATGGGTTTGGAGGGGGAGGCTGTTATGCCGAAAAAATGAGAGAGTGAGGGTGAAGAATAAGATTTTTATTTAGTAAACTTAGGAGTTAAAAAATAGGTAAAAGTAGTAAAAGGTAATTAGTAAAAACTAATAAAGGGCAATTTGGTCAATTCACGTCCCGAAATTTTGAAAATCCTCACGACACTGGTAGGAGTCCCCAAATGATTTAACATAGCCATGGTATGAAAATCATCGGCTCAAGGTTCTCGAAAAACCCTAAGACAGCTCGAATCGTCTACCCGATCGATTTTCAGCCCGAATATAAAATATGCTAAAATATCATTTTGGTCCCTTAACTTATTTTTTAGTTTTAATTTGGTTCCTTAACTTTTAAAAGTTTCAATTTGGTCCCTTAACTTGTCTTTGTGAACCCAAGTTAGTCCCCTCAGTCAATGACATAAGCAAAAGTGACGAAAGTGCCATACATGTTAACAATTTAAAGGACCAATTTGAAACTCATTTAAAATTTAAGGGACCAATTTGAAACTCATTTAAAAGTTAAATGATCAGTTTGAAACTTATTAACAATTTAAAGGACCAATTTGAAATTCATTTGTTTATGTCATTGACGGAGAGGACTAACTTGTGTTAACAGATACAGGTTAAGGGACCAAATTGAAACTTTTAAAACTTAAGGGACCAAATTGAAACTAAAAAATAAGTTAAGGAACCAAAATGGTATTTTAACCTATAAAATATTATTTATATTTTTGGACGTCAGGACACATTTTAGTAAAAAGGTAGACGATTGAATTCTAAGACTAAAGGTTCTGACCGTTATTCAAAAAGAGGTCATGATAGTAGAAAAATACTATCATCCGAAAAAACATAGATCGGGCCCGTTTGAGTTTTTGGCCCAAAACTTAACTATAGCCTCTTACGATGGTGTTGAGCGTGACTATGGCCTCGGAATAATTTATTTAATTTTCTAGACCCTTCAATAAAATACAATTACTTAAATACTAATTAATTAGAAAGATTGAGAAAATAAGGGTGTTACATCTGGCATGATCAGTGGCTTTCTAAACCTCTGGTGGAGATTTGCACATTCCAAATCGGATTCATCATAGTTTGACAGCAAAATTGAGTGATTTCATTGATAATGGTGTCCTGATCTTTCCTGGTTTTATTATTCAGAGATATCCAGCTTTTGTTGAGGAATTAAAGCATATTCATATTCCTTTGGTTATGGTGGATGATCACAAGATTTGGAGTAAATCTGTCTCAGGTGCTTTAACAATGAATGATGCTTATTCTTTTATTAATGATTCTGGTCAGCAAGTGTCTTGGCATAAGCTGGTGTGGAGCAATCTCATTCCTCCTTCGAGATCATTTCTTCTTTGGAGAATCTTACACAATCGGATGCCTACTGATGGTCAACTAAGAAATAGAGGTTGCCATATGGTATCAGTATGCAATTTGTATTTTGCAAATGCTGAGGATACATCACATCTGTTTTTTGATTGCAGCTATGCTAAATATCTTTGGCAGTGGCTTGGACATATTTTGAATATTAGTTCTACAACATCCAACATGATTGAAGTTCTTTCTATGTGCAACAGAAATTGGAGTTCCCAGTTGTTTGATATTGTTGTTGCTGCGATAACCAACATAATTTGGGTTATTTGGTGCAAAAATAAATCCATATTTGATGATTCTTTTATCTCTTTATCAGCTGCTAAGAATATGGTGTCTACTAATGTTGCTTTATCAGGAAACTTGAGTAAAGGTTATATGTCTTCAGATGTCCAGGAATTGGTGATTTTGAAATTTTTTTCTGTTGCTGGTCACCCGAGAATTAGCATTGTCATCAAGGAAGTAAATTGGTCTCCTCCTTCTTGTTTTTGGATTAAGTGTAATTCTGATGACGCTGCCAAAGGAGCTCTTGGTCCAACCGCTTGTGGGGGAATTTTTAGAGATTATAAAGCAGCAATCTTGGGCTGTTTCTCAGCTAATGTTGGGAACACTTATGCTTTTAATGCAGAACTTGTTGGTGCCATGCTTGCAATTGAGTTGGCATATGCTAAAGGGTGAAGAAATTTATGGTTGGAGTGTGATTCTTAGTTTGTTGTTAAAGCCTTCTCTTGCTCTGCTCTGGTTCCTTGGAGATTAAGAAATAGGTGGGCAAATTGCTTAGTTTTAAAAAGTGAGATGAATTTTATTTGTACACATATTTATCGTGAAGGAAATAATTGTGCAGATAAACTTGCCTCTCATGGTTTTTTAGTTCAGGATTTTATGTGGTGGGATTCAGGTCCTAATTTTATTTTAGAGGATTTTTTTCATAATAGGTATGGGTTACCTAATTACAGGTTCAAATAATTGGTTCATGGGTCAGATTTATGTCCTCCCATATTTTTTGTATTTTTATTTCTTTTATTAATAAAATGATGATATGCTGCGGATGATTGATAATGTCTGGGGTGCCAACCTAGTTGGGATGTTTTGCATTACAGTGATGCTTTTGCATATCATGTTGCTTAAAAGAAAAAAAAGATAAAAGAACTACCAATCGTGATTAAACCAAATCTCATACGTGAGTATAATTTCTCCAAATATTTTTAATATCTTCTTTCAAATTTTGTAAAATTGTTCATATAATATTCTTTACACTTATGCATTGTTTGTTTTAGGAGAAAATGAGGCATAAGAGAATCTGGAAAGAATGTTGTATGTTTTTTTGTTTAGTTGAGGAAAGAAAACATAAGAATTAGAGGGAAAAAAATTTACATGTGGGACCCAACAAAAGTCCTCTCAACAACAAAGAAAACGAGGGAGAAAGGGAGAATATAGATAAAAAATGACATTTATACCTTTTTCTATATTTCTTCTCCATATTATTATTGTTAATAGGAGTATAATTATATATTCAAGAAAGATTCATTTGTTCTTTCCACTTTTTATCATGTCAAAGAAAGAATTTCACATTTTTTTCTCTTCAATTTCTTTCATGTTTCTCTCGCACGAAACAATTCTTAAAATCTACCTTTTTTTCTCATTACTTTTTTCTACCCAAATTCTTTTTGTTTGTATACTCTCTCTTTTCATTTTCTTTTTCAAGTCAAACAAAGTATTAGAACTTCGAGCATAGAGTTCAAGCGTCTCCCTCTAATGCACTCCAGATAGAAACGTTAGGCTCCACTTGCTGCCATTGCTCATCACCCACCGTTAGCCTGTGACGCTACCGTTTGTCGCCGCCTAGTCTCAATGTACCACTTGATCACTTCCCTTCTTCGTTTTGGAGTCTAGTTCAGGAAGCTTCCGGTTTATATGCTTTCGGTTTTGAGCTTCTTGTTGGGTTTAAGCTTCCGGTTGGCTTTCTAAATGCCTTTTCCATTATTGTGTTGTCCAAAAGAAAATAATTGAAGGAGTAAAGACATAGATTCGTGGTCCAAAGCCAAGATTTAGTGTAAATTAAGGAAGGAAAAGTTATCAATTTTTTTGCTATATACTGTAGTAATTGAGCAAATCATGTTCAAGGCAAGGGAAGCTGCTACGTACGTACACATAGCTTGTTAATTTCAATATACAGTCCAGCACACAACACACTATGAGATCATTAGTTTAGTTTTGGTATTCGTTAATTGATCACTCCCATAAGACTTGGTATTTTGTTTGTCACAATTCACCTATCACATCAAAATTATAGGAATTTATTTATTTATATATGAAAACTAAATAATATAGAGAAGGTCCCGTAAAAAAAAAATATAGAGCAGGTTAAAATTCCAATCTTTAACTGATAACTCCAACGCAAATCCAACGTCAATAATACTCTGAATTAGAGTTGAAAAATCATGTTGGTTGCTGCGTTTGCGTTTGTGTTTGCATTAAACTCAACCTCAATCCAAACACATCCAAGCATAACAAAACCAAATGTACAGAAGAAATCAAGGCGTTTGGCAAGAACCATTTCTTGGAATTACTTGATGTTGTGTCAAATGTCAGTTATTATATAAGCCAAAGTCAAATGTCCCTACCAAATTATGAAGATAGGAGAATGTTATTTACACGTAAAAAAGAATGTTAAATTGGAAAGAATGTTATTTATATTCAATATATTAAATTGGAAAGAATGTTATTTATATTCAATATATTAAATTGGAAAGAATAATTAATTAAATTACACGTAAAAAAAGGATTGTCAAACGAATTAAATATAAACAACGCTTACCTATGTTAAGATTGATAAAATTACGTCGATTTCTCTATCTTCTTCAGAAAACAAAATAGCTTCCTTTAGTTTCAATGTGTACCCAAGAGTAATTAATGTCATTCACATATTAAAAACTCTACATCAATTTTATATCATACTTGTTTAAGAAAATAATGTTAAAGACATCGTGTGTATTAAAAATAAAATGTGCATTTTTCTCATTCTTTTTTCTTTCTCAGTTTTCTCATTTTTCTCCTCTCTTCCTTCTTTCTCATCCACTGGAGGGGGTGGTTTTGGGCCAATTTTTGGCTTGGAATCACTCCTTTACATCGTTTTTCCTTCTCCTTTTATCTAAATAAGTGGTTTTTCCACATAGATCTAACTTTTCTTTCGTGTTTTTCCGTGATTTCGTCGTCTGAGTGCGGCGTTGTTTTGTTCATCTTTTTCGTGCGGCGTTGTTTGGTTTCCCGTCTTGTTGCGGTGTTCGTTTGGTTCAGATTAACAAATCAACTTCGATCAATTACAGATTCAATCATGACTTGGACGTCAACGATACAGATCCAGAGGCATGGGTATTCCGGTCACTTTAATTTTGTCACATTTGTAGGTATTTTGCCATTTTATGCTATTAACCTGGACGCTGTGAGTTTGTTTGCAGATTCATTCTTTTCGATTTTTAGCGATGTTAAATTTGTGTTGTTTTCAATATATTTTACCAATTTGAATGAACGAATATCTTTTTTAGTCAAAAAAAAAAAATCTTAAAAAAGTAATGTAAAATGATGTCAAGTTTTTATTGGGCAAATATCATTACTCAGTTATATAATATTTTTTTATGAAGTTTTATTTTTCCCAAACGCTAGATGGTACATCACCTCTATACATTTCGGCGTATAATTTAGTTTGCATAAAAAACATATAAAAGAAGTATATAATTTTCAAAATTAAAAAGTAAATTGGTATTATCTCCTAGCACTGATGTGGATTATGCAGATGTAGCTATAGTTGAACCATGGATAAGCATACACTAAATCATCACATCTAAAGTTAGTTATGAAGTTGGTAATTAGGAGGATACAAAGTTACTTCGCTATGCTCTTAATAACTTAGTTTTATAGTTTAATCACTCTATATATTGCTACTATTTCCAATTGAATCTCATTATAAAAGAAACATCGATTTAGCGACCGAATTGCACAGGTTGCTATTTTTACACTTTGCGACCGAAATTGCGAAGGATCAGGTTGTTTTAAAAAATGTTGATTGTTTCATTTTAGCGATCGCTTTTGCGACTGCAATGGGCGGTCACAACCTTGTGAACTTTGAAAACCATTTTAGTTGACCATATAGCGATCGAACATAGCGACCGTTTTTCTTTGTAACGGTTACATTTAGTGTCTAAATAACATTTCGGTCGCTAGAGTGGAAAATTAAATACCAAATGGAGCCACTTAGAGACCACGTTTAAATTTGGTCGCTAAAAGGCGTCAATGAAAATTATATGGAGAATATAGCGACCGCTATAGCGACTGTTTTATTTGTTTAATTGTTGCGACTGCTTTAGCGACCGAATGTAAAATCCCTAATACGCGTACACTCCCACTTTCTTCCTTACTTTTCCCTACCTTGACTATGCTCTCTTCTCTCTCTAACTGTCGCGCCCCACCGTCTCTTCCTCCCTGGCTGCCACAAGTGCAACGCTGGCCGGCCACCGTTCTTCAGGTAACCACCGCGCCTTCTCATCCCTCTCTTCCCTCTTCCCTCTTCACTCTCACAAAACCCCTATCTTTCAGGTAACCACTGCAGTTGTTCTCACCACCACGCCACCCCTTTCACCACTGTGCCCGCTCTTCAGTCTATCTTCAATTCTTCAGTTTATCAGTTCTTCCTAACCCTAAACCTTCATTTCAGCCCAGTGGCTCTGACGGACACAGGGGATCATTATAGCCTCGTCATCCCGTTAGGCTAGACATGAGAACGTGCCTATCGTTCCTCCAGAGGAGATACAGGATATGCGAAAGACTATCGCACGACTTAATGTCAAGCTCGTTGCACAAACTGCCACGCAGGCCGCACAGCTTCGATACATCTTCGAGCACTTCGGGCTTCAGCATCCTGCAGTTGCGCCACCACCTCCTCCACCACCTCCTGCTGTAGAGGATGATCGATGGGGCCGACGACGGGGCTGACACCGAGACCCAGCATGACCACATCCCACCTCCATGATTTTATTTTCTTTGTATTTTGGATACATTGTTTGTTTGTTTTTTTTTTTTTTGATACACTTTTGCTTTATCACGATTTTATATATACAATGTTTGTTTCGTTTCTCTTTCTTTTGAAATGCAATTTTATATTTATGCCATAGTTGATTATTGGTGCTATTAATATAAGAAATCAAATAAAAATATTATTTATAATAGTAATATTAATAATGAAAATAGAATTTTAAATATAATAAAATTTAATATTTAATATTTAATAATTTATTTATTTTTACATAATTGAAATAAAATAGCGATCGAAATTGAGACCTATAAATCGGTCGCTACCTTTTTTAAAAACAAATCACTAAACTTGTAATAGCGACCAAATTTGCCAATGAATTTTTGGTCGCATTATTGGTCCCCAAGAATAGGGCGACCCTGTAAATAGCGACCATTGTTTTTGTGGTTGCGGCTGCCCTAATCAGTCACTATTTTGCGGTTGGTACCCCAAATCGGTCCAAACGAATCAACGACTGGGCTTTTTGGGACGGGTGTAAGGTAGCCACAAAATCGGTTGCAAACTTATATAGAGATCAAATTGTTATTAATTGCGACCGATATGTTCGGTTGCTATTCGTCTCTTTTTTGTAGTGTCTCTTTCTCGTTCTTCTAGTGTTATTTTGTCCATTCTTACACATCTACTTTCCAAATCTGGTAATACTTCTCCTGCCTTATTGATAAAGTCAGGTAATTCCAAATGGTACTTTGCTTATGTCTGTTGTAACCATATAACATCTACATCTCAGTCATTTTCTTCTTTATCTGCTAATAAATTTGCACCTTCAATTCATACAGCTGATGGATCTCATATAAACGTAAGTCATAAGGGTTCTATATCTCTGTCAACTCTTTATTTACCTGATGCCTATCTTATTCCCAAATTAAATTTCAATCTTATTTCTGTTGGGTAGGATCCATAGACGAGTCAAATGATCATTGGGGATGGTTGCAAAGTCATAAGACTGTTTGAGCTCACTGATCTCTAAGTTCCTCAATCTCTTAGTTTAAACCTTTGTGTCGTTCTACAACTTCTCTTCAGTTGTGGCATCAATGTCTTGGTCAAGATTCCCTCAGTAAACTGCATCCCCTCATACCCTAGGGCGCTCTAAGCCTTACTAAGGAATAGCCTTTACATTGTACCTCATCTCAAATAGCCAAGAAACTTGTATTATCATTTCATAAAAGTACTTATGTTTTTGCTTCTCCATTTGATCTTGTGCATTCTAATGTTTGGGGCCTGCTCCAACGTCAACTATGGGGGGCAACATGTATTTTGTGGTATCCATTGATGATTATTCCCATTTTACATGAATACATTTAATGAAACATCTTTCAAAGCTCTCTCAAATATATATTACCTTTGCTACCATGATTTAAACTCAGTTTTCATAATTGATTAAAGTTT
The DNA here is from genome assembly GCA_039655645.1 of Ammopiptanthus mongolicus. Taxonomy (NCBI): domain Eukaryota; kingdom Viridiplantae; phylum Streptophyta; class Magnoliopsida; order Fabales; family Fabaceae; genus Ammopiptanthus; species Ammopiptanthus mongolicus. The sequence continues at coordinate 30,138,724 of CM077348.1, read as the reverse complement.
TTCGTTGTGACAATGCTTCTGAATATTGTGACTCAAAATTCCTCAACTTTCTTGTTCAATAAGGTACTTTAAGTGAGTTTTCATGTCCTAGTAGTCTCATCAAAATGGTCATGCCGAAAGAAAACATTTCAAATCTTTTAATTTATCTATGCTACACTCATTTTCTCCTCTTGTCCTGAGCGCACTTGGGGTCTATGTCATCAATCGTCTCCCTTCCTCTATTCTAGGTGATGAGTCTCTTAATGAGTGTTTTCACCATGCTCGTCCACATTATAGCTCCCTTAAGGTCTTTGGTTGTGCTTGTTTTGTTCTTCTTCAACCTCATCAGTATACTAAACTTGACCTCCCTGTACGTCTATGTTGTTTTTTGGGCGTGGTACTGAACATAAAGGTTATCGAGTTTGAGATCTCATATCTCAACACATTTTGTATCTCTTGTCATGTTATCTTTTGGGAACACACCATGTTTACCCCCATCTCCCAATTCAAGTCAGTACCCTCCACCTTGACACCTGTGTTTACTAACCCCTCTATTGAACTTTTTCCTAGTGATTCTATTGTTGGCCCCTCTAATGAGCTCACAAAACCTTCTGAAGTTTAACCATTCCTAATGAGGCAATCTCGACCGTTGATCCCGCTCCAAACAGTGCTCTTCCATCTTCCCCTGACCATCCCACTTGAGAAAGAAATCCATCTTCCTATCTTTCTGCTTATCATTGTTTTTCTACAATACTTTCTCTCCATGAATCTTAGTCGTATCTAGAAGCTTCCGCATATCCTAATTCGAAGCAGGCTATGCAAGACGAGTTATAGGCTTTTGATTACTCACACTTGGGAACTTGTTGATCATCCCTCTAGTAAGCAACTTAAGGGATATACAAAATCAAGACCCACTCTGATGGTTCTGTTGAGCGGTATAAGCTGCGTTTGGTGGCAAAAAGTTTCACAAAATAATATGGTATCGATTATAAGGAAGTCTTTGCTCTCATAGCTCCATTAAAAGAAATTCGCTGATTACCGATGGTCAGTATCCGTTGGTAATCGTATAAATCCGTCGGTAAATAAGGAATACCGACGGTTTTGTGACGGCCAAAAATTCGTCGGTAATTTACACGTCCCTAAATTTTACCGTCGGATTAGGGTATCCGTCGGTAATTTCCTACAGTGATAACCAAATGTGGTCTGAATTACCGATGAATAATATCCGTCGGTAAATGTGGAGTGAATTACCGACTGATATATCTGTCGGTAACTGGTTGACCGAGTTACCGACGGGATTATCCGTCGGTATTGTTAAATTTTTTTATTAAATTTAATTAAAATTATTATAAAAATATTAATTAAAATAATTATAAATTATAATAACTTAAATTAAACAAAATTTAATGAAAATCATATAAATTATATATAAGGTGAACAACGTTGTCATCAAAACATGAAAAATGTACCAAAATTCTACAACTAATACAAAAATCCTAATAATCTATATAATCTTCCGAAAAGAAGTCATCTGATGACTCTCGCTGTTGTCCCTGCCGCTAGTCATCCGATGGGAGCCGATGTCCCTACTATGGCTGGTCATCCGATGGAAGTTGCTGCTACAAAGCAGTACATGTCTCAAGGGGGAGTACCTGGAGGACAGCTTACAAGATCTGGTGCACTGACTCGACCTACCCCCTCAACTGCTGGTTCTCCTCCCTAGCCCGACGTGCAGTATCCTCGGTGGCAGCCAGTCACAGTCTCATCGCGTCCATCTCCTCTGAATCTTGGGAGTGATTGCAGGATAAATGTGACGGCTGCGTGAGGCTAGGATCTCATCGTCGGAAACCACGAGCGAGGTCCTCGGCCCCATAAATCCGCCCCTTCTTCTTACCCCTAACCACATCCAACCAGCACTGGGTCCGAAGTCTCTGCTCCTCGACGGGGTCAGGAGGGGTGGATGTCGAGCCAACGGTGCAGGATGCAACATCCTCCATAGCTTGAGATAACTTGCTGCCAAACTGTTCCTGTTATTCATAAACAGAAACATCATATATATATATATATATATATATATATATATATATATATATATATATATATATATATATATATATATATATATATATATATTAAAACAACATGGAAATGAAAAAAATAAACTAAATAGAATTCAAGAACTCACCACTGTTCGCCTGGACCTCTCATCGACGAACTCGTCGGTATCCCTTCGTGTATGAGTCTGCTCAAAGAGCTCATCGATATGTACGGGACGACCAAGCTCCTCTGACTATAAACAAAAGCACAAGCAATAGTTAATAAATAAATAAGTATTACATTTAAAACAAATTCCTAAATATACGTACCATCCTGAATACATGATCATGCTGGGGATGGAGCCATCAGTGTGCAAGCTCCCACCTTTTTCAGAGACTCGATTTTTCTTTGCCTGTTCAAACTTGGCTTTATAAGCAACTGAACCCCAATGCTCTTTCAAACGAGCCCATACATGCTCCCCGATCCAGTCGGGACGCTGATGAGACTCCTGAGCATTCCTGAGCAAATTTGAGAGTTTGTGAGAGGCTCTCGAGTGAAAGTTCTTCTCTATCGTCGCCTCATGTTGAGGGGCCCACTGCACTATTTTCTGTCCGAAAGATTCAAAACTATTTAGTACTTAAAAAAAATAATACTAAACAAATATATAACTCAAGTTAACAAATATACATTTCAACTCATTAAGTACTTACCCCAAAACGTCGGAAAAACACCCTTTTTTCTTTATCATTGAGATATCCCCATGAAATCCATGGATGACGAAACTGCTTTTTGATAGTTTCCGTAATGGCTTGAGACGCAACCCTGGATGGATCAAACCTAAATAGAACAACAAATCAATTTAATATTAAAATACAACTAATTAATATTATATTATAATAAAAGTGAATGTAATGCTAATTATTTCTTACCCTCCATGAATAGGACGTATGGTAGGGCGAGTAGCGGTCGGGATCTCCTCCTGCTCATCCACCTCTCCTCTAAGGTTGGACTATCTTTGGGGGCAGTTTGGCGCTGCATAGGCTGAGCAGTAGGACCAGATGATGATGATGGAATATCATGGATAGTAAAACCTGGAGTAGGCATAAACATGAGACCTATAGTGGATGGCATCGGTCTGGGAGCTGCGGATGATAATGGTGCAGTAGGTAGTGGAGATGGCATCGATGTAGCAGCTGGGGATGATGATGGTGCGGTAGGTAGTGGGGATGGCATCGGTGTAGTAGCTGGTGATATCGTCAGTTCAGCTGGTGGGGATGTGGTTGGTGCATCAACTGCTGATGGAGGAGGTCTCAACGAACAAAGCTGAAGCTGGTAACGAGGCTTCTTACCCTTCCCCTTTTCAACACCTGACGATGGGTGTCGGGGGGGTGGTGGCCTCCTCCAGATGACATGTCTATATAGGATATTGCATGAGAGAACTTTAATTCAACACACACACAAATACATATATATAAAACAAAAACAACTCAATAAAGACATAATATTAATAATCATCATGATTAACATAAACATGAGTCAATACAAAATTAAATTCAAGCACATGTATCTAAATTGCCTAAGCCTATTCAGAATCCGAGGCATCATCATCATCTTGAAATTCTGCCTCTTCATCTTGTTCAGGAAATTCCTCCAATTCCAAATCTTCATTTCCATCTATTAGGTCTTGTTGGATGGACGACACATTACCAATGTCCACTTCTTCGGCATCAGCTTCTATGTCTTGCAAGCCATTTATACGCTCAACATCAATAACTTCATTCACATGTGATGGTTCATCCTCTTGGTAAGGCACTTCATCCTCTGCTTCGTCGGATTCATTACGACCCCTTGGTTTCGTTTTGATAGCAACACACCAACCACGTTTGTCCGTTCGCATTGCTGGATAAGGGATATAATACACTTGCCTTACATTTTGTGCAATGATAAACGGATCCAACAATTGATATCTTTTATCCATACGAATGTCAACGATATTATACTTTGGATCAACTCTTGTACCTAATCTTGATGGATCAAACCAGTGACAATAAAACACCACAACTCTCTTAGGATGAGACGAAGTATTGTACTCTAACTCGAATATGTGTTGAATAACTCCATAGAAATCGTCGTCCCCTCCTTCTGTAAGACCCCTTACGTGAACGCCACTGTTTATTGTTTTTTCCCCTCGCTCCATGCACGTGTTTGAAATTTGTACCCATTAACAAAGAATGTGTGCCATTCTTTTACACAAGTCATAGGACTAAGCGCTAAATCCCTTAAGTGTTGGTTACGAGCATTTAATTCCTCTTGTTCAACCTACATATATAAGTCAATTCATAAATGATATATTACTATTAAGATATATAATGGATAAGAAAAATAATTTTTAGTACACTTACTTGATCCCTGAACCAGGCAGGAAAATCAATATTTATTCGAGCAGAAGCATCTTGTTCACTTATTTGATGAGATTGTAAGAATGCACTAATCAAATGGAATAATTGATCCATAAAATGTAAGGACATATTATGAAGATAAATGCAATCTATGATAAAATGTTTTGAAATAAAAACTCAAGATATGGCTTAACTTCAATGTAATTGATCAATACATTACAATGGGCAGAGTTCCACTCCGCGTCGTTTAACCAGTGAATTGTCTCCTTCCCAGCTGTACGACCTGGCTGGTGGAATACTAATAGGGATGATGGACGTCTTCCACTATCAGTTTCCACATCGTTCCTAATGTTTCTGGCTTCCAAGATGTAGTTGTTGAAATAATGGGAACAAAAATGAGTTGTCTCACGATGTAAGTAAGACGCACATATTGATCCTTCAACTTTAGCCTTATTTTTCACTGAACGTTTTGACTCACCCATGAATCTATTAAATAACAATACTGTATCAATTAATAAATAAATTCTGGAATTGAAATAAATACTGTGATTTAAATTAAATTACCTTTCAAATGGATACATCCACCTATATTGAACCGGCCCACCAAGCCTAGCTTCATATGCAAGATGAACAGGTAGATGTTCCATTGAATCCCAGAAATCCGGGGGAAATATCCTTTCCAACTTGCACAGAATGATTGGAATGTTTTGCTCTATCCTTATTAGTTCATCCTCCATCAACGTAGTAGAACACAGGTCTTTGAAGAAATGACTGATTTCAGTCAGCGGATTCAAAACATGCGTTGGCAACGAACTGAATGCAATAGGAAGTAAACACTCCATAAATAAATGACAATCATGACTTTTCATCCCATTCATTCTTCCCTTGTTGGCATCAGCACATCTTGCCAAGTTGGACGAATAACCGTCGGGCATCCTGAGTTCTATTATCCACTTGCAAACTGATTTTGCCTCCTCAACAGTTAAAGTGTAATTTGTTTTTGGTTTAAACATCTTCCCATTAGCTTGCAGCTTTAGCTCCAAGTCCTTTCTTTTACAATACAGAGCTAAATCCATCCTTTCTTTCTCATTATCTTTAGTTTTTCCGCTCACATTCATGATAGTGTTGAATATGTTATCAAAGAAATTTTTCTCTATGTGCATAACATCTAGGTTGTGTTTTAGCAGATTATCTTTCCAGTAAGGAAGATCCTAAAAAATACTTCTTTTGTTCCAGTTATGCTAATCTCCATATCCTTGTATTCTAGACACCTCATCTTCTGTGACTTTTGATAAATCCTTTACTCTGCGCCGAATTTGTTAAGGTGTCAACCTAGGTGGCGGCTCGTTTGTTTCAACTTCATTCTTTTTTAAGGCGTTCTTGTTCCTTCTGAATGCATGATGATGTGGTAAATACCTACGGTGCGAGTCAAACCAACTACTTTTGCCCTCATACTTTAAGGTAAAGGCTTTTCCATGCTCCATACAATGCGGACAAGCCAATTTTCCATGAGTCCCCCAACCAGACAACATGCCATAAGCAGGGAAATCATTAATAGTCCACATCAAAGCTGCTCTCATAAAAAAATTTTGCTCTCTTGAAATATCGTATGTAGTCACCCTGCCCCACAACTTCTTCAGGTCATCAACCAAAGGTTGTAAATAAACATTAATACCTGCCTTTGGATTAGATGGGCTAGGTATGAGACAAGGCAAAAACATATAGGGTTTTGTCATACACATTTCAGGGGGAAGATTATACGGAGTAACAATCACTGGCCAATACGAATAAAGTGAAGCTGATGCTTGAATATACGGGGTAAAACCATCAGAGCATAACCCAAGTCGTACATTTCGCGGATCGGCGACAAAATTAGAATGTGTCCAATCAAAGTGCTTCCAAGCTTCGCCATCAAAAGGATGACGTAACATGCCCGAACTTCTTTTGCTCTCATGGTGCCATGTCATTTCACATGCAGTTTGAATTGATGCAAACATTCTCTGTAATCTTGGAATTATTGGCATGTAGAACATCTCCTTCAATGGAACTGGTTTGTGGTCACCAGTCCGATTGTTGCGGCCATAATACCTCGGCGTATGACAAAATTTGCATTCAACCAGTGCCGCATCATTTATGCTGTATTAATTATTGTAATATAACATGCACCCGTTCACGCAATAGTCAATCCTCTTAGCCTCCAACCCCAGCTTTGACACTAACCTCTTTGCATCATAATACCTTTCAGGTAAATTCCCTCTAATAGGTGTTACGTCCACAAGCATTTTCGTAAAATAATCCAAACATTGGTCTGAAACAAAAAAATTGGACTTGCAAGCTAAAAGCCTCACACACATTGATAATCTAGAGTCCCTAGCCCCTTCAAACAAAGACTTATTTGTCTCTACCAGTAGATTATAAAATCTTTGAGCATCATCATTTGGAGGTTCTTCCATGTTATCTGACTCATGCGCTTTAAATGTCTCATGCTGCATGAGAGCATCACACACCATCTCCTGGATTGAGGCAAAATGTTCACCAATGCCAACATCTGCACCACTGCTCGAAGCACCCACCCAACTACCGTCAACCACTAAATCAAAATCTGGTAACTCTTCACCATGATCAGTCCAAATCCAGTAATCAGGCTTGAAGCCAATTTTATAAATGTGGACCTTCACAATTTCATCCTTCAAAGTCTTTGTACAATCGCATTTAATGCACGGGCATCTAATTCCCCCTCACTGATATACTAGTGCTGCTGACGAGCTTTGGTAACAAATTCTTCAACCTCATCTACAAAAGATTGTTTCAGACCCCTTCTACCCTTATAACACCTATCATACACCCAACTACGATTCGAAGGACGACGATCCATATTCTGCATGTCCAAACAACGAAGAAAATTTATACATGCAACTGTGGCAACACGACATCTTAAATAATATGATATGCTCCCCATTCATTAATTGGTATTTTCCTATCCCATTCGAGAAGAAACTTTTCCGACACTCGTATAATAGTTATTTGTTACTTCTCGCGTCTTATACTTGACGAAATTTCGGCAGCATTTCCCATTGGTCTCTAAGTACACAACTTGAGCGCGGTCAAGTATGCACCCAGAGAACAAGTGGAAATGTGTCAGGCCGAAATTTTATCAAGTATAAGGCATGAGAAGTCAAGAATAGCAATTATACGAGTGACAGAAAAGTATCTTCCCAAACTATCCGACTTGGACAATTCAAGATTCAATACACCGAGCGGTACCTTGCAAAAGTACACGTGCTCAATAATATTAAATCTCAAACGGGAAACTAAGGTGTTGCTCAAGTACTAACTATAGAAGACAATACAACCTGAACTCATTGAGGTAAGTTTGGGTAAAAACAATTGTTTAAATCATCATTCTTTAGCATCATAAAGTGCATAAAGACTAATGAAATTAACAAAGAAACATATAAATAACTATTCTAATTAGCAAATCATCATTCTTTAAGTCTTATATACATAGGTATAATCCATTAAACTAGAATATTTGTCCCATTTGCAGTGTTTTCATTTAATTTCTACTAAAATGTTGATTATATAAATGTTATTTATTCTTCCAGATTATTTATTTTTCATTTTTTTAAGTATTATGTGCCAAGGTAAAAATCCATTAAACTAGATTATTTTTCTCTTTTATGTTTTCATTTAATTATTAAAATATTAGTAATTTAAATGTTATTTATTCTTCTCACTCCCATATTTTTCAATTTTTGTTTTAAGTTTTAATTATGTGACAAGGTATAATTCATTAAACTAGAATATTGGTTCCATTTGCAGTGTTTTCATTTAATTTTAAAATTTTAATTATATAAATGTTATTTGTGTCTTAGACACTTAGGTTAGTTAACAATGTTTTCAACCATAGTCGATTTTCCATTCATGTTTCACCAAGCATCAAGAGCTACTGTCGCATCCACTTCCTGGCTGCTGCAGGTATATGGGAGGAAAACATTTACCTAAATGTTTTAATTTGATCTTTAATTTTTCAGTGTTTTAAAATTGGACCTAATTGCATAGTTGAATCCAGAATATTTAAATACATTAAAGTAACATACATCCGCTCATAAATAAAAATATCATATAGTCATACACACCAGCAGCAATCATACATAATCATACACAACAAAAATATCATATCAGCATCATACACAATAACAACATACGACTGTTAATGAACCTGTGAATGGCGGCAACAACATCAGAAACAAGGTGGTGGCAACAACTCTGTGCTAATCCTGACACTGAAAAATAACAAATAAATAAATTAACTAATAAAAAAAAGGGGAAAGAAAAGGGAAGGAAGGAGAAGGGGTTCTCACCTTTGCCTTTGCTCAGTGACAGCTGCGGGGAGGGGGCGTACGATGGTGGCGGTGGTGGTTGTGCCCTTGCTTGTGGTGGCTATGCATCAAAAAGGGGGGGAAACAGTGAGAGGAGAGGGAGGAGAGAAGAGGAGAGGAAATAGGAGAGGAGAGGTGGAGCAAGCGTACCTGTGCGGTGGAGCGAGCGTCGCCGGCGGTGGTGGGACGAAAGGAGCTGCGCAGTGGTGGGAGGAGGGGAGAGGGCCAGAAAGAGATGGAGAAAGAGGGTTCAGAAGGGGAAAATGAAGTGAGGGAGAAGGAGTTCGCGGGTTATAGAAAATTAGAATTTATCCGTCGGTAAATTTAGATCGTTGAACATTACCGATGGATAAGACCGTCGATAATGTGGGTTAGGTGCACGCATTTACTTCTAGACGTACCGACAGACTATCCGTCAGAAACTTCTACCACATTACCGACGGATTATCCGTCGGTAATTAAAAAAGATATTACTGACGGGTTATTGTGTCAGTAATTGTCCTGCGCAAATTTTTGCGATTTATTGCGCCAAAGTTATCCACAGATTTAGCTGTCGGTAATCTCTTTTCCCATTACCGACGGAGAATCCGTCGGTAATATGTGGCGATTTGAATTTTTGAAATTACCGACGGAAAAAGCAGTCGAGACCGCCGGTAAACAGCCTTCGGTAATATACAGAATTCTTGTAGTGCTCGCATCACTTCCGTTCACTTTCTTCTTGCCATTGTTGACACTTAAAAGTGGACTCTTACTCAGATGGATGTTAAAAATGTTTTTTGAACGATGATTTGGAAGAAGGAATCTATACGAGACCTCCTCTCAGGTATTCTTATATATCCTTAGAACAAAGTGCACTATCTCCGTAAGGCCTTATATGGTCTCAAATAGGCTCTTCGTGCTTGGTTTGCCACGTTTCCAACACTATCAGTGAACTTAGTTTCTCCTCTAGCACTCATGACTTTGCCCTCTTCATTCACAAAACTGGTAACAATACTATTTTGTTACTCCTATATGTTCATGACATGATTATTACTGGTAATGATTCTCATGGCATCTCTGAGCTTATGCAGTTTATGAGTAAAAAAATTTGAGATGAAAGATATTGGTACTCTTAATAAAATTTTTTGGGGACTTGAAGTCCTCTCCTCTAATGATGAATTATTTCTTTCTTGTGAAATATGCCTCTGATCTCATCTATAGGGTTGAGCTCACATATAGTAAAAGTGATCCAATGCCTTCTTAAGCCTAATGTTTGATTTGCTCCACTAGATGGCACCCCCTAGACCAAACATGTCATATGTTGTTCATCTAGTCAATCAGTTCATGTTTTCACCTCGCACCACACACCATGTTGTCGTTCTTCATATCATCTAGTATATTAAGGGTACACTAAATTTTTTTGGGGACTTGAAGTCCTCTCCTCTAATGATGAATTATTTCTTTCTTGTGAAATATGCCTCTGATCTCATCTATAGGGTTGAGCTCACATATAGTAAAAGTGATCCAATGCCTTCTTAAGCCTAATGTTTGATTTGCTCCACTAGATGGCACCCCCTAGACCAAACATGTCATATGTTGTTCATCTAGTCAATCAGTTCATGTTTTCATCTTGCACCACACACCATGTTGTCGTTCTTCATATCATCTAGTATATTAAGGGTACACTTTTTGTAATACCCGGTAATTTTAATTTTAATATTTAAATGATGTCATGCAGTCCCGATAAGTTTAATTTGTTTTCTTTCCTCGTATTAAGATTAAATGATTTTTTTTAAACATGTTTTTAAATAATAAGGTATGCTATAATTTAAAGGAGGGTTTTAAGACTTAGTTAAGATAGTGTTTAAGTGGATATACGCTTAGTAATATGATTAACTTGAGTACTGAGTTAAAAATAATTGATGAGGTGTTATATATATATATATATAATATTATTGTATGAGGGACCTTTTGTCCAAAACATTAATATTTTTCATTTTATAAGAAGGGAGAAGAAGGGCTTCATCCCTTCACTTTCCTTTTTCTCTCCAAAAGTTTTCTAGAACTGTAAGAGAGGGAAAGAGGAGAAGTTAAGACAAGATGAGAGAGCTTGGGGAAGAAGAGGAAAAATCAAGAGAGGGGTTGTGCGGCTGATCTTCTCTTCCAGCCTCAGGGTCTCACCCAAGAGGTGAGGGATTTTAGTGTCCTAAATTATAAAGCTTGTGGGTGTGGTTGTTAATGAATCTCTACATGAATGATTGTTAAAATGTAATTTTGTTGAGCTATCTTCTACCAATATCCTTGTATTAGTGCTGTTTGGAATTTCTTCATTACATGGTTAGGGTTTTAAACTGGGGAAAATAACAGCTTTATGGAGAGATATAGATATGGCTGCCAACTTATGAATCAGTGTCAAAGCTTGGACGAATTTGGTGTTGTAGCTAGCATTTTTTTTTTTTATGCTGTTATGAATGTAATTCATGGCATCTTTAAATGTCACATATAGGTTGTTTGGTCCTTTGTTTTAGGTGTTAATCAGTATAATAAATATTAGTAAGTACAGTTTTCGTATTCGGTGTTGAATTTTTAAAGAATCTCGTGGCTCTGTTTAAATTCTGTTTTGTGGGGCGGTGGATTTTGAAGGGAACTATCCCTTTCTTTTGTTTTATGAGCAGCTACATTGGTGGTGCCTTTTAATTGTAGAATTATATACCATACTATATATTTATATTTAAGGATGAAATGAAGTCTGTGTTGATTTTTTTTTTAACCGTGAATTGCTATCAACAATGCTACTAGATTTATATATACTATTATCAGATAAAATGATGAGACAAAGTGTACACATGTTCTGAGGTGGTGAGTGGTTTTATTTGGATGGAAAAGCATATACAAGAGAGTAGATATAATTCTCTTTAGTCACTTTTAAGGTGTTAAAATGAGAGATAGATGCTACTGAGTATATTTAATGTATTATGGGTGAGTCTAGATCATATGTATGTATAATACTATGGTAAAAATATAACTAATATTTTATTGATCATAATATGTTTTGTACGATGATATGTTATGTATGATGATAAAAATGCTGTTATGACCTTTGACACCTATTCTTTTAGATTGTTTTTTTCTTTTCATGAACAAGTGATATATGCTAAGTGATATATGCTCAGTAGGTGATGTAGTATTTTTTTTTAAAAGAATGCTTATTATTATGATGAGATTATTTATGACTTGGAATTATGCCAGGGAGATAAGTATATGTCATGTTGATGTTATTGTGAAAGTTTGTGGCAATAATATAATGATGTGAATTGGTTTACTATGTTGTTGCCTATGTGTGGTTGTGAATGATTATTGAATAGAGTACTTGATGGAATGGATTGATATGGTATTTATGTGAATCTTTGGGTGTCCGACCGGAGGGAGCGGTATCTCCGGTATATAAGCGAAAACCGTCGAGGTTGGGGACCTTAGTGAGTAATGCCGGAGTTGAGGAGGGATGATGATGGCCGGAGGGGGCAGTATCTTCGGGATATCAAATCAAAACTGTCGAGGCGGGGACCTTAGTGAACAACCCCAATTGGAACCTCAAAGACTCAATATGAATATATTTATGCTACGTGTCCCCTTATGAGTGGGAACGTGAGTTATGAAAATAAGATTTATTTGCAAGACACTCCACAAGTACTCTTTTGAGGGAAAAGATGTCCACTTGGTAATTTGTTGCTTATGAGATTAATTGCATGTGTTTGGGGGAAACTGTCTCGCTGAGTCAATGGACTCGCTTCACGTTTAACACTTCAGTTGCAGGTATCTGCGAAGCTGCCGGGAGCCTTAGATGTCATGTGGACAGTTTGAGAAGTTGTGCCCTTAGTTTTAAAGTTTCTAGTTAAAGCAGGACTTTATAATTTATATGTTGCTAATCACTCTAATGTATTATATTCCTTATGTTGTTAATGAATAAAATCGTTTATTTTGTATGAAACGAAATTATATATGCTTGGGAGGCTGCGAAAGGGAAAGGGAAGGTTTTTCCTTTTGGCCGGTCATGGCTACAAAATTGGGGTAATGACACTTTTTCATGTCCTTCATTACTCAGTTGACTGTCCTATGATCCTTCGAGCTTACTATGATGCTGATTGGGGTGGTGATCCCATTGATCGTCGCTCCACTACTGGGTTTTATATCTTTCTTGGAGACTCCCTTGTTTCATGGAGAAGTAAGAAGCAAACTCTCACTACTCGTTAGCACTGAGGCTAAATACCGAACCATGGCTGATACCACATCCGAAATCCTCTGGAATCGTTGGCTTCTTGAAGATCTTGGTATTTCTTAGCAGTCTTCTATTGATCTCTATTGTGGCAACTGCGGTACTATTCAAATTGCTTACAAAGATATCTTCCATGAGTGTGCTAAACATATTGAGATTTAGTAACACTTTATTCGCTAGCAAATCCTCTGTGGTGCTCTATGTCTCATTCCTATAGGTTCTCTCGACCAGCCCGATGACTTGCTCCCTAAAGCTCATCATCCTAGACGTTTTCGTACTTTGGTTTCTTAACTCAAGTTGGTTCTTCCTACACCCACTTGAGTTTAGGGGGTGATGTTACATATGTTTTGATATTGTATTTAGTGCATTCGATTGTGTTTGCTTACTCATATACTCCCAGCACTGGCGGCAACCCTTATACACTATAAAAACACATTTTTCTGATTAGAAGGGTTCTTTTCGGCCCCAAAGGCCGAGGAGACCATTTTCCATGACCTAAGGTGGCAGCTCCTTGGAATTGTGGTGGGAAGAAGAATATTCTCTTGCTAATGCCTCATCATCTTCATGGAATTCGTCTACCCGCTTCTTTTTTTCTTTGTTTTTAGTGTTTTTATTATGTTTAGTTGAACCCCTTTTCTATTAAGGGAATTGTGTAATTTGATTAGTAATGATATTTTAAACTTGATTGAGTTATTCGATGGAAATTTTCCCTTGTTGAGTGATGGTTGTTATGCTTAATGCGATTGGATGTTGACCCTCATTCAAATGATCTTTTGCCTCATGTTTATGTTAGAAATAGTAAGATATGATCAAGTTTGCTTCTTGCAATTGTTGCCATGAGTGAAGTTAATCTAAGGATAGATAGCTTAGTATGTGTTACTACAAAAAAAGTATTTTAGTGACCGAACTTAGCGACTACACTTAATTGGTCGCTAGATATGAAAATTCAATCGCTAAATATGGAAATTCAATCGCTAAATCGGTGGCTAAAAGGTTTAGCGACCGATTTAGCGACCACCAAACGGTTTAATGACTAGGCAATATGCTACCACATTTGGTGGTCACTAAATGGTTTAGCAACTGAATTTCCATATTTAGCGACCGAATTTGGTGGTCGCTAAACATGAGACAACCCCTTCTCGGAGGTCCCATTTAGTAACCCGAACTCAATTTCTTAACGGTATAGCAAAGCATGATTAGATAAAAATGCGAAATAATTAATACATGAAAGTATTGGCTCCATCAATAAAGCCTACAACCACATCAACTATCTCAGAGTACGCAACTAGTAACATATACAAATTGAAAGCATGGTAACAAAAGATACAAAAATAAAATTACATCAGACTTCCTCTCCTGACCCCAAAACACATTTTACTCAAATCTATATACTGGACATAACAAAACTAAAACTGGCTACCCAAACAAGACTCTAATGAGGATAGCGAGAGCTCCCAACCGAAGCTCTAACGTATACGGTAGTCAGACCCGTATACACCACTCATCGCTGGGAGAAATCAATCTCCCAGAAACGATCGTCCTCCTCGTAGAGTAACTCAAAATCTCTCAACATTGGGATCCGGGGCTCTCCCGCCAACATCAGGCTCCGTAGATGTGTCATCTATCTCCTCAGGCAACTCCTCAACAGGGTCTTCTCGTGCGATCGAGAATAAAATACAACATAGAAGAATATGGGAGATAAGAAACAACAATACATCATAGATAGGGAAACATTTATAAAATAAGATATATAGATAGCAACACACAGACAACATATAGTGTCAAGCAATCATCTCCCAAGTCATTCTCTTTGAGCTACTGTCTCTCACACTCATGCATCTAACAACTATATGGACGCTATTAGGACGCGACATCCCCAACAGATCAAGATGTCCCATTCATCACTATGCCACCCCCCGTAATGCAGGGTTCGGCCAACAACCTTCTAGGCTCAACTCATGGGTACGACATATTCCCCCGCCCGCAGGTCGGGTCAGAATATTCGCCCGTCAACAACTTAACTTACGGCAACGACATATTCCCCCGCTCGCAGGCCAGGTTAGAATATTCGCCTGTCAACAACTCAACTTACGGCAACGACATATTCCCCTGCTCGTAGGCCAGGTCAGAATAATAGCCCGTCAACAACTCAACTTATGGCAACGACATATCCTCCCGCCCGCAGGCCAGGTCGGGACATTCGCCCATTATCAACTCAACTTATGGGTACGATCATCTCCCCGCAGGCAACATCAATAGTCCGTAAGCCAACACGATGATGAACAACAACAATGCAATATGAATCTCACCGACTCATCTCGGGATCAACAACTCAGTGTCTCAACCACAACTTGTACACAACTATGACCAACTTTCTCTGGTATAACCGGGTGTCAACTTTATATCTCAACATAAATATATCAAGAAGGTCTCTAGGTTGAGCACTACAACATATATATATCCTCGAAATCCTCACCACATATTCATCTCCCAATTTATCAGGAATTACTGCCTATCTCTACTCACACAACAATGATCACATTATAAGCAACTATAATCATATTCAATAATCATGTTCATCATATCTACTCGTAGGCATATACTCAAGTAATCCTAAGCATGTTACTAGGCACACATACATATTAATGTGTATCATATTAAGCATACTGACACATAAGCATACAACCTCGACATATCATAAAATCAACCTATCAGCGATAAACCTACAATGCGTAAAACTGCATTGGTACCACCAACTAGTAGTCGCCAATGTGAGTTAGGTGTTGTCGGTTACTCGACCACTAGTAGGGTTTAGGTCGTCCTACGCATATCAATATATATTATTTTATTCTTGCCTCCCCAATGATACTGTGCCTGAATAGTTTCCTGCGCGCTTTCCCGTGCATAAGGAATTAGGCTTGTTAATAGGGTGCAGATAAGGTTGTTTCACTAAAGGAATTTGGGTTAATTATAACCAATTTGAGGAATTTGAACTTCAACAAGTAACTTAGGAATATAAAATCAAGGATAATTCAAAGAGTGTTTTGTAAATGAAGTACTCAGACTCATAATCAAATGAAATCGGACCCCTAACGTTTTTATCTTTTTGTTTTTATCTTTTTGTCTGTCATCTTAGTGTTTTTTTTTAACTAATTGTCCAAATAGAAACCCAAATAGATTTATTTGCATTTATTGCTTGCTTTATGCGTGAGCTCTCCTCATTCCAAAGATAAGTCTAAAGTGAGTTTATCTCTAAAACAAGTAAGAGTATTTATATCCTTGATTTGATAAAGTATATAAAGATATTAAATCGTCAAATAATTTAGTTATTGATGCATTCTTATTTCCTCACTTTAAAGACAAACTCACTTTAGAAGATTTTATTTCTTCAATAAAGTTTGATTTAATTGCATTTGACACTCGTTTAATTTTACTTCTATAGCTATACTTTTTCCCCCTTTGAGAGGTTTGTGTAATTTCAACTACTATCCTTCGAGGGATGTAAATAAGTATAATGATAATATAAACTTCAAAGAAAGTTAAGTTATTTCTAAAACAAGATAAATTCCGGCAGATATAATTTAAGTTAAACTTTAAAATAATTCCCTTATTATTCAATATAAGATATACAAAAATAATAAATTACACTCAAATACAACGTAATATCTCAAGTAGATATCACATTCTAAATATTTAAATAATATTTTTGTTTGGCACGAGTCCAAATGCAATCTAATTTCATTGATGCCATTTATACATAAATAAATTCATATCCTATAAGAAACCATTTCTACAAGGATAAGGTTCTTTAAAATGAGTAACTAAGGGTGTATCTACCCTTAGATCATTTAATGGTTGAGATATCTATACACTTTATCAAATCAAGGGTAGATATACCCTCACTTTGTTCACTTTAAAGACAAATTCACTTTAAAGAAGTCTTTTCATTTTTACAAATAAAGCCATTTCAAAAATAAAGTTTTTCTTATTGAGGAGTGATATATATATATATATATATATATATATATATATATATATATATATATAAAAGGTCCCTAAGCGTCTGAGTGCCTTACTATGTGTTTGATAGTTTTTGCTAAGCGTCTGATCTCTGTGTTTTGATGTATCTAAACATTTAGTTAATGACTTAAATGAATTGTGTGAATATTGCCGATGATTTACTAGAGTGTGCAACATATAAGCATTATATCTAACTTCACATAGAAAATCTCAAGCCAAGCTTTGAAGCGTTTGTTAAACAAGTCAAGCATACTTTCATGATCTTTTATGAAGACCTTTAGCAACATCTTTCAACTAACTCTTATGCGCCTGAAGAATATAGAAGAAGTATTACTCATTTGAAGCGTTAGATAGAAGCAATCAATAAAGAGTAATCTTGATGCGTCAAATATCTCACTCTCTGATATATGTCAAATCAAAGCTCAAAGTAGCGTTTGAAGAGAATAAAGAGAAATCTGTTTTGAAGCAGAATACTTGTTGGAGTGACTGATAGAACTATTTCAAGAAGAATATCTGTTCAAGAAAAGAAAGCATCCAAGAATTCAAGATATTCATCTGGAAATGTCTGAAGTAAAAGAGTGTTTGAACTCAATAAAGTCAAGACATCCTTTTGGTATCTACTTCAAGTCTCACAAGCAAGTCAAGTATGCAAAACAACAATCCAAGCGTCCTATGGAAAGTCTGAAGCAGAACTGTCTGCCAAGCGTCTACAATGCGTCTTGACCCAACACATTGTCAAAATTGGTCAGAAGAACTATTAAATATGTTGAAAACATATTTAATAAGGTCATTTATGACTTCAAATCATACTAGGATCTATTCCTAAAATCAAATGAGAAACCAAGCATCTCTGGTGAATAGTACCTAACAACAACACCCTTAGTACACAACAACAGACTTTTAGAACTGTTGTT
The DNA here is from genome assembly GCA_039655645.1 of Ammopiptanthus mongolicus. Classification (NCBI taxonomy): domain Eukaryota; kingdom Viridiplantae; phylum Streptophyta; class Magnoliopsida; order Fabales; family Fabaceae; genus Ammopiptanthus; species Ammopiptanthus mongolicus. The sequence continues at coordinate 30,120,741 of CM077348.1, read as the reverse complement.
CTGATTAGGGATGGCAATGGGTAGGATATAGGTAGGGTACCCAGATCCGGACCCATACCCGTGTGGGTAGCAACTGAAGTACCCGTACCCTTACTCGCTGGGTACCTAAGTACCCATACCCGCACCCATTACCCGCACTTTAATTAACTAAAAAAATCAATAAATAAATAACAACGTTATTAAAGTCTAAAATATCATGATAGTATACAACAAAAAGGAACATTATTAAAGTCCTACGTTAGGATCTATAGAACTAGGAAGAATAGGAACTCAGGAAGGATAAGAACTCAGGTGATGAATAATTGGACGGCGCTAGAAACTCATGAATAATAGGAAAGTAATAAGCTAACTTTCATTTCAATTCAATATATACATATATATATATATATATATATATATATATATATATATATATCTGCGCAGTAAATTTTAGTAATTGAAACCTACATAATTTCACAGCACAACAAACCTATTAATTAACATAGTTTTCGGCCATCAGCCACTCCAATATTGTCTAGGCAATTGGTCCAATTACATAAGAAACAAGTTCACGGGTCTAATAATAAGGCAATAGTATTTATTTTACATATGGTAGGTTTGAATGAAAAACATCCTTCACACTGAGGAATTAGTTCCAGGATCACCAAAGAGGTAATCCAAGTTTAATATATATATATATATAAATAATTAAAAAATATTAATATATAGATATGCGGGTATGGGGCGGGGTGGGTACTAAGGTACCCGTACCCGCATCCATACCCATTAAATCTTGCGGGTAATTACTCGTCCCCACCCCCGTACCCATTGTGCGGGTAATTACCCTATCCATCATGGGTAATTTTTGCGGGTACCCACTGGGTAAGATACCCATTGCCATCCCTAGTTCTGACTGATTGCACTAAAGAGGAAATCCGCAATGCAAAGACCCCAATGTTGCTCTGATAAAGTATGTACGCTAGTACAGAAGTATCTTCAACGTTCTCAACCATTTAATGCTCTTATCAAAACGACTCTTTTGCATTAATGGTCGCTCAAGACGTGTGAGGAAAAACAACTTTAAAAGAAGACAAAGTCGATGAAATATCTCATAGCAGATCTTTGCCTTGAGGAGACTATTTAAGAATATTTGATGCAGTTTGCAACATAAAGAACCAGAATATTGAACACAGAGAACACATATATACAAAAGATCAAGTTGAAAAGCTATTATACAAAAACCTCTATGCGTTATTCATCGCAAACTCTCTTCTCTTCTTTATTCATTTGTAAATCCTTTAGAGAAGTTCTTTCCTTATAGCAGTCATACCTTTACAAAATATATTCACTGATTGAGTGTTATTCGGTTGACCAACTTACTGTAATCAGAAGTTGTTGCTTCAAAAAAAAATTCATATCTTTGAGAAGCCTGAAGAGGCTTGTATAAAGAATATTTTTTGAGCCTGGAGAGGCTAGGTGTGCAAAGAATACTCATCTGTAATCTAATAATTTATGTGAAAAACTTGGTTAAACTAAGGACTGGACGTAGCCCAAAAGTTAGGGTGAACCATGATAATCTCGAGTGTCCTTCTCTCTATCCCTTAATCATTAATATCGCTTTATTACTGTTTATTATTTATCTATGATTAACCTTGGGGTTAAAGTGTGCATATTCAAATACCTGTTTGTGAAAAGTTTTTGATTACGACATAATTTGTTTTGATAAACCAGACATCTAATAGCGTTTGTGCTTCTACGTTGCTTCTGTTTCTCTGTTAAGCGTCTGCTTACACAGAACTTTTTTTAAAACTTGCTTTTAGAAATAATTTGGGAAAACACAATTCACAATTCAACCTCCCTTGTTAGTGTTTACTTGTGATACCTTCAAAAAAAAAAAAAAAAAATATATATATATATATATATATATATATATATATATATATATATAGAGAGAGAGAGAGAGAGAGAGAGAGGAAATGTATCAAGTGAGAGGAGTGTTTTTATATGAGAGTGAGAGGAGCAAATCTTAGCCTTTGGATCAAACCATGAATGGTCAAGATTAGAACATAAAGTCACATGACATTTTTAAGTAGTCACATGATCACTAACCAATTTTTAGTCTTCACCATCCATGTATGGTTTTAATGGTCAAGATTTGCTCCTCTCACTCTCACATAAAAAAATCCCTCTCAGTAGATATGCCCCCTATTTATATATATATATATATATATATATATATATAATGAGAAATGTTATATCCTACTACAAATCCTCCTACCCACTTAAAGTTAACACATATCACATGTTTTTTTTTGGAGGAAAGTGAAAATTTCATTGAAGGGAGTAAACTTTACAGGATAACGAACATAACCTCTGTATACAAATCAAAATAAGCCAAATCTATCTCCTATAACTTGAGTATAACTACTTTTCTTTACGTTAAGATGCAGCCACCTAAGCTTGGTCATATGCACAACATTGAAGCAACAATTATCAACTAAGATACTAGTCAATTTCAGGCATGCCAAATAAAATACAAGCAAGCACAAAGAGCAACAGATCTCATTCGAACTAGATCAGTTTGTTGTCCTCTAGCTCTCTCAAAGATCGTTCGCCAATGATTCAAATTCGAAGAAGGCAACAGATATCCAATTTCACCCATGACAACTCTCAAAACCTTTAAGGAATAAGGAAAAATGAGGAACAAATGAGCTTGGCCGGTTTCATCCTCTTCCATACACAACACACATCTACTATACATTAACCCTAAATCTTCTAAGCTTGTCTTTTGAAGCAATCCCTCCATGAAAATCCATCCAACCAAAGAAAGCAATCTTTGGAAGGTTAAATCTATGCCAAACAATATATTAACCCAACATACCTGTGGTTTCTCAGGCTGGAAAAAGAGAGAGAGTAAATTGCATCGATGTTTGATTTACCCTATTGCACCACATAATAACAAGGAGAAAGTATAAATAGTATGAGTGCGAATTCGTATACTTCAAAAAAAAAAAAAAAAACGATCTTGATTGGATAACAATAATCTTGCCTCTGCTTGATTTCCACTAACTCTGTACTTGAATACTGCCAATTCATTTCGTACAAGATTCGTAACAAATTATCTTCGTACATAAAATGAAACTTTGTATCTATACAAAATTTCTTTTCTTGATTACTTAAATAATGTCTCAAGGTCACTCGTTAGCATTCTCCTTAAATATAATATCCAAATATCTATATAATTAAATCTTCTTGAGTTGTGACAGATTTCTTCAGTCCTTTCATATTTGCTCTGTTGGATCCATGAGATTGTGCACTTTTTGGTATTTGTGTTTTAGCGTCACTCAGTTGCAAACAAATCTATTTCCTATTTGCCCTTCAAAGCCACATTTGAATGATTTAAAATAACATGACCTTAATAAAAGAGCAGTAAACAAGGACAATTGGACAAAGCAGATATAGGGCCTGTTTGGATTGGCTTATAAATAGCTTATTTGAGCTTATCTACTGGCATAAACGCTTGTCAGAGTGTTTGGAGGAGCTTATGGAAACAGGTTATGAAATGTCCATAAGCTGTTTTCAGCTTATTTTGATAAGCTCTCCAGGATAGCTTATGAAAACAACTTATAATTTATATGAAAAAAGTTTGACTATATTTTCTCTTTAATTATAAAAATAGCTTATACATAAGTGCTTATATGATAAGCATTTATCCTATAAACACTTAATTAAGCTGTTTATCAGAACGGCCGAAAGATTTAAAAGGTCAAAAAGGGTGTTAAGGTTTGGTTAGAAGGGGAAGGGGGAGTCATGAAAATTAATACCAAGATAAGTGAGCGTTGAGTGAAGGGAAGTATTTCATTTAATCCTCTCATCTGCCCCCTTCATTGCATAGGTCCCTCATGTCTTTAAAACCTCACCTCCCCCTCCACACTTATTATCAATCACCAAATCCCAAGTCCCTTCTTCTCATTCTCAAATCTCACCACATTCTTGGGAACTAATATTCCCTTGCACACACCTATCTTGTTTTCTCAAAGTGCTAGCTAAGATGCCTCCCATCTTGCCTGATTTTTCAAACTCAGTGAAGCTCAAGTATGTGAAACTTGGGTACCAATATCTTGTGAACCACATTATCACCCTCACACTCATTCCCATCATGGTTGCCATCTTCATAGAAGTAATACGTTTAGGTCCTAATGAAATCCTCAACCTTTGGAAATCCCTTCACTTTGATCTTGTCCAAATTCTCTGCTCTTCTTTCCTTATCATCATCATAGCCACTGTGTACTTCATGTCAAAGCCACGCACAATCTACCTAGTCGACTATGCATGTTTCAAGCCACCTATCACTTGCCGTGTCCCTTTTGCTACCTTCATGGAACACTCAAGGCTCATTCTCAAGAACAACCCAAAGAGTGTTGAATTCCAAATGAGGATTCTTGAGAGATCTGGTCTTGGAGAAGAAACATGTTTGCCTCCTGCAATCCATTACATCCCACCAAAACCAACCATGGAAGCTGCAAGAGGTGAAGCTGAGCTTGTTATCTTCTCAGCCATGGATTCTTTGTTCAACAAAACAGGACTTAACCCTAAAGACATAGACATTCTTATAGTGAATTGCAGCCTCTTCTCTCCAACACCTTCTTTGTCTGCTATGGTTATAAACAAGTACAAGCTCAGAAGTAACATCAAGAGCTTGAACCTCTCAGGTATGGGTTGCAGTGCAGGTCTAATATCTATCGACCTAGCTCGTGATCTTCTTCAAGTTCACCCAAACTCAAATGCTGTGGTTGTTAGCACAGAGATCATAACCCCAAACTATTACCAAGGTAAAGAGAGAGCAATGCTTCTTCCAAACTGTTTATTCAGAATGGGAGGTGCTGCTATTCTCTTAACAAACCGCAGATCCGAAAGTAAACGAGCCAAGTATAGATTAGTCCATGTTGTTCGAACCCACAATGGTTCGGATGATGAAGCATATCGTTGTGTTTTTGAAGAAGAAGACAAAGAAGGAAAAGTGGGTATTTCATTGTCAAAAGATCTAATGGATATAGCAGGAGAAGCACTTAAATCAAATATCACTACCATTGGTCCACTTGTTCTACCAGCTTCAGAACAGTTACTCTTCCTTCTAACACTCATTGGAAGGAAAATATTCAACCCTAAATGGAAACCATACATTCCTGACTTCAAACAAGCCTTTGAGCACTATTGCATCCATGCTGGAGGTCGTGCTGTGATTGATGAGTTACAGAAGAATCTTCAGCTCTCTACTGAACACGTTGAGGCATCAAGGATGACACTGCACCGATTCGGAAACACTTCTTCTTCATCACTTTGGTATGAATTGAACTATATTGAATCCAAGGGAAGAATGAAGAAAGGTGACAGAATATGGCAGATAGCTTTTGGTAGTGGGTTTAAATGCAATAGCGCTGTGTGGAAGTGCAACAGAAGCATTAAGACCCCTCTTGATGGACCTTGGGCAGATTGTATTGATCGCTACCCAGTTCATATTCCTGAGATCGTTAAGCTCTAGGTTCTCTTAGAGAAGAAAGAAAAAGATTAAGGCTATGTTTGAGCGTTTTAAAAAAGATGGAGTGTAGTGGTTAGTAAAGAAGTGATTAGTAACGGAGTGAAGTGGTAAAAGTATATCACTTCATTGTTTGAAAGTTTAATGAGAGAATTTCAAAGCCCCCAATTTGAAGGGTATAAAAATTGGAAGTTTGAGTGGGATGAAGTGGTTTAGATTACCATCCCTAAACCATCTCACTTCATTATCTACTAAATTCTCAAATAATAGGTTAAGTCTTTTTAATCTTCTCACTCTATTACTAACCACCCCACTTCATCCTCCCAACCATACCTTAAATTTTTTTTGCAAAAACACAAAGGTTTCATTGGTGGTTGGCTTACTTTGATTTCAGTTATCTGCTTACAAAAACATTGAGTAGTAATGGGTCTTTTACTTGCCTCTGCCCCATCCCCTGCTGTAGCCATACCATAATTCTCATTCGTCTGTCATAATGGTTGTCCCACTTGTATTTGTTTTTATTTTTTTACCCCCAAACAATTCCCATTGAGGCTTCTGAGTTTTCATTAATGTGCATCGTGTAAGGGAATCTAATAAATAGACTTTGATTCATAACTAGACCAATGCATCTTTGTTTTCTCGCCACTTCCTTCTCTAACTATCATGCCAAACTTCCAGTCATCGTTTGAATTCGAATTTCATGTTCCACGCGGATCCTTAGAAAGTAAGGAAGCCGAGATCCCTCGACGAGGTAGGCAAATACTACGGATGGATCCTATGATTCCCAATCAGGGGTCGCAATGTGCTTTGAGAGTCTATCCGATGGGTGGTTGCGCGCGTGGAATTACATAAGTATATTAGTTAGACGAGCAGGAGCGTATGTACCCCAATTCGCACCAAGTTTTCTCTGTCGGGCATGGAGAAAGCTCCAAGGATTGACCCGCTCTAATAGGATCCAGTTGCAAAATTTATGATTTAGAAAGATAAGAAATGCCGTGTTGTCAAGAAGGGAGATAGACGCAAGCACCTTAGATAGTGAGGTTATTTATATTATTATTACAAAATTTCCTTTAATATAAATTTGGTATACATTATGACGAATTCAATAAATAACATGTATGTAGGTTAACGAGAGAATCCAATAATTATGATTGAAAGTAGCTTGAGTGAAGTTCATCTCGTGATATTCAGCTGGTGCAGAATGATAAATTAAAAGGATCATAAAAAATCGCCAACTGGTCATGGTGCACTAAAAAATAAAGCTGACTTTTATTAATTAGCAATACATACCAATCATATAATATCCTTTTTATATGCAGTTGGCAAGTTCATTTTCTTTTAAACAAATGTTATTACTTATTAGCATGCTAGCTTGTTTTTTCATATTCCCTATTAACTAATAATAATTTTTATTATTACTTTACAAAATTATAATTGGTTAATAAGTAGTATGAGTAGGTAATTAAAAATGGCAATAGCTTACCCTTTCTTTTGCGGATAAGTCTCTTTTCAAATGACTTTGTCTCTAAAATGAATAAGTAATAATGTATTCGCTATTGATCTGATAAAGTGTATAAATATCTCAAATCATTAAATGATCTAATTGCAAATATACATTTACTTATTTATTTTTTATACAAACTTACTTTAAAGAAACAATGTTCCTCATTTGCTAGGGACATTTTCAATTGCTCTTCCAAGTGAGTAATATAGGGATATTTTCAATTGCTCTTTCAAGTGAGTAGCATTAAATTTTATTTATTCTATTCTATGGGTCTTGTTAAGGGGTCCATGATTGGCATTTGGTTGAGAAAGGGATAGGAATGAAATCTTCTATTTTGTTTTGTGCCACCCGTCTGCCTCCTTAATTAAAATCTGGTAACTCAATATGACAAAAAGCTCTTCATCTATTTATTGGCAATAACTTCCATCTTACTTGTTACTGTTTTATCGAGTTTTTAACATTTTAATTGTATAAAAAAAAATTTGAACATTTAGAATATAATATTTATTTGGCACCATGGAATATTTGAGTGCGGTTCACTATTTTAATACTATATTAAATTAAAATAAATGTATCATATATATGAATGTGAGCCATGTATAATTTGAGTATCGATCTACTTTATGTTCAAACAATATAACTTTTAATTCTAAAAGTGAAAGAAACAAGCAGGACAAAAAAGAACCAATAGTCAAGACAGTGTCTCTATACCCATAAACATTAAACGTACACTTTCTCTCCACTTAACTCTTTTTTAGCAAAAAAGAAAGAAAAAGAGCGCAAGAAAAGTAAGGATATATAGTTTGAAGTTCTTTATAAAAAAAAAAAAAATAATTGGTGTAGAAGGTAGATGTATGAACGTACGTGTAAAAGTAATATACTAGGATACATTGATGTTATTTATATATCAAAAAATATAAACCTTCTTTACACTTATACATTTTAAGTAAATGATTTAATTCACATGCACTTTTCGTGTAAGGATTTTTGACATTGTAAATCAATCATAAATTGATATATTATTAAAAATATTTGATTCTTATCATAACTACTTTGAAAGTCACTCATACCGTAATGCATGATTTCTGATTGGTTGGCAGTGTAAAACACTTTATACTAACAATACATACTTCATATAGGGATGTCAATTTTCACCAGTGCACGGGAATCCCGACGGAGACTATACCCAATTTGAAGCCACGCTGGTAGGGGTGTTCATCAGTTCGGATCGGCTCGATGAACCCGACAATCTGAAGCAATTAAATTGGTTTGTATTTTTTTGGTGTTCGATTCTGAACCAAACTAAATCTAATGATAATTAGTTCGGTTTCTGAGTTCAAGAATTCCGAAACCGAACCAAACCAAACCGATTACTATATTTTATTAGTCTTATATTTTTTTAGTATTGTAATATTTATTATATTATATTTTAATATTTATATATATTTTAATATTTTAAAATTTAATATATTTAAATTTTATATTTTTAAAATTTTTAATTTTTTAATATTTATATATATTTTAATATTTTTCGGGTCCAAACCAAACCAAATTGAACCAACCTGTTCTTGATCGGGTTGGTTTGATTCGGATTTCCTATAAACGAATGCAAATTTGAATCGAACCGAACCAATTGATTTTGATTGAATCGGATTTTTCCATGTAAATCCGAACCAAACTAACCCGTGACCACCCTTACCCGCTGGCGTGGATTTGTTCCCCTCAAGGACGGGGAGAAATCCCCTTGAAGACAATTTGGGAATGGGGATGGGGATCATACTCCCCGCTGCACGGGATCCTTGTGCTCGAGAACAATAATACTCTTTATATATATATATATATATATATATATATATATATATATATATATATATATATATATATATATATATATATATATATATATATATATATATCCCTTAAGCTATAGCCTCTTTGCAAATAGACAGCTTAAGCTATTGATTCTTTGCTATTAATCCTTAACTTTAAGTATTGGTGAAATTAATCCTTCTGTTAACCCATCGTTAAATCAATAACGGTGATCATTAATGATCATTTTTTTTAAATCTTAACCGTTGAATATTTTTTTTTATTTTTTTAAAAGGCAAAAAAATAAAAGAGAAATAGCTCTCTCCGTCATTTCTTCTGGTTCATTCCACTAACCAAAGGGCTCTTGAACAAGCTGGCTAATCATCACTCTCTTCCTCTTGGCTAGGATACTCTCAGACAAAAGAATATTCATTTTTCTAAAGAATTAAGTTCTACTGTGGACCACTTTGATAGTTGATACCACAGTCCACCATAAGTTTTCATCGTTAGATTTATCTGATCTCACAGTAATATGGTTTACCCTCTCGCGCTGATTTTTTTCCCTCTTCCTTATTATTCCCTTCCCTTCGCTTGAACTGCCCCCCTCCGTCGTCCGTCATCTAGGAGAAGGTCGGTCATATGGTTGAGCATCGCCGAAGAAGTTATTGTGGGTTAGATCGAGACGGTATAAATGGAAAAGCGAGGTGACCGTGGCAAGGAACTTGTCAGAGAGGTCGTTGTGAGAGAGATGCAAAGGAACACATCATCTTTCTCTCCAACCGTGTCGTCATCCATGGCCACCATGAGAGACGCAGGAATAGCCACCATGAGAGACGCAAAAATGAAGTTTTCGGCGATGGTGAAACGGGGCGGCGATGCCACACGGTGGTTCGACACGGCGGCGAGACGTAATAGAGGTGGTGTACGGTTCTCTGTCTACTCCATCCATTCGTTGACCACCGCAAAGCATCACAAGAACTCTGCCTCATGACCACGCCCAATCGCCTTCCTCCATCGCCGCTGCAATGGTCTTAAGTTGGCCTACCGCGCATCAACGTCTAACACCCTCAGTTTTCGTTTGCTTGTTATAAAGTGTTGTTATGTGTTATGTATAGTTGTTACACTTGTTATAGATGTCTAGGAACATATTTGGGGTAGTTTGCCTTAGAAAAGGGCCAAATCAGTGAACCTGGTGAGTGAGCACGCCCGTGCTCAATGACCAGCACGCCCGTGCTAAAGGGTTGCACGGACATGTAACGCCCTTCGTTACATTAGTAACCCAAAATAAAACAAGGTGAAATAAAAAAATTTCTTAATATAATAATAATAATAATAATAATAATAATAATAATAATAATAATAATAGTAATAAAAATAATAAAATGGTCTTTACATCATAAAATTCTCAAAATCTGAAATAACATAATCAGTCCAAAAACTCTTAGAACAAGGCGCCAACTAAAAACTCAAACATATAAAATAAAATAACTAAGGTCTAGCCACAAACGATTCCACCAGTACATCATATTTACTAACCAAAGCTATAGATAACACTAAGAAAATATCTCAAGTCTTCAAGCCTCCTCGGTCTCAGGAATATCTTCGTCGTGCTCTAAAAATAACACTACTAATGAGATTGGAAACCCAGTGAATAAAAACAGTTACAAATTATTTTCACAACAGTGTTATTCTCAGCCGACGCAGTAACCGAAAAAACAATCATGACACCTGCTACTTTCGAAAATATTATAATTTTTCTATAACATCAATAAAGTATAATATTCAGACCCAATCATCACATAATTCAAATAACAAACATTTAACATTTAAACCATACACATATTCTTCGAATCATAGGCACACAACAATGGCGTCTCATTGCACACCTCTCTTCATAAGAGGTGTTTCGACATCCCATTCTCTGATGATGTAACTAATTTTCGATACCTCATTCATAGGCGGTATAACTCATATTCCAACATCCCATTTCCTGGCAATGTAACTTATTTTGATACCCCATTCATAGATGTTGCCATATTTTGTGAATATGTGCAGAGTGTCCAAGTGAACACAATCATACAAGTAATAAAGTGGGAATAGAGATCGTTCCCACGAGGATCTAAATGAATTGAATATAAATTCTATTGTTAACTTTTCTAAATAGCTTAATAACATAAAAGCTAATTTTTAACCAATAAAGTAAAAAGAGAGTAGTTAAATCTCAAGCAGTAATTGTAAATTGAAGAGGGGTAAAAAAAACGATAAATGAGGGTTTTCAAACAGAAATGATGACAGTTAGGAAACTAATCCTTTGTAATTTTAACTGCAGGGTAATTCATGCTTCAGGATTCTACAACATTTAATCCAGGAATTAAGATTTGCTTTCCAGCAGTAATAACTGAGTTTCATTAAATACTTCTTATTCCTAAGTTCAAATTAAATTCACTCAGAGAAGCTTTAAGCATGTATAGATACTTAAAGACTTGAAGGCTATTCCTAGCTCATTCAACACAAATAATTTTCAAATTAATTATTTTATCTTTATCCTCTAAACAAGTCCACTAAATAAGTTTTACCAAACTTAGCTAGCTAGTATCTTAGCTTAGTTGATCAATCCAAACTAAAATAAGCATTCACGCAAAGAAGAGGAAAATGAATAACATCCATTGCATAAATCACCCTTAAGTATTAATTACAAAATCATAGAATCCTAGCTAAAGGAAATTAGCTCATCATGAGCATAATGACAAGATAATTCAATAGAATGGTAATTAAAGACATAAATGCGTAAAACAAAATTACAGAGAAGACACGAGAAGGAATGGTGTCTGTTGTAACCTCTGTCCCAACTAACCTAGAAGGAGGCTGACATCCCACTATTGATACTAATGCTCCCCAAATAGGGTTTTTACACTCTCTCATACCTCACTTTTTGGGCTTTACAAATTTCAACCATAATATAATATTCATTGGCCCAATCCCCAAGTACACACCGCTAAGGTATTGCATTTTCTCTTTCCTCCTTTTAGGGCAGCGCTGCAGGCCTTCTTCTCCTTAGTGAAAGTGTGCTGAGCTGACAAATCTTTAGTCTTGTAGTGATTCTCTTCTCAGACGCTGCAGCATTCCATAGCAATTCCAAAGCAGGTCTTTTCAGCTCAAATACCTGATTTCCTGCTCAACGCTTCAAACATCTTTTTAGTTATCAAATTACAAAATTAACAACTTTTTTAGCATATGGACAATTCTCTCAATTATTATTTCATCCAAACAAAACAAAACTTTATTTTCCTAAATTACTCAAAACAAGAACAATGATTCTATTAAAAAGATAGTAATAACTCTTATTTCTAAGAGTTATCAGAAATAAGAGTTATCAATAGGCGGTATAACTCATTCAACAAACATTTTTATTGATAATCTAATTTTCATGTCAATTCAACACTATATCACACTTATCATATAAGAGAATGCCAAAACATCACATAGATATTCCAAAACTCATCTATATTTCATGATAATTACATCACATACAAAGCATGCCAACTCAATCATCAAGGACCACAAAATTCACATAGTATAGACATTCAATCATGGCATTCATATCTCTAAAAATTCTAATTAAACATTAATTTCTTTATTGTACAAATTAAACCCCCAATTTCAGAAAATAGGATTTGGCCAAAACATGTGTTTTTCCATTGAAATCTCACTATAAATCATTATATAAACCAAACCCCTTTTACAAAATTCATTTGCACCATGGAAGGGTAAGAAAATGTCGTTTTTACTCACCTCTTGAAGACCTCCAAGAATCTCCAAGCGTCACCCACGAACACGCCAAGAAAATACTCCAAGATCTCCTACTTCTCTTCCCTCTTAGGCTCCTTCTTGACCAGCTTCACCCTCTCCAAGAACTTGATTCCACAAAGATAGCAAACGAGAGTTTCTAGAATGTTATTAGGGTTTGTAGTCGCACTAGGAGTATTAGGATTGGTTTTTATAGGGTTACCCTTGTTTCCTTCTTTTAAAATTCTATTTTTAACGCGTCCTAACAAAGAGCACGAGCATGCTCGCGATTGGCACGACCGTGCCAATCAACGTCAAAATTCGCGTGATTTGCGACTTGGTCGTGCTCCCTTTCCTAGTCAACTTGGTCAAAGGTAAGGCTAGTCTAGAGAAACCTTCTATGAACTTCCTATAGTACCCTGCCAATCCGAGAAAACTCTTCACTTCAGTCACTAACTTAGGTTGTTCCCACTTTAAAATGGCATCTACCTTAAAAGAGTCAACTGCTACCCCCTTCCTAGAGATAGTATGGCCCAAAAACTTCATCTTATCACGCCAAAACTCGCACTTCTCTGGTTTGGCGTATAGGTGCTCATCCCTCAATATCTGTAACACTAACCTCAAGTGCCCCTCGTGGTCTTCGGGCGTTCTAGAATATATAAGAATATCATCTATGAACACCACCACGAAGCTGTCCAAAAACGGCCTAAAAATCCAATTCATGTAGTCCATGAAAACGGCAGGGGCATTGGTCACACCAAAAGGCATCACTACATACTCATAGTGTCTGTACCTAGTCCTAAAGGCTGTCTTAGGAATATCTTCGCCTTTAACTCTAATCTGATGGTACCCAGATCTCAAATCTATCTTAGAGAAAACTGTCGCTCCTCTCAACTGGTCTAACAGATCATCTATCCTAGGCAAAAGGTATTTATTCTTGATGGTTACCTTGTTCAACTACCTATAATCAACGCACAACCTCATACTGCCATCCTTCTTTTTGACCAGGAGCACTGGTGCTCCCCAAGGTGACACACTAGGCCTTATGAACCCCTTTTCTAACAACTCTTCTAACTGTTTCGTAAGCTCACTCAGCTCTAGGGGTGCCATTCTATAGCGTGCTACCGAAACAGGTCCACTCCCAGTTACTAGATCTATGTTAAACTCAACCTCCCTAGTTGGCGGTAAACTAGAAACTTCCTTAGGTAAAACATCTTGGAACTCACACACTACAGGTATTGCCACTATTTCACTCTCAGCCTCTATCTTAGCATAAAAGAGAAGTATATATCCTTGAGCTCCCTCAACTAAGTAGTTATGGCAAGACACAGCAAACCCGATAGAATTGGTTACACAAGGATCAATAGTCATAGGTTGTGTAGCAATGGATATGGTTTTATCAAGAACAATTTATAACAGCATGGTTAGAGGACAACCAATCCATACCAAGGATAACATCTAGGCCCAACATAGGCAAGCATATAAGATGAATAAGGCAAGGCACATCCTGATATACTAAGGGGCAATTCAAGCAAGCAATGGAGGTAACTAGTTTATCCTCCGCAGGGGTAGAAACATGTAAATCAAATGGCAATTTAGAAATAGATAGGGACAAATTTTTCACATAATATAAGGATATGAATGAATGTGTAGCTCCTGAATCAAGCAATATATTGATTTTTCCTTCTTTAATTAAACTCATACCATGTATCAGACCATCTGAATCCTTAACTTGCTCTTCTTGGAGCGTAAAGACTCTTCCCTGATTCTGTGGCCTCGGTTGGACTTGTTCTCCACCTCTGCAGACTCTGGCATAATGTCCCACCTTCCCACACTTATGGTAAGTGGTCTGTGCTGCTGGACACGCGCGACCCATATGATGCAAACCACACTTGTAGCATCCAGTGCCTCTATCAGTCTAAGCCCTTTGAACCTGCTTCCCTTTGTCGATGGTAGTCACAGGTCGCAAGTATTGTTGAAACTTGCCATCCTTTTTCTGGAACTTATTCACTATGGTTGGGTAGTCCTTGATCTTAAGTATACCGATGAAACTCTGTAGTTCAGGCTTCAATCCTTGCTCAAACTTTATGGCTTTCCAATCATTCTTGGGATTCTCTCTCAGATACCGTAAGAACCTTGCCAAGCTCTCAAACTTGGCCATATACTCACCTACGGTCATGTCTCCCCGACGGAGTTGTAAGAACTCTAATTCCTTCTATATGCGAACATTGTGAAGAAAGTACTTTTCTAGAAACTCTTCCTTGAACCTGTCACAATATATGGGAATTTCTTGGGCTAGCAAGCCTCCCCTAGCACAATTCCACCAATGCTCAGTCTCTGACTCCAACATAAAGGTAGCAAAATCCACCTTCTGTGCGTCGTTGCATCTCATCACTCTAAATATTTTCTCCATCTTCTATAGTCACTCCTTAGCCTCCACAGTTTCAGGACCGCCGCGAAAGGACGGTGGATTATTTTTTTGAAACTGTGATAAGTCCACATACTGAGAATCCTGAGCTGCAACCATTCCAGCGTTATTCTAAGCGTTACCGTTATCCTTCATCTGACGGAGTGTCTCCGTCTGCTCTTGCATGACTCTGGTCATTTCGACCAAAGCTGCCGCAAGCGCACCATTAGCGTTAGCCCCATCCCCGCCAGTAGCCATAAATCTGCACACCACAAATCATACACTGGGTTGATCAGGTCCAATATCTCAAAGAATCGCATGCAGCATATATAACTCTAACAAGCAGTCATATGCGCCCATATTAAATTTTTGAAAAACAACCCATTACCACAATCCAATTTAGGATTGAATTGCTCTGGTACAAAAAATATAACGTCTTTCGTTACATTAGTAACCCTAAATAAAACAAGGTGAAATAAAAAAAAATTGTAATATAATACTTAACGTAATAATAATAATAATAATAATAATAATAATAATAATAATAATAATAATAATAATAATAATAATAATAATAACAAAATGGTCTATACATCATAAAATCCTCAAAATCTGAAATAACATAATTAATCCAAAAAATCTTAAAACAAGGCATCAACTAAAACCCAAACGTATAAAATAAAATAACTAAGGTCTAGCCACAAATGGCTCCAGTACATCATATTACTAACTAAAGCTATAGATAAAACTAAAAAAATATCTCAAATCTTCAAGCCTCCTCGGTCTCGGGAATATCGTCCTCGTGCTCTGAAAATAACACTACTAATGAGATTGGAAACCCGGTGAATAAAAATAGTTATAAATTATTTTCACAACAGTGTTATTCTCAGCCGACGCAGTAACCGAAAAAACAACCATGGCACCTGCTACTTTTGAAAATAATGTAATTTTTCTATAACATCAATAAAGTATAATATTCAGACCAATCATCACATAATTCAAATAACAAACATTTAACATTTAAACCATACACATATTCTTCGAATCATAGGCACACAACAATGACGTCCCATTGCACACCTCTCTTCGTGAGAGGTGTTTCGATATCTCATTCTCTGGTAATGTAACTATTTTTTGATACCTCATTCATAGGCGGTATAACTCATATTTCAATATCTCATTTCCTGGCAATGTAACTCATTTTCAATACCTCATTCATTGGTGGTATAACTCATATTCCAACATCCCATTTCTTAGCAATGTAACTTATTTTCGATAGCCTTTTCATAGGCGATATAACTCATATTCCAACATCCCATTTCATGACGATGTAACTTATTTTCAATACCCCATTCTTTGGTGGTGTAACTCATATTTTCGACATCCTATTTCCTGGCGATGTAACTTATTTCGATAACTCATTCATAGGCGGTATAACTCATTCAACAGACATCTTTATTAATAATCTAATTTTCATGTCAATTCAACACTATATCACACTTATCATACAAGAGCATGCCAAAACATCACATAGATATTCCAAAACTCATTTATATTTCATGATAATTACATCACATACAAAGCATGACAACTCAATCATCAAGGACCACAAAAATTACATGGTATAGACAATCAATCATGGCATTCATATCTTCAAAAATTCTAATTAAACATTAATTTCATTTTTGTACAAAACCCCCAATTTCAGAAAATAGGATTTGGCCAAAACATGTATTTTTCCATTGAAATCTCACTATAAATCATTATATAAACCAAACCCCTTTTCCAAAGTTCGTTTGCACCAGGGAAGGGTAAGAAAAGGTCATTTTTACTCACCTCTTGAAGACCTCCAAGAATCTCCAAGCGTCACCCACGAACATGCAAAGAAAATCCTCCAAGATCTCCTACTTCTCTTCCCTCTTAAGCTCCTTCTTGACCAATTTCACCCTCTCCAAGACCTTGATTCCACAAAGATAGCACAAGAGAGTTTCTAGAGTGTTATTAGGGTTTATAGCCACACTAGGAGTATTAGGAATGGTTTTTATAAGGTTACCCACGTTTTCCTCTTTTAAAATTCTATTTTTAATGTGTCCTAACATAGAGCATGGTTGTGCTTGCGATTGGCACCGTCGTGCCAATCAGCGTCAAAATTCGCATGATTTCCGACACGATCATGCTCCCTTGAGCACGAGCGTGCCAAACAGCGCCAAAATTGTCCATTTTCTTACACGGGTGTGCGAACAATTAGCACGACGCGGCTCAGACTGTGCTCTTCTAGCACGGGCGTGCTCATCCTACTATGACAGATTTTTAATCTTAAAACTTTCCTTTTTATTATCTTGATCGATATAATACCCTTAAGGCTCAAAGTTAACCATTATAAGCCTCCCCAACACTTTATTAATTTTATTTTCTAAGATTATTATCTCTTTTACCTTCATTCAATTCTTGGGATGTTATAGGTCGTGCTTCACGCACAGCAGCAAAATTTTAGTTGGGCTTTTGTTCAGCCCACTTTACCTAATCTTTTTATATACCTAAGCTTTCGACCTAGACTGCTCACAAACGCTTTATTAGACTCATAAAAGTTGTCTCATCACTCTCCAACAAGGATTCCTGAACCCCTTTCCAAGGATTCTTGAAGGAGATCAACCTTGTTTTTTATCGTTCTTCGTTGTTCTTCGCTTGAGTGACGTCGCTGCTGTCGTGGTTGCTTTTCGTGGTTGGTTCTCGCCTTTGTTCCTGATCTCTCAATGTTGTGATCATGAGGTCGAGCGTTCATGAGACGTGACCTTGTGGACCTTCATTCTTCCCTTTCTCTTTGAGACCGTCATATCAGGTATGGGGGAAGGAGGTCAATATGAATATATAGGTTTTGGGATAACATAAGATGAAGGGTTAACCCATTACCCTAGTTGTATGTGTTGGTGTAAGCCCAATTGGTCAATGTATTTTGAATAGATAATCATTTGTATCATGATTTTGATCATATATATTATATATGTATACGACATTTATTTATTGTTTTATATTTTATAATCATATTTATAGCATAATAAAGTCCTTAGAATAGGTAGTTCATTTAATGGAACGTCAAGTATGACTTGATCGTGAGACACAGTTAAATAATAGAACACTATTATTAAATTATCAATAGTCAAGTATTATTATTAATAAGGACAATAATAATACATCGAGACTATTATGTGAGTGTACTGATGACCACATCTCACGAGTCATAGACCACTACAAGAAAACCCGCTAATACCGACGGCCGTAACGGCGACAGTAATTCAGGAATTTCCGACGGCCTATGCCGTCAATAAAAAGCGAAACCAGTTTACCAAAGGCTCTAACCATCGGTAACTTTACCGAGGATAAGACCGTCGGTACATCCGTCACTAATTTTGGCGCAACTAGGGACCAAATATTCCCGCTGGATTTCCGACGGTTTAAGCCGTCGATAATGGTACTTCAACTTAAGGTCATTGGTAAGGGTTCTTCAAACTTACCGACGGCCTAAACCTCGGAAAGTGTCTTTTCGCTTTCCCGAGTTAACGGTCATATTTCAAGGTTTCCGACGGCCTAGGCAGTCGGTAAGGGTTCTTCAAACTTACCGACGGCCGTAAGTGTCTTTTCGCTTTTCCAGGTAACGGTCACATTTCACAGTGTCCGATGGCCTAGGCCGTCGGTAAGGGTATTTTAACGTTACCATCGGTAACCACTATAACAGAAAAGGGATTAGACAGTGTTTATTTTTTGCCTACAACAGCTCTTATAAGCGCTGTTCATGTAACTGCTGTGGTAGGTTGGAAGGCAAAGGCAGCGATTCTGAAGCGCTATCTAAAAGATAATTAGACAGCGCTTCGTCTTTGTTGTGACTAAGACAGCGCTTCGAGGAAGCGCTGTCTATACCCTTATTTTTTTTTTAAAAAAAATTTACATTCTTTTTTCAATTATTCCCTTGCACTCAGCAAAACCAATACATACCAGCTACAATTGCTCATCAAAACCAGTACATCTCTACCAAAATAACCATTCAAGTATAATTTCTATACTTTACTAACACAGTATACAAAAGTAAGGTTAACTTAGTTGCATATACAAAAAGTAGTCTGCTCTTAAATTTTCTACTACACTAACAGTACTGACAGAGGGTCACTAACAACACTTATATACACTATGTACACTACATACTATAGCTTCACTACTTACTATACACTTACACTAGCTAGCTGCAGGTGCACTTCATATATATCCAAGCTTGTTGCTGCCCCTGCACACAAGATACACACAACTTAAATTTACAACACATCAACAAATTACATACACACACACACAATCACTTGCACAATGCACACAAACCTAATAGGAGAGGCACTACTCTAACTTATAACATAATAGTATATGTGTACTCTACCTTTATTTTTGGATAAAATTCATAACAACATAGCAACACCACTCTTCCCTGAGTTCAATAAGTTGGCCATCATAATATATGTCACATTTACACTCAGGAAAGTACTGTGAAATGAAAATTAAATCAATTAGAATTAAAGTACATTCAATTAATGATAAAATGTAAGTGTAATTTAATTATTAAACTAGAGCTAAAATTACATACTGTCGTTGGGATTTGCCTTTGATTTTGAACGACGATATCTTTGACAAATTTCAAGACATAGTAGCCACAATCGTCGCTATTCGGTTGGCGGGGGCACCGAAAATAATAAATTAAAAGTTTCAAGTTAATTTTTAACCTAAATAATTGCATAAGAGTTTTTGTAAATACCTCTATAGATATCCACTTAGTCTTGGATGACTTAGAATATCCCGACTTGGCTCCTCCACTGCAGGCACGATGAATTAGCAAAGTCCTGATTTCAAAATCAAACAACTTCATTAAGTTACATAATCATGATCACTATTTATATATATGAAGATAAAAATAAATGCATATATACTTAATGATTGTAGATATCCTTCATTTTTTGGCGAATGTTATAGTCAGTATGCAAGGGGTCTAAATAGGACACTATGTCTTCTTTGGGATTGATCGCTAACAATACCCAATGTTGCCTACAAAAAGGTTTATTATAGTTAGCAATCATCACATTTCACAAAAGAAAACAATATCGCTAACTATGTGATATACTATATGATTTAATGACTCACCCTGCATTGCACGGTGACAAAAACAAGGTCTCATAATCTGGATTTGCTAATGACAAGCGATCAGCTATATATTGTTTATGCCCAGATCCTACTTGCATAGCTGTTCGTAAAGGGCATAGAAATCTGAACCTCTGAGTCCTTTGTTCAGGTACCAGGAACATATGGTACAAGTATCTAAAATTAAAACATGTATATAAATTAATAGATTAATAATAAATCAAAATTTTAGACGAGATATAACCTTTAAAGTTTGATGTAATACCTGAGATATACATTAATAACAGAGAACCCCAGCCATTCATGATTAAGGATTTCTTTGATTTTCGTATCACCACCGAGCATTAATGTGTGCTCATAACCCAGAATGTCTTCCTCCATATGAATCATGACTTGATCATTCCCCAATATTGTTAGCATATGGACTCTAAGGTAGACTATGAAATCTGTACCATGTGCTACAAGAGCCCGAGAGGGTTGAGATTTGTTCCCGTTTTTGACTGGGGATGTAACTGACCCCTTTGTGTGCTCCTTGCCAGCTAAAGTAGGGGAAGGCCAAGGTTTTGTCACTTTCATGCCAACTGTGTTCTCTGACCCTTTGCCCTTGCCCTTGGATTTAGATTTGGATTTTTGGGGTGCCTATATAAAAAACATTGCAATACATTAATGAGTTAGTGACCACCTAATTTAACAAACATATATATGATAATGAATCCTATTTATTGACATATACCTTGTCACTTACACCTATGAGGCTGATTGGCTATGCCACATAGGTACCTATTGTCTATTCCACTGTCATGACATCTGCCTCCTCAAGTGGTACAGGCAATGGTGCATCACCCTCAACACCAAACTCAACTGCAACTTTCACATGACTAGGAGGCAATGGTCGGTTATGCAGTGTCACACCCGGTTCGTTATAGACGATCCCCCTAGCTACAATGCGATGAGTTGGGCTTGACAAATATAAGTTGCATGGGTTGTTGCCCTAAACCAGTGATAAACAAAATATTAATATGTGAACTGTCAATGCAATACGTACAAGTAAAGAAAACAACGTAACAATTATTACCTCAGGAGGCATACGAGTGCAACTATCTCTGACACTACGTGGAGTAGGTAAATCAGGCTCATGCTCATGCTTAAGTCCCTCCACCGTTGTCTTGTTCTGTATGCAGCTTTGCAACTCTCGAACTTATTGCACTAGATCAGCTACTTCCCTCCTCAACTCCGCCACTTCAGCAACATCTGCTTGTTTGGCGCGTTGTTGTGCTCCTACGATAGTTTTCTGTGAGGGACCAAATCCCACGCCCCTATAGCGACCAGGATACTCTTTAGCGGGTATGGCTCTGGCAAGGATGTCATGGCGACCAATTGTGAACACCTCATTTTGACCGGATCTTTTTTTTTTTTTTTTTTACTTAAATGTACCAAAAAAAATGGAAAAGAATCAAGATCATAAAAAAGTCTTTTTTTATAGAAATCCAAAAAAAAAAAATGATAAAAGGAAAAATCACAAAAATATTTTGAGCTTCATTTATTTATTTTTGCTTGCATTTAAAATATAGAAAAAATCTAAAAATAAGATATAACTCACAAAAATATTTTAATTTCTTGTTAACACAGTTTCTTTTATAGATGAAGAAATAAAAATGAAACATTTTGTTATTTTTAAGTTGTGTCTTGTTTATAATACTAATAAAAAAAAATAATAAGAAGAAAAAATGTCTTTGGGCCAATAAACCAAGTTTCAGCCCATACCCTTGCTCCAGAACCCATTTCCCTTGCTCCATAACCCGTCTCTCTCCTCCATAACC
Source organism: Ammopiptanthus mongolicus (assembly GCA_039655645.1). Lineage (NCBI taxonomy): Eukaryota > Viridiplantae > Streptophyta > Magnoliopsida > Fabales > Fabaceae > Ammopiptanthus > Ammopiptanthus mongolicus. The sequence goes on along the minus strand of CM077348.1, from coordinate 30,098,728 downwards.
CGTCTATCTCCTCCCATAACCCGTCTCTCCTCCATAACCCGTCTATCTCCTCCATAACCCGTCTATCTCCTCCCATAACCCGTCTCTCCTCCCTCTCAAGAAAAAACCCTAGCCGCAGCCCTCTCTCTCTTTCCCCCATTCTTTCCTTTTCCTCTTCCCCTCCATCAATCTCTCCTCATCACCCCTCTTTCCTTTCTCAAACCTAGCCGCACAGCAACTCTCCCCTCTCTTCTTTGTTTTGACCAAATCATGGTTGATTTCTTTCCTTTCTAGATCTGTGGCACCCTCAAACCCAGTGCCACTTTCGTAACTCAAAACCCTTAATGAAACGATAAATAAAATTTCGCTGGTTTTACTTTCGGAAAATATATCTTTTGTGTAAGCAGATTCTGGAAATCGTGACCAAATTTTTTTTCATTAATACATAAACTCACCACTCCGGATAACAGAACTACTCATATACAATAATTAGAACAAGATATATATATATATACACATATATATATAATGGACAACAAGCCCCTTTACAAAAGAACGAATGATTACTATACTTTCTAAAAAGCTATAAAACTAGGCAGCGGCAGTCTGGAACCATATCTCTAAAACCTATGGCCATCAGTAGCCGTTAACAGACTACCCAAAAACCACTGCCTCAAAAAAAGGGTCTACACCCTAAGCTGGTCCGACTAATGGAAACCATTGGACAATCCCCCGGAGGGAAGTCCAATGCTGGGACCAGAGGAAGAACTCTGGGAACCTACATTCCCGTTCCCCTGTGGATGGGGATCGGAAGCATCCGAAGAATGATCCTCCGGGTCTTCCTGAGGATCTTCCTCAGGGTCTTCCTCCTCCTCCTCCTCTTCCCCCACATCTTCCACGACGTGCTCGCCCGCTACCAAAACAAAAGGCGGGGGAGGCGTCTGGGGTAGCTGTTGCTGCGGGGACTGTGCAGCGGGGGCGACCGACTCGATCACACCCTGCTCCATAAGGGCCTGCAGCATCAGCCCGATGGGAGGGAGAGGCACCTGGATGGTCTCCACTGTCCGAGTACTCTTCCGCGGTCCCGTCTCAGTCGTTCCGCTTATAGTGCAAACTGGTCCCGTGTACGCCGCACTTTCCACCCCTGGGTGGATAACCCAAGCGGCTGGGTCTGTCCTTCGATCAAACGCTAGGACGCGCATCCCGGAGTGCGCTAGGTGATCCGGCTCTGGCTCCATCTGTAAACACGATACAATATATATCCAAGGACAACCCGTCCAAAAACATGCAAGGGTGAGAAACCAATATATGAATCCATAAACAACAACTATATGCCCAATCCACACAACAGACTCATATACTGTGACTCACTCAAATCGTCATATAACATGGCATATATCATTAAGTATAAATGGCAATAAATGCACAAGGGTTTTGTACCCCACAATCAACGTTATCTCCTAAACGTATGCATGGCACTTCCATATATCTCAATATTCACACTAGATTACTAGATTTCCGGAAATCCCATCACCATTCGAAATGAGCTGATCAGGCTCCAATATGTGGCCCAAAAACGAGTACTTTGAATCCCATGACACTACGCGATTCTCACATGGGGGCGCAATCAGAAGTACTCCACAAGAAAACGGTCATACTGCATTGTCCAACTCAAGGCACAATACGTTCCCAGAACACGTATGACACCATTGTCCATCAAGGCACAATGTTATGACAAACAAGTCATCTCAGGTTCTCCCTGTTTATCAAGGTCCCCCGTATCACGGCACGTCTGCCCCGCATTTAATGCATGAGAAACCTATCTAGTTTCCGATAATGGATCTTTGTCGCATCAATATTTCCTCGTTGTAGCATCAACGCTAACAACCACCATAATGTCTTAGACTCTTTAAGCCTCAAAACATATTTTCTCAAAACAGGACACTTAGCCCAAAAACAACTTAAATCCCAACACCCCTAACCGATGCACCAGTCAAGGACGTTGGATTCAAGATCATAAAAACATCCTCAAGCTTACAGGACCACAAAGATTGTCCCTAAGCCGACAGGACCATAACTAACACGGATCCTTGATCCACGTGTTCTGCAGAACCCTAGAACCCCGACGTCTCGGTTTCTAGTTTCTAAGCTTTAAGCTTTAAAACCACTTTCCTTGAAAACTCGAAAACCAAAAACCCAAAATCTCCGATACTTACACAAAGTCATCGGGATCGGTTTTCCATAAAACAAAACTTGGTCCAGAGACCATTTCTTTTTCTTTCGTTGTTTTTCGGTAAAATACGAACTTAAAACAAAACTTGCACAAACTCATTTTTCTTGAATAAACTCAGTATGACTTCGGAAACCACATTACTCAAAAGGGTTTTCTTATCAAATTAAGACATAGTGAAGGTTTCTAATGCCCTATTTGCTTTTAAACTTCACTTTTCCTTATCAAAACACATTTCAGACTTTTAAAACTTTTAAGTTACACGATGTCGGATCCTAATCAAAATTTGGTCCTCTAATGCCTAAATCCCACAGCAGGGCACACATTACATCCATATAACCATTCAGCAAGTATAACATGCATTCAACTATATCAACAGTTACATCAATACATCAGCACATCAATGCATATTCCAATCAACAACAGTCAATCAAGAAATTAACTAACATCATGATATAACTATTTAAATACAATACAAATACAGTACAAATACAGTACAAACACCGATGCAGCACATAGCCGTCGGAAATGGAATTCCTCAGGTTTATCCCCTTACCTCTTGTAGCTTCCAGTTCAACTCGGAACACCCGATCAACTTGTTTCTCGTCCCAACACGCTGCCGATCACTACATACACGTAAAACATATCGGCATTAACTTACAAAACGAAGATTTCTCCTAATGCACCACCCCTAGGGTTCGGCCCTATTACACTAAAAATAGCTAGGGAGCTCCAAAATTTCTCATTTTCTGGATAACACCCTAACTAAGTGTGACAGCCCTAGATATCAGATCAGATCATCAAAAACCAACCAAAACCCTACCCTACACCCATAGGGGGGTTTCGGCCCCTATCTAGAAAACATAGCTATAGGGATTTCTTGGCTCTAAGCTCTTGGATCATACAAGTATGTCATGAACCTAGGCCATAGAAACTGGTTTGGTACAGATACGATTTTCCTACAATTTTTCATGGATTTTCAAAGATTTTAGGGACAAAACCCTAACATCCTTGATCATGAAAATATGAGGAGAGAAAAGAGAGATTGAGAGAGATAGAGTTGAACTACTACCTTCTATGAAGCTTTCCTCCAAGATTGGTGAAGATTACTCCACAAAAACTCAAGCTTTCTACCTCCAAAAATGGAGATTTTGAGAAGAAAAGAGAAAGAAGAGAAAGGAAGAGAAAAGAAGAAGATGAGGTGACTTTGGGGGAGGGGGCTGCCGAAAATGAGGGAAAGAAAATGAGAGGATGAGGGTAAAAGTTGTTAGATATTTAGGGTTTATTAGTTTAATAATAGGAAAGGTAAATTGGTAATAAAATTAACCAAGGGCAATTTGGTCAATTCACATCCCGATATTTGGAATCGTCCCGACACTCGTATGAATTCCTCAAATTACTTGATACAATTTTGGTATGAAAAACATCTGATCGTGGGTCTCGAAAAACCCTAAGACAGCTCGAATCGTCTCCTCGATCGATTATCGGCCCGAATATAAAATATTATTTATATTTTGGACGTCAGGACACATTATAGGAAAAAGATAGAGGAATATATTCTAAGACTAATGGTTTCGTTCATTAGTCCAGATTAGGTCGTGATAGTAGAAAACACTATCATCTGAAAAACGTAGATCGGTTTTCGTTCGAGTTTTCGACCCAAAACTTAACCGAAAGATCCTACGATTTTATAAAACAAGACTATGATCTTAGTTTTTCCAAAATCATTTTCTAAAGCACAGATAAAAATATAAACTCATTAATTGAGTTTATCGTCCTTAGAAAGCACGAAAAATCGGGGTGTTACAAGATCCCTCTTTGTATCACAATCAGATGCGGATCTCCATCTCCGAAGGTTGCGCGCCCAAATCGCGAGGAATTTCGCGAAATCTCTTAGTCTAAGCAAGGTAAGTATCAATCCCATCTATTTCCCCTTCAAATCAGGAAGATTGATTTCAGTTTTGGTTGATTGGCAGGAGAGAGAGGCGTAGGGTTTTCGCCTATATAACTGGGAAAAAAGGCAACAGAGGGGGACGGCCAGAGGGGACCGAGAGAAGCAAAAATTGGAGACAAAAAGGAAGAAGCGTGGGACTGAGATTGAGAGAGATTAGAAGGAGAGACAGTGAGAGAAGTCGAAAAACAGAGGGGGGGAGACAGGGACAAAATTCGAAAAACAGAGGGGGGGATTGACGGACAAAGAAAAAGATACAGAGAGCAATTTGAGGGAGATTAAAGGGGGACTGAGGAACTAACTCACACCAAAGAAACACTGATGGCAGAGGCGCATACCCAAACAGAGGACGGAGCACAAGAGTGATACACCCACACTGAGAGGTGAACGAAGGAGGAGCGAAGGGGCAGTGAGCAAACGAAGGAGACCCATACACATTGAGGAAGAGATTGCCCGAATGTTGAATCTCTGATAAGGAGGAGCGCAGTTCTGATTGGGGAAAGATTTAGCACTCTTATGGTTGTTCGTAGCGTTGGTAAATCACAGTGGCATTTTTTTTTTTATCTGTATTAAACCTGTTTGGATTGACAATGATCACTGAATATTCTTGCCTTAATTCTGTTTGATGTAATGTTCAAACCATCGATTTATTTAATGGTGATTATTAGTTTGTTATCATATGATGATGCTTGTTGATGGCTGAGCATGAGTATAGGGCTGTTAAGGCAATTGAATCAATTCTAAGGGCCGTCTGTTACTTGTTTTATTCCCTTTGTGACTTTGTTGAATAGCAGAAAAATCTCATTAAGGAAAGGTATAGTGTTGATCAAAGATGTATGAGGTTTCTTGAGATTTTGATTGCCCTGTCTGGTCAATCTAATTGGTGTGGAAAATAATGAAAGTATGATGTTTGATGTAAAGCTTGAATGGCTATAACATGGAGTTTGGTATTCTTTTTTGGGATAATCTGCTTATTATTCATGTGATCAAGTCAATAAAAAATTGAGTTTATTCTCCTGATAGGTTGCTTTAAGAGTATTCACTATTTTGGATATTTTTGGTGATTCATGCGTTGCTTTTATCATTCTACTGACATGCTTCATTTGTGAGTTGTGTATTGTTCCTTTGGTGATTGAACTCTCCAAGTAAATGATGTAACCTTTGGCTTCATACATGACTGGTGCATTGACTGAGTGCAAATTAGAGGCATGGGTATAATAGATCAGGTGGTGCTGGTTCTTTTTGTATATAAAACAGCTGTTGTTTTACTTTGAAATGTATGAGGATAAAAATTTTGTTTGGTGCTAGGCATGGTTACTGGTGGAATATAATACTTCCCTACTCGATTGATATAAATAAATAATAATTTAACAGATGTTACTTAGGGATGCTCTATGGATTAAAATGCCCTGTTCAATCCCCTAGATTCAAGGTTACCCTATGGTTATGTGCCATGTTTAACCTCACTTAGGATTTTTTCAATCTTTAACAATTAGAAGTAAAATAAATTCAAAAATAAATAAATTCAGAAATAAAAAAAGGGGTTACAAAAGAAAATCCATTTTCGTATTTTAGTTCTTGAGTCTTATTAATTAAAACATTTAAATCTGCTTTTTTGGGATTGCTCTATGAACAGTATCATGCTCAATCCCTTAAATTCGAGGTTGCTCTATGGATTTATGTATCATGCTTAACCTCGTTATGAACCTGTCAATGTAAATTTTAAAATACAAAATCAACAAAAAACTAAAATAGATAACGTAATAAAATAATTTTCTCCCCAACCTTTTATTTTATTTTTGTGAAGTTTGATTCTTTTTTCATTTTATATTCTCGTAAATTTTTCTTTTTTTTGGGGTAAAATACGTATGTTAAAATTCGTTAATTATTTGCATAATTAATTTGGGTAACCGTTTTCTTACGGGTGCACTAGGGGTGTTGTGGGGTTAAGTCCTCATCCTTCCCTATGCGCAAGCGACTCCCGGACTCGATATGGTTCCAAAGATCATTTTTTAAGGTTTTTCCAATTTTTTCCGAATAAAATAAAATTGGTGGCGACTCTACAAAATTTTTAATAAAACATTTTCTCTTTTTTCGCCGTTCCTTTGCGATTTCGGTGACGACAGATGGCGACTCCACTGGGGAAAATTTTAGAGAGTCAAGCCCATTAAAATTAATTGTGCAAATCTTTAATAAATTTTAACTTATTTGTTTTACCCTTTCTTTTTTCTTTCTTCTTTTTTGTTTTTCTTGTTATGTTTTGTTTCTCTATCCTTTATGAAAATTAAAAAAAAAAATTGAAAGAGAGAAAAAAAATGAAAAAAAAGTCTTTTGTGTTTTTGATATATGCTTTGCTCTTTTTTTGTTCGTTGTGTGTTTTGATTTTTTTTTTTCTCTCTCTCTCAAAATATAAAAAAATATATATATAAAACAAAATTGGAAAAGATGAAAAATAGCATGACTTTTGTGTAAATATGCTTTGCTTTGTTTTGTTTTGAGAGAATATACTTTGTTTTGATTTGTTTTATTTTTCTCTGTGTATTTTGTTGATGAATCTTGTTGATTGTTTTTTCGACTTTAGGGTAGAGGATTTTTTTTTTTTTGGAATATATTATTTGAACTCTAGGGTAGATGACATTTTGATTTTTGTATATATATGTGTAACTTTGTTTTGCAGGTTTTTTTTTAGTTTTAGGATTTTACAGGTTTGTATGCCTCCAACACACACATCACAATCACTCGTGTCACACATTTTCAGCTCTATACCCGAGCTTGTGGAAGCCTTAGGAGTAGGCGGTGCCTCAACACTGTCATTGGAAGGCCTAGTGCCCCTCTAATATTTGTTGATTCACCACTCAGATTGTTACTAGTATCATGGATTAGTCATCCTGGAGGGTTTATCCCTACTTGTGGCTAGGATCATGAGCTGGGTCCCAGTCTTTCGTGATTGGGACAATTTGGGAGCCATGACCTTTAGAAGTCTAGAACCACCATTGCACTCATAGATTAACCTAGTGGCTGCCTAATTTAAGAGTCGTCATAGGTACCCTTGACTATAGGACCTCCCTCTTAGGACAATTGGAGGCGTGCATCTTCTCTCTTCTTTCTTATTCATGATTATGTGTTTTATTTCGTTCTTCTAAAAAAAAAAATGAAAAAAAGAATAGAAGATAAAAAGGTAAATGGGTTCCCATCGCCTTGGGCCCAAATGATCCATTGAAATGGGTCACAAGAGGGACAATGCATTAGACGTCCCATGTCCTTTGGGTTTACAACCCTATAAGGACTCCTTTTTGCATCACATTTTTGTGCTTAGTTTCTCATTTTTCTATTTTTTTATTTATTTTTTTAACAGGTGAGTTCTTTTGTGAAGGAAAGATCCCGTTACAATCCACGTAGCAAGTAATGGAAAGATCTCACTCTAGCAATGCAATCAGCTCAAGGAGGAACATTAGGATTGATGTGAAGGTAAATGATGTGAAGACCTTAATAGAAATCAGTCAGTTGATGCCAAGAGAGACACATTCAGCGTTTGCAAGCAAATATGGGAGAATTTTGGACTTGTTGTATATTCCTATAGATGTTGCGGGCTTGAGCGCTTTGGCCCAGTATTGGAATCCTACCCTAAGATGTTTTGAGTTGCCAAATTTGGATACGACACCAACTATAGAAGAATATGCTTACATGATAAGGATACCTCTTCCGAAAGAGCTTCGTGTTTACCTCTACTATGGCCAACATGTCAGTGATGGGAAAGTGGCAGAATTATTAGGAGTTCAACCGAAGCCATCAGACAAAATGGAAAAAGGAGTAGTCAAAGGCTTGAAGAGGAGATTCCTCGAGGTTTATCTCAGGGAATTGGCTCGACAACAAAATTGGGTTGTTTTCAATCGAGTGTTAGCTTTGACCGTTTATGGATTGGTGTTGTTTCCTTTTATACCGAACATGGTGGATTATGCAGCTATGGATGTCTTCTACAAAGTTGAAGAGTATGCTGTGAATCCTGTCCCTGCTATTTTGGCAGAAACGTTCCTCTCACTGCAAGTTTGCCATGAAAGTCAACAAGGTAAATTGCGGTGTTGCACACAATTGATGTATGTTTGGATCGTGACTCATATGTATGCTCGCAAGCACATTAGCGAGACGGATGACCCTTTGCAGAGATTCCACCGCATACCAGTAAAGCCAAATAAATCCTATGAATGGAAGCGAAAGTTTGATGAGATTGATTCGGAATCCTTTAATTGGATGTGTCCATGGTATAGAGGAGATACTGTTATTTTCAGCTGTGGGAATTTCTCGAATGTCCCCTTGATGGGGCCAAGAGGTTGTGTTTCATATTCTCCAGCACTTGTGATTCGACAACTGAAGTGGACTCAACGTGAACCTCCTGAAGAAGTGATGGGTGGGATCTCTTTCTTATTCCAATATTGCGAAGTTGTCAAGAATACATCAATAGCGATTAGATTGGCTTGGAGTAATGTCCGTATAGTGGGATCAAATGAGTTGGGGAGGCAAATCATTGCTTACACTAGAAACTACCTCGCTTGGAGGAAAGCAAGGAGAGAGAACATCACCGATCCTGAGCCGATCCCACACCATGATGAGATTCCTCAGACTGAAGCGCAGTTGCTAGCGAAGACTGAGATTTTGATGGCTCAGATGGGGGTGCTAGAGGAGGTGAATCAAACGGCTCGAATCACCATTGCCACACTTCAACATGAAGTCCATAAGTTAAACATGGAGGTAGAACGGTTGAGAGATAAATGTGCGGATGCATATGAAGCCGCCTGTCCAGCAAAGAGGGCGAGGAAAGAGAATGTGAAAGGGTCAGAAGTCCGAGGGTTGCGAGCAAGGGTAGAAGATCAAGAAAGAGCACTGACAAAAACTCTCAAAGAAAAAGAAAAGTTGGAGGCAAACGTCGGGATACATGTCCAAACGATAAAGATATTGGAGGAAAGAATAGGATCCTTGCAAGAGGCATTTGCCCATACTGAGCGCTACTCTGATCAAGGTTGGAATGCAGCTGCAACGTATCGCGAATCATTGGCAAAGGCACAAGAGAAGGAAGACCAACTGTGGATGAAGATACGAAAGCTTGAAAGAGAGAAAAAGCAATATGAGGATGAGATCCATCAGCAAGAAGAATGGTTAGAAGACTGGCATGTAGTGGCAGAGAAACTGAAGACTGATAGAAATGCTTGGAAGAAAAGATATGAATACTTGTCGGGAAGCTTGCAATACCATGCTTCTCGATTCATAGATCGCCTCGAGGAGGCGTCCATTCAGGTTCACATGAGCGCTGAATCTCTAATACCTCCAAAAGTAGCCAGCTTCATAAAGTATTGTAGAGGTCTTGCTAGTGGATTCAAAAAGAGAACCTCGAAACTTTTGATGTAATTTTTGTTAAATGTCGGACGTTGTACCGCTCTTCAATCAAATAAAAGTTATCTTTCACGTTATGTCCATCGATGAATTCTCCTTTACTTTCCTCTTTGTGTTATAAGTCTGCCTGCATGGTTGCATTGCTAGTGAGTGATGCGATCCATTGAGAGATGCACGCCCTCATGGATATGTCATCAACCATGCACAATCTAAGAGGGACGTACCCCTTAGAGTTGCGCATGGGATGGAAATTTCTTGCTACAGAGACGGTCTTTCCTTGACAAAAAGAATTAATAGTGTGAATGAGATAGACGTAACTTTGATTTTACTAATTAAATTTCTTAATGTATTCGTATTGGTTAAAATCAGAAAATTCAGGAACCATTGCGCGACCCAGGAAAGACGACACCAATCAAACCCGAGTTCACAACACCAGATCTCGGACTAGAATGGCTGATAATAATGCCGAGGTGGGAAGAAATTTGAGCCTAGAGTTAGATGAAGTAAGGGGAAGAGTAGCTGAGATGACTGAAACCCAAGCAAGGCTGGAGGCGATATTGCAAGATATGAGAGAATCTCTCAATAGGCTTGGCGCAAATAGAGGTGCAAATGAAGATGATCCCTATGTGAGTGTACAGCCAGCCCTTTCCACAGTATCGGCACCCATGTTCTCAAGCATCAACACAGGTCTTACTCAGGGAATGCGTGCCCATGAACAACAGCAACACACAGCACCAATAGTACTTCCCATCGGAGAAGGATACCGCCCTTTTGAGAATACCTATCATGAAGCTCCTGGCTATGCAGGACCCACATGGGAGCAACCCCATATATCCATCCCTGGACCGTTCATAGGAGGTCAGGTAGAGAAGGATAAGGTGAAAGATGAGTGGATGGAAAAGATGGAAGAACAGATAAAAGCGATAAAAGGACCAAATACCTATGGCCTTCTAAAAATAGAAGAACTTTGTCCTGCCACGGACGTGGTGATACCTAAGGATTTTTAGATCCCTGATTTTTCAAAGTATGATGGAAGTGGGAATCCTCGGTTTCACCTTATCAGCTATGCCACCAAAATGGCCATTTGGTCAAAGGAAGACAAGTTCCTCATTAGCTTCTTTCATGAGAGTTTGACAGGTATTGCGTTAGAATGGTACCTTCAGCTAGACCACTCTAAGATTTCGCGATGGACGGAATTGGCTGACTTGTTCATGGACCATATAAGTTCAATTTGGATGCAGCTCCTACCCGTGAACAACTAACCTCAATGCAGAAAAGAAATGAGGAAAGTATATGCGCAAAGGTGGAGAAGTTTAGCAGCACAAGTCCAGCCCCCGTTGACATTATCAGAAATGTGCTCATACTTTTTGGGAACTCTCGGGGCCCCTTTTATAGGGGCAATGGCAGGAGCGGCTTACAGGGATTTCTCCGACTTGATAGCTGCAGGAGAAAGAATTGAATTTTTAGCTAGAGCTGGGAAACTGTCGGTTGATGCAGAAAGTAGTGCACCTAAGAAGGGATTCCAACCAAAGAAGAAGGAAGCTGAGGCGAATTATGTACAACACCAACAGAGTGTTGGGCCTCGACATGTTCCCTCATACCCAACGTACCAAGCACCATATAACCCGTACCTTCAAGCACCACTTTACCCACCTCAACAAGCCTTGCCAAGCGCCACTCAACCACAAAACCAGATAAATAATGTCCCCGCACCTCAGCCATATAACCCTACTCGCCCTGCATACGCACGTTATCCCCCTGCATTCCAACCATATCGCCCAACCTATAATCGACCAAATCAAGGACACCCCACCACTCCAAACCTGCCACCTTTCCCTAGACTATCCGTTTCCAATGCAGAATTATTCCAACAATTGTTCGACCGTCATTTGATTGCTGGGAACCCTGTACGTCCCCTTCAACCACCTTTCCCTGCTTGGTACAATCCAAACTTGACCTGCAAATATCACATGGATGTCTCAGGGCACTCCATTGAAGATTGAGAAGCCTTTAAGACAGCAGTGAGAAAACTAATCGCTTGTGGAAGATTGGGGTTTGAAGAGGAATCGGGGTCTAGCATTGTTAACAATCCAATCCCAAGCCACAATGTAGAAAACAGGGTGAATAGCTTGGAAGTAGAGGGGTATCAAGTCAAGAAGGTCCTCCACTTACGAACGCCTATGCAAGAGGTGTTTGATGGACTAAAGAAAGCAGGGTATGACATCGTCGCGCCGGGGGTGCCAATAGAAGAAGAAGAACAAAAGGATGATGGAATTTTGAATTGTGTTTATCACCATGGGCAGGCAGGACATGACATCGAGAGCTGTTGGGCCTTTAAGGTCCGAGTTCAGGGACTACTAACCCTGGGAGTTATACAAGCCAGGCGAGGTACGTCTGAGGGAATCAACATAGTCGAAAAGGTTGTACTCCGAGTGCCACCTCTTAATAAGGCCCCGACACCAGAAAAAGTGATCTTAAGGGTAAAAAAGCCAATTCCTTTTGCTTATGACGACACTCATGCTGTGCCATGGAACTATGAAACAAAAGTTGAGCTGACGGCTGCAGGAGAGGCTTCGAAGGCCCAAGTTGCCAATGTGATAAGGATCGGGGGTATTACGAGGAGTGGGCGATGTTATGGCCCTGAAGAAGAAGAAATAAAGAAGATTTCCAAGGATAAAAAGAAGAATGAAGCTGTGGAGGAAGAGGAAGAAGAGTTCCTGAAAATCATGAAGCAGAGTGAGTTTGATGTGGTGGAACAGTTGAAGAAGACTCCAGCCAGGATTTCTCTCTTATCACTTATTCTAACATCAGAATTGCACCGTAAGGCTTTGTTGAGGGTGTTGGGCGAAGCTTATGTCAAGCCTGATGTCACTCCCGAAAATGTGGTAAACATGGTAGATCCGGTGAAGCGTGTCAACATGATTACCTTTTCGGAAGATGAGGTGGTTCCAAGGCAGGGTAGTGGGCCCAAAGCCCTGCATATTACCTTAAAGTGCAGGGGTTTTGTGATTGCGAAGGTACTCATAGATGGCGGCTCGGCATTGAATGTGATTCCAATGTCTACTCTAGAGCAACTGAACATGGGTATAACAGATTTAACACCACAAGAGATGATTGTGCGAGCCTTTGATGGAACAACGAGAGGGATTTTAGGGGAAATAACTCTGCCACTTGAAATGGGGCCTAGTTGTTTCCCTGTCCTATTCCAAGTCATGGAAATTCAACCAGCATATACTATGCTTCTAGGGAGGCCTTGGATTCATAGCGCTGGAGTTGTTCCCTCAACATTGCATCAGTGCTTGAAGTACATCCACGATGGGGCGGTAATTACCATTCGTGGTGAAGAGGAAATCATGCTGACAAAACCCGTTTCAGTACCATATATAGAGAATACGGAGCAAATTGAGGATAACTCTTTGCACAATTTTGAAATTTTGAGGTCAGAGATCCAGAGGAAAGAGCCACCAATAAAGAATGTGAATGAAGTGATATTTCGTATTATGGAGAGGAATGGATACCAGAAGGGAAGAGGCTTGGGGTCTAAGCTTCAAGGGATCCCACAACCGATCGAAGCCATTTCCAGAGAGGGAAAGTATGGACTAGGGTATGAGCCTTCTCTGGCAGAAAAATGAAGATCACGATTCTCAGAGGAAGAAAAGAAGGAGAAGGAGAAAACAAGTATGTTCCCCATCTAAAGGAGACTTTCCCAACACCAGCTGAAGTGATCAAGCCAGAAAAGTTGACCTCCCCTCATTTCACCATCAGTGCACTTGAAGAAGAGCAAGAAGGAAACCATGTTATCTATCTCTCTGGTGACAATGAAGTTCTTAGCAATTGGCGGTCTGAACCATTTGTTGATGTTATTTCCATAAAGTAATTATCTCTTTGTACAAGAAATGAACTGGTGTTTACTTTAATTGAGACATGAATAAAATGTGTTAGCTTGATTTTCCAGCATGTTTTTTCGTTGTTCCACTCTTTTACTATTCGTTGCTTTATATTGATTGCACCTTCTTCAACAAATAAAACTCTTGTCTATATTGTTCCTATTGCAAAAATTTTCTTTCAGGAATCTCTCTCCCACTGAAAGTTTGCTTCATAAAAGGAACCCTGAAGCCTCATTTATTGATTCCCTTGCGGCTGTGAACGAAGGTGATCCTAGGTCTGATGATGAAGAAGAAGCAATTGAGGAGTTCTCCAAATTGATGGAACACTCTGAAAAAGGGTTCAGTTTGAATGATGAGGTCATAGAAGTGGTTAATATGGGGACGGAGGAAGACAAGAAGGAGTTGAAGGTAGTGGATAACCCAGAGCATGCAGAAATGATCGCACTATTCAAAGAGTATTTGGATGTGTTTGCATGGTCCTACAGAGATATGCTAGGTTTAGATCCAGAGATAGCATCACATAAAATCCCATTATACCCAGATATGGTGGCCAAGAAACAAAAATTGAGGAGGATGCATCTAGAAATGTCGCTTAAGATCAAAGAAGAGGTAACTAAACAACTGGAAGCTGGTTTTCTGGAAGTGTCAAGACACCCGGAGTGGGTAGCTAATATTGTGCCGGTACCAAAGAAGGATGGGAAGGTCAGGATGTGTGTGGATTACAGAGATCTGAATAAAGCCAGTCCAAAAGATGATTTCCCGCTCCCTCATATCGATATCCTCGTAGACAGTACAGCAAGGAACCACAGGTTCTCTTTCATGGATGGGTATTCTGGATACAATCAGATCCTCATGGACGTCGAGGACAAGGAGAAGACAACTTTTACCACTCCTTGGGGAACTTTTTGTTACAAAGTAATGCCTTTTGGTTTGAAGAATGCCGGGGCCACCTACCAACGTGCTATGGTAGCATTGTTCCACGATATGATGCATAAAGAAATAGAGGTGTACGTGGATGATATAGTGGCCAAATCCAAGGAAGGAGAAAGTCATGTAACAGTTTTGCGGAGGCTATTCGAGAGGCTGAGGAAGTACAAGTTGAGACTCAACCCTACAAAATGTGTGTTTGGGGCATCAACTGGGAAGTTGCTTGGTTTTATTGTTAGCAGAGAAGGAATAAAAGTGGACCCGGACAAGGTAAAGGCAATAAGGGACATGCCCGCTCCCAAGAATGAAAAGGAGGTAAGAGGTTTTTTGGGAAGGTTGAATTACATTGCACGGTTTATTGCTAACCTGACTAGCACGTGTGAGCCGATCTTCAAGCTCCTGAAGAAGAATAATCCTGGAAGTTGGAATGAGGAGTGCCAAGAAGCCTTCGACAAGATAAAAGCATATCTGCTTAGTCCTCCGGTGTTGTTGCCACCGATTCGAGGACGTCCACTGATATTGTATCTCACTATATTACCGACCTCAATGGGGGCAATGCTAGGGCAATATGATGAATCTGGCAAGAAAGAACAGGCGATTTATTATCTGAGCAAAAAGTTTAATGACTGCGAAGTCCGATATATGGCAATTGAGAAGACTTGTTGTGCATTGGTATGGACGTCCAAGAGGCTCAGGCAGTACATGTTGTATCACACGACCTGGTTAATCTCTCGAATGGACCCTTTGAAGTATATCTTTGAAAGTCCTCACATCTCCTTAAGGGTTTCAAAGTGGCAAGTGATATTATCAGAGTTTGATATTAAATACATGACTCGAAAGTCCATCAAGGGGAGTGCGATTGCTGACCATTTAGCTGAAAACCCTCTCGAGGGTGGACAACCAGTTACGTACGAGTTCCCAGATGGAGAGATATTGTCATTAGAGGAAGGTGAAGCCGAAAATGAGAACGTGTGGAAGACGTATTTCGATGGAGCAGTTAATATGCACGGGAGAGGTATAGGAGCAGTAGTGGTTTCGCCGAATGGCAAGCAGTACCCAGTGGCCATTAAGCTTGAATTTGAATGCACCAACAACATTGCAGAATACGAAGCATGTGCGAGTGGGTTACAAGCAGCAATCGAGCTTGGAATAAAACAATTGAAGGTCTTTGGGGATGCGGCTCTAATTATTTATCAAGTCAATGGCGAATGGCAAACCAAAGATTCCAAGTTGATCCCATATCAGAAGTACTTGACTCAGTTGATTGCGAAATTTGATGATATTACCCTTTCGCATCTAACTCGAGACAAGAATCAATTCGCAGATGCTTTAGCCACGTTAGCTGCTATGACTAAGCTGGACATTTGTACCACCGTCCAGCCTATCCAAGTGAAGGTCCAGCGTGAACCGGCATATTGTGCCCATGTGGAGGAAGAGCCCGATGGTAAACCTTGGTATCATGACATCAAACAGTATATGCAGAGTAGGGCATACCCAGCTGAAGCAAATGAAGGGACCAAAAGACTATTCGCAGGTTATCCATGGCCTTTTTTCTGGACGGAGAAGTTCTATATAAAAGAAACCATGATGGGGTCCTCTTAAGATGTGCTGATGCTCGTGAAGCCCGAACTGTCATGACAGAAGTACATGAAGGGATATGTGGAACGCATGCCAACGGTCATATGATGGCACGCAAGATTTTACGGAGTGGTTACTACTGGTCAACCATGGAAACAGATTGCTTGGAGTATGTCCGGAGATGCCATAAATGCCAGATATATGCAGATCGAATCAAAGCTCCTCCATTCCAACTGCACAATTTGGTGTCCCCTTGGCCCTTCTCTATGTGGGGAATAGATGTAATCGGGCCGATCAATCCTAAGGCTTCAAACGGGCACCGTTTCATCTTGGTGGCAATAGATTACTTCACAAAGTGGGTAGAAGCGGCATCATATGCCAGTATCTCTCAAAAGGTGTTCACAAAGTTCCTCAAAAGAGATGTCATTTGTCGGTACGGAATACCTGAAAGGATCATTACGGGCAATGCTTCCAACCTTAATGGGGCAGAGGTACAGAAGTTGCTCGAGACCTTCAAAATCAAACACCATAATTCTGCTCCTTACAGGCCCCAAATGAATGGTGCGGTAGAAGCGGCCAACAAGAATATCAAGAAGATTGTCGCTAAAATGGTCGTGAACTATAAAGATTGGCATGAAATGTTACCCTATGCTTTGCATGCGTATCGCACCAATATACGTTCAAGTACCGGGGCAACGCCCTTCTCATTGGTGTATGGAATGGAGGCTGTCTCTCCCATAGAAGTCGAAATCCCTTCATTAAGAGTGTTGATGGAAGCAGACTTGGAAGAATCCGAGTGGATGAAGGCTCGGTATGATCAATTGAACATGATTGAAGAAAAAAGATTGGTGGCCCTTTGTCACGGACAATTATATCAAAGAAGAATGGCTAAAGCTTTTAGTAAGAAACTTCGTCCTAGGGAGTTTCAACCAGGCGATTTGGTACTAAAGAAGATACTCCCCAATCAAGAAGACGCTCGAGGAAAATGGGCGCCCAATTATGAAGGGCCATATATTGTAAAGCAGGCATACTCAGGCGGAGCATTGATCTTAACAGATGAAGACGGGCAAGAATTACCAAGGCCTATAAACTCTGATGCTGTGAAAAAGTTTTATGCTTAAAAAAATAATAATAATAATAATAATAATAAAAAAAAAAAATTTTGCTCGCTAGGTTGAAAACCCGTAAGGGCGGCTTAGGCAAAAGTTAGGGCAGAAAAATGTCCGTTAGGTCGAAAACCCTTAAAGGGCAACCTAAGCAAAAATTAGGGCAAAGAAAATAAATCTTGGGCTGAAAACCTGCAAGGGCAGTTTAAGTGAAGAAAATAGCACAAAGGCCACCACACTGAGGCAATTTTGCTTGTGATTGGGTACATGGTTGCGAAGAAAACTGTTGGAGGGTTAAAGGAGGAATGCACATCAAGAGAAGTTGAGAGTAAGGCCAGGGCTTGCGACGTCAGTGGCCGATGGGAATCATCTGAATGAGGATCAAGGAACCGATGCTGGGGCAAATTTTTTATGTGGTTATCATATTTTATTCCTTTCCTCTTATTCGCTCTTATCCTTTGTGTTCCCCTTGCACTTCCCCTCCCCATGTTATCCTTTCTGATTCCCTTATGTATAATCCAAAGTCACATGTGAAGGCAAAAGTTTATTCATGACCTCTTTGTGCTCAAATCATGTTTTATGCATTAAAATTATGTCTCAATCAAAGTAAATATGAGTTTGATAGTATGATTTGATAATTTTAATGGTGACTTTAATGAATGGTTTGGACCAACAAAGATTCAGCACTTCAAAGTCAATAAGTAAGATGACAGTGCACGCCGAGTGGGGGACTTAAAAGAATAAGGAAAGTCTCCACAGGTCACAGTCCAGAATAAATCTCTTCATGACTGCGCCTCTTACAAAAGAAACCATGTCATCAAAGGTAATAAATGGTGCTTCAACTCAAAGGTGTTTGTGAACAAGGGTATGATTGGTCGAAGTTTTCCTGGGAAGCGTTTGGTTCCAATTTGTCTAAAGAAAAGGTAAAATAGAAATAAAGAGAAAGTTTGATTTTGAGCTCAAAAGCTCATTGCAATTTAATTTTCGGGATCAGAGGCCCATTACCATTTAATTTTCGAGCTCAGAGGCTCATTGTTTTGGGATCAGAGGCCCAAAGTCATTTACTTTTCGAGCTCAGAGGCTCTTTGTCTTTTATTTTTTTCGGGATCAAAGGCCCATTGTTATTTAATTTTTTGAGCTCAGAGGCTCATCGCAATTTAGTATCTTTGGGATCAGAGGCCCACTATCATTTATTTTTCCGAGCTCAGAGGCTCATTGTCATTTAATTCTTGGGGAACAGAGGCCCACTGTCATTTAATTTTGAGCTCAAAGGCTCATTGTCATTTAATTTTTGGGATCAGAGGCCCATTACCATTCAGTTTTCGAGTTCCGAGGCTCATTTCCATTTTTGGGATCAGAGGCCCATTGTTATCTAAATTTTGAGCTCAGAGGCTCATTGTCACTAATTTTTGGGGTCAGAGGCCCACGGTCATTTAATTTGCGAGCTCAGAGTCTCGTGATCATTTATTTGGGATTAGAGGCCCATGGCACTTTGTTTCCTTCATTTGTTATTATGCCTGCATCATTTGCATTAAATATCTTTGTATAATCACATGCATTCCCGGACAAAATGTGTGTTCTTTTTCTTTACTCGTTGTTTACTATGATCACATGTCTCCTAGAAAGCAACAAGTAAAGAGGGGCAACTGTGAACACCTCATTTTGACCGGATCTTTTTTTTTTTTTTTTTACTTAAATGTACCAAAAAAAATGGAAAAGAGTCAAGATCATAAAAAAGTCTTTTTTTTATAGAAATCCAAAAAAAAATGATAAAAGGAAAAATCACAAAAATATTTTGAGCTTCATTTATTTATTTTTGCTTGCATTTAAAATATAGAAAAAATCTAAAAATAAGATATAACTCACAAAAATATTTTAATTTCTTGTTAACACAGTTTCTTTTATAGATGAAGAAATAAAAATGAAACATTTTGTTATTTTTAAGTTGTGTCTTGTTTATAATACTAATAAAAAAAATAATAAGAAGAAAAAATGTCTTTGGGCCAATAAACCAAGTTTCAGCCCATACCCTTGCTCCAGAACCCATTTCCCTTGCTCCATAACCCGTCTCTCTCCTCCATAACCCGTCTATCTCCTCCATAACCCGTCTATCTCCTCCCATAACCCGTCTCTCCTCCCTCTCAAGAAAAAACCCTAGCCGCAGCCCTCTCTCTCTTTCCCCCATTCTTTCCTTTTCCTCTTCCCCTCCATCAATCTCTCCTCATCACCCCTCTTTCCTTTCTCAAACCTACCCGCACAGCAACTCTCCCCTCTCTTCTTTGTTTTGACCAAATCATGGTTGATTTCTTTCCTTTCTAGATCCCTCTTTGTATCACAATCAGATTCGGATCTCCATCTCCGAAGGTTGCGCGCCCAAATCGCGAGGAATCTCGCGAAATCTCTTAGTCTAAGCAAGGTAAGTATCAATCCCATCTATTTCCCCTTCAAATCATGAAGATTGATTTCAGTTTTGGTTGATTGGCAGGAGAGAGAGGCGTAGGATTTTCGCCTATATAACTGGGAAAAAAGGCAACAGAGGGGGACGGCCAGAGGGGACCGAGAGAAGTAAAAATTGGAGACAAAAAGGAAGAAGCGTGGGACTGAGATTGAGAGAGATTAGAAGGAGAGACAGTGAGAGAAGTCGAAAAACAGAGGGGGGAGACAGGGACAAAATTCGAAAAACAGAGGGGGGGATTGACGGACAAAGAAAAAGATACAGAGAGCAATTTGAGGGAGATTAAAGGGGGACTGAGGAACTAACTCACACCAAAGAAACACTGATGGCAGAGGCGCATACCCAAACAGAGGACGGAGCACAAGAGTGATACACCCACACTGAGAGGTGAACGAAGGAGGAGCGAAGGGGCAGTGAGCAAACGAAGGAGACCCATACACATTGAGGAAGAGATTGCCCGAATGTTGAATCTCTGATAAGGAGGAGCGCAGTTCTGATTGGGGAAAGATTTAGCACTCTTATGGTTGTTCGTAGCATTGGTAAATCACAGTGGCATTTTTTTTTGTATCTGTATTAAACCTGTTTGGATTGACAATGATCACTGAATATTCTTGCCTTAATTCTGTTTGATGTAATGTTCAAACCATCGATTTATTTAATGGTGATTATTAGTTTGTTATCATATGATGATGCTTGTTGATGGCTGAGCATGAGTATAGGGCTGTTAAGGCAATTGAATCAATTCTAAGGGCCGTCTGTTACTTGTTTTATTCCCTTTGTGACTTTGTTGAATAGCAAAAAAATCTCATTAAGGAAAGGTATAGTGTTGATCAAAGATGTATGAGGTTTCTTGAGATTTTGATTGCCCTGTCTGGTCAATCTAATTGGTGTGGAAAATAATGAAAGTATGATGTTTGATGTAAAGCTTGAATGGCTATAACATGGAGTTTGGTATTCTTTTTTGGGATAATCTGCTTATTATTCATGTGATCAAGTCAATAAAAAATTGAGTTTATTCTCCTGATAGATTGCTTTAAGAGTATTCACTATTTTGGATATTTTTGGTGATTCATGCGTTGCTTTTATCATTCTACTGACATGCTTCATTTGTGAGTTGTGTATTGTTCCTTTGGTGATTGAACTCTCCAAGTAAATGATGTAACCTTTGGCTTCATACATGACTGGTGCATTGGCTGAGTGCAAATTAGAGGCATGGGTATAATAGATCAGGTGGTGCTGGTTCTTTTTGTATATAAAACAGCTGTTGTTTTACTTTGAAATGTATGAGGATAAAAATTTTGTTTGGTGCTAGGCATGGTTACTGGTGGAATATAATACTTCCCTACTCGATTGATATAAATAAATAATAATTTAACAGATGTTACTTAGGGATGCTCTATGGATTAAAATGCCCTGTTCAATCCCCTAGATTCAAGGTTACCCTATGGTTATGTGCCATGTTTAACCTCACTTAGGATTTTTTCAATCTTTAACAATTAGAAGTAAAATAAATTCAAAAATAAATAAATTCAGAAATAAAAAAAGGGGTTACAAAAGAAAATCCATTTTCGTATTTTAGTTCTTGAGTCTTATTAATTAAAACATTTAAATCTGCTTTTTTGGGATTGCTCTATGAACAGTATCATGCTCAATCCCTTAAATTCGAGGTTGCTCTGTGGATTTATGTATCATGCTTAACCTCGTTATGAACCTGTCAATGTAAATTTTAAAATACAAAATCAACAAAAAACTAAAATAGATAACGTAATAAAATAATTTTCTCCCCAACCTTTTATTTTATTTTTGTGAAGTTTGATTCTTTTTTCATTTTATATTCTCGTAAATTTTTCTTTTTTTTTGGGGTAAAATACGTATGTTAAAATTCGTTAATTATTTGCATAATTAATTTGGGTAACCGTTTTCTTACGGGTGCACCAGGGGTGTTGTGGGGTTAAGTCCTCATCCTTCCCTATGCGCAAGCGACTCCCGGACTCGATATGGTTCCAAAGATCATTTTTTAAGGTTTTTCCAATTTTTTCCGAATAAAATAAAATTGGTGGTGACTCTACAAAATTTTTAATAAAACATTTTCTCTTTTTTCGCCGTTCCTTTGCGATTTCGGTGACGACACCAATACAATATTTTATCTCCCCCTGTGATACAGACTGTGATATGGTATCCCGAGACACAAATATTATTCACAAAGATGTTTCACATTATTCACAAATATTAAAAGAGGATTACAAATGTAAATTTTAATATGAGAACATATACTTACAATTCTTCAGCCACTTGCCTAGAGTTGGGATTTACAATCACACCCTGCTCATTCATACAGGCTTCTGGCCACAAAATATGCCGTTCAATGCTTTCCGTTTCTGGGTCTCGTCCTGCCTCCCGCAACTGTACATTTGAACAAACGAATTGAAATCCATCAATGCTAAGAAATAAAGCAAAAAATGCGTTAAATAAAATGACTTATTGTACATACCTTTCTTTCCTCAATGTCGGCATACCCTACATTTCCTTTATGGTAAAGGTAGGGAGGAGATGACACTCTCTCTTGATTTTCACTGTTTATTTTCTACAAAGACACAGAAGTAAGTATTAATGCACACTAACCTAAATAAGTAGCAATGCATAGTATACACAAAAGTAAGTACATACCAAAAAATCCTCATCTTCCGTCCGTTTTATGACAAAGGCTCTCCAATCCTCCGGTCGTATAATCTGAGCATATTTGGGTGGAGGTTCTTGTCTGACATTCTCACCATTATCTCTTAGCCACCTTGTCGTTAACTTACTTCTGAAGTTGCGGTGTAATTTTCCGACTTCCTTAAGTATCATGTCTCGCTGGGTCTCATCAACATTAAAACAAACCTGCAAAGACAATAAAAAAATGTCACAATATAAATATGTTTACATAATTAACTAATGCTAGTTAATTTACCTGTATATCACGCTAGATGTCATCTTTCAGACCGTCCAAATCTCTTGACTACCAATTGCCGCAGGTAATTGGGACCATCTGCCGCACTATGGCCCCAATGTAATTAACCAACTGCTTATTATTTTTACCAATAGGCTAACCCTTTACATTCCAAGAAACTTAAAAATATTTGATGAAATGTATAAATTAAAGATAACAAACTATTGAATCAAACCATTAACTACTGTTGAGTTAGTAATATTTTACCTCAAGTCTCACTCCTCTACTCCTATGACGGACGATATTCTTCTTAAAAGTCGGTCCACGATGCCTCATATTTTTCTTGGGCTCGGCCCACACAAGTAAAAACGTCAATTCACAATCATACAAGTTTATTTACAGAAATCGATGAACGAAAATTTAATTGATCAAGAAATTAAAAAAAAACATAATGACTTCTTACATGTTTAAGTCTAACCAGATGAACGGTTAGATGAACCATTATGTCAAAGAATGAAGATGGGAAATACATCTCAAGCTCACACAGAGTCACAACAATTTTCTTTTTGCAATGCTGGCAACTTTCCAGGGTCAATCACTCTGCTGCAAATTGCCTTGAAGAAGAAACAAAGTTTAGTTAAGGTCTCCCGCAGTTTCTTGGGCAAAATGGATCGCATACCGATGGGTAGCAAATTCTCCATGATAACATAGCAAATTCTCCATGATAACATGGCAATCCCGGAGGTAAATATGTACGTTTCCCCTTCTTTACCGGTCCCAATTCTCGTCTCAATCCCATACTAACCAAGTCCAGCCTTGCATTGATGCCATCTTTAGTCTCCCCTGGCATATTGAGTAAGGTACCAATGACACAGTCAAATATCTTTTTTTCAACATGCATCACATCAATGAAATGTCTTACGTATAATGACTTCCAATAAGGGAGCTTAAAGAAAATAGACATTTTCGTCCACCCTCATGTAATAAGCTCTCCCGCAAAAGGTTTCCCGAGTTCAACATTTGAATCTTCTACCTTTTCAAATAGTTGCACACCCGTCAACGACAAAGGAGCTCTACGTTCTTCTGTATTCCCATTGAATGCTTTTCTCCAAAATCTATAATGATGACTCGAATGCAAAAATCTACGATGCCCAAGGAAGACATTCTTCTTACCATGTTCCAACCGCATCCAATCTGTACTATCTTCACATATAGGGCATGCATACTGACCTTTGGTACTATATCCTGACAGATTACCGTATGCCGAAAAATCATTAATTGTGCCAAAGATCATAGATTTCAAGGTGAAACTTTCTTCTCTATACCCATCATACACATCTACACCTGTCTCCCACATTTTCTTAAAGTTTTCAATTAAAGGATCCAAGTATATGTCGATATCATTTCCTGGCTGTTTGGGCCCAGAAATTAACAAAGACAACATCATATATTTGCGCTTCATGTATAGCCATGGAGGTAGGTTATAAATCACCAAAATCACAGGCCATGTACTGTGAGAGCTACTCTGAACACCATGCGGGTTAAATCCGTCAGTAGACAAAGCAAGTCGTAGGTTTCTTGGTTCTTGTCCGAAATCAGGATAATCATGATCAGTTCTTTTCCATTAAGGAGAATCTGCCGCATGACGCAGCTTGCCATCTTTAATCCTTTCATCCTCATGCCATGTCAAGTTTTTTGCATCTTCTGAACTACGATACATGCGCCTAAATCTGGGAATTACGGGAAAATACCACAAGACCTTCTCTGGAGCTTATTGTTTCTTCTTATACCTTGAGGCATTACACTTAGGACACTTCTTTAACTTTGCATAGTCATTCCGAAATAAAATGAAATTATCCTCTCATAGCTCATGCCAGTAGATCGTAATATTTGTTTAGCCTCATATGTCCGATTAGGAAGCACATTATCCTCTGGCAACATATCTTTCAATAGTGTAAGTCCGTAAAGCTCTTGTCAGTCCATCCATTGCCCGATTTCAAGTTATACAACTTTAGCATCGCTAACAATTTTGTGAAGTTAGTGCAACCGTCATACAACGGTTTCTCAGCATCACTTATCAACTTCTCAAACATCTGAGGACAATCACGGATATCTTCTTCAACCGCGTGTGTTATCTCCTCAAAACGGTCGCCCTCAAATGTATTTGTACCGGTATCATCTAACATATATCTCCCACTATTACCCATATCACTAGATTCACCTCTCCTCTCACCATGCTTTGTCCAACAGGTATAACTTTGATCAATTCCATAGCACACTATATGTCCTTCCAACTCAGCTACACTAACTCGTCTTGTATAACAACAACTTAAACAAAGACATACGATTCTACTAGGGTTTTCTGCATGCCCAACTGCAAACCTAATAAAATCTTGCACTTCGTCCTTATATTCCTTCGACAAACGACAGCAGACACCTACTTCCGATCCATATTTTCACAATCTACCACAAGTTTAGAGAGATTGATGTCTACATTCAATGAGTACAACATGCATGCATGGTGCATATGTCTACTTGATACTACAGGGTGGGGTTCCTATCCTATCCAAGATTGTAAATTTCGTATTATATTATTGTATATCTTAGATACTTCTTGTTCTAAGAAAAATTTGGCAGCATTTCCCCTTGGTTCTCCGAGCACACAACTTAATTCAGGTGCTATTATTACCCAAATTAGGTATGTACCCAGAAAACAAAGAGAAAATACAAACCAATGACATTCTTAGATCAAGAAGGAAATAAGACATACAATAATATGGATGGAATGCGAAGTTAAAATCTCAGACAGTCCACTTTGGATAATTCAAGAATAACTTGTATATTGTGCCCAAAACAATATACAAATCGTTCTTGAACAGGAAACTAAGGTTAATGCATGTGTATACCGATGCTAAAATAAACATGTCTAATGTTACAACTAAATGATTAAAAAAAGTCAGGGGAATAGCAAGTACCATAGTGAAGCCGAGTAGCTTGAACAGCAGAGAGTTGATTGACAGAGGTGCCTGAGAGAAGCAATGTTTTATTAGTTTCCTTATTTCTTCCGAAATCAAATACCAAATTTTAAAGGAAGTACCAAGAGCTAGTCAAGTAAGCTACCTGAGAGAGGAGGCAACCGAGCACACCAACAAGTTTGCTCCAATCGAGCAAACACCAACAATGAAACTAAAACTTAAATCAAGCAAACACGAGCACACACACATACACATATTAGAACTCATAATTGATCACTAACCTATCAACTAAGAAGCAATGTATAACAAAGTAGACCAAATCAAACCATACTTACCTTTTCAACAAGATGCTTTTTAGGAGGTGCAAGCAAGTAGTTCAGAATGCAACCCAACTGGCCCAAGATTTCAAATCTCTGCACTGGAAATAACACACAACTACATCAGAAACATAAATCCAACCTGAGATAAGTTGACACATAGGTCTTAGGTTCAATGCTCTTGTAAAGCATAAAAATACTAACCATTTTATACACATTATGGTTAGGAAAAAAAAGTTGAATTCGAACATGAAACAAAAGTCATTGTGTATGCACATTACTCAACAGTACAACCAACACCACAAGGGCCAAATTCATGATTATCAATTCCAGGGAAATGATAGTGTCTGCTTCTTGGCAAATGTAAGAGATGATGGATTAAAAAAACTCAAGAACTATCCCTATGACAGTATTGAAAATGTGTCACGAGTGAGCTCTGATGGATTAGACATTCCATAACAAAAAATCTTTCTACACATTGCACTTTTTTTCACTGCATTACCAATTCTTTGTTCTGTACCAATGTCATTTGCTAACAAAACCAAATCAGAGTAGGGTTGTTGTCCTCATTCTCATCATTTAATTAAAATATAAACTAAAAATGTAAAATACAAGAATTCAACAGCCTAATAAGATAATCTATATTACTATTTTAAAAATTAAAATTTTACCGTATAAAGGGAATGAAGGGGTTACAGGGAAGAGGAGGGTTTGCAGTGAAGAGGGGGTTGCAGGGAATGAGGGTACCTAGGAGCTTGCAGTGAAGAGGAGGGCTTGCAGGGGCAGAGAGAAGGTGGTTGTCGCGTTGGGTGAAGAGGTTGTTCTCGCGGTGGTTCTCGCGTTGGGCAGAGATTAGGCCACACGAACAATGCACTTGATGAGAGGTGGTTCTCGCGGAGGTTAAGGTTTGAGAATGGTGGCAATGATGAGGATGAGTGGTGTCTGAACTTAGGTCGTGGAGGAGGGAATGAACAGTACGTGAGTGTTTTGTGTGAGCGCGCGAGGGGAGGAAGTATACGTTATGAAAATTTAATGCAAGGGAAAAGGAGAATAGACAGCGCTTCCTTGAGGAAGTATACGTTAGGAAAATTTAATGCAAGGGAAAAGGAGAATAGACAGCGCTTCCTCGCTGTCTTAGCATGACCTTAGACAGCGCTTCCTTGAAAAAGCGTTGTCTATTCCTATACCTTAGACAGCGCTTCCTTCTATTCTCTTCTCAACCTTTTAACAGCGCTTCCTTGATGAAGCGCTGTCTATTCTCATTCATCTAATAGCGCTTCCTAGGAGAAGCGCTATTGCACATTCTCCGCATCATTAAACACAGTGTTTCACTAGAAAACGCTATTGAAGGTGCGCTTCCAAAGGCATAAACTGGAGTAGTGAACCGTCGGAAATGTTCACTAACCCGAGGCCCGCGCCTTCTCCCTCTTATTTCTCTCCTTCTCCCGCGACCAAGCTCCCCCTCCCTCCCCCTTCGCGTTTGGTCTCCTTTCCACTGTTCTAGCCACCGCCACCATCTCCCTTTCCACTCCTCTCCTCTGTATCAGCCACCACCGAGACCGCCACCATCCGCACCGCCAGCAACCACCTCACCGCACCACCAGCAACCACCTCGCCGCACCCAAAGCACCACCTCTTCGTGGCCCACCACCACCAACCGCATCACTGTAAATCCAACCCTCAGAACTTTCAGTCTCTCAATCCCTCTGAACTCTCAGTCTCTTCACCGCCGCTACTGCAAGACTGCCACCACCGCCACTTCGGCCACGTTTAACCACCGTGAGTCCGCCTTCTCCATTCAACCACCGAGGGTCCTCCCTCTCTGCTACCTCCTTGTCAGACTTCTCCCTCTCCATTCAACCACATAAGGTGAGTCAGCCATTTCAGAATCCCCCATTGGATTGTATTATTTTTCTTTGAATTACTGTATTGTTGTTGAACATGTATTATGTTGCTGAAATTGTAGTTGTTGAACATGTATTATGTTGTTGAAATTGTAGTTGTCAAACTGTGTATTGTTGGTGAGATTGTATATTCTTCTGTAGGGTTTAGGTTGAATTGAGATTTAGGTTGTTTTTCTATTTGTTCTAATTCCCTAATTTCATTTTATATTACATTCATGATGTTTTAATTAATTTGCATGTTTGTACTGATAGTCTAATAATCTTTTTTTCACTCGTGAATTTTTTAGTATAAATTACATGTTGTATTATAGGCCTCATAAGACTTAAAAAATAAAAGATGTCACCCAATAATATTCTTTTTTTAGCTTAAGTTAGAAACATCAACCCAAGGGCCTAGCCAAGTAAAATCAAATAAATAAATAAAGTAAAATAAATAAATAAATATAATAAATAATAAAATAATATAAATAAAATAAATTAAGATAAACCGATTGCTCTTAACACTTATAACAAGTGTTAAGCCACATAAAACTGGCAGAGTCCGAGCGGCGTGCCGAGGACCGTGAGTGTCGGATGGAGGCGTCGATGCAACGGATGCTACATTTCAAATATGTTAGAACTAAGGTTATAATCTATTTAAATAATTATAATAAATTTATTCATAAGACTTAATGCTTAAAAAATTTAAAAATTAATTATTAAATTAAAATTGGATAATTAATAAATCATAAATAGTAAAATAAAACATTAATGCATAGAATATGAAAATCTATTAACACTTGTATGTGTGTTAAGCCTCATAAGAGTTATAATTAAATAATAAATTATAAAAATAATTAGCTTAAGTTAGAAACCTGGACATGAAAAAAATGCCTGGACGGTGGTGGCTGAGTCATGGCAAATTCCAGATGGTTCGGCAGAGGATAGTGCGATGTGGCGAGACTAATTAATGAATAAAATTTAAAATTTAAATAATGAAATAAGGTAGAAATAATAAATAATATTTGAATAATTGAATAAAGAGGTTAAATATTTGAAATTAATTTACAAAAATAATTAAATAACAAAATAGGTTAGTAAAATAAATAAGTCTGCAACAAGGAATACAATACCAAATTTTCTTAGCACTTAAAATAGGTGTTAAGGCTCATAAGACTTATAATAGTTACTTGTTGGTTTGTTTGCAACTTTGATCCGTCCCTATGCACTTTATCCTATGAACTTGACTTTCAAGTACAAAAGGTAAAATTACCTCATAAAGGTTAAAGTTTTATTTTCTAGACGAGTTATTAATACTGGAGCAAAACCTTAGCTTCCGTTTGAGGTTCAATATTATTGAGGAGGCGTGTAATCGCATAGAGGTGTCACTCATTGTATTGAACCTTGAATTCTCCAAGGAGGACAGTTGGGAAAAACTTTTTCTTCACTTGTGTAATAGTAATATTGCTTATTTCTAATGCTTTATATTTGACGAAATATCGGTCCAATACATTTTCTTTTGTTCTCTGGGTGTAAACTTGACCGCATTATTGCGGTCAACTATTATACTTAGAGACCATTGGGAAATGCTGCCGAAATTTCGCCAAATATAAGGCATGTGAATTAGGTAATAACTATTAATACTAGGATTGGGTGTTGAAAAAGTTTCTTCTCGAATGGGATAGGGCCATACCAAATAAAGAAAGTGAATGTGGATATATCTAAGTTGGCATGTTGTCCAAATTTAATGGTTTTGCATTCTTTTAACATGCAGAAGATGGATTTTTATCCTTCGAATCGTGGTTGGATGTATGATAGGATATATCCGGGAAGAAGGGGTCTGAAACGATCCTTTCTATATGGGGTTGAAGAATTTGTTGCTCAGGTAAAGCGACAACAACGTTTCATCGATGATGGGGGAATTAGATGTCCGTGCCTTAAATGTCATTGTCAACGGATTAAGAGCGATGATGAGGTGAAAACAGACTTGTATAAAGTAGGGTTTAAGGACAATTATTGGATTTGGACTGATCATGGTGAAGAAGTGCCAAATGTTGATTTAGGGGTTGATGAGAATTGCACATGT
This sequence comes from Ammopiptanthus mongolicus, assembly GCA_039655645.1. Classification (NCBI taxonomy): domain Eukaryota; kingdom Viridiplantae; phylum Streptophyta; class Magnoliopsida; order Fabales; family Fabaceae; genus Ammopiptanthus; species Ammopiptanthus mongolicus. Next base: position 30,069,040 of record CM077348.1, on the reverse strand, counting down.
GCCTCAAGCAGTTGCGCAGATATGGGATATGGGGAACAATTTACGTCAATGCAGGACATGGTGGGTGATGCTCTCGAAGTGAATAAGGCGCATGATTATGATAACACCGAAGAACTGCCGAATGGGGAAGCACAAAGATTTTTTAATCTTTTGATTGAGACAAATAAGCCGTTGTATCAAGGTGCCTCAAACTCTAAATTATCGATGTGCGTTAGACTGTTAGCTTGCAAGTCCAATTGGAATGTTGCCGACGAGTGTTTGGATTATTTTTTCAAAATGCTTTTGGGCGTGATGCTTGTAAGACGGTTTACCCAAAAATTATTATGATGCGAAGAGGTTAGTATTTAAGTTGGGACTCCAGGCTAAGAGGATTGACTGTTGTGTGAATGGGTGCATGCTTTTTTACGATAATGAATTCGGCAAAAATGACAGTGCGCTGCTTGAATGCAGATTTTGTCAAGCATTAGGGTATTGTCCACACAACATCGGGACAAGTAAGAAAAAACCAGTTCCTGTTAAGGCAATGTTCTATCTGCCGATAATTCCAAGGCTACAGAAAATGTTTGCATCAATGCAAACTTCAGGAAAAATGACGTGGCACTATGAGAACAGAAGAAGTTCAGGAGTGTTACGCCATCCTTCTGATGGCAAAGCATGGAAGCCCTTTGATCGGGTACATCTAAATTTTGTTGCGGATCCCATAATATAACACTTGGTTTATGCTCTGATGGTTTTACCCCTTATATTCAAGCGTCGACTACACCGTATTCTTGTTGGTCAGTAATTGTTATCCTGAAATGTGCATGTTGAAACCTTATATGTTTTTGACTTGTCTCATATCGGGTTCATCGAATCCGAAAGCTGGTATTGATGTTTATTTGCAGCCATTGATCGATGATCTGAAGAAGTTGTGGACCGGCGTGGAAACTTATGATATTGCCAGGAGGCGAAATCTTACAATGAAGGCAGCTTTGATGTGGACCATTAATGACTTCCCTGCTTATGGTATGTTGTCTGGTTGGGGTACTCATGGAAAATTTGCATGTCCGCATTGCATGGAATATACAAAGGCCTTTACTTTAAAACACGGAGGGAAAAGTTCCTGGTTTGATTCGCATCGTAGGTTCTTACCAACAGATCATCCATTTAGACGACACAAGAACGCCTTCAAAAAGGGAAAAGTTGAAAGAGATGAGCCGCCGCCTAGGTTTACATTAGAACATATTTGGATGAGAGTAATGGAACTGCCCAAAGTCACTGACAATGGTCGTGTGTCCAGATTACCAGAATACGGGGAGGTGCATAATTGGACAAAAAGAAGTATTTTTTAGGATCTCTCGTACTGGAAAGATAATTTGTTGAGACACAATCTCGATGTCATGCACATAGAGAAGAATTTTTTTGACAACATGTTCAACACAGTCATGAATATGAGTGACAAGACCAAAGATAATGAGGAGGCAAGAATGAACTTAGCTTTGTACTGTAGGCGACCAGACTTGGAGCTGAAGCGGCATGCATGGGATTAAAAGCCATGATTGTCATGTTTTCATGGAATCTTTACTTCCTATTGCTTTTAGTTCGTTGCCAGTCCATGTCTTGAATCCGCTTTCTGAATTGAGTCAATTCTTTAAGGATTTGTGTTCTGCAACGTTAAGGGACGATGAACTGATAAGGATGTAGCAGAACATTCCAATCATTCTATGCAAGTTGGAGAGAATATTTCCCCCCAGCTTCTTTGATTCCATGGAACATCTCCCAGTTCATCTCGCATATGAAGCAAGGCTTGGTGGACATGTTCAATATAGGTGGATGTATCCATTTGAAAGGTATATATAACTATCATACAATTTTAAATAGATTTGTTTCCATTTGAAATTAAATGTACTATATATAACTATCAACTTGTTATTTTATAGATTCATGGGTTATTCAAAACGGTCGGTGAAAAATAAGGCTAGGGTTGATGGATCAATTTGTGCGTCTTACTTACATTGCGAGACAACTCATTTTTATTCTCCTTATTTCAACAACTTCATGTTGTCATCGAGAAATAGTAGGAATGAAATGGAAAATGAAAGTGAAAGACCTCCATTAGCCTTGTCAGTCTTTTGTCAGCCAGGTCATCATTTCGGGAAGGAGTTGACCCACTGATTAACGGATGCAGAGAGGAAGTCAGCTCATGTCCATATGTTGATTAATTGCACCGAAGTTAAGCCATGCCTTGAGTGTATATTGCATATCCTTTTCTTTCAATTACGCAATATATAATAAATACTACTCTGCTAAAAATATGTATTGTCCAATTTGCACAAAGCATTCTTGTTATCTGAAAACATAAGTGAGCAAGAAAAGCCTGCTCGTATACATGCAGATTTTCCAATGTGGTTTACGCAACAAGTAAGTATATTCAAATTCTATATGTAGGATTACATAATTTTTTTTGCATCTAACATAAGAAATTTATCCATACATAGGTTTCCCGTGAGGCACCAACTCCTCTCAACAGACACTTAAGGAACTTATCCCACGGTCCTTATCAATGTGTCAAAGAATGGCACACATTCTTCATGAACAGGTACAAGTTTCATACCCATTCAAGGACTGAGGGTAAAAAAACAATTAACAACGGGGTTTACGTGAAGGGCATCATAGAAGGGGGTGAAAATGACTTCTACGGAGTAATCCAACATATATATGAATTGGTGTATACTACTTTAGACTATACTAAAAGAATAGTTCTATTTTATTGTAATTGGTTTGATCCATCCATTAGAGGCACAAAATTGAATCCCAAATATAATACGGTGGACATCCGCATGGGTAGCAGATATCAGAACTTTGATTCGTTTATCCTAGTACATAATGTGAGACAAGTGTATTATGTCCCTTACCCAGCAACCCGAAAGGACAAATGAGGTTGGTGTGTCATCATCAAGACGAAACCAAGGGGTCGCATTGAAGCTGATGATCAGCAGGAAGATGTGCCTTATCAAGTGGATGAAATGTCTCATGTAAATGAAGGCATTGAAGTTGAGTGTATTGTTGGTTTACGGGACTTGAAAGCTGTTGGTGAAGAAGTGGATACTGATAACTTGTCATCCGTTCAGGAACATTTGGATGAAGACGACGAAGTCATTGATTCAGGAGAAGAAAATGTTGCAATTAGATCTGAAGATGATGGAGACTTTTTGTCAAATTCTGAATAAAACTTAAGATCATGTAACCTTTATAATTAGATCATGTAACTTGTCAAAACTATGAATGGAACTTAGATAATTATTGTTCTATCTTATATGATTATTCATAATTATTTTATTATCTTATTATTTTATTATTTCATCTTTACATTAAATTGCTCTATAGACTCATGGCATCTGGAGGACGTGATCCACTGCAACCCATACCACCCACAGGTGGTAAGGGTAACGGTGTCGACACTGCTCCTCGTTCGACTCGTTGTCGGACTAGGACACCTCGCATTGTTACTCGTGACATAGCAGACGGTTTCGTGTCTATCCCTTCGACATCTGTCCCTGCGGTGTCTGCACTCCCATCACGCCCACCTGCACCTACACAACGACCACATACACCGTGGACAACACCGCCTCCACCGACTGCACCTACTCCACTGATTTTACCTACGCCATTCACAGCATCCGGGATCGATATGATTCCCACCGCGGGGTTTGAGACATATACACATCGGGGCGCTTCTTGTTCAGTTGGTGTGGGTGCATCGTGACCTGGTCATCAGGCTACGAAGCAGGAACAGGAGTATAGTCCAGGGTATACATCCTCACCTTCAGAGGCAGATGCAGAGAAGGAGGAGGAGGAGGTTGAGGTCATGGTCGATGGTCGACCTATCATCAGGCCATCTGGTAAAGGGTAAGAATTAATAAAATAAATTTATTCAATTTTAATTATATGTTTTTACTTGATATTGATTCACATGCTTTTGCTGTTAAGGTTACTTCCTTCAAAGGTAGCTTCGAAGAACATCACAGATGTTATTGAGTCGATGTTCCATTATCCTTGGTTCACATGGGGACAGCTCGATGACAATGAGAGGCGGAGTTTCTTTGACGCTTATAGAGTAAGTTGTAATTTTCAATTTACTTAATATGTTTTGGCTTATTATTTCATATAAATTATTAATATAATAAATTACTATTTATGTATTTCTAATGCAGACAAAAGTTGCTTGTAGAGTCGAGCATGAAGCATTGGTCGAGAGGAACTTTCATATGAAGGCCTCCCATCGCCTATCCGATATGCTCAGGGAAGCTCGCTTGAGGGGCGAGCAACCCTCATGGATGGGAGATGCAGTCTAGGATGCCAGATGCCGCCACTGGGTTACTGCTGATTTCCAGAAAAAATCAGCCCAAGCAAAGAAAAATAGGGCATCAGAGAAGGGTGGGAGCCTTCACACAGGAGGTTCCATCTGTCAGGCGGAGTACTTTGAGCGTCTGGTACATTCATTCATATTTAATAGATATGTTATTCGTATTGTTTTTTAATTATTGTTTACTTATAATTTATGTTTGTGTACGTACAGGTTAGGAACAGAAGGGGACCAGTGCCGATTAACGAGCTCCACCGCCACACCCATATTAGGAAGGGTACTGGCGAGTACGTAGATGAGCGCTCTAGGCGCACTCAGGTAATGCCTCATTTATTAATAGTTTTGAAATGTATGGTTTTATTATATATAGTCTTCATTAATTTGTTTGATTATGCATAACAGGAGGAGTTCGAGGAGAGGATGTCTCAGACAACAACATCTTCCTCCACCCCACTTGAGCCTGAGGAGCAACAATGGCTTGCACTGTGTGTTTGGGCTGAGATTGTTGGCGGCAAGAATAAAGGTCATCTTTACGGTGCAGGAGACCTTTCAGGTAATTATCCGAAAGGGTCTTCAAGCTTGGATATCAGCGCCACAGCATCCACCGGAGCCAGTCGTCACGCTGATCAAGAGAATGTGAGCTAAGGCGGAGACTGGATGAGTCCGAGCATCGTGCCGAGGAGCATGATCGGTGTGCCGAGTAGCGTGAGCGGCTTGCCGAGGAGCGTGAGCGTCGGATGGAGCAGATGCTACTGAGCATACAACAAATGCACCTAGCCCCCTCGGCTACAGTCCCCCATCCAGATTAGCCGACCAGTCGCACTAGGGCCGATGATGATGATGACTCTTTCGATGATTTTAGCCGGTCTTCTCATCATTATGATAATAATTATTAGATTTTCATATTAGTTTTTTTATTTATATTTCTAGGTATTATAAGAACATATGTAAGAACATAAGTTATTTGTTATTGGGATATAATTTTAAATTTTTTAATGTTATTTTTAATTTTATTTTGCACTATTTACTTAATTAATATTTATAAATAATTAATAACAAATAAAAATATTTAATAAATATAGAATATAATTAAATAATAATTAATTAATCAATTAAAATTTAAATTAAAAAAATTTATATACATCGACGGTCTGGCCGTCGGTAATGACCATCAACACATTATCGACGTCGTCGGTAACGTTACCGACGCTCTAGCTGTCGGTAATAATTACCGATAAGCCTCTTTCCGATGGATAATAGGCCATCGGAAATGTGCTGGAACCGACGGTTTTTGGTGATTAGGCCATTGGTAATGAGCTGTTTTTTTGTAGTAGATATAAGATATCAAGTCTTCACATAGATATAAATATTAGGGGAATATTTATACTAGAGTGACCCGCTATGAGAACGCTGCATAATAGTTATGTAAGTGTCATAAGCATTTCTCATTGTGACCATAATGAAGTAGCCATTCAACTTGAAGTCACTACGATTCCCAACATATGTAATTGTAGGCTTTGATACTATTAAACATTGTCTGTAACAGAATAACTATAAAGATAGTTAATTATTGGGCCTGCAATGAAACATGCTGAGGAATGTGAGTGATGTAGATAAGATTCGTCCCTGCTAAATAACAGAAGTAATGTTTATAGGCCTTTTGATGGTATGTGACGTAGAAATGCATGGCTATGCTGAAGTGGGACATTATGAGATACTGGGCTTACATGGTCGTACGTCTATTACTAAATCAACAAATAAATAATTGGACTTAGCAAAGATGGCACATTTATGCTTTGTGTCCAATTAAGACATTATGACAAAGGATGTTGGCTTCACATTAAATATGGTTACAATATGGTTTTAATTGTATCACCAACATTCTAATTGATTGGGCAGCAATAATGTATTGCTAGATGCCGCTCATTGCTTATAATATTAATTAATTATTAATATGATTAATAATAATTAATATTATTACTAATTAATTAAGAACCTACAGGGTCAATCACATAGAGCAAATATTCGGAGAATTAATTTAATTGATTAATTATATATGTTTTAATTAATAATTAAATGAGATCAGTTTAATTGATTAATTAAATATTATATAATTAATAATTAAACATCACTAAAGAGAAAAACAGCGATTACCGTCGGTCGAAAGCCCATTCTACAAGCCCAAAACCAACGCTAATTGCCACTTTTGTGTCGGCTTTGCGTCGGTGTCATGGCCTACGCTTTTTGGCTCGTCGCTACGTTTAGCGGAGGGCCATAATGGCCGATGCTAGTTTAGCGTCGGCCCAACCGATGCAAACTGAGAGCTAGATCACACAGGAAAAGGCCAACGCTAAGTTAGCGTAAAAAGTTTTAGCTTGTTTATGTGTTTTTGGGTCAGCACTAACCATTTTACTAAATCCAGTCCGAAACCCACAATCCATTTTTCCTACCCATCACCCGGATTCAACCCATTTGCTTTCTGACATCATAACAGAGCCCCCTCTCCTTCTCTTCCAACCTTAGCCGCCAATCCCTCCTCTTCTTGTGACAATTTTGTTTTCCCTCATCCCAAATCAGATTCTCACTCAAACTTTTTCTTCTTAGCTGCATACCCTGACCAAATCCCCTCCATTCCAGGAATCTCGCGAATCAAATCCCGAGGAAGCTTCATTTCTTTCCTTTTCTTTTTCAATCCGAGTCATGATCTTAAGACCTTTTTATAGGTTGTCCCTTTTAGGACAAATGGAGCATATCATAGGATTTTAGCGAAAAATTTCGCTTTGGGCCTAAAGGATCTACTGGATAGATCACAAGGAGGGACATTCATTAGAGGATCATCCATATCGTGTGGGTTTATGACCGTATAAGGACCCCTTTCCGTGTTGCTCTGTTTTTTTGAATATGTTAGGTGAATTCTGTTTGTGAAGAAAAGACTCCATTACCATTCGCGTAGCAAGAAATGGAAATGTATCTTTGAGAAGGGACTTAATAATTCAAGCAGCTCGAAGATGAATATTAGAATTGACGTGATGGTCAATGAGGTGGAAACATTGGTGAAAACAAGTGATGCAAACCATTCATGGGCAAATGCTCCCTTTGATCTATCATCAACCACGCACAATCTAAGGGGCACGTGCTCCTAGAGTTGGGCATGAGATGAAAATTTCTTACTATAAAGGTAGACTTTCCTTGATAAAAAGATTTCTTAAGTGAGAAGAAGACGGTCTTTCCCTTAATTTTATTTTATTTTATTTTTTCAATTTTAAAAAAAGAAAAACAGAAAGAGGAGTAAGTTCATCCTTTTAATGTGGATGAATTGGACCATTGTGCTTTCAAAGAAAGTTGATGCCAATCAAACCTTGGTTCATAACACCAAAAATAGAGGTAGATGGATAAAGAGTTAAAAGAACTTTGAGTCATGAGATAGAGGAAATGAAGAAACAGATGAGCAAGACAACAGAAGGGCAAACTAAGACAGAAGACAAGTTGAGGACTTGCAGGCCCATCAGAAAAGTTTAGGTCAATGTTGGAAAAGCAAGAGGGGTCATACAATCTTAACACAATTAATGCTCGAGCACAGTGCGAGGTGACACAATCTTATTGTTCTCCTATGTCAGCTAGGAAGTAAAAAGCTACAAACCATATGATTGGGTAAAGTCAGAAGATGTTGATGAGCTGTGATTGTCACACAAAGATTGTTTGATCGTATTGTTCCTGCGTTTGGCTTATTCTGAACTTTTATGGTGATGGACTTGCATGGATTGTTTTTCTGTCCTCTATCTTCGAATAAAAGTTTGTGTCCTTTCATGGTTGCGATGAACATATATAGTCATCGGAAGAAGTTCCAAACCCCCCTCATCAAAAAAGAGAAGGAAAAAAGAAAAAATGAAAAGAAAAATAAATGGGAGCAAATAAAGGTGCAGTTTTTACCGTGTATTATTTTGTCTCAAGATTAATTCTTTACGTGAAATGAGTAATCAAGATTTGAAATGACGATTGGCCATTTTTCTCTATCCTTCTTTAAAAAAAAAAAATCCCTTGTTACCCCTGTTGGACCTTAGAAATTTTTTCAGCTAACCTTAGACCAGGATCACCCCTAGACTAGAGGTTGGCACTACGTAAAGGTTGATTGAACTAACAACGCGTGAAGGAAAAGGAGGGAAATTTGAAAGAGATGCTAAAAAAAGAAAAGAAAAAAAAAAGGAAAGAAAAAAAAAGGAAAAAAGGATGATGAGAATGAAGGTGATGCTAAAAAAAAAAAAAGAGAGAGAGAATGCCGACAACGCTAATGAAACAAAAAGGGAGAAGAAATGATCAAAAAAGAAAAATAAAGCAAGTAATGTCCTTGATGATGCGAAAGCAATCTTAACTTTGTAAGAAAGCCAAAGATCCTGGGTCTTATTCACCTTTAAACACTTGTTTGAGCCTCTTACACCTTTTTTTTTTCTTAACCCCTAACCTTGGCCACGTCACAACCTTTAAAAGTCCATTCTGATCAATGAGGGGTTACTTTTATTTTCATAATTCTTAATCTTGAGACAAAGACAAAGTAATTACACCTTTTTGAAGTATTTTGCTCCATGAAAAAAAAATGAAAAAAATAAAAAGAAAAAGAAAAAGAAAAGCCCGTTATATCGAAAACCCGCAAGAGCAGTCTAAGCAAAAGTTAAGGCAAAAAAAAAAAAAAAAAAAAAGAGAGGGGTTTACGTAGGGACAACCTTCTACATAGTTGAATCCAACCCTCTAGTGGAGCAAATCTTTTGGTTGAATCTAGCCCTACACTGGGGCAAATATCCGTGTTGTTAATTCTGCCCGACACCGGGATAAGTTTTCGCGATGTTCAAGCAAGCCCTACACTAGGGCAAATTTCTACGGTGTCTAATTCAGCCTTACATTTACACTGGGGCAAAATTTCTCTGTTATTCAATTTGCCCCACACTGGGGAAAATTTTCGTGGTGCTCAACCGGGGAAAATTTTCAAGTTCGGGTTGGCCTTACACTGGGGCAATTCCCCTTTTGTTCAACTCGGCCCTACACTGGGGCAATTTTATTTTGACTCTCAAAGGGGCACACCAGTCAATAAGCCTTGATCCATTTGACTTCCATGTTGTCCCGCCTTGTATGGCTATTTATTCATTGCAGTCAAGCCTTCAAAGTCATCAAAGGAGCTCTTTTAATCAATCTCCTTCATGAGTCACTTGTCGATCCATGGATGTACATAAGATAATGCTTCAAGATAAGAGAACATCGGTTCAACAATATGTTTCAACAATCTAATGGCAATCTCCCCAAGAACCGTTCAAGCCACAAGAAGTTCAATATCTCGAGTAAAGGGTGAAGATGACTTTCTCAAGAAGTGATCAAGATTATGAGGTAGCTTCAATTTGAGGCTAGAGAAAATGAAGGGAAGGTGAAGACCAATGATTTTCAATGGCCACATTCCAAGGCAACAAGAACATGGTTTCATATAGACTCACGAGGTGTCCAAATACCGGTTTGATTGGTTGACTTTGTTAAGAAGCACCCGGTTCAATTTACCTGCAAAGGTTACTCTTTACACTCATAGTTTCTCTTTTTGTGAGTCGGAGTCAAGTTGGCCCACCGTTGCAAATGATCAAAATCTAAGTTCTCTTTTGCGAGTCGGTGCCGAGTTGGCCCGCCATTGCAAAGGGTCAAAAAATGATGAAAGTAAGAAATAAAAAAGAAAGAAATAAGAAACTGTGATTCTGAGTCAAGTTGACTCCTAAGTTGAAGTTTTTTAGGCTCAAAGGCCAACTGCAAAAGTTTTGGGCTCAAGGCCTATTTCATAATTTTTTTTGGATCAAAGCCTACTTCATGAATTTTTGGCTCATGGCCCAATTCGTGTCTTTTGACTCAAGACCCATTTCATAAAAAAAATTTTGGTTCATGGCCTAGATCATAAAATTCTTTTTGGCTCAAGGCCTCTTACTAATGATTTTCGGCTCATAGCAAAAAGAATCTGCAAGCTTCAATTTATCTGCAACGTTTACTCTGCACGCTCTTAGTTTCCCATTTGCAAGTCGGTGTCGAGTTGGCCCACCATTGCAAATGACCAAAATCTAAGTTTCCCTCTTGTGAGTCGGTTTCCAGTTGGCCCTCCAGTGCAGATGTTTGAAGAAAAATGTAAGAAAGAAATTAAATAAAAGAAAAGAAAGAAAAGAACTGTGGGTCTGAGTCAAATTGACTCCCAAGTTGAGAATTTGTTTTCAAAAATCACAGGTCTATGTCTAGTTAACTAGCAAATAATAGGAAGAAAAAAGTGTAATTCTGTTGACTTTTGTGGCTCAAGGCCCATTGCTTTTTAAAGGCTCCATTTTCCAACTCATGGTTCACTTGTTCTGGCTCAAGGTCCATTGCATAAAATTCTTGGGTCATGGCCCAATTGATAAAACTCTCTTGTTCAAGGCTCTGTTTTTACGGCTCATGGCAAACTTGTTTTGGCTCAAGGTCCACTGCATAAAATTCTCTGGCCATACCCCAATTCATAAAGATTTTGCCTCAAGGCCACTTGCATAATTCTCTTTGGCTTAAGGCCTATATCATAAAAGTTTTCTGGCTCAAGGCCAATTGAATAATTCTTTTTGGCTCAAGGCCTATTGCATGAAGTTTTCCAGCTCATGGCTCAATTCATAAAGTTTTCTGGCTCAAGGCTAATCACATAACTCATTTTTCGAGCTAAGAGGCTCATCGTATTTATTTTTTGAGCTACAGGGCTCACTACATTCAAGCTAGGAGGCTCGCTGTATTCTTTTGGAGCTAGGAGGCCCATCACAATTTTCTTTTTTGGAGCTAGGAGGCCCGTCGCACTTTTGAATTTGTTATTTAATTTTTGGGATCAGAGGCCTACTGTTATTTAGATTTCGAGCTCAGAGGCTCATTGTCATTTAATTTAGGGATCAAAGGCTCACAGTTATTTAATTTTCGAGCTCAGAGGCTCATTGTCATTTATTTTTTGGGATCCGAGACCCATTGTCATTTAATTTTCGAGCTCAGAGGCTCATTGTCATTTAATTTTGGGATTGGAGGCCCACTTGTTGAGTCTCCAAATGTCTGATATGCATTTACCTTAGTTTTGATGAGATTAAAACAGTTATTCAATGATTTAATTGAACCCATCTGTGGTATTTAACTCGTCTACTTAGTGTGCAGATTAAAACATTAAGCGTCTATATGAACTGTTCACTCGTCTGAACTTAGATAAGTTCACCCGTCTGAACTAACTTAAGTTCACACGTCTGAACTAACTAAAGTTCACTCGTCTGAACTGAGATAAGTTCACTGGTCTGAACTAGCTAAGGTTCACTCGTCTGAACTTAGATAAGTTCACCCGTCTGAACTAACTTAAGTTTACACGTCTGAACTAACTAAAGTTCACTCGTCTAAACCGAGATAAGTTCACTCGTCTGAACTAGCTAAGGTTCACTCGTCTGAACTAAGAGAAGTTCACTCGTCTAATGAAGTCTTCAACCATCTGATCAAAGGAAGACTCACCCGTCTAAAAGACTTTGCAACTGACGTCATTTCTGTGTTAAAGAGTCAACCCGTCTAATGAAGTCACTCATCCGTCTAATGACTAACGTTAAAGAATACATTGGATGAAAGCTGTCTCGACTCTGATAAGGAACTTCAACAAAGTGCTTTGCCTGAACAAAACTGCATCTTACACCAAAAGGGAAAGTCTTCCCTCTGCAAACAAAAAGCACGTATACAGACCTGCTGAGACCAAAGGTATATCAGAAGTCTGTATCACTCTGATGAAAGAGAACAAGCGAAGTTCCCTATGCTTTAATGGCTGATCAGAACGACTCTATTTCATTTATTGAAGATCTGCAAGAAGCCAAGCCTTCAGACTTTGTGTCTAATGGCTTTAAAATCTTGAAGCCTATTTAATGAAGAAGACTTTGAAGATTCAAATAGACAAGAGAACGATAAAAGCAATCAAGAGCAATTACTTTGTGCATTTATATCTTCATTCTTTCATTATTTATTCTTCAATCATTTGAAGTTATTACGCAGCCTTTTAGAACTTCACATTTAATACACTCGTCTGAGTGCTGGTGAAAGACTTGAAAATTGTAATCTTTTTACAACTTCTCTCAAACAAACCCGTCTGAGCCTAAAAAGGCTAAGTGTGCAAACAATACTTATCTGGAGCTTAGAGAGGCTAGGTGTGAAAACAATATTCGTCTGGAGCCTGAAGAGGCTAGGTGTGAAAATAATACTTGTCTGTTCTGTAACCTAAATCAGTTATAATGAGAAAACTTGGTGCTGCCAAAGACTGGACGTAGCCTCATTGTTAAGGGTTGAACCAAGATAAAACCTGCTGAGTGATCTCTCTTTCCCTTAACTCTTTAGTTTGATTATTTGTCTTAACTATCATCTAACTAAAGGGGTTTATAATTGTGTTTATCAAACCTTTTTTTATCTTGCATGATTGTGTGTTTTCTGTGAAAACCTTCAGACTAGTTATCAGTCTGATTGACCTATCTGTGTTTACTCGTCTATCATAACCCGTCTGTGCTTGCGAAAAAGTTTCTAAATTCCGCATAAATTTGTCAAACACCATTCAACCCCCTTCTAGTGTTTGCATCTGTCTGTTTCACCACTGTCATTTAATTTTTCGAGCTCAGAGGCTCATTGTCATTTATGTTTTAGGATCAGAGGCCTACTGTCATTTAATTTTTCAGCTCAGAGGCTCATTGTCATTTAATTTTGGGATCGGAGGCCCACTGTCATTTAATTTTTCGAGCTCAAAGGCTCATTGTCATTTAATTTTGGGATCCGAGGCCCACTGTCATTTAATTTTCGAGCTCAGGCTCATTGTCATTTAATTTTTGGAATCAGAGGCCCACTGTTATTTAATTTTCGAGCTCAGAGACTCATTGTCATTTAATTTTTGGGATCAGAGGCTCACGGTCATTTACTTTTCGAGCTTAAAGGCTCATTGTCATTTAATTTTCGGGATCAGAGGCCCATTGCATTTTTATGTTTCTGTCATTTGTTGTTGTGACAGCACCATTTGCATTTAATCACTCTGTATAGTCGCATGCATTCTCGAACAAAATGAGTGTTCTTTTTCTTTACACGTTCCTTACTACGACCACATGAAAAGTCATGAATTTTCATGTCTTCTAATAAGCAACATGTAAAGAGGGGCAACTGTGAACACCCCATTTTGACCAGGTCCTTTTTGTTTTTTCACTAAAATTTACCAAAAATACAAAAAAAATGAAAAAAGAGTCAAAATCATAAAAATGTCAATTGTTGAGAAAAAAAAAAAGTAGAGTTTTGTTTCTTCATAAAAGTCCAAAAAAAAATGATAAAACAAAAAAAAATCACAGAAATAATTTGCCATTTATTTATTTGCTAATTTTTATAGTTGTCAATTGTTTTTTAAAAGAAAAAGTTTAGTTTGTTTATGTGTTTTTGGGTCAGCACTATCCATTTTACCAAATCCAGTCCGAACCCACTACACATTTTTCCTACCCATCACCCGGATTCAACCCATTTGCTTTCTGACATCAGAACAGAGCCCCCTCTCCTTCTCTTCCAACCCTAGCCGCTAGTCCCTCCTCTTCTTGTGCCAATTTTGTTTTCCCTCGTCCCAAATCAGATTCTCACTCAAACTTTTTCTTCGTAGCTGCATACCGTACCCAAATCCCCTCCATTCCAGGAATCTCGCGAATCAAATCTCGGGGAAGCTTCATTTCTTTCCTTTTCTTTTTCAATCCGAGACTGCGGTTTCCATTTTCACAAGGTAAGCACTATTCCTTTCCTTTCTAGCCTCCAAATCTTGAATTAATTGTGTTTCTTTTTCTGATTTTTTTTTTTTTTGCAGATTAAGTTCGTGATTTGAAGCAACCGCAGAGATCTATAAAACGGTCAAGAAGAACAGCAGAGAGATAGGGGGAAAAAAACATACACAGCAAAGGGGGGATTTTTTCTGATACTGAGGAGGCAGGAATGAATTTTAGAGAGTTTGGAATAGTTCTAGGTTGAGAGTCTGAAGTGTTCTTCTTAGAGGGAATTTATAATCCTTGGGGGATAATTTGTTCTTTTCTGTAAACCCATGTTTGATTCTTCCTCTGTCATTTGTATTGAAGAATCTCCAAGAATCAATGCATCCATTTTATGGTTATCATTTTGATCGATATTTTTACTTTGATTCATTTTATTGAGTCCATTGGTAGTACTCTAGGATTTCTGTTTACTCTTTCCCTCTCCTTATTGGAAAATGTTGTTATGCCTAAATTCGCATGTGAGATGATCTGGTGTATGAGTTTTCTGCCTACAAGGTTCTAAGTGTTGAAATTATGCGGTAATAAAAAAAGCATACATTGATGACTGGCTTTTAGCTTACTCTTTGCCTCTGTCGTTTTGATCTTCAGGATTCTATAAATAATTGAGCTTGTCACTCTTTGTTGAATTGATAGGATGAATTCTTTTGCATGCTTTGGTGGCTTGAATGTTGCATGGTATGTTTGAGGTGTGTAGAATTCTTCCTTGCCCATGCTCATGATCTGTTGAACTAATCAATTACAATTGTTAGATATTTTAATTGTTGGTGCTATGAGTATGAGAAGGACACGTGATGGTTTCAATCTGAATTTGAGAAGTGGTTGTTTGGAAATTTTATGGGCTTCTAGTTTTTTTTGGCCTACTAGGTTGTTCTTTTTTTTTGGAAAAAATCTAGTGTCCTTAAAGTTAATGATCTTTGCTCTCTGTTTCCCAAAGGTTGCACCTGGTTGACTGAAAATTTGCTCACAGGCTCGTTATGTTTTTTTTTATCACAATGCATTGGTGATTAAAATTGAGAGTAGTTGCTGTCTTGGTGTTTAAGAGACAAAAGAAATGGTGAGGTCCCTGCTGTAAAACAGTTTCGTCAACCCTCTAATTCCTTTCCCTCCAGTCTTTGAGTTTGTTGTGCACTTCATCTGAGAGAAGCCATTCTTACCTTTACAGTTGGTTTCTTTGTACATTAACATGGCTTTGATGTGAGTATGTGAAAAAGGTAAGGTGCTACGGTGGATTTTTGTCATGGCAAGGCTAGAGGTAGGCTTGGGTCATGGTATAAAAGGGCTTTAATTGTAGTAAATGGAATATTTTGTGTGGGTTTTTTTTTTTAACAAGATAAAAAATGATAAAATAATCCTTCTTTCAGTTTTTTTTTATTTGGTTTAATTACACTTTTGGTCCTCTAGGTATTATGATTGTGCAATTTTGGTCCCTCGGATTTTAATTGTGCCAATTGGGTCCTCCAAGTATCACAATTGTGCAATTTTGGTCCCCCAAGTTTCAATTGCGCCAATTGGGTCCCCACGTATCATGATTGTGCAATTTTGGTCCCCCAATTACCACGATTGTGCAATTTTTAACGTCAGTAGCCTACATAAGACACGTGGGACTAATTTGACACTTAGCGAAGTCAACTTGACAGTTTATAGGACATTCTTATAAGACAACATTGCCATATCACACAATTTAATGGTCAAATGCACGACATTAAATGTCACATAAGAATGACATGTAAGCTGTCAAACTAGTCTCATTAATTGTCGAATCAATCGCACATGTGCTTCGTAGGCTGTTGATGTTAAAAGTTGCACAATCGTGATACTTGGAGGATCAAAATTGCACAATCGTGATACTTGGGGATCAAAATTGCACAATCATGATATATGGGGGACCCAATTGACACAATTGAAACTTAGGGGACCAAAATTGCACAATTATGATATTTAGAGGACCCAATTGGCGCAATTAAAATCCAGGGGACCAAAATTACACAATCGTGATACCTGAGGAACCAAAAGTGCAATTAAGCCTTTTTATTTTTTTTCCTCTTTGTTCATTTATTTTAGGGGGTAAAAGTAAATATTTTAAAATTTCGTTAAACATTTGCATAATTAATCTGGGTAATCGTTTTTTTATGGATACACTAGGGGTGTTGTGGGGTTAAGTCTCCATCCTTCCCTATACGCAAGCGACTCCCGAACTCGATTTGGCTTCAAAGACCATTCTTTAAATGTTTTTCAATTTTTTCCTAAATTAAATAAAATTGATGGCGACTCTACTCTTTTTTCTAAAAATCTTTTTCTTGTCGTTCTCTTCACGATTTCGTTTGCGTCAAGGATGCACCATATTATTGTGGTACATATAAATCTAATGGTAAAAACTTGTGTTGTATCATGGTATTAGCTATCAAAACGATCCACCGTAGAACTTGCCTTAAAGATGTATTACACCGAAAAAAAAAAAATAATTAAATATGTATACAACTAAATAGAAATTTGTAGGAAAGGAGGATTGATTTGACTAGAACAGAAAAAGTCTCGGTGAAAAGATCTCAGTAGTTAGCCACAAGAGGAACTGTGACTCACAGCCTGTGAGAGACCCATGAAAAGAAGAAGGTGGGGTGGATAATGTTAGGGCCATTTAGCGCGGGCCTCGGTGGTCGGAATAGGTTTTCCGACGAAGGAGGCATCTAGGTTGTCGTCAGGGCGTTAGCCTTTTTCTATTGAGAAGGAACCAGAGTACGATGTCGTCGGGGCTTCTAATGTTTTGCGTTTAGCCATGAGCTGAGAAAGAGTGATAAGACCAACAAGAAAGAAAGAAGACCAATCTGGATGTGTTCTCTAGTAGGTGCATCCACCATGCGGTTGACCCCCCACCCTATCAACACCTAGTAGATGTAGCTTAAAAAATAGATAGAATTATAGAAACGAAAGGAGAAACGATGTAGATGAAGAGCGAGGCCACCCTCGTTTATATTTTTGTTATTACTACCCTCTGAGAAGAATGAACTAGAGTAAGATTATGCAGACAGATCTTTCTCTTCTATTTTTTGCTTTTATTAAAAAAAATAAAAACTCAAAATAATCCACTTTGGAAATTTTAAAAAGTGAACTGCTAAATTCGATTATTGTTAGTGATTTAATAGTGAGTCAACAGAATGATTAAATTCTCCAATGCTTAAAATTTAAGGATTAACATTAAAGAATTAATAGTTGATGGTCTCTATTTATAAATAGATTATAGTTTAGAGGGGTATATGTTCTTTTTCTTTTTATATTTATATGATAGTTTAACAACTAATTTTATTAAATACTTTAAACACAATCAGTTAATATTTTTAATTATTAGTTATTAATTAAAAATTAAGTTATCAATTTTAAGTTAACTTATCAGTAATTTTTTTGCCAAATGGATCCTAATTTAATGAATCTTTCATTACTCGCTTCATGTCTCATGACAGCTAAAATAGTCCAAAAGCAAAAGGCAAGAAAATGGCCAGTGGGTTATTAAAGAATGACAAGTCACGTAAGAATATAGTAATCGAATAGCGTAGCCATTCAGAATCGGAAAGTGTTAAGGTGGGAGCAAAGATTTAGATTATTAGATACCTTCCCCACTTCGCCACGCAGCGTACCTCGGTCTCATAGATTTTATCAGTCAGGCCTAATGAAGTTTGTCAACTAAAGCTAGTTAATATAAAATCGGATTTAATTAGTATATATTATTAATATAAATTTTTTTTATATTATCAATCAATCATAATTTATCATATAAGTTAAAATATTTAATTCTTATCATAATTATCTTAAACGTCACTCATATCATGATTTTTTATTGATTTCTAATTGATTGACAGTATAAAAAACTTATACCGACAAGACATAGAAATTAAATTCTAAAAAAAAAAAGGGTTTTCACGGCACTAATGATATGAATTAACAAAAAATAAAAATAAAATGGAAATTATAATATGTCAATATTGAATAAATTGTCAACTAATTCTTTGTTTTTTTTTTTTTGTAATCATGATATTTGTACGAAGTATCTATCACCGTTAGCGGTGATTATTCTCCATCGAAAAACCTGTTGGGCACATAAGGTGAGTTATATCTTCCCTCCCAATCAGATTTTCTCTATATATAAGAGCCAGGATTTGAACCCCTGACCACTTATTTAAGATGTCCGAATCCCTTACCATTCGGACCAACCACCGATTGGTAATTGACAACTAATTCTATTATATGTTAAACAATTGGAATTTATTTATACATATGTTCTTTTATTTCCTCATTCATCAATCACTCTTTTTCTTTTAGCAAAATCATTCATTTTCTTTTCATGTATACAGACGACAGAGAAAAAAAAGACCAACATAGAGAAAATGAAAGTAGCAACTTAAATTTAATTCTAACTGCTAAGCACGTTGTATTTGACTCAGTGCCAAACGCAATTGTTTTTTAGAAAGTGTTAATTACATTTAAATAAATAAATTGTTTAGCCAAAAACTCAGTTTAATTAATTATCATACTTTTAATAACCAATCAATTAATAATCGATACCTATTAGTAAGATAGTCCATCATCATTATATTATATCAAAGCAGATTAAATATTATTATGCTAATAATAATAATAATTGATTATAGATTTGGCTCCTCTAAAGTGAGTGGAGATTTAAAGTGATAAAGTAAGTAACTATTCACCATTGATTTAAGTAAGTACATAGAGATTTCAACGCACTAAATGATATAAGGGTGGATAATCCCTTACTTTCTCACTTTAGAGCTCCACTCACTTTAGAGGAGCCAAATCCATATCATATTTCCTTTAATCCTTAATATAAGAGACAAAATCTTAATTCATCAAGACCAATGAAAATTATTGAAATCAATTCATTTTCAATTTTATTCCACAAATGTCCCTATTTAATTACTAATAATTTAATTAATTTATTTATTCCTAAATCCAAACATCACGCTATCTGATCAATGAGTAAAGTATTTACATGGGGAATTCTTGAGTTTCTTTAATATAAATTTTACAATAAATAAGGATAGACATGAAATTTAGCATAAAAATTGATCAATTTTTATTTTATATGGAGGAAAAGATCATTTTATCTCTTATATTAAGGACCGGAGGGAGTATTAAAGAGAATAAATATTAGGTGAATTCTCCGGTATCCAAGGGTAACTTTACTTTACCTAGGTGACCCAATCAGATGGTGAGAATCATTTAATTTGACTCACTAACATGATTCATTTAAATGAGATGATATATTTTGGTTGGATAATATAACTTTTATCCTAAAATTATTGAGAATATCAGAGAAAAAACCTAAATATTATACTATTAATAATAATAATTACTTGATAAAAAATCAATAATAATAAGCAATATAATCGATCGTCATCAATATAATCAATATAATATAGAAAAGGAGATTTAAATTTATAAGATTTTGCCAAGTCACTGTTTCAGTTTGTGACACAAATCATTAAAATATTGACATTCGTCATCTTTTATTTGTGCATTAGGGTATTTTTAGTCCAAAGAGTAATTTCTTTTGAGTCCTAAAATTTATGGGAATAAGTTTTATTTCTTTCAATAAATTTATTATTATTATTATTATTATTATTATGTAAAATATGATAAATACTCGGATTGTCATGGGTGGTTTTTATGGGTAATTAATTTTTTTTTTTTTGTATAATATAACGTTTAAATTAGGGAAAGACATACTTTTTTATAAGATTATAGAAAATCATCAATATTAAAAAGGATTTATAATAAAATTTATATATTATTTATCAAAAAATAAAATCTAAATCATAATGAATGTGGACAGAATGTTTGATAAGAGGGGTCAATTTATATGTATAATTAGTTTTGTCGTTACTTTTGCTTTATTTTCCGATGTACCAAAAATATATGATAAATTTTTTGATTAATTTTTCCTTGTAAATGCAGTCCTTAAGTAAAATTAAATGATAAATATGTGGCAAGGTAATCCTTAGAAGAAGAACCTGAATGGTATTTCGTCCATATTCACAACATCTCCCAACAATTCCCACTGTCATCGGCTACATTAAGAAGGCTCTGTCTTCAACGTTGTTGTAACGTGCTCTGTTCATTTAAAATCACCTCTACACAGAAACTTCGTCGTCAGAAAGAAGAAGATGGGTAACATGAAGAGCGAGAAGAAGCCATTGTTGCAGGATCTAATTGACGATGTTGGAGGTTGTGCTGTTATAGATGGAGGTTTTGCCACCCAGCTCGAACGCCATGGAGCCTCCATCAATGACCCTCTTTGGAGTGCTCTCTGTTTGATCAAAGATCCACATCTTATCAAGCAGGTTTTTTTTTTATATCCTTCTCTTCTTCCCTCTCTGTTTCTGCTTCATATTCATAATCTGGGTTTTGTTTTACTCTTACATGTCTGTGTGATGAAGAAAATCTTCATTGCGTTTGTATTTTTGGGTTTTGTTTAGGTTCACTTGGAATACTTGGAGGCTGGTGCAAATATATTGGTGACTTCTTCTTACCAGGTAAAGTTTGTAACTTTGCAGTTTGCACTGACATGACAACCATAGGAAATTTTTTGTTTGATTATCTTTTTCTTGATAGGATCACAATCTGAAACTTTGGGAAATGTTTTTTTTGGTTTTTTTTTATGATGGCAAGTAATATTTTTCTTCATGAGGAGTTGGTGGTGGAGTAGTATAAAGATTTATTTCCAAAAGCTTTGAGCTTTGTGTTGTCTCTATTGTTATGCTTGAAGTTGCCATGAAACTTAGATAAAGATATTTGGATTGCTTATTTAAGCTCATTTAGCAAACTAGTGCTAAGAATGTACTATAGATCTATGCTTTTCTACACAACATGAATGATTGTAATCGAGATTTTAAATTTCGGTTGCGGTCGCGGTCGCGGTTATGTTGTGTTACCGTCATTGCGGACAGTTGCACGAAAATAGGATTGCAACGGTTGCAGAGACTACCTTATTTGCGGTTGCGGACCTCATTTTAAAACCTTGATTGTAATGGACCCTTATAATAATATGTATGTTTGTGTCAATAAAATGGCATAACCCAAAAAATCTTTAGCTTTCACATGAATATGAAATTCATAAGTACAGGAAATGTTGGGGTTTAATCATCCTTTGAGGTTCATAAGATTTGGATTAGTTCAAGAGAAGTGCCTTCTCTAGTTCCAATTAACATAACACACGAAGAATTCGTTTGTGATTTTCTACTTTCATTTCTACCGGTCATTGAATTTGACATTTTAAATCTCTATTGTTGAAATCCTAAAGTTTAAGCAGAAAAGTTATGGTTATGGACCATTGGTTGTTCACATCTATTATTATCATGCAATGTCCACAGTTTTATTGTTCTTATAAACTTTTCCATAATTATAGGCTACCCTTCCTGGATTTTTATCCAAGGGACTGACCATTGAAGAAGGGGAGTCGCTACTTGTGAGGAGTGTCAAATTGGCAGTTGAAGCCCGAGACAGTTTCTGGAATTTGGCTAAAAGAAATCCTGGACATAAATATACAAGGGCTATGGTCGCAGCCTCCATTGGAAACTATGGAGCTTATCTTGCTGATGGCTCAGAATACAGGTGCTTCTACTCTCCTTAGTCCATATAAATTTTACAGTTTGGTTCCTATCAATCCTGCAGAGTAAATACTTTATATATTCTTAGAATGTTTGTTAATATCTTCTTGTAGTGGCTGCTATGGACCAGATGTGAGTTTGGAGAAGTTGAAGGATTTTCACCGCCGCAGATTGCAAGTTCTTGTTGAAGCTGGTCCAGATATGCTTGCTTTTGAGACCATTCCAAACAAACTTGAAGCTCAGGTCTTCTTTTTTTCTGGGCCAATAAACATGTTTTATAGATACGTATAGTAGTTCCTTAAAATAAAAGTACTGCAAACCATTACAAGTGTATAGATATCTTTATTGGACCATATTATAAATCTTAGGAACACCAAAAAACTATGATTCTTCTGTTTTGTAATTTTTCTACTACTCTGACACTTCTCTATTGACATTTGTTTTTCAAAATCAATGGTATTTGATCATACTCTCTTACTGCTTTGGCTCTCTTAATCCAATAAATATACACACTTCGAACTCTTTTCATTTTCATCTTTGACTGTAGGTAATGTTATCGACACTTCAAATTGTTTATTTACACACCTTACATTTGTTAACGAGGAGTGGGAATGGACAATTTGGAATACTAGTCTCATACAAGATTCTAACTTCTACAATCTAGGATGCTTCTCTGGATTTCATTTTCAAAATTTCATATTGCAGGCTTGTGTCGAATTGCTTGAAGAAGAAAGTGTCCAAATCCCATCTTGGATATGTTTTACCACTGTAGATGGTGAGAATACTCCCTCAGGGGAGAGTTTTAAGGACTGCCTTGAAGTGATAAATAAGAGTAACAAGGTAGATGCTGTTGGCATAAACTGTGCACCTCCCCATTTTATTGACAGTCTCATCTGCAAATTTAAACAGGTAACTGTTAAATCTCATTTCATCAATTTGAATACTTGAAAAAGAATTTGTGTCCGTTATCAGAGAATGAGAAGTTTATAATCTTATCCCCTCAGTTGACAAAGAAGGCAATAGTTGTCTATCCCAATAGTGGGGAGGTATGGGATGCTAGAGCCAAAAAATGGCTGGTGAGTCAGGCTTCTCTCTCTCTCTCTCTCTCTCTTCACACACGCACACTCACACGTACCCACTAACCACACACGTGCCCATTAATTGCTATGTTTCATATGTTACACACACACATGTGCCCACTAATTGCTATGTTTCATGTGTTAAACACACACATGTGCCCACTAATTGCTATGTTAATCAAGTGTTCCTATTTGTTTTAATCGACAGCCATCTAAGTGTTTTGATGATCATGATTTTGGATTGCATGCAAGAAGATGGCGTGATTTGGGAGCTAAAATCATAGGAGGCTGTTGCCGAACTACGCCTTTCACCATTCAAATCATTTCAAATGCTTTAAGAGAAAAATCTTAGATGTGCTACTTGCTGTAATTGTTTTTGACAAATTACGAGATTTTGTCTAGGCATTTTATATAAATTATAGTTTTAATTTTAATAGATTGTAGCTTGTTCGTTCAGTTAAAAAGAATTCGTTTCATTTTCCACAAGAATTTAAAAAAAAGTATGTACTTACGCTAAAAGTAGGCACAAACCTGATGCATCGATAAATCAACCCATAGGAAAAAAAAAAAAAAATAGAACACTAACTAGCGTCTCTAAAAGCATTTATTAAGAAATTAAAAAAATATTTTTTTTATGAGAAAGTGATGTATTTATTATTCTAAAAAGTTATGTATTTAATTTTTTCATAAAAACTTATTTTTTAAACAAAAATTAACTAATATCCTAAGAATTTAGTAAGACAAAAAAAACTTCTTCATTTTCACAAGCAATTATTTTCCTCAATTATAGGGAATGTTCTGATTCTCAATTTGTTGGAAATCCCTCCCTAATTGATTGAGTATCACATTCAAGTAATCTTGATAGTTCAAATGCATGGGATGAAGAGGAGAGAATCCAAGGTCTTGGAATTCGTCTTTGACTTTGAGATTTTCAACATAGAAAAAATGAAGATTAGAGTTTCAAAAGTTCTTGAAAAAATAAAAATTAATTAATATCCATTACTCACTTTCGATAAAATCCATACGCTCAATTATATAAAGGGAGATTTTGATTGTCTGTCTTTGACGCGAGAAAAGTAGTCTTTCCTTTTTCTGGATCGTCGGGTCAACTTTTATATTCCAGAAGACGTCAAATGTCACTTTTTTTATTTAAGAAAAAGATTGAAAAACGCAAACATAGAGTAATATGGAACTCTACATTTCAATCTTCTACCTCCGCCTCCCCAACGTCAACCAAGCCAACTGCCACCAAACCACCGGCGTCGACTCTGACCACCATATAATAAATTGATCTGTTTACAATATTATAATTTTTTTTAAAAAAGTAATTGCTATATATAAAATTTTATATACTTAGAATACGTTTTTTTTTTTGACTTTTTTTTGATGATAAAAATCAATTTTTTAAGTTAAGAATCATTTTTAATGATTTTTATTGTGTTTGTTTAAGTTCTTTTTTTACAAAATCGTTTTTTAAAAAAAAACTCATTTTTATCATTAAAATGAGAAGGTAATCTGATTAGCTGTTGGAGAAAGAGACATGCGATAGAGGAGAGAGAAAGTGAGTGTAGAAGTGGAACTGTACCTTTTTTTTTTTTTTTTTTGACAAAATTGTCCTTTCAATTTTACAAAAATGATAAGCTTTGCCCTTAGGTTATACGTTTAACTTGCCTTCTGTTCTCCTCCTCCAAAGCATCCTTACCTTGCCTCTTGTTTTCTGTTCTCCTCCTCCCACAGCAACAGCCAAGTTACGATTTGTATGTTCCTCTCCTTCTTTTGTTCCTCTTTAATGGTTTATAGTGATTAATCGTTACCTTCTTTCTCTTTATGATTTGTTCCTCTTCTGGACCTAGTTCCTCTTTACAATTTTTTTTTATCAGTAGGAAATAATAGAGAACAGCAAGGAAACTACTTCCTAAGCCTAGGCCTAGTTACGTCAATAGCATCAGCCAAAAGAACACAATTTAGTTGAGGAGGGCGGCCATGCCAAACCAGAAACTCTTGATCCCAAAAAGCTCCATGCTTCGCTAACCAATCAGCACATTCATTACCCTCATGTAAAGTATGTTGGAAAGTCACATTCCAATTCAGATTGTTGTAGCTCCTAATGTGATTAATCAGAGATGCATGAGGATGAAAAGGAGACACCCCTGCATTAATCATCTTTACAATTTGTTCCTCTTTATACCAATTTTATTTTGCTTTCGAAGTGGGTCTTGGTGTTTGGGTTTGCTCCTTTAGATATTCTTCTTCCTATCATTTGTCAAGTAATTTGTCAAAAGTCGGTTTTACATTGTTGCGGCATTTATGGTAATTTTGTAAGAAACAAAAACACTTCGATACGATTGTATCCAAACAAGTTAAAAATTAATTTTTTTTTAAATTATTGTAAACAAATGTAAAATAACTTCTGTTTTTTTTTAAATCTCTAAAAAATAATTTCTGAATTTTAACACGTAACAAACGCAGGCTTCCTTGTTGATGTGTTCTGAATCTGTTTTTACCGCCAACAGATCAAAACCGTCTTCAATGGTTGGTTAATGTCCTTCTTTTTCTTTATTTTTCTTTTGAAAAAAGGGTTAATGTCCAAGGATGGACCTAGGTGTTGACAAGTGTGGGTACATGCACCCACTCGATCATTTTATAAAAAAAAAAAATTATGATTATTTAATATATTTTACTTTTGCCTCCTATTATTGATTTATTCGCACCATTCTACTCATTTTTTACTTCACTCTTTCTTCATCTCATCAAGTTTAGACTACTCTTATGTGTAGATTGAGAACCACGCGAATCATCAAAACCCAAATTCTACAATATTTAGTTTTTGCACACACGATTAGTGTGATCCCACTCTCTAGTTTGTTATCACTCATCACTGTAAATTGCCATTACGAGTCGCTAAAAACATTGTGGGCCAGCAAACTAGCATGCAAGCAAGGTTGAGCAAACAAAAGAGATACATACACTCATGACTCGTCCAAGATACAAGAGGAAGAAAGCTAGAAGATGAATTCATGGGAAGACTAGTGAGTAGTGAAGCATTTTATGGCAAACTGAGCCAGTTGACACCCGTTTAGGAAGTATTTTTTAGAGTGGGTTTAGAAAAGATTAATTTTCTCTATTTCAACTGTTTTTTGACTAAAAAGTTATTTCATACATAATCTATCATGTTTGGAAAAAAAACTATTTTATATCATCTAATTTATTTTAATTTAAGATTGTTCAGATTTGATTATTTTTTATTCTCAAAACTTTTTTCCTTATTACCTCTACAAAACTAACTTTCAAATAAATATGAGATATGTAATTTATTTGATTAAATATATTAAAATTTTATGATTTTAACATTAATATCTTTATCTTCATATGTATGATATAATTAAAATTATTATTAGTTATTTTGGAAATATATTCCCCCACTCCTTAAGGAACTTGGATCGGCCACCGCTAATGTCCTTCCGCAATGTCAAGATGGCGATAAAAGTGCTAATAGAGCTGAGTTATTAATAGTACAAATATATGTCACCATGGTTCCATGATTTTAAATTGACGTTTTAATTACAGTAAATATGTAATTACATTGTATTTATTGTAATTGTCAGAAAATGCAACCCATCCGATCTCAATTATTGTTAATAAAACTACCAAAATCATATTACTATGACAATCCTTAATTTAAAATCTTGTATGCCATTTTTGGGAAGCTAGAAATCCGAAACTGTCTTCTCAAATTCATTGGTCTCCACGTTCACTAAAGTATGGGAATCTCGGCACGAACTTACAACAGCAAGTAGATTGAGGATGTAAAGGTTTTGTGATTGCTGTTTGTTGGGCAGAGTTGGTTTCTCTTGTACTTGGAATTTCATTTCCCTCTCAATTTTCAATGATGTTCTACCTTCGAAAATACTTCGTTCCTTACTAGTTCAATATATATATGGCGTTGGATATGATCATATTTATCTTCACATCCATATAAAACATATTTGATAAAATTAGTTGTTAGCGGATAAGCTAGTTGATAGCGGATAACAAATAAACTAACTTATTTTGTGTGAAAGTATTTGGTAAGACTAGCGGTTGAACTAGCAAAAAAATATAAAATGACATAAAAGGACATCTCCATTAATAATTTTACACAAAAGAGGGAGAAAATGATAAATATAGAATTAAATTAAGATAATAAGCGTAAAAATGAAAAAAAAATGAAACGTTATAAGCTATAAGCTCAAACACTACTTCAAGTAGCATCTGAAAAAAAAACGTTATAAGCTCGTGAAAAAATGTTATAAGCTCGTGACAGAGACGTTTATCAAACGAGACTATTTTTTCATCCATTATAAATTATCCGCTATAAGCTTGTAGAAGGAAGTGTCAAAAACACGCTTATTAACATACTGAAATTAGACTAGACGAATTGAAGTGAGAGTTAATTTTAGCTGACTAGGTTCCATTGATGACTCTGTCACACTAAGTGAAGCAGAAATAATTTGGATGAGGCCAGAAAAGGTTATGGGGGAGAGAGAAAAGGATAGGGGGACCGCAGAAGAAAACTCACGGACTACAGTACAGCCAAGTTAAAGCGCATACAGAAGAAACACAAAGTGACAAACGGGTCTCATCCAAATTTCTAGCAAGGAAAGATGGGAGAGAGAAAAAACAATTTCATGATGGGATAAATAGAAGCCCATGTTCATCCTTAGGAAATGTGGGTCACCACTACAAATCCCTCTGATTAGAAGTCCATCCAATAAGATGGCTGAGATTAGGATGAACTTTACAATCTCCAATTAAAAACCGGATAAGGCCTTAGTTATTATGGACCCAAAAGTGCTAGTAGCCTCAACTGCAGGGAAGCTCCCAAAAGTGGCAAACCTAGGTCCCATAGTGCCTACTGCTGTTTTTATTTCATAGTATTCTCATGTATAATAGGTGAGAGATTAATCTTTTCGAATATAGTTAGACATTTAAACAGAAGTCCTTTCCAATGATATTTTTTTTCATACATAAGAATTTAGACATGGTTAAAAAATCCAAACCCACTTGAATCACCACACATTCATTACCGCTATTGTTTAATAATATAAGCTCAGTGTAAATGTTAATCAAATTCGCTAGTTAAGGATTTAAAAAAATAAATCTTTTTTAAAAAGTGGTGTACTTAGTTGAATTTACTTTCTCAAATTAAAAATTTGCTTTTTAAGTTCACCAAGCAATGCCCTAAGTTGAGAAATGTTAAGAACACATTTTGTATATTTTTCAATACATTTATTTTTCTTGGATTATATTTATAATTTTTTTTTTGGTGCTCTATATTTTTAATTTTTAACTATACCATAGAGAGAATGTAAAATCTAAAATGTGTTCCAATAAAAAATATATTAAAATAATGTATAAAAATGTATTATTAATATTTTTCTTATAAAATATTAATAATTCAATGAGTAAGTATTAGAGACATAAAACAAATAACAAATTCGATTCTCGTACATGCTCTGACCCAAGCTCTATCCACTTCATTTTTTATTTCTTTATCCACTGCGGCTCTCTCTCGAACTCCTTGAGGAACCAGTTAAGATCTAGGCAGGGCTTTTTTTTGGTATAAAGTGTTACATAATCCTATATGATGAATTTTAATTGGTGAAGACACATTATCTTTTTTGATATTTCATTATTAATTAAAAAAAAAATCAGAATTCGTAAGAGATGATTGTGAGCACCCATGTTATCCCTTCTCCGCTGGGTTCACAAACAAGTGGGTCTACACTTTGAAAAAATATCGTACTGAAAAAAGTGCTGATGATGGGTCACACTCATACACGCCCCTTTTTTCCTCATTCATTCTACACAGAAATAATTGTACTACCGTGAAGTCCTTCACTTTTCGGAATCAGATCTTAACAAAAAGCTAAAAGAAACCAAGGCAAACCCCCCAACAGTACCCTTTACCTTTTGATTTGATTCTTGATTCTTCCTTTTGCTACTAGCTTCTAATTTTTTTTTTTTTTTTTTTCATTTTTGTTTCAAAAAGCTATGACTTCTGCAAAGAACGTAGCAAACGCTGTTGGTGGCAAAACAGCAAGAGCATGTGATAGCTGCATAACAAAGCGAGCACGTTGGTTCTGTGTTGCGGACGATGCTTTTCTCTGCCAAGCTTGTGACTCTTCTGTTCATTCAGCCAATCCATTAGCTCTTAGACACGAACGAGTTCACTTGAAAATCACTTCATCATCCAAGTCTTGTGCTCCTTCGTGGCACAGAGGTTTCACCAAGAAAGCTAGAACACCAAGACATGGGAATAATAAGCACTCTACTACTATCCCATTCCATTTGGTACCTGAAGTTGGTCATTTGGATGATACAAATTCCAATGAAGAGAGAGAGGAGCAGCTTCTTTATAGGGTTCCTATTTTTCATCCCATTGTGGGTGAACTATGCACAACTCCAACTTCTGTAGCTACTTCACCTGATGAAGCAGTAGCAGTAGCAGTGGCTGAAGCTCTTGTGGTTGAAACCAAGGGCACCAAAGGTAGTTATAACAATTATGGGGTGGAAAGTATACACGGGTTTCTTCTATCGGATATCGAACTTGATGGGTTTGATGCTGATATTGAGAGTTTACTTGGAAAGGGACTTGAGAATCAGTGCATGGGAATGGAAGAGTTGGGTCTGATTGATAGCAAAGAGGAGAATTGTAATTCGAGGGAGAGGAAGTATTGTGTGGGTAGTGGAATGGTGAAGGAGGAGAAGGAAGAAGTGGCTGCAGCTTCTGCTGTCAGAGCTTGTAAGGTGAAGGTAGATCAGTTTGAGATGGGAAGAGAAACATTTGAATCGTGCTTTGAATATGGTGGTGATCATGATGAGTCTCCTGTAATATGTAAAGAGGTGGAAGAGAAGGTTGCTTTGGATTTGACCATAGATGTGAAGAATGATGGAGAAGTCAAAGGAAATAATCAAGCAAAGATGAATACATTATTGCAGTTAGATTATGAGGCAGTAATCACTGCCTGGGCAAGCCAAAAGTCTCCCTGGGTTACTGCAGGTGATAAACTAGACTTCGAGCCTGATCAGTGCTGGCCTCACTGCATGGTATTACTTTGGTTTTGCCTTTCATGGTTACTTTTCCGGATCCGGATCCTCTCATTCCGTATTCCTCTCCATTTCTATCCAGTCAAATATCAGCCGTTGGATTAATTTAATGGCTAGCATGTGAGATCTTCCAACCGTTAGCGACTGATATTTGATTGGATAGAGGATGGAGGGAATCCCGATAGAAATAATCCATTTTCTTCTTTTCCATTGTTTTGAATTCAATTTTTTTGGTTGCCTTTTAATCTTGATGAGATCACATTACAGAGAAAGAGTTAAGTTTTTTTTTTTTTATTTTAATTTCTTCAAAGTTGTTGATTTATGTCCTATCAAGATTTTAAATTACGGTCACGGTTCATGGTTGCACTCGCATTACATTTTTGGTTGTTACGAAAAATTGCGGAAAAATATGATCGATGCGGCCGCAATTGCAATTGCAATGCTGCTTCGGAGGCTACCAAAACCATAATATCGCGGTCACAATTACGGTTTTGGACCTCATTTTAAATCCTTGTGTCCTGGCTACTATAATTTTTTTTTTTACCATTTTTAGCATTTTAATTATAATAAAATAATAACTCAAACAATTTTCTTCAAACCAATGACACAAGCATTCATCTAGTAGTTAACTTGAATATTCATCCAATTTTTAACATGGGATTTAAGCTGAATTTAAGTATTAAACGCTAGCTTAGTAGATGGTTTTGGTTAATTGTATTTGCATACTTAGATTATATTGTTTGACAAGAAACTTCATGCTAATTTTTATGCAGGGAACTTGTGGAATGGAGCTTCATCACCAGCATTATGTTGAATTTGGTGGATTATTTGGGGGTCATCCAGCAATGGCAGACGGGGGAAGAGAGGCAAGGGTGTCAAGGTATAGAGAAAAGCGGCGGACAAGGTTATTCTCGAAGAAAATAAGGTATGAGGTTCGAAAATTGAATGCGGAGAAGAGACCCAGAATGAAAGGGAGGTTTGTAAAGAGGGCTTCCTTTGCAGCACCACCAACTTTTCCTTTGCTAAACAAATAGTAAAAATAAAAGAAATGAAAAGGCTACCATTCACTGCTCTACCATTACATTTTTGCTAGGTATTAATTTGTTAGTTTCAATTTCAACTTCAAGTCAGCAACGGAATGTAAATACAAGTCTAATAATGAAGGCGTTCCTTAATAGAAAATGTTATTAGCGGTTGGTATAAGTGCTAATGTAATTGTAGGTAAATATTCAGATATTCCATATGTTGAGGTGGAATAGACGCCCCATGTGCATATATGAGTGTGGGTGTGGTCTGACTATTGATTATGAGTAATCCAAAAATTAACAGAGTCGTTCTTAATAAGATTGAAAGCGGAATTTACCTTGTTTGGAATGATTTTTCCAACCCTTCCTAGAGTTCAGTTTTGTATGAGTTTAAACAGGCAGGTTCGGGTGTTAAAATTTTTTTTTTTTTTTTTTGCGTTGGAACCCGAACCCGACCGAATAAGGAAAATAGTGACCTCTAGGCTTCCTCCATTCACTCTCTTTTTCGATTTCTCTTTTTCTTGTATTGGGAAAGTAAAAGGTTTTCTTGGTTTCTCCTTTTCTTTACAAGTAAATATTAAATAAGTAATGGTAGTTTATTGGGAAGGTGAAAACGTTGTTGGTAGCAGTGCCTCTAGCTGTCAAGTAACAAGCATTCATATTAAGTAAACGATGTTAGTATTCGTTTAAAAAATGTAGAATTTCCTGTTAAGTTCCATTTTTCTCTCTTCCGTCCTTTTTGTCCAAGCCACAGAGAGCATTTTTCGATCTCTCTTTCTTCCTTTTGTTCAACTGCTCCACTTCTAAGCTCGAGTCCTCGCCAGGGCTGGCCCCTATCAAGTTCGCCACACCATAGCCCGTGGTGTCCCACCCGACATGATGGTTCTTTTCTCAGTTCACAACTCACAAACCCTAGCCCATGGTGTCCCCCGCCGACAACCTCCAGGAGCCGTCGCATGCCTCGTGTCGTCCACCTCCGACCAGTGCCATCCACTCTTATTCGTGAGTGCATGAAGCACACCAGAAACCCAGATCTACACTCAAATCTGAGGATTTTTTATGGGTTTGATTTTTTTTGCTTTTTTTTGTTTTTGGGTTTTGTCTCCTTTCCCTTCTGCAAAGATTTTTCTTTTAGACCCTAAACCGAGCCAACCCACCCGCCCTCCCATTCAAACCACCACCCGCTCAATCCGATGGCACAAACGAACGACAACGGGTGAGGATTTTTGCTTGTCGATTTTTCACCGATTGGGTTTTTTCAGCCCAAAACCGGCCGAACCCGCTCGCTGTCCATCCCTAACCGAGGGCCCTTATGCGACTATCTTCTTTGTTTGAAGGCTCCCACGACTCTGCAAAACAATATAACACTTAGATCAGACCAAAGGGTGAAGTTGTAGTGGTGGCTACGCTTTAAAGGATGACTCACCATAGTCGAAGTTGTAGTCATCATCGCGTCAACCAACATATATGAGGTCGAAGTCATTAGAGAACTCGTAGGCCATGACAATAGCACAAATCTGAGGAGGGCGGCAAGCTGCAACACGTTAGGTTATAGAGTTTTTCACTTCCCTCTCTCTCTTTCAAGCAAGCATTTGGTGTGAGGTTTCTGCTTTCACTACAAGAATTCGCTCATTTACTTAGGGCTTATTTCCGACGGCCAAAAAATCATCGGATTTCCGATGGCTTAGGCCCTCGATAACTTCTCCGACCACTATACCGACGGTAATAACCGTCGGTAATGTTACAGAGGGACAGACCTTCGGTAAGCCTGGCGGTAAGTTTGGTGCAAATTGGCGCCAAGATTTTCCCGCAACTTTTCCGACGGCTTGGTAGTCGGTAAGAGTACTTATTGGTACTGATAGGCATAGCCGTCGGTAAGTGACGTTTGGATTTTCAGCGGAAGCAGACGTAAAGCCGTCGGTAACTTTAATAGTCATTTTATTGTTACCGACGGCTCGATCCGTTGGTAACTATAAGTTACTATTACCGACGGGCTAGGCCGTCGGTAAGCGTCGTGTCGCATTACGGATTCAAACGACTATTTTTTAGTTACCGACGGGTTAGCCGTCGGTAAGGGAAGGGTTAGCCCTCGGTAAGGGAAGTTACTTGTTACCAATGGCTTGGCCGTCGGTAAGCTTCACTAACCTAAGCACTCGCGCCTTCTCCCCCTCATTTCTCTGTTCACCCGCTCCCTCTCTACCTCTCCTCTCAGTCACCAACCACCACCAGCCACCCCCCTCAGCCACCAACCACCACCTACCAGCTACCACCCCACTCAACCACCAATCACCAACACCGCGAGCTTTGCTGAACCACCACGTGCCAACTTCAACGCATCACCGCGTCGAACTTCACTGTACCATCGCGAGCTTCACTGCACCACCGCAACCTCCGCCTACTAGCTACCACCACTACTGCAGGTATCTCCCTTTGCCTCTGTCCATGTCCCTCTGCCCCTCTCTCTGTGTTTCTACATAAATTTTTAATTTTTTTTATAAATTTTGCAAAACCGAACCACCACAATAGGGCCACCACCGCCACTTCTTCATCCCCTTTGCTCCCAGGTTTGCTGTCTTGCCTCTGTTTTGACATTGAACATTTAGCATTTTGGTTTAGTCAATCGAATAAATTTTTTTATGATGATGTAAAAATGTTATAATTGAATACTGATTTTTAATGCTTTCTTGCATGTTGAACATTTTGAAGATTGAATACCGGACATGTTGAATACATTTTGTTATGATATTATCAATTGTAATATGCATTTTTGATTGTGAAATGTGTATATATGTATGTATGTATCAACTATGTTGTTGTAATCTTATAATTTGTTTGGTTTTGTTTATTGTTTAAAGGCTAAATTACTCTTTTGGTCCCTTATTTGTTTTAATTTATTCAAGCCGATCAATCTATTTTAAAAATGTTCAAATTGGTCCCTTATTTGCCAAACGTTAATCAATTTGGTCCTTTTCGTTAAGTTTCACCGTTAAGTTCTGCCTAAATTACTCTTTTGGTCCCTTATTTGTTTTAATTTATTCAACTTGGTCCCTATATTTTATTCAACTTGGTCTCTAATTTATTTTAATTTATTCAACTCGATCCCTCATTTGTTTTAATTTATTCAACTTAACGGTGAAACTTAATGGAAATGACCAAATTGATTAACGTTTGGCAAATAAAGGACCAACTTGAACATTTTTAAAATAGAGGGACCAAGTTGAATAAATTAAAAGAAATGAGGGATCAAAAGAGTAATTTAGCCTTGTTTAAAATATTTTAAATAACTAATAGAATATCAAATGTGACTTATAAAATAAATAGAAATAAATATATAAATAAATAATAAATAATTTATACTAAATAATAAAATTAAAATAATAAGATAAAATATTAATAAATAAAATATTAATATCTCTTAACACTTATATATGTGTTACGCCTCATAGAAATTAAAATAAAAATTTAATTATCAATTTAATAAAAAGCGGCTTGTGCGGTGGTGCGACTCATTCGATGGTGGCCTAGTCATAGCAGATTGCAGGTGATTGACAGCAGCTCATGCGATGCGACCAGACTAAATGAATAAAATTTAAAAATTAAATATTTAATAGGTTAATAACATAAATAGTTAAATAATCAAATATTAATTAAATATCAAATCATAATTTCTCTTTGCACTTATAAAAGTGTTTAAGACTCATAAGACTTAAAACAAAAATAAATAATAAATAAAATAATTGAAACTGAAATACAGAAGTAATTAAATAACAAATAAGTTAATAACAAATTACACCAATTTTTCTTAGCACTTATAACAGGTATTAAGCTTCATAATACGTAAAAATATAAATAAAGTATAGAATAGTTTAAAAACAAAAGTATAAATATAAATAAAATTTTAAAATTTAATAAGCCTTGATTGAAGTATGAAAATGTTTTTTATATGCATAGTTCTTTTATAATAGTTAATTATGACTTTGCTCGTAAATTTTATCTGTCCCTTTGACGAGTTAATACTTGAGCAAAACCTTAGCTTACCGTTTGAGGTTCAATATTATTGAGCAGGCACCTTGAATTGTCCAAGGAGGACAGTTTGGGAAAAAAAACTTTTTCTTCACTCGTATAATAGTAATATTGCTTATTTCTAATGCTTTATATTTGACAAAATTTCGGTCCAATACATTTCTTTTTGTTCTCTGGGTGCAAACTTGATCGCGGTATTGCGTCAAGTATTGTACTAAGAGACCAATGGAAAATGCTGCCGAAATTTCGTCAAATATAAGGCATGTAAGTTAGGTAATAACTATTAATACTAGGATCGAGTGTTGAAAAAGTTTCTTCTCGAATGAGATAGGGCCATACCAAATAAAGAAAGTGAATTTGGATATATCTAAGTCGGCGTGTTGTCCAAATTGAATGGTTTTGCATTCTTTTAACATGCAGAAGATGGATTTTTATTTTTCGAAACGTAGTTGGATGTATGATAGGTTATATCCGGGAAGAAGGGGTCTGAAACGATCCTTTGTATATGGGGTTGAAGAGTTTGTTCCTCACGCTAAGCGACAACAACGTTTCATCGATAATGGGGGAATTAGATGTTTGTGCCTTAAATGTCAATGTCGACGGATTAAGAGCGATGATGAGGTGAAAACAGACTTGTATAAAGTTGGGTTTAAGGACAATTACTGGATTTGGACTGATCAGGGTGAAGAAGTGCCACATGTTGATTTAGGGGTTGATGAGAATTGCACTGGTGGTTCAAGCAGTTGTGCAGATATGGGATATGGTGAACAATTTGCGTCAATGTAGGACATGGTGGGTGATGTTCTCAGAGTGAATGAGGCGCATTATTACAATAACACCGAAGAACTGCCGAATGAGGAAGCACAAAGATTTTTTAATCTTTTGATTGAGACAAATAAGCCGTTGTATCAAGGCGCCTCAGACTTTAAACTATCGATGTGCTTTAGACTGTTAGCTTGCAAGTCCAATTGGAATGTTGCCGACAAGTGTTTGGATTATTTTTCCAAAATGCTTTTGGACGTGACGCCTGTAAAAGACGGTTTACCCAAAAATTATTATGATGCGAAGAGGTTAGTATCCAAGTTGGGACTCCAAGCTAAGAGGATTGACTGTTTTGTGAATGGGTGCATGCTCTTTTACGATAATGAATTCGGCAAAAATGATGGTGTACTGCTTGAATGCAGATTTTGTCAAGCGTCGAGGTGTTGTCCTCGTAACATCGGGACAAGTAAGAACAAACCAATTCCTATTAAGGCAATTTTCTATCTGCCGATAATTCCAAGGCTACAGAAAATGTTTTCATCAATGCAAACTGCAGGAAAAATGACATGGCACTATGAGAACAGAAGAACTTCAGGCCTGTTACGCCATTCTTTTGATGGCAAAGCATGGAAGCACTTTGATCGGGTAAATCCAAATTTTGCCGCGGATCCCCATAATGTACGACTTGGTTTATGCTCTGATGGTTTTACCCCATATATCCAAGTGTCGGCTACGCCGTATTTTTGTTGGCAAGTAATTGTTACCCCATACAATCTTCCTCCTGAAATGTGCATGTCGATGATGGAGACTTTTTCTCAAATTCTGAATAAAACTTAAGATCATGTAACCTTTATAATTAGATCATGTAACCTGTCAAACTATGAATAAAACTTAGATAATTATTGTTCTATCTGAGATGATTATTCGTAATTATTTTATTATTTTATTATTTCATCTTAACATTAAATTGCTCTATAGAAACATGACATCTGCAGGACATGATCCACCACCACCCATACCACCCACAGGCAGTAAGGGTAAGGGTGTCGACACTACTCCTCGTTCGACTCATGGTCGGACCAGGGCACCTCGCATTGTTACTCGTGATGTTGCAGACGGTTTCGTGTCTATCCCTTCGACATCTGCCTCTGTGGTGTCTGCACTCCCATCATGCCCGCATGCACCTACACAACGACCACGTACACCACGAGCAGCACCTCCTCCACTGGATGCACTTACTCCACCGATTTTACCTACGCCATTCACAGCATCTGGGATCGATATGATTCCCACCCCGGGCGCTTCTAGTTCAGCTGGTGTGGGTGCATCGTCACCTGTTCATCAGGCTATGGACCAGGAGCATGAGTATAGTGCCGGGTATAAACCCTCACCTTCTGAGGCGGATGCAGAGGAGGAGGAGGTTGAGGTCATGGCCGATGGTCGACCTATCATCAGTCCATCTGGTAAATGGTAAGAATTATTAAAATAAATTTATTCAATTTTAATTACATGTTTTTACTTGATATTGATTCACATGCTTTTACTGTTAAGGTTACTTCCTTCGAAGGTAACTTCGACGAACATCACAACTATTATTGAGTCAATGTTCCATTATCCTTGGTTCACATGGGGACATCTCAAGGACAATGAGAGGCGGAGTTTCTTTGACGCTTATAGAGTAAGTTGTAATTTTCAATTTACTTAATATGTTTTGGTTTATTATTTCATATAAATTATTAAGATAATAAAGTACTATTTATGTCTTTCTAATGCAGACAAAAGTTGCTTGGAGAGCCGAGCATGAGGTATTGGTCAAGAGGAACTTTCACATGAAGGCTTCCCATCGCCTATCCGTATGCTCAGGGACGCTCGCTTGAGGGGCGAGTGACCCTCATGGATGGGAGATGCAATCTGGGATGCCCTATGCCGCCAGTGGGCTACAGCTAATTTCCCCAAGCAAAGAAAAATAGGGCATCAGAGAAGGGTGGGAGCCTGCACATAGGAGGTTCCATCTGCCAGGTGGAGTACTTTGAGCGTCTGGTACATTCATACCTTCATTCCTATTTAATACATATATTATTCATATTGTTTTTTAATTATTGTTTACTTATAATTCATATTTGTGTACGTACAGGTTAGGGACAAAAAGAGACCAGTGCCGATTAATGAACTCCATTGCGACATCCATACCAGGAAGGGTACTGGCGAGTATGTAGATGAGCGCTCTAGGCGAACTCAAGTAATGCCCCATTTATTTATAGTTTTAAAATGTATGGTTTTATTATATATTATAAATGTCTTGATTAATTTGTTTGATTATGCATAACAGGAGGAGTTCGAGGAGAGGATGTCTTAGGCAACAGCTTCTTCCTCCACCCCACTTGAGCCCGAGGAGGAGCAGCGGCTTGCGCTGCGTGTTTGGGCAGAGGTTGTTGGCGGCAAGAAGAAGGGTCGTCTTTACGGTGCAGGAAACCTTTCCGGTAACTATCGGAAAGGGTCTTCACGCTTGGATATCAGGGCCACAACATCCACCGGAGCCAGTCACCACGCTGATCAGGAGATTGCTGAGCTAAGGTGGAGACTGGCTGAGTCTGAGCGGCATGCCGAGGAGCGTGAGCGACGAATGGAGTAGATGCTACAAACCATACAACAAATGCAGCAACAGTCCCCCATCCAGATCAGCCGACTGGTCGTACTATGGCTGACGATGATGAAGACTCTTTCCATGATCTTATCCAGTCTCCTCGTCATTATGATAGGGATTATTAGATTTTCATATCAGTTTTTTTTATTTATATTTCTATGTATTGTAAGAACATATGGTATTTATTATTTGGATATAATTTTAAGTTTTTAATGTTATTTTTTTATTTTATTTTGCACTATTTATTTGATTAATATTTGTATAAAATTAATAACAAATAAAATTATGTAATAAATATAAAATATAATTAAATAATAATTAATTAACCAATTAAAATATAAATTAAAAAAAATTATATATACTGACGGTCTGGCCGTTGGTAATGATCCATCCACATTACCCACGGCCTAGCCGTCGGTAAAGTACTTAGGTTATTACCGACGGCTGGATGGGTCATTACCGACAGTCTCGTCGTCGGTAACCTTACCGACGGCCAATGCACAAAACCGTCGGTAATAATTACCTAGGACCCTCTTTCCGACGGATACTTGGTCGTCGGAAAGCCGTCGGAACGTTACTGTTATTGACGATTTTTGGTGAAGCCGTCGGTAATGAGCTGTTTTCTTGTAGTGTTTTGCTCCCTCTCTCTCTCTCTCTCTCTCTCAATGTGCTAGCCTGGTCAAAGATGAGAAAAATGTTAGCGTGTTTACTCCCTTTGGTTCGTTTGGGTGAGGACTAATGGTGAAAGATGAGAGAC
Organism: Ammopiptanthus mongolicus; assembly: GCA_039655645.1. Lineage (NCBI taxonomy): Eukaryota > Viridiplantae > Streptophyta > Magnoliopsida > Fabales > Fabaceae > Ammopiptanthus > Ammopiptanthus mongolicus. Next base: position 30,029,879 of record CM077348.1, on the reverse strand, counting down.
AAGCTTACTATCACAGTAGACGGCATAGAGGATGGGCGATGGCAGTGTCGGGGTGCAGAGTAGAGGGATAAGGCTAGAATTGATTGGATGAGGAGATCAAGTGATGAGCACGGGAAAAGAACTGAAGTGAAAATAGAAATTAAGGAGTACAAGAAATTCATTATTTTATACACTCTCTTCAACAGACGCTTTATTATTGGATATATGTCGGGGCCACTAAATAGAGAGTACTCATGTGATTTAGTGGGTCACACATAAATGCCCAATAATAAAGAATGTGTTTCTAGCTTTTTTGAATGGAGTTGAATTGTGTTTACCTAAACTTTTTCAAAGATAGCAGTAAGGAGATGCTAGAAAAGGAAATCAGTCGCATGACTCGTCTGATAGTTTTCAGAACTTGTCAAAGACAAGTGTTTCAAAGATAGATGTTTTAAAGACCTTTTGCAAAACAGAAGCTTATTTTGGAAATAAAGTTAACTCCTTGTTAGCAACAAGTTAAATAAACAAGTTATAATTAAAAGGTAAGGGAAAAGAGAATCACTCAAAGAGATTTCACCGTTTAACAACATAAGTTACATCCAGTCCTTAGCTTTACGAAGATTTTCCATTTTAACTAACCAAGTTATAGACAAGTATTTTTTTCATACCTAGCCTCTCTAGGCTCCACTATACAAGTATTATTTGCACACCTAGCCTCTTCAGGCTCTAATACTTAGAAGGAATAAATGATTAAATGTTTGACATAAAAACTGCAAGTCTTCCGTAAAACATTCATAAGAGTGAATTTAATATGAAGAGTGGAAAGACTGCGTATTAAGTTCTATATTGAATGTGAATGATTGAAGAGAATAATAAAGAATGAAATAATTGAATGTGCAGAGTAAATGCTTGTTCTTGAATGTGTGTTCTCTGTGTGGAGTAGTTTTTCAAAATCTATTTCTAGCAATGAGTTCTTTAATTCAAACATTCTGAACGCCATTAATACCAAAGAGTTGTTCTGATTGGAGTTTAAATGAAGAGGAATGTTGGATTTTTTCTTGGCCACATTTTTTCTGAAGAGCAGGTAGGTCAGAGTTTTCCAGCAGCATTGCTTTTCTATTTTTACGGCGCATATTTCTCTTTTTGTGGTACACTCAGGTTCCACAAACAAAAGTAGGGTTGTTGCACGCTTTAAAAGTGATATAAGGTATCTTTTGTATAGCAACATGAATCAACGTGTTTTGACTTCTAAATATCCCAAAGTATCGATTTACAAATGTCCTTTTCATAAGACGTTTGAAACTGTTGGGTTTTCGTGAGACAATCCTCTTTTAAATCACGTCTCTAGGCAGAACAAAACCATACCCCATGGATCGTGCATTACAAAACATGAATCAAATAAGGCTATTATGTTTACCTCTTGAAGCGTGCTTCCAAAACAATCCTTAAGTGATATGATCCAAGTTTGAATCACCGAAATTGAGGATCTATCCGAGAGCTTGTTCTTAGTTCATATGAAAAAATTATGAGAAGAATTGGGGAAGAAGAAAATGTTCTTGGACACCCGAATGCATCTGAAGGATATAAACTAGGATTTGAAAATAAATAACTAAAAGATGAACAAAATAAGTAAACAACGTTAATTAAATAAAAGAGAGCAGGACTGAATAGAAAGGTGCAGAAATTAAATGACAAAAATATAAATTAAAAAGAACACAAGCAAAATAGAAAATGGAAGAGGAAGAAGATGAAGGGAAGGCGCCACAAAGCTTCCATGGAAATGGAAGATTGATAAGCCAAGGAGGATTCACAACAAAGTGATGGAACTCTTTGATAAGAATCAAACAAGTTCTAACCCAAGAACTTGAAGAGGAGCATAGCTCACTCACTCTCAAAGATAGGCAAAATCCAATTTCATTCAAAATTATGAAATGAGGTAATACAAGTCCTATTTGTAGAAACTAAGGAACATTCTAGGTTAAGGAGGTGAGTATTTTCGTGGACCATGAAGCCCATTATACAATTAAAGCTAAAAACTATTACAAGCCCAATTAATGCCTAATGAAAACAAATCTGTGCAGAACAGTGCTCTCAACTTCTATCCCAGTTTTTGTCATGATATAGTCTGAATTAGGTCTTTAGCTTCCAATAAAACTTGTAGATAATTCACTTATCTTTCTAACGCACCAAGAATCACTTCAATCGGACATCTAGAATTCAAGATATAGCCAATATAAGAACACATATCACTTGGACTTGAATGGTTTTTCTTCGACTTGAATGGATTAATCTTCTTTTGTTGCAAAATTGACTAGTCCCTCCTTTGCCTCCATCATTAAAGCGTCCTCTGAAAGACCAGTATCGTAATAGGGGCAGCACCTCTACCCAGTCCACGCAAGCAAATGTCTGTTGGAGGAATGCGTCTTGTACTAGCTGACGACTTATAGGGTTTGGCACGATGTGAATTATGACAAGCGTTAGCGATGAGGGAGGCGCACCATCTATTTAAAGAGTGGCGCTCCTTCACCCTTCATGCCACAACCCTGATGAGCTTGTCCACTACAAGCCCAAACTGAAATTAATTAATTAAATAATATTTATTTAATTAATTCCTCTCCAACTATTTGCTCTATGCTGCGACTCTATAGGTTCTCACTAAATTGGAAATAATATTAAATATTATAATAATATCACATATTAATTTTAATATCAAATACTATAAACAATAAACGACATCTAGCAATTTATTATTGCTACCCAATTTATGAGAAAATCGGTGATTCGATTTTAACCTTACTGCAACCAATTTATTGTGCAGTAAATGTCCCTTCATCCATATGTCATAATTGAACACAAGACATAAGTGTGTCATCTTTGTTAACTCCAATTATACGTTCATCGATCTCTGAGTAGATGTGTAATCACAAACGTGTCCAATATCTCATATCAGTCCGTTTCCGCGTGGCGACGCACATTTAACATCTCACTCTACTGAGAGGCCCATGATATTTCTCCTATTATGTAGGAGGGACGAATCCTATCAATATCACTCACATTCCTCAACATGATTCATTGTATGCCCAAAAACTACTTCGATGATCATCCTGTTACGAATGATGTTTGATAATATTAAAGGCTAAAACGCCACATGTACGAATCTTAGTGACTTCAAGTCGAATGACTACTTCACTATGGTTGTCGTGAGAGCACTTATGACACTTACAAAACTATTATGTAGCGTTCTCATAATGAGTCAATTCAGTATAAATATTACTCTAATATTTATGCCTATGTGAAGACATGATATCTCATATCCATAACCCGTGAGATGTGGTTATCGGTCTACTCACATAATAGTCTCGATATATTATTGTTGTCCTAAATGACAATAATACTTGACTACAGATGTTTTAAGAACTGCCTTCTATAGTTTAATGGGGTCTCACGATCAAGTCACACTTGATGTTCCATTAAACGAACTGCCTATTCTAAGGAGGAAAGAAACTAAAGTGAAAATAGCAATTAAAGAGTATAAGGATTTCTAAAAACACACAACCCACTCTCCAACACACTCTTTAGTATTGGATATATATGTGGGCCCACTAGATAGTGTGTAAACTTATGTGATTTAGTGAGTCACATATCAACGTATGTGAAGTTACACACTGGAGTAACTTCATCCTAGAACGAGATCATGACAGTAAATAGTCAATTTGGTCCCTGAAAGTGTAAGGCGGTATCAACTTAGTCTTTGAATTTAACTAAATAGCAAAAACATCCCTGAAGTTGTAAAACGTTAATCAACTTGGTCCCTCGGTCAACCCCAGTTAGCTGACGCCGTTAACGGCTCTAATGTGGCACGTTAAGTACCCTGTTGGCACCGTTGTCACTGGTTAGGTGGTGTCCACGTGGTCAGGGACCAATTTGAAACTTTGAACCAAGGACTAAATTGATACTCGCAACGATCTTCTTCTTCTTCTTCTTCTTCTTTATATTTTCCCTTTCTCTCTCTGCTCTCTCTCTCTTTGCTTCCTCTGCCTCACGCTCTCTCTCTAACCACTCGGCTATAGAACCACCCGTCTATAGACGGGTGGCGAGAGAGAGAGCGCATGAGATAGAGATAATAAAGAGAGCAAGAGAGAGAGCAGAGAGAGAAAGGGGAAATATAAAGAAGAAGAAGAAGAAGAAGAAGAAGAAGAAGAAGAAGAAGAAGAACAAGAAGAAGACTGTTGCGAGTATCAATTTAGTCCCTAGTTCAGCGTTTCAAATTGGTCCCTGACCACGCGAACACCACCTAATCAGTGACAACGGTGCCAACAGGGTACTTAACGTGCCACATCAACACCGTTAACGGCGTCAGCTAACTGAGGTTGACAGAGGGACCAAGTTGATTAACGTTTTACAACTTCGAGGACGTTTTTGCTATTTCGTTAAATTCAGGGACTAAGTTGATATGACCTTACACTTTCAGGGACCAAATTGACTATTTACTCAGATGATGATGATTTTGCTAGGTCATGATGGAATTCATCTCATTCAACACATGTAATGTTACACACTGGAACAGCTTCATCATAGTTACTTAGTATCAGCAATGATGATGAAAAAAATAATAATAATAATTAATAATAATAATAATAATAATAATAATAATTTTTTAAGAGCACATGTGACTATTAATTAAATTAGAGCAATACTAGGAATACATTCTTTTCAACACTCTCTCCAATATTCTCTTTATTATTGGGTGATTTAATGTGAATAGAAAGTGGACTCATGTTATTTTTTGGGTTCCACATAAAATTCATCAAATAACAAAGAGTGTGTTGCTAATATTTCTCTTAAATTTATGATTTATGTTTTCTCATATTTTAAATAAAAGATTACTATTTTTGAAAAAAAGAAAGATATTAAATCTTTTCAAATTAAAGTTAGATGACTTAATGTATGTGACTCTGTTGGTTGTGCATGTTGAGCTTGTGGAGGAGAATTTCGATTCAAATCCAGTAAAACACATTCTTGCGGAGAGACGAAAAATCTTGACTGTGACTAAACATCCGATCAGAGATTAGTCTTATAGAGGGTCCAAAGGATCTAAGCTTGTGAGCTACTCCATGGACCCACCAGGGAGTCAAAAGCATTAGGATGGGTTCTAACAAAACTTTAAAATTAGCTGGGATAAAATAAAGATAACGCAAAAGGAGAATATTAGGTTGTCATGTTAGAAGATAATGTTGCTGTCAAACAAAAAAAAAAAAAAGAGTAAATACTCATTTTGGTCACTAAAATTATAGGGTCGTATCAACTTAGTCCCTCATATTATCAATATTCCAAAATGATCTCTGAAATTGCAGAAAGTTAATCAGATTTGTCTCTCCGTTGATATTTGCATTGACTATAATGACATTAAGTTGTTAATGTCAAGGATGCATTTGAATCTAAGTGAATAATGTCAGGGATGCATTTGCTCCATTTTGCAATTTCAAGGATCATTTTGAAATATTGATAATATAGATAATTAAGTTGATACGACTTTATAATTTCAGGAATCATATTAGGTATTTACTTAAAATAAAATAATAAAAAAAAACGGTAGAATAATGTTAGTCAATCATTCCGTGCAGAATACTTTCAAAGTTGACTAGGCAAAAGGACGAATTCAAAAAAGTGAAACTTGATGGTGATGGTGGGCTCTGTATTAAATTTCAAAGTTGGCCTTTTCTCGACAAATTGTGCTTCACAACTGTGGTCCCTGTGCGAATCTTCTTGTGGTTATTTAGAGTCGGGGTGTTCGCGGATTGGATTGGATCGGTTTTGAGCTAAAAAATCATCCAATCCAAAGATGAAAATAACTTGCGATTTGGATTGGATCGGTTTGCTTGCTTAAAAAAATCCAATCCAATCCAATCAAATGCGGTTTGGATTGGATTGGATAATTCGATTTTTATCGATACATCGTTACATAGTTATAATAAGTCGAAAACCGACATTAAACCTATATATACTAGAATTAATGTAGTTCTAGTTCCTAAGTACATGCATAAAATCCTCTAGTAAATGAATAACAATTGATTCCTAGGTATATGAATAACTATACACATTCCAATACATCTAGTATTTGACAATTCCAACAAAAATATTAAAGAGAATGAGAGTATTCGTTCATAAAAGTATGAAAAACAATGCTTAAGTATGAGTAGTACTATAATTTAAAAAATAATTGTATATGTATATAGTAGGTCGGTTTGGATTGGATTGGATTGGTTTTTCACTAGGGGATCCGAAATCCGATCCAATCCAATGAAAAAAAAGCGGTCTTTTCGGTTTTCGGTTTATTCGGTTTTCGATTTTTCGGTTCAGTTTTTGCGGTTTGAATTGGTTTGGATCGGTTGATGAACACCCCTAATTTAGAGATAACCCAAACCAGGACTAGCATCTCCAACTTGTTAGTTTCAAGACCAGAACTTTCTTCAATAGAACTTATTAGAAGAAATTCAAGTTATGCCACTAATTTTCCGATGCTTGACAACAGCAGAAACTTCATGGTTATTGGGGTTTTGGTTATTTCTAATGGCCAAACACGTTGGCGGGGAGAAGAAAGTGATCGATTCTAGCATGAGGTACCTAAATAGGTGCCTCACTAATTTTAGCCCTAGATGTATGTTAAAATAATGAAGGATTCAGATTTGTTGATTCAAAAAAAACAAAAAACAAAATAAAAATGACCCTTCTACCATTCATCCCTCCCAAGTCCCACCCACCGTTTGCCCATTCAACCAGGAAGAGGAGAGGCATCATAGAGGAACCTGGGAGCTCCGGTGAACCATGAGCATCACCAACAACATCACCACAGTCCGCCCATACCTAGGCGGTGCAGGGCGGGACGTGGGATAGCGACAACGTATGGCGACGATTTTGGTGCGAGCCTGTGGTGCGAGTTCTGGCATGTGATGGGGGTTCGACGAGCTTGCTTGAGCGAATCTGACTGGTGGTGGTTCACAGATCTGACTTGATCTAATTTTGGTGGTGGATGATGAAAATGGTGGTAGATTAAAAATCCATGTCTACGGAAATCGTTTTTGCATTTGGTTCATTGTGGAGGAGAGCTCAGTGGAGCTGGTGGCTGCATTGTTTAACAGCGAAGTATCTATGGTGGAGCTGGTGGCTGTGTTGTTGGATGGCGGAGTGTCTGTGGTGGAGCTAGTAGCTGCGTTGTTGGACGGCGGAATATTTGTGGTGACACGGTGATGTGTCAAATCCGCAAGTGTACGATTTGTCATCAAGTAATAAAAGATATTGAACCCACAGATATTGGATAATTAAATATCAGTTAATTAATAAACTAATTTATCTAAACAAAAGGGTTTTAAGAATTTGAAATCAATGATAAAACCAAGTAACAAATAAAATAATAAAAGAAAGGAAAAGTTCGCAAAATCAGGAATCGAGTTTTTGAAATAGGAAAGGTAATTTCCAGGAATTGGGATACCACAAAACAGTTTATGCTACTAAATTGACTAGCCCCTTTATTAATTAACAATTGCTTTGAAGGTGAATTTATCCTAATAAAGTTAATGTTCCCTCTCGAGATACAAGAACCGTGCCCAAATAAACCAACTCCTACTCTCGTGGTAATTGAATTTAATTTGAACCCATTACACTTGGTGACAATTCATGAACCCTCGAAGGACCGCTTCAAACTCTCGTGATTTAAGTCCTAAGTTCAACTCCTATAGATCCAATACTTATGTTCACTTCTCAGTCCATCCCTAGAGTATCTAACACATGGAAATAAGCGTGCAAAAAAGAAGAAACACCAAATTCATTCACATAAACATGTATTGGGCGTAGCCCCAATCCCTAGATATAAAATGACTACTCAAGCATTGCCACAAGTATGAAAAGCTTGATAAAAGAAAACAATTAAAATCAAAGAGAAAAAGGAGAAGAAGAGAAATCCTAGTTTCTAAACCCAAAGCACCAATTAAACAATGGTATGACAGCCAAGCACCCTAATTTTTGTGCCCAATGCACTCTATTTATAGATTGAGGCATCATTGAGTCCTAATCAAATACAAACTGATCACAAATCTTATCAAAAATCCCAAATCTTATCACAAATCTTATCGCGTCACGGCCGTGATGTTTATCATGGCTAGGCCGTGACAGGTTCTATCTTTCATTCTTTGGATCTTCACTTATGGATCATGGCCGTGATAGCCTTCACGGTTATGTCGTGATCTCTTTTGTTTGTTCAGTCTTCATTATCTAAAAGCTCTATCTTGTCACGGTAGTGATGATCATCATGGCTAGGCCGTAACAACCTCTGTCTTGCTCTTTTTCTTCTTTTCTTCATTCTTGCTTCATATATGCTTTGATCTAAGCTCTTTTTTAATAAATTCCTGCACATTCTCACCACAACACAGCATTATTCGTTCCAAGAAAAACTAACAAAATATCAAACTAAAATGCCTAAACTACCATGAAAATGCATGCTAAACAACCTGAAATATGAGGTGAAATCACACTCATCACGCGGCTAGAGCGTGACCGAGCTTGCGGCGGAGGAAGAGTTGGCGGTGGAAGAGGGGCAGAGGAGGTGGTGAGGGACGGGGAAGAAGACCATGAATTGAAGCTATCTCGGTGGGGCCAAAGAAAAAGGAACGATGATGGGGTATGAAGGTGCTTTTGTTATGATCAAGTGGTAGTTGTTGATATTCACGATGGATGCATGTGAATCTCTTGAACATATAGCAGCTCCCTATGCCACACGGGGGTCACTCTGATTGTGATGGCGATGGTGGTGGTGGTGGTGGTGGGCGGGTGGGAGGGTGGGAGAAGGTATTGATGATAAGGATAGAAATGACTTTTCACATGACTATTTGGTTGTACATGGATGACGCTAGAATCCACCGAACAAAATACCACAATGAAGTCCAATGCCACAGTAATTTAATGGCATATTTTTTATAGGAAGTGTCAAATGATAGATTTGATTTCAGTGAACTTTAAACTGTTAAAATGTATACTTAGTTTATTTTGAACATTTCTTTTAGAGTTGAGTATGTGGATTGCGATATGTGTAACTTGCGGTCCTATGGGTAAAGATCAAGTAAAATTTTGGTCTGTTTAATCAAGTCTACATGGATCAGTTCATAAAACCCATGGGTTCAGTAGGTTTTGGTTCTTGGATATGTGGATCAAACTTGTAACTTGTCACAACTCATAGTTGTTCCAGAGTCATAGACTACCACATCAGCAGCAATTAGTTAGTTTCTTTTTGGTTCAGTAGTTTGTTAGTTAGTTAGCAGTTAACTTAACTTGCTATGCTTAGAATCTTGTATAAATATCTATTGCCTTGTACATTTTGAACAATCAATGAGAATAATGTTCCTCACTTCAGCATCACTCTCTCGACTCTCTCTGCACTTTCTTTCTCTCTTTCAGCAACTCTCAATAATCTTTCTCAATATTGTGTTTTCTGCTTCAATGGCTTCAATGCTTCTGATATGGTATCAGAGCTCCTTTTGAAAATGGGTGTTCAAAGTTATATATAGATCCAATGGTACTATTGAGAGACACAAAGCTAAGTTGGTGGCCAAGGGTTACACACAAACTGCTGGGATAGATTACCTAGAAACCTTAAGTCCTGTTGTCAAAATGACTACTATTCAAGTACTTTTATCCTTGGTTGCAACCCACAATTGGCACCTTCACCAACTAGATGTTAACACAACATTTCTTCATAGGGATCTACCTGAAGATGTGTATAAGAAACCACCTCTAGACCTTCCTGTTTATGACATTTCTTTGGTGTGCAAGCAACAAAATATATTATATGGCTTGAAACAAGCTAGTAGACAATGGAATGCTAAGTTAACCTTGGTCCTACTCCAATCTAGGTACAATCAATCAAAGGCAGACTATTCCCCATTTAGCAAGACACCTTCATTTGGTTTTACTGCAATTTTAGTTTATGTCGATGATCTGGTACTCACAAGAAATGATCTCCCTGAAATTCATCGAGTCAAGACCATTCTAGATGATCTGTTCAACATAAAGGATCTTGTGGTGCTCAAATATTTTTTGGGGTTAGAGATTGCTAGATCACACAATTAAAGGTCTCAATCTTTGCCAACGAAAATAAACCATTGATCTATTATAGGATATTGGCTTACTTGGTGCTAAACCCAGCTCAACTCCAATGGACTTCAGCACTAAATTAAATAGAGAGACTGTCCTTCCTTTTGATGATCCAACTACTTACAGACATCTAATGGGGAGACTTATTTATCTCACTCATACTCGGCCTGACATCAGCTATGCAGCAAGTAATCTCAGCCAGTTCCTTGATTGTCCTACTAAGAATCATTACCAAGTTGCCTTAAGAATCTTGAGATATCTCAAAGGCACTCCTGGTAAAGGTTTCTTTTTTCCCTGCCTACTCAAGCACTACACTCAGTTAGTGGATTTTGCTTCTTCCTTGGCTCCTCTCCAATGTATTGGAAGAGCAAGAAGATATCAATTGTATCCAGGTGTTCTTCTGAAGCGGAATACAAGCCAATGGCCCAAGCCTCTTGTGAAGCAAAATGGCTCTTATATTTGCTGCATGATCTCCATATTCCTCATTTGGGACCTGTTGTACTCTACTGTGACAATCAATCGACCCTTCACATGGCCAACAATCCAGTGTTCCACGAGCACACCAAACACATTGAGCTTGATTGTCGTCTAATCCGTGACAAAGTCCAGGAAGGTGTCCTACATTTGTTGACCATCTTTACTACAAATCAAGTTGCAGACATTTTGACCAAACCTTTGGCCCCTGATCCCTTCTCTTTTTGGAATGTGTGATATACACCTTCGAGCTTGTAGGGGGGCACAACTCATAACTGATCCAGAGTCAGAGACTGTCACATTAGCAACAATTAGTTAGTTTTTTTTTGGTTCAATAGGTTGTTAGTTTGTTAGCGGTTAACTTAAATAGCTATGCTTAGAACCTTGTATAAATATCTATTTCTTTGTACATTTTGAACAATCAATGAGAATAATCTTTCTTACTTCAGCATCACTCTCTCGACTCTCTCTGCACTTTCTTTTTGTCTTTCTGCAACTCTCAAGAATCTTTCTCAATATTGTGTTTTCTGCTTCAATGGCCTCAACACTTTTGATATAACTCGTATATTTTTTTTAAAATATTATTATTTTAAATGCAAAAAAACCCTCATCCTTCTAATCTCATTATCTCATTCCCCGTCCTTGCACAACCCAATCATATTCTCCTACTCCTACTTCATCTCACGTTCTGGTTTGGTCCCACTTTTGCCTTGCGTTCTGGGTATGGTGGCATGAGAAACAATGGTTTAAAGTGCATTTATATGCAAGGGGAACTACCAGAATGTGGAAAAACACAAGAGTAGCTTTGAGAATGAAGCTTATGAACCAAAATAGTCTTTACCAAACCTTTTCTTCCAACAATTCCTCGAAGTGGAGCTGGTGCACAATCATCGCCAACAATGACGGTCTACACATACCAAAATACATGTTCTAGATTGAAGGATTTCATTAGCCATCTTTTAAAAAAAATGGCAAACTTGTGGACCCCATCAAACTCAAGAGCTTGTAGTTTGGATGCGAGCCTGTTGAATCCTTGTATGTTTAATTTGTGGTCTTGTATGGATAGGTTCGTTTAGGCAATTGTTTTTTGCACCCCATTTTTACTTATACACCTCCTCCCCATTTTTTTTGAAAAATACCCTTTTCCGTAATAATAATTCCATAATATAGTAAAAAATAATTCCGAAAATTAAAATATGAAATATGCATAAAATGAACTTCTGGATATTAAAATCCGGAAGTCATTTTATACATGCTTCTGGATTTTAAATTTTTGGAAGGTTATTTTTTAGTCATAACCTTAGGATTTTGGCTTCTGTTCTGGTACCTCTTCTAAATTAATTGCAATGTTCTTGACCGGTGATATCATAGGGAAATTTTTGGGAATAACCCAAAAAAAAAATTTATTCTCCTAAATACCCCCTTTCCCCTATTATATACATAAATACCCCCTTTTTTCTCCTTTCACTTTCCCCTCCCTCTATTCACGACTTCCCACTTTCTTCTTTTTAATTTTTTTTTTATGTTGAGAAGTCGGGTTTGGTGGAACCGACTTCTCAATGGATAGATAAAAAAAATTTTCATTTCATAGGTAGGAACCCGACTTCCCATAGGAAATTTTTATTTTTATTTTTCGAATTTTTTTAAAAAATACGAATTTTTTGGTTTTTTTTTTTATTTTTTTGGATTTTTATTTAAATTTAATTGGTTTTAGAGTTTAAAAATGTGTGATTAATTTTTTAATTAACTAATAGTGTTGGATGTTAATTATATGATATCAATAATCGTTTTATGATTTCAATATTTAATTTTATGAAATTTTAATAAAATTTAAAGATTTTTAGGGTTTAAAAATGTGTGATTAAATTTTTTTTAATTAAGTAATTGTATTGGTTGTTAATTATATGATAACAGTAATCGATAATGCGATAATAAACATCAATTAAAATTTATAACAAGAAACTATTACAAAAACTCGTGAGAACGTTGCTAAAAATATTGCATATATAATTTATCATATAAACGTGAGAACGTTGCTAACTGTGTGCTCAAGTGTGCAGATTGATAAATCAAACATAAGTCTTTATAGTTTAATGACGATAAGGACTGCACGAAGAGTCCAATGATATCAAAGGAAGTTATATAAGTCCAAAGCTTAAGCACGTCCAACATATCTCAATGAGCAAATATCTTACAAGTTGAAGCTAAGTAGCTGAACAAGGAGAATACACCTTAAGAATATAGTAAATGTTCTACGTCCAATATAATGAAGTACATACTCCAGGAAAACAAAGACTGAAGGTTCGACGTAACATTTAGAAGGAAAGAAGCTATGAAGGTCAAAAAGATATCAATGGTCAGAAGCAAGATTTGACATATTATGTGATAAACTTATCCAAATAAGATGATCTTGGTCTCGTTGGAAAGATAAGAGAAAGATCTACATCTTTTATGAAGAAGTCGAGATCTTAATCAATCTCTTTCGGGGTGAAATTTTGTCTACAAGTTGGAGACGTAATGTTGTTCCTGACAGCCAGACCATTCATGCTTCCAATGGAAATATCTGGAGCTGTAGGTGTCCAAATTGGAGTCAACACAGTTTGCGTCCAATGTAATTGGACTCAGCATAGTCCGATGTAATTGGACTCAAGACAATTTGCGTCCGATGTAATTGATAGTCCGATGTAATTAGACTCAACACAGTTTGCATCCGATGTAATTGGACTCAACACAGTTTGCGTCCGATGTAATTGATAGTCCGATATAATTGGACTCAACACAGTTTGCGTCCGATGTAATTGGACTCAGCATAGTCCGATGTAATTGGACTCAAGACAATTTGCGTCCGATTTAATTGATAGTCCGATGTAATTGGACTCAAGACAATTTGCGTCCGATGTCATTGGACTCAACATGGTCCGATGTAATTGGACTCGAAGAAATTGGCAAACTCTAAGTTATTTTGTATTACAAAATATGTTAGTAAAACATCTCTGATTCATCTCAATATTCCTTGAACATATTCAGAAAAGAGTTTTTGGTGCTGGTTATCTGTTTTGAAGAAAAGTTTTTAAAATTCCCACATCACCCAATTCACCCCCTTTTTGTGTGATGGTTGCTTGACCCAACATACTCATCCGATGCAATCTCGTCCGCTCCTTTACGTCGGTGCAATCTCATCCGCTCCTTTACCTGACGCAAAGGACAAAGCTAATTATGATGCCCTGACGCGCGCACAGTGACGTTTACTCCCCCGATGCAATCTCGTTCGCTCCTTTACCTGGCGCAAAGAACAAAGCTAATTATGATGCCCTGACGCGCGCACAGTGACGTTTACTCCCTCGATGCAATCTCGTCCGCGCCTTTACCTGGCGCAATGGACAAAGCTATTATAGGTGGGTTAGTCACTTCGTCAAGAAGGGAGAGAAACTGCAGGCAATGATCAGATCCGGCCGTGTTTATACCGAGATTCTCACTAAGGCCATTGACGAAGAACGAGCCGCATCCAACTCTCACGAAGTCATTACTTTTCATAGGGACAATCAAGTTTTCTCGATCCAGGAAACAGTACAACCACGCGAAGGCCGACCTGCAGGGAGATTTAGGGTGAAACTACTTGAAAAGTGGTGTGACTGTGAAAAATTCCAGGCATTACACCTCCCATGCTCACATGTCATCGCTGCTTGTTCGTCTGTTTTTCATGACTACATGTCGTATGTGGCTGATAAATACAAATTGCAGTCTGCATTCAACGTTTACAACGAAGAATTTGGCGTGGTACCCAACGAAGCTTATTGGCCACATTATGATGCAGTTGAGGTGTGCCACAATCCTGCCATGCGAAGAGATCCACGTGGTCGTCCACAGTCTACTCGCATTCGTACTGAGATGGACCTCAGGGAAAGGGGTCACCCAAAATATTGTGGACTTTGTCGACAACCAGGGCATACAAGGAAGAAGTGTCCTCACCGTGCTGGAACTTCTACGCAACCATAGCGTAGAAATCAGGCACTATTAATTTCAATGTACGAGTTTTTGTAATAGTTTCTTGTTATAAATTTTAATTGATGTTTATTATCGCATTATCGATTACTGTTATCATATAATTAACAACCAATACAATTACTTAATTAAAAAAAATTTAATCACACATTTTTAAACCCTAAAAATCTTTAAATTTTATTAAAATTTCATAAAATTAAATATTGAAATCATAAAACGATTATTGATATCATATAATTAACATCCAACACTATTAGTTAATTAAAAAATTAATCACACATTTTTAAACTCTAAAACCAATTAAATTTAAATAAAAATCCAAAAAAATAAAAAAAAAACCAAAAAATTCGTATTTTTTAAAAAAAATTCAAAAAAAAAATAAAAATTTCCTATGGGAAGTCGGGTTCTGTACCCGACTTCCTACCTATGAAATGAAAAAAAATTTTAACTGTCCATTGAGAAGTCGGTTCCACCAAACCCGACTTCTCAACATAAAAAAAAAATAATTAAAAAGAAGAAAGTGGGAAGTCGTGAATAGAGGGAGGGGAAAGTGAAAGGGAAAAAAAAGGGGATATTTATGTATATAATGGAGGAAAGGGGATATTTAGGAGAATAATTTTTTTTTTTTTGGGTTATTCCCAAAAATTTGATATCATAAAACTAAATATTTTGGATGTAGACATATAGTCTAGATTTGATTACTTCCCTTAACATCCCAACATTGGACATGAATTTCAAAACTTCAGTTAAGCCTCTAAAATGATCAATCAATGCTTATTCTTTTAACCCATTCATTTTTGTGCCAGCTTCTTCTTCATTTTTACCCCCCGACATATTTCTCAAGTCGATACTCAACCTCCACCATGAATTGCGTAACTGATAAATTGCTTGCAAAAGCTCTTGAATCATTATCAGATATATTTTCCTACCCTGGTTTTTCCCACTTTGGGGTTTTCATGTTGTTATTCCTCACTTATATATCTTTTAAGTTCAGAGATGTCTCTTTTTGCAGATGGCGGAGATTATATCTTATTTTGGGCGGGAAGAGTACCAGCTTGTGGGAATTAAATTACTGATTCTTTCAAAGGAATTTGCCCAGAAGCATTGTCATGACCTGAAGCAAAAACCTTTCTTCAGTTAGCTATGTGAATTGCTGAAGCTGAACCTGAAATTCAAAGGACGAACAGGTGGTTCCGAGAAGGGATGATGAATAGTAACAGGGAAGAAGGAGAATAGGGTTTTCTGGTTGGAGAAAAATTCGGGAAAGAGGAAAAAGGGAGAGGTCCCGAAAATAATGAGTAAATATTTAATTTGGTCCCTGAAATTGTAGGGTCATATCAACTTAGTCCCTCACATTATCAATATTCCAAAATAATCCTTGGAATTATAAAATGTAGCAAATGCATCCTTGACGTTATTTACTTAGTTTCAAATGCATCCCTGACATTATCAACTTAATGTCATTATAGTCCATGCAAATACCAACGGAGGGAAGAATCTGATTAACTTTTTGCAATTACAGGGATCATTTTGGAATATTGATGATGTGGGGGATTAAGTTGATACGACCCTACAATTTTAGGGACCAGATTGAGTATTTACTCTTCCTGAATTCATCAAAGGGATTGCCTAGTTGGACCAGTTTGATTGAAAAACTTGTGATTTAACCTCTAAACCAATCCAGTCCTTGATCATAATGAGTTTTCTTAGCAACTAAATCTCCACGCTTTCTATTTAAACCTCTTTGTTTTTGCAAAAAGATCCCTACTATTAAGTTACTCTTAAGTTGACCCTAGGAATAAAAGGGATATGTTCCTAAATTAATTGCTAAGGCATATTTTATTTTTTATTTTTAATTTTCGCCATCACCATAAATATTTATTATTTATATACTCCTAATATTCTTATTTTAGATTAACTAAATCGTGTCAAACAAAAATTAATTTGTTTTCGCCATATTTTAATGTTTATATATTATGTCATTTTAAAATTAAGCATTTTTCTTTTTGCAGGTTTACAGCATTGCCCAGAGACTTCCTTTTGAGAAGATGTGGAGTAGGCCATGGGAGTAATACCATGACTCAGATACTGCTTGGAGTTATCATGCTACATCTCGGAGAGGTTTTGTGGCCAGAGGCAAACGTGCCCGAGCACAAAGGAGGATGCGGGACTATAGACGTCGGAGGATCATGATGTCTGATAGCTCTACCGAGTGCGCGGCACTTCAGGTGTATTGGAGGCGACAAAGAGCATCTGTGGGGAGTTCCTGCTATCCACACTATAGTCTGGGTTGGGAGGGTAGTCATAGGATGACCAGTGAGTCTCTGAGCGAAAATGTATTTTGGGGGTGAGGAGAAGAAGTCTTATGTATCTTTTGTTACCATGCTTCTAGTTGTTTATTTTGCGTTCTTTGATGGTATAAGTTCTGTGTTGTAGGCTCTACTAAGGGAGCCATTACTCTTACGTCTATATGTATACATATGTGTGTGTGTGTGTGTGTGTGTGTGTTGTATTTTAAGTTTTAAATATTTCCGCATATTTAAGGAACGTGTTAACGGTAGTAATGATTTTAAGGTTAGATAATTAAGTTCTATAATGGGATGTTCGAGTGGACATCTCAACTCTACTCAAGAAGGAAGGACAAAAGACAACTTTCGGGTACAAGGAAAAGCTGTTAGTGCTACTCTCAGCTCTCTCTGATAATCTACTCTGCTTTTCAGAAACCTCAGGACAAGTTATCAGACTCAACCGGATAATGCATTTAATGCTTAAACAAACCTCAATTCTGTGCATTTAATGCTTACACAAAACGGCTTTTTGCCAACCGTCGAAGTTCAAGACTTGTAGCGTATAAATACTAAAGACTTTGAAGAAACAAAGTTACCAGAACCGAAACTATCAAAGCTATCAAAGTGATCAAAGCAATCAAAATATACAAAAGCTCACAAACTTTACTCTGATCTTAATCTTTCATATTAACTCTCCACGAAAAATTTTCTTTTAGAGTTTGTTCTTAAGTTTTCATATCCTCACACATAGTGAGTTAGTTTTCGTTGAAAAACTCTTTTACACAAAACTTGTTTGAGCCTGAAGAGGCTTGCTTGTCTGGAAAAGAATACTTGTACCTGAAGAGGTTGTAGAATACTTGGTATACCTCTACAGGTCTTAGAATACTTGAACCTGAAGATGTGTTAGAATACTTGTAATTACTAAGTGTTTTTAGTGGGAAAATCCTTTAAGTAGAGGGGATTGGACGTAGGTCTTGGTTAAGAGTGAAACAAGATAATATTTCTGTGTTATCTTCTTTCTGTTATCTTTGTCTTTAGTTTGTTTATCACTAACGTGGGATTGAAATTGTTTTCTTAACGTGTGCTTTAAAAGGGAAATGTTTTAGCGTGCGTCCATCGTTTTCTGTTTACACGCTTTGCATCTACGCTTGGTTTAAAGGTTATCTGTTTGCAAAAAGATTTGCGAAAAATTAAGAAACACAATTCAATCCCCCTTCTTGTGTTTCAAACAAGTTCCTTCGAAAATTTGGTGGCGGAGAAAGGTGAGAGTTGTTGCAGGTCAGAAGAGGACATTACAATGTTGAAAGCTCTGAAAGCGTTTCAAAAGGAAGATTCAATGAGATGGGAGAAGATTGTGGCTGCTTCCATTAAGAGAGTTGTTGAATTGAAGAAGTGGTTTTGAACTGCTAATGCTATAGCTTATGGGTGGATGCAAAAATCCAACATTTCGTGGGATTTTGGTCAATTCAATATGTTGTCAGAGAGGTAAATGTTTTGGTGGGCTTTTAGTTCATAAAGTTTTTTGTTTTTATTTAGTTATTTGAGTTATGAGTTATGCTGATAATTTGTTTTCATGAGCCATTTTCTCGTTCTTCTAAGATTAGGAAGCTATCGTTAGGAAAACACGAGAAATATATTTCTACAACTGTTTCTCTCAAAATTGGATTAGGTCCAATTCCACAACAGGCCCATATATAAATCGAAGTCAGGCCCAATTCCCTCCAACGTTGATCCACGCGGCCTCTAAACTCCTAAACGCTATTTCCCGAGCTCTTGGGCTTAAAGCCAATTTCATGAGTTCTCTACGTTGATCTATTTGGGCTAAAGTCCAATGTCTCGAGTTGAAGGCATCAAAAGATAGAAACAGGTCGATGGTTGGCCTTACTGAAGAGTAGGTCAAGGCCTAAATAGAGGCCATAATCCGAAGAAGACATCTTGGCCCACTTGGTAGTGATATGCAATTACATGTTTTAAGTTTGTGTGGTTATTTTGAAATTGTTATGTGAACTTTATATCTGATTTGGGATGCCTATGTGTTATTTTGGCATGGGATATACCATTGTTATTGATGCATGGGGTGATATATCATGTCCTAGGGTTACGATGTATGCCCAAAAGTGGATCTTTTTGTGTATAGGTGATGATTTGTGCATGCTGCATACGTCCTTTTGGAGAGAGGTGGTTGATGTGATATCTTCTTCTAGGAACGGGAAGATAGATACCTCCTCGCTAGAGGGAAAGACAGATACCTCCTTCTTGAACAGGGATGACACATTACAGATACCTCCTCCTTGAGGGGAATGCAGTGGAACGCCATTGCATTGTCATGAGCATAGACTTAAAACTGGAGATTAATAAAGATAATATGATGATATTATGAGATTGACTCGACATAAGAAATGTCTGTTGCATGGATTGATTGCATTATGCTGTATTGAATTGGTGATTTCAGCTTTTTGATATGATGTGGTATGTGTATAAATCTATGATAATCGAGTTATATTACTTTTTTTAAGAAAATATATGAAACTATAATATTTTAAAATAGCAGGTACCATGGTTATTTTTCTGATTACCGTGGCCGAGAACAACATCTTTTCGAAAATCTTTTTAAAATGATGTTTAGTCACTAGGATTCCAAATCTCATTAGTGGTGTTGTTTTTGACGCTCGATGAGAACGTCGTTCATAACGAGGAGTCTTAAGGAGACGTTGTTAGGTCTCTAAGCGTCTATCAACCTTGCTATGCATCGGAGATTGTTAGGTCTCCCAGTGTCTGCTCAGCGTCTGACCCGTGTGTTTTAACGAATCCAAACATTTGGTAAATGATTTAAATAAACTGTGCGAACATTGATGATAATCTACATAAGTGTGCAAACTACATAGAAGAATCAATCTAATCAAGGATCTCCGAGTTAGTGAAATAAATGAAAAGAAGCAACTCCAGTCATAAGGAAAGTCAAGCGTCTAAAGAACAAGCTTGAAATGTCTTAAGTAATGAAGCATCTCAAGCCAAGCAAACTTTGAAGCGTCTATCTCTTCATACAAGCCAAGCAAATTCAAAGCGTGTGCTTAAAAGTTATGAAGACTGATTAGGTAAACTCAAGTAACAAATCTGGAAAAGCGAAGACACAAGAATACATCCATCTTGAGTGACAGGAGAATGAAAAATGACTATGTCTAAAAAACTAAAGCGTTTGAAGGGTTTTCAGAAGAAGAATTGTCTGAATCGACAAGACAACAAATGAAGATCTATATTGAAGACCAAATGATCAAATTTCTCTAGAATGCTGAAGATGTAGCACGTCCTCTTGTGAAGAAGTTCCCAAAAATAAGAAATTATTATATGGGTGAGGAAAAGATTTTTTTCCAAACTATTCCACTTGGACAATTCAAGATTTAATACAATGAGTGGTACCTTCTTAAAGTACGTGTGCCCATTAGTCTTGAACCTCAAACGAGAAACTAAGGTTTTACTCAAATAAAACTTTAACCTTATATATGAGACAATTTTATCCTTTGTACTTGAAATTTAAGTTCATAGGGTATATGCAATTTCATTGGTCCCCTCACTTTAGCAACATAAAGTGTATAGGGACTGATAAAACAAACCTATATGAAATTGGAAAGAGAGCCAAACGACCTTTATAATCTTAATTAATTCACTAAATTTATATTTTATTCTTCAAGTATTAATTCATTATTGAAAAAGTGATTTCATTATTTGTCTCATTATCTTAATAAGACCTTAGATAATTTGTATAAAATATTTTATTAAGGTATTACCATTTATATAAATACTATGAAGTATAACACTTATTGAAAGTGCTATAGAATTGCATTATTATTATGCTAAACTGGACGATTGACACGTGCGATGCATAGATAAATAATGTTTGAAGAATATAATTATGTATTATTTGGAAAGCCAATTTTTTTTTTGTAAATTTAAAATAATAATAAAATAAAAAATTCTGACAATTTAATATTTTGTTATAATAGAAACTGTTGGGATAATTTCGCTAGTGCATAATATGCATTCCACGTCAGGGATTTACAATGGTTGTTATTAATCCGTAGTAGAAAATAACGTGGTGGCAATTTTGTAATAAATTGCATTTTGATTAAGATTTTCTACTGTGGTTCCCTCTATAACTGTAGTAGAAAGTCTTGTTTCATGAGCACACTCACTTTCCACTACGGTTGTATTTAGAACCATAGCAGAAAGTAGCGCGGTGCCAGTTTTGTAATAATCTGGACTACTCAGGGAATGACTTTCCACTACGGTTGCATTTAGAACCGTAGTAGAAAGTGTAATTTTCAAATAACCTAAACAATTCTTTCCCTTATACGCCATTACGACGTTACTCTGTGCGCCTTCACACAGCAAACCCTATTCTCCCTCACTCCCTCACTCGCGAGGCAACCACCACGAAGCAACCACCGCTAGGCAACCACCGTGAGTCTCTCTTCTCTCTGGTGAGTTGTCTTCTCTCTTCTTTCCCATTCTCTTCTTCAAAATCTCATTCTCTTCTCTCTTCATTCTCCTAGGTGCACGAACAGAGCTATCACAGCCCTGTTCATTCTCGTAGGTGCACGAACAGGCAACACGCTCGCAACTGGTTCATCCTCCTCACTGTCCTTCAACCCTGATTCTCCATTTGGTTCATACTTGGTGAGTGAAAAATTCGTTTGATTTTTGAGTGGTTCATACGTGTTGTCTAGATTAATTGTTTGTTTTGTGTTCTGATTTCTTGAAGTGGTTTATGTATGAAATTTTGATAGAAGTAATTGAGGTTCATATGATAGTTGGGATTTTAACTATATCAGTGGGAAAGTTCTGCCATTTTTATGTAACATTGGAATTAATCCATTGGATTGGCATTGCACTTAGAATTAGTGTCAAGCTGCAACCTTCCAAATAACTGTTCCTACCAAACTGATTTGTGTTCTAGCTTTAGTTAAGGTGTACAAACTTGTTTAACTACTAGTATGAACTCCTACACAACCATATGTTATGTTTTTTTATCCATATTGTAGTTATGTTTTTTATTTATTTATGGGAGATCATGCCTACTTTCATATTTTAGTTATGTTTTCTTATTATCCATGTTTTACTAATGTATTATTTTTTGTCTAAACAGGCACATGGATGAAACATTGGGCATCCCTCCTTCGCATAGCGAGTCGGACACTCAGTCGGGCATCCCTCATTCACATAGCGGGTCGGACACTCAGATGCCATCAAGAAAAAGGGGTAGACGTGCCACAACACCTAAAAAGTTGACCCTTGCGCATACTGGTGATCAGAAGTTACATATAGACTTTGATGAGCTTGGACAGCCGATAGGTCTAGAAGCTTCACGGTTCAAGACTTTTGTGGTCGTCCAAGGTAAAACCAGGGCTAGCATTCTTTATGAGGATTAGGAAAGTGTGCCGGAGATGGTGAAGAACCAGATTTGGGAAAGTATTACGGTATATCACTATTACTATCTATGTTTGTATTTATTGTGTTTAGTCATATTCTTATCACTAACTAATTTCTCTATTTTGTTGTGTAATGTAGCTCACCTACGATGTGTCAAATACTGAGCAAATGCAGAATAGATGGATTTCTTATGCGTGTGAGTGTTGGAGTCAGTTTAAGTCAGACCTCACTACCAGATTCATATGTCAGCAGTCGGACAAAACTGCTTATGAGATGTACTCGTTCCTTGATGAGGATACGTGGCAGAGGTTTGTAGAGATTCGATGGACCCTTGCCTTTGAGGTTAGTTGTAGTTAATTATATTTTTTTATTGTATCAGGTAAATTTATTTTTTAATTTATAACAGGAGAAAAGGAAAAAGGCTCAAGCAATCCAGAAAAAGAATGTTCATCCTCACAGATTGTCTCGTGGGGGCTATAAAAAACTAAGGGATCAATTGATGGAAGAACAACGTCAAAAGGAATTAGAAAGGCAATCTGATCCTTCGCATGATCCTCCGGTTGTTGTTGATCCTCCAGCTGCACCCCCACGCCATGTCATGAGACAATCCCTTCCTAGGAGGTCCCATTGGTGACCCCACTTATAATTATTAGCGTTATAGCGTAGCGTAGTAGTATAAAATTTGCGGAAATATTAAAACATACAATACATACTAATACTGTAATAAAGTATGCATACATAATAGTACTGGCTCCATCAGTAGAGCCTACAACACTGATGCCAAATATAAAAGACTTCAGAGTATACAGTAGATAAAACTAAAAACATAACAACGGAAATAAAGGCACATCAGAGATCCTCTCCTAGCGCTCAAGGTCCCCCAGCATTAGGATCCGAGGCTCTCTCGCCGGCATCAGGCTCAACAGGTATACCGTCAATATCCTCTGGAAACTCCTCATCAGGGTCTTCTCGTACAGTCGAGAACAAAGAAATACAACATAGAAAAGCACAGGAGATAAGAAACAGTAATATGCCATACATGGGAAAAACAGCGATATAAATAATGTATATAGATAGCAACACACCAAATCACAACTGACAACCAAACAACTTCCAGATAATTTTTCCTTTAACTACTGTCTCTCACACTCATGTAACTAACGACTATATGGACGCGATCACGACACGACATCCCCAACGAATCAAGGTGTCCTAATCATCACTATGCCACCCCCCTAAAGTAGGGTTCGGTCTAAAGCCCGCAGGCCCAAATCGTCTCATGGATACGACATATTCCCCCACCCTCAGGCCAGGTCGGAATATTCGCCCGTCAACAACGTAACTTATGGTAACGACATGTTCCCCCGCCTGCAGGCTAGGTCGAAACATTCGCCGTCCGTTAACAACTCAACTTTCGGTAACGATATATCCCCCCGCCCGCAGGCTAGATTGAGATATTCGCCCGTCCGTCTACAATTCGACTAACGGGT
This sequence comes from Ammopiptanthus mongolicus, assembly GCA_039655645.1. NCBI lineage: Eukaryota > Viridiplantae > Streptophyta > Magnoliopsida > Fabales > Fabaceae > Ammopiptanthus > Ammopiptanthus mongolicus. The sequence continues at coordinate 30,006,076 of CM077348.1, read as the reverse complement.
ACGACCACCTCCCCGCAGGTAAGATCGGAATCGCCCCTACGCCAAACTAATCGGTACGACCATCTCCCCGTAGGTAAGATCGAAATCACCCGTATGCCAACATAGTGATGAATAACAACTATGCAACATGAATCTCACTGACTAATCTCAGGATCAACACTTAGTGCCTCAACCACGACTTATATACAACCACGACCAACTTTCATTCAGCTTAACTGGGTATCAACTCACATCACAACAGCAACAGATCAACTATATCACTAGGTTGAGCACTACGACATATATATATATATATATATATATAACGTCGACTTTCTCACCACACATTCATCACCCGATTTATCAGAAATCACTGCCTAGTTCTACTCAAACATCAACCGTCACAACAGACATCAACAACAGCCAGAATATATATTCAACAGTAAAATCCACTTACAAATAAATAATATTTAATCAATTATAGCATATAATAGACATCATACACATATCACATATAATATATCAAATATCCAATCACAGCACAGACAACCTTAATATATAGTAAAATCAACCTAACGGTCAAACGACCTCTAGTAGGGTTTGGGTCGCCCTACGCATATCAATATATATTATTTAAAGCTTGCCTCCCCAACGAAATTGTGGTTCTTTCCCCCACCTTTGTGATTTTCCCGAGAGATTCCGAATGCGGCACCGCAGCTGTGAATCGAGTGCGCGATCGAGCATTCGAGTCCTGTCGGATTCTATACAGTAAAACACAACCAGAAATTAAAATAATGAAACCATAAACTACCTAATCTCTAGGATTAGCTACTGCCCTTAATTAATTAAATAGGCTAGGGATATTGAAATTCTACCAACTCTTGGATCAATGACCCTTAAGCATACCTAATGCATAATCAATAATCAATTATCAAAGATTTGAACCAAAACCCCTTAAACCCAAAAACTTAGGGTTCGGCCCTCATGGATAAAAATGAGTTAAGATTTTGATTTGGTTTCCTAATCACTTGGATAAAATGATCATAGGAATGAAAGAGTGAAATCAAGAGTTATTTCACAAAACCCCATTTTCCCACCTAAGAGCATAGGTTCGGCCTTAAAAAGTTAAATAGGCTAGAGATTTTATTTCATTACAATCTCTTGGATTATGATAGTAGGGGATGATACTAGCTTATAGGAATTAGTTTGGCATCAAAATGATTTTTCTACAATTTTCTAGATATTTTTGAAGTTTAGATCTAGAAATTGAAATTCATGAAAATAAATGGAGAAAATAAAGATTGAGAGCTCAATGATGAAATCTATACCTTCTAGGTGATAGAGGAGGATGAGATGAGCAACTTTGCTTCACAAACTTTCTTGAAAAAGCTTGAGGAAGCTTGAGAAAAATGAAGTTGAAAATGGAGGAAGAAGAAGGAAGAAGAAAGAAGAAGAAGGAAGAAGAAGAAAGTGAGCAGCAGCTGGCCAACGAGAAATGAGGGGGAGAAAAGGTGAGTATAGTGTATTAAATAGGTGACTTAAGGCTTAAGAAATAGGTGAAAGTAATAATAGGCAATTAGTAAAAACTAACCAAGGGCAATTTGGTCAATTCATCTCCCGACATTTTGAAAAATCCTCACGGCACTAATAGGAGTCCCCAAATGATTTAACATAGCCCTTGTATGAAAATCATTGGCTCAAGGTTCTCGAAAAACCCTAAGACAACTCGAATCGTCTCCTAGAACGATTGTCGGCCCGATTATAATATATTATTTTCATTTTCGAACGTCAGGACGAACTTTTTCGAAAATATAGGAAAAATGATTCTAAGATTAATTGTCTCGTTCACGGGTCCAAATTAGGTCTCGATAGTAGTAAAGCACTACTGTCAAGGAAAAACGCAGGCCGGGCTCTGTCTGAGTTTTCGACCCAAAACTTAGCCATAGCTTCCTACGATAGTGTAGAGCGTGACTGTGACACCCACTACCCCGCATATAATAAAACATAAATAAAATCATACATGTCTTTAAAAATATAACAATTAAAATAAAAACATATCCTCAAGGGTAATGTGCATCACATCATCTATAACGTAAAACATAGGAATCTGAAATAATCAAAATCCTTTAAAAACAAACTGCGGAAAACATAAATAATAAACATAACCCAAGTCCCGATGTCACATATCAGAGCTGGTATACATATACCGATAATACATCGGAATAAAACTGAATAACATAAATCATAAATCCTAACTACTGAGAGAGATCTCCTCGGGATCACTCCTCGTCAGCATGCTCACCCTCCTCTGCATATACCACAACATATGCACAAGAATAACAAAGAGAGGGGTAAGAAACACAATCATGAATATATGTAAACGGAATGGAATAGTAATTAAGATGGCATACAACATACATCAATCAACACAGATCTAATCAATATATTTCAAGGATGCATGCCAATGCGAATGCAACATCACTACTCCGTATGCATGTGGCCAACAACTCTAACTCTGGAAAGACGATTAGGAGTACATGTCCGATTATCAACGTGGATGATATGCCAGACCATGGGCCATCCCCGAACACTCTCACTAATCCTGATAACGTATAGTGGCTAGTCAGGGTACTCAAGCTTATTCTTTATGTCACTCCGACAATAGGTAGCTAGCCCATGTCACCTGGAACTTCCATACCCAACGTACCCGCAAGGCCGGGATAACACCCATCGTGGCCTCCACTATCGCGATTCATCGTTTGCTTTCCACCCAACATAACAACGTCAACGTATGATGCATGCTATGCTCAACAACATGCAAACACATGTCCAACCATCCACCATCATAATCAATCACATTGATTATCAACAATGACCATCAACGATGATCATCAATCAACTAGGCGCTAACCATCGTTATTGCCTTTATCAGCATTGCCAATATTATCATCATAATCAATCACATTGATTATCAACAATGACCATCAACGATGATCATCAAACAACTAGGCGCTAACCATCGTTATTGCCTTTATCAACATTGCCAATATTATCATATCGTCATTATTAGAATTAACGTTCTTTTCTATATTATCAACCTTGAATTGTGATCTCACAGTCTTTTTCTCATTACTCTATTCATTATTCCTTCACAACAGAATCTGGGTGAGAGACCCAGATTCGCTAGGCGAATCGTGGCTCGCGAGGCGAGCCCGAGAGCTTCCTACACAGGTTCTCAGATTCGCTAGGCGATTCCTGGCTCGCGAGGCGAGCCCGAGAGCTCCTAAACAGGTTCTCAGATTCGCTAAGCGAATCCTGGCTCGCGAGGCGAGCCCGAGAGCCCTAATACTTGGTTCTTTCATTCGCCTCGCGGATTACAATTCGCTAGGCGAATCACGTCAGACCACGAATGATCTCTCTGTCTCGCCTCGCGAATGGTTATTCGCCAGGCGAGACATTACAGATGTGGGAATCTTAAGAATTTCTATAAGTTATCCCTATACCTATCGTCCCATCTCTCAAGAATCATTCCTATGGGTTTCCAAGACTAATCCAATATCATCAATCTCACCTCTCATAACAACTCATTCATTATGGGGTGCCAAACGTCCCTAAGCTATGTTCTTTCACTAATCCTATTTTCTTTATTGTAACGCACATCATCATCAAGTCATCATTATCATTGCACATCATACAATCTCATCAATGCATATCGTATCTATATTCATACTATTCATCGCACATCATAATATTTGAATCATATCATCAAGACAAACACCCATAATCATAATCATAGAACCATAAACATGTATATTTATAGAATATTCACATAGGCATATACATGGCATATACACAACATACACATAATTACTAGGGATGGCAAAAAAATCCGTACCCGCGGATATCCGCGGATAAAATCCGTCGCGGATCGGATTTGGATAGTTTAGCGGATATCCGCGGGTAAGGCTTAACGGATTTTTTCACTATCCGTTAGTTAACGGGGCGGGTACGGATTTAGTACTATCCGTACCCGCGGATACCCGCATATACTAAAATAAATATTTTCTCCCTAATAATATAACCCTAATTTCACTCTCACTCTCTCATTCATGGATTTTTGTAACTTGTTTAATGTAACTTTGAACTTGGATTGAAATTTGGATTTTTGTTGTAGTAATTAATTTTAGAATTTTATTGTGTTTCAATAGGAATATATGTTTTTTATTTTTTTAGTAAATATCCATGGATATCCATGGATATCCGCGGATTTTTCAAAAATCCGCGGATATCTCCTTAACGGATATCCGCGCGGGTAGCGGGCGGGCACGGGGCGGATTTTCTTCTCGCGGGGCGGGTAGCGGGTAGCTACTATCCGTGCCCGCCCCGCCCCGTTGCCATCCCTAATAATTACACTCATAGCATATACATAGGCATTTACAATGCATATAGACAAACATATAGGGGTCATGGGTTAACCCCTTCATCTTAACCTATCCCAAAACCCACATACTCATGATCTATTTCTTCCCCCCATACCTGGTATGACGATCACAATGCACAAAGGAAGGAAAAAGGGTCCGGAAAAGGTTGCGACTACATGAATGCTCAATCTTACGACGCTTGACTTCACGATCACAGCCCCAAAAGGTTCAAGAGCAGCGACTGGGAAGAGGGCTTGTGATGGCAGTGATGCTCTTCAAGCGAAAGAGATGAAGAACGATGAACAATGGTGCAATCTCCTTCAGGGATCCTTGGAAAGGGTTTAGAAATCCTTGTTTGGAGAGGAAGAGGCAGTTTCTGGGAGTTTTTCGACTTAGAAGGTAGGTTTAGGTCGAGTCTTAGGGTATAAATATGAGTTAGGGTCATTATGGGCTGATTAGAAGCCCAAAAACACGATTCTGGTGCGCGCAGATTCGCGAGGCGAGTGGCCTTTCGCGAGGCGAACCCGAGAGCTGTAAAAATCTGGCTGTCAGGTTCGCGAGGCGAATGTATCCTCGCGACGCGAAACTTTAGAAGCCGAATTTGGCCTGAACACCTGAAATAAGACTTGTAGATAATTCTCTAAGCTTCCCAACGCATCCAAGATCACCTCAATCGGATGTCTAGAACTCAAGATATGAACAAAACCGTAAAACATGTTTTTACAATGCATATAGACAAACATATAGGGGTCATGGGTTAACCCCTTCATCTTAACCTATCCCAAAACCCACATACTCATGATCTATTTCTTCCCCCCATACCTGGTATGACGATCACAATGCACAAAGGAAGGAAAAAGGGTCCGGAAAAGGTTGAGTCTACACGAATGCTCAATCTTACGACGCTTGACTTCACGATCACAGCCCCAAAAGGTTCAAGAGCAGCGACTGGGAAGAGGGCTTGTGATGGCAGTGATGCTCTTCAAGCGAAAGAGATGAAGAACGATGAACAATGGTGCAATCTCCTTCAGGGATCCTTGGAAAGGGTTTAGAAATCCTTGTTTGGAGAGGAAGAGGCAGTTTCTGGGAGTTTTTCGACTTAGAAGGTAGGTTTAGGTCGAGTCTTAGGGTATAAATATGAGTTAGGGTCATTATGGGCTGATTAGAAGCCCAAAAACACGATTCTGGTGCGCGCAGATTCGCGAGGCGAGTGGCCTTTCGCGAGGCGAACCCGAGAGCTGTAAAAATCTGGCTGTCAGGTTCGCGAGGCGAATGTATCCTCGCGACGCGAAACTTTAGAAGCCGAATTTGGCCTGAACACCTGAAATAAGACTTGTAGATAATTCTCTAAGCTTTCCAACGCATCCAAGATCACCTAAATCGGATGTCTAGAACTCAAGATATGAACAAAACCGTAAAACATGTTTCTTGGACTTGAATGCATTGATCATTCCTTAAGGCTAAACTACCCCAACTATGATCTTGGACATCAAGAACAATCATAAACAACATATACAAGCAAATATTAACACATATAAGCATAGTGTAAAAAAAACAGGGTGTTACAATTCCACCCCCTTATAAAAATTTCGTCCTCGAAATTTCTACTCACCTTGAGTAAACATATGCGGATATGACTCCTTCATCTTGCTCTCCAACTCCCAAGTAACACTTTCTTCTGTAGCTCCACTCCAAACGACCTTGACCAAGGGAATTTCCTTCCCTCTCAGCTGCTTGACCCTTCGATCTTCAACCCGAAGCGGTAACACCTCGAAAGTCAAGTTATCCTTTAGTGGAATGATATCGGGTACTATCACATGGCTTGGATCATGAACATACTTTCGAAGTTGAGACACATGAAACACATTATGAAGATTTGACAAGAACGGGGGTAAAGCTATCTGGTAGGCGACTTCACCGACTCTTTTTAGAATTTGGTAAGGGCCAATGAGTCTAGGAGTAAGTTTCTTCGCTTTCATTACTCTGCCAACCCCTGTTGTTGGAGTAACTCGCAAGAACACATGATCCCCCTCCTGGAATTCGAGAGTTTTTCTTCTTTTATCATGATAACTCTTTTGCCTACTCTGTGCCACTCTCATCTTTTCTTGTATCATCCTCACTTTCTCTGTAGTCTCTTGCACTACCTCAGGTCCTAACACAACATTCTCTCCAGGCTCATTCCAACACAAAGGCGTCCTACACCTCCTACCATACAAAGCCTCATAAGGTGCCATCCCAATACTGGAATGGAAGCTATTGTTGTAGGTGAACTCTATAAGGGGTAAAAACTTATCCCAACTACCAGACTGCTCTAGCACACACGCCCTCAACAAGTCCTCTAAGGATTGGATTGTTCTCTCAGACTGACCATCGGTCTGTGGGTGATAAGCTGAACTCAATCTAAGCTTAGTTCCTAAGGCCTCATGCAAACTATTCCAAAATCTAGAGGTAAATCTAGGATCTCTGTCAGAAACTATGCTAGACGGTACACCATGCAATCTAACTATTTCTCTGATATACAACCCAGTCAACTTCTCTAATGGATATTCCAAGTTCATAGGGATGAAATGGGCAGATTTGGTTAACCTGTCCACAACAACCCATATGGCATCACAACCAGCTGGAGTCCTAGGGAGTCCAGACACAAAATCCATAGAGATACTATCCCACTTCCACTCAGGAATACTCAAAGGTTGTAACTTACCCGAAGGTTTCTGGTGCTCTATCTTAGCCTTCTGACACACTAAGCAAGCATACACAAACTCAGCCACATCGTTTTTCATCCTAGGCCACCAAAACATCCGTTTCAGATCCTGATACATCTTTGTGGCTCCTGGGTGAACACTCAAACCACTCCTATGTCCTTCCTCAAGGATCAACTTCCTGAGCTCTGGAACATCAGGTATACAAACCCTATCTTGGAACCTCAAAATTCCATCAGTCCCTTCCTTAAAACTAAGGTTTCTACCCTGAGCAATCAACTCCCTCTGGTTTAAAAGGTATACATCTATTTTTTTTGCCCTTCTCTAATCTGATCCATCAAACTGCTAGTAATTTTCAACATTCCTAGTCTAATGCTCTTAGGGGTAACTTCCCAAGCTAAACTCAAATCCCTAAACTCCTCTATCAAATCCATCTCTCTAACCATCAAGGCTGAAACATGTAAGGTTTTTCTACTCAACGCATCGGCCACTACATTGGCCTTACCTGGGTGGTAACTCAACTCAAACTCATAATCTTTAAGAAATTCCATCCACCTACGCTGTCTCATATTCAGCTCCTTTTGGTCAAATAGGTATTTCAAACTCTTATGATCACTAAAGACCTCAAATCTAGCTCCATAAAGATAATGCCTCCAAATCTTCAAGGCAAACACTACGGCTCCTAGCTCCAAGTCGTGGGTAGGGTAATTCTTCTCATGGGTCTTAAGCTGCCTAGAAGCATAAGCTACTACCTGACCATTCTGCATCAACACACCACCTAAACCTTGCTTGGAAGCATCACAGTACACCACAAAAGGTTCACTAGGATTGGGCAACACTAGCACAGGTGCAGTGGTCAACCTATTGTTCAACTCCTGAAAACTTTCCTCACACTTAGAGTCCCACACAAAGATCTGACCTTTCTTAGTAAGGCGGGTCATAGGCAAAGCTATCTTAGAGAATCCTTCTATAAACCTCCTATAGTAACCGGCTAAACCCAAGAAACTCCTAACCTCGGTCACTGACTTAGGTGCTTCCCATTGGAGCACGGTTTCTACCTTAGATAGGTCTACGGCTATTCCTCCTTTAGAGATGATGTGTCCTAAGAAACTCACCTCCTCTAACCAGAACTCACACTTAGACAACTTGGCATACAACTGTTTTTCCTTAAGGGTCTTCAAGACTATCCTCAAGTGTTCCTCATGTTCCTCCCTAGTCTTAGAGTATACCAGGATATCATCTATGAAAACAACTACAAACCTATCCAAGTATGGATGAAAGATCTTGTTCATGTAGTCCATGAACACAGCAGGGGCATTAGTCACACCAAAAGGCATAACTAGGTACTCATAATGACCATAGCGTGTTCTGAACGCAGTCTTCGGAATGTCCTCAGACTTGACCCGAATTTGATGGTAACCTGATCTCAAATTTATCTTAGAAAACACACAGGCTCCTATCAGTTGGTCCATAAGGTCATCTATCCTAGGAAGAGGGTACCTATTCTTAACGGTCACCTTGTTGAGTTGTCGATAATCGACACACAACCTCATGCTGCCATCTTTCTTCTTCACCAACAACACCGGCGCTCTCCACGGAGACACACTAGGCCTAACAAACTGCTTCTGGAGCAATTCCTCTAACTGTTTCTTCAACTCAGCTAGCTCTAGAGGGGACATCCTATAAGGTGCTATGGATATCGGTCCTGTACCTGGCACTAAGTCTATGCTAAACTCAACCTCTCTCTCAGGTGGCAAACTATAAATGTTCTCTGGAAAAACTTCTAGGAACTCTCTCACAACTGGTACATCCTTAACCTCAGCCTTTCTGTCTACTTCCAGGGAAGATAAGATCATGTATACTTGGGCTTCCTCTCTAATAGAAGCCTTGACTTGGTTGGCAGTCAGAAAACTCGGATCCTTAGGATTGACAGCAGTTCCAAAAACAACAGTTTTATCAAAGCAATTTAAAACGACATGATTGGCGGATAACCAGTCCATACCAAGAATAACATCAAGTTGTTTAAGGGGTAAGCATATAAGATCAACTATGAAGTTTCTGTCATCAATGACAATGGAACAACCTTTACAAATATGTGAGGTAACAACAGGCTTATTGGTAAGGGTAGCAACAACTAAATCATATTCAAGTTGGGCAACAGGTAATCTAAGGTACTCAACACAATCATGTGATATGAAAGAATGCGACGCACTCGAATCAAACAACACTATTAAAGGAGTCCCTTTGATGAGGCACTTACCTTGAATCAGGTCTTCGGATTCTGAGGCTTCAGCTCCACTGAGAGTGAAGACTCTCCCACTTGTCCTCAGTCGATTGGCTTGAGAACTCTTGCTGGCACTCTGTGGCTCCATCTTTTCCCCACTACAATCCTTACTGATATGACCAGGCTTCCCACACTTGAAGCAGATGATGTCTGTCTCCTTGCAGTCCCGAGTAAAGTGCTCCTTACCACACTTGCCACACCTGATTGGCCTAGAAGAGACAAATCCTCCGCCACTAGCTGGTCCCGACGTATAATGCGGTTTCTTGCCGGCGTGCTTGAACCCACGGCTAACTGGTGCCAACTGCTGCTTACCTTTATTCTGCTGGGTCATCCTCTTACTCCCTTGAGGACCAGAATTCTTGAACTGAGAAACTCTGGACTTGTAGTCTTCCTCAAAGATTCTACATTTGTTCACCAAGGTGGGGAAAACACGGATCTCCTGGTAGCTGATGGCTTGCTTAATCTCTGGACGCAAACCATTCTCGAACTTCACACACTTGGAGCGATCATCATTACAATACTGGTAGAGTGGATAGTAACGTGACAGCTCCTCAAACTTAGCGGCATACTCCCCAACGGACATGCTTCCCTGAGTCAAAGCTAGAAACTCCATCTCCTTCTTGTCGCGTATATCAGCAGGAAAATACTTCCCCAAGAATCTCTCCTTGAAGGCATCCCAAGTAACAGCGGCGCCCTCAGCTCCCAAACGTTGGCGGCAATTCTCCCACCAATGTTCAGCTTCTTCTACTAACATGAAGGTAGCAAAGGTAACCTTCTGTACATCGGTGCATGCCATGGCCCGAAAGATCTTTTCAAGTTCCCGGATCCATGTCTGAGCACCTTCAGGGTCATAAGCTCCCTTGAAGGATGGCGGATTATTCCTCTGGAACTTATCCAAACCCTGAAATTCAGCAGGTCCACCTCCGTTGTGATTCTGATTCTGCCCTATGGCATTAGCTAATGCTTCCAGGGCATCAGCAATCGCATGGTCGTTTCTACCTGCCATAACTTCCTGCATCGTTCAAGCAAATTGCTTAATATCGAAAGTTAAGTAAAACAAAACTAAACACTTAATACTCTATACCATCGTCACAGACAATCATATAAGAGTACACAGAAGAGAACACAACAGACACATACCCCGGCCTGTAGGACAGATCGGCTCTGATAACACTAAATGTGACACCCACTACCCCGCATATAATAAAACATAAATAAAATCATACATGTCTTTAAAAATATAACAATTAAAATAAAAACGTATCCTCAAGGGTAATGTGCATCACATCATCTATAACGTAAAACATAGGAATCTGAAATAATCAAAATCCTTTAAAAACAAACTGCGGAAAACATAAATAATAAACATAACCCAAGTCCCGATGTCACATATCAGAGCTGGTATACATATACCGATAATACATCGGAATAAAACTGAATAACATAAATCATAAATCCTAACTACTGAGAGAGATCTCCTCGGGATCACTCCTCGTCAGCATGCTCACCCTCCTCTGCATATACCACAACATATGCACAAGAATAACAAAGAGAGGGGTAAGAAACAAAATCATGAATATATGTAAACGGAATGGAATAGTAATTAAGATGGCATACAACATACATCAATCAACACAGATCTAATCAATATATTTCAAGGATGCATGCCAATGCGAATGCAACATCACTACTCCGTATGCATGTGGCCAACAACTCTAACTCTGGAAAGACGATTAGGAGTACATGTCCGATTATCAACGTGGATGATATGCCAGACCATGGGCCATCCCCGAACACTCTCACTAATCCTGATAACGTATAGTGGCTAGTCAGGGTACTCAAGCTTATTCTTTAGGTCACTCCGACAATAGGTAGCTAGCCCATGTCACCTGGAACTTCCATACCCAACGTACCCGCAAGGCCGGGATAACACCCATCGTGGCCTCCACTATCGCGATTCATCGTTTGCTTTCCACCCAACATAACAACGTCAACGTATGATGCATGCTATGCTCAACAACATGCAAACACATGTCCAACCATCCACCATCATAATCAATCACATTGATTATCAACAATGACCATCAACGATGATCATCAATCAACTAGGCGCTAACCATCGTTATTGCCTTTATCAGCATTGCCAATATTATCATCATAATCAATCACATTGATTATCAACAATGACCATCAACGATGATCATCAAACAACTAGGCGCTAACCATCGTTATTGCCTTTATCAACATTGCCAATATTATCATATCGTCATTATTAGAATTAACGTTCTTTTCTATATTATCAACCTTGAATTGTGATCTCACAGTCTTTTTCTCATTACTCTATTCATTATTCCTTCACAACAGAATCTGGGTGAGAGACCCAGATTCGCTAGGCGAATCGTGGCTCGCGAGGCGAGCCCGAGAGCTTCCTACACAGGTTCTCAGATTCGCTAGGCGATTCCTGGCTCGCGAGGCGAGCCCGAGAGCTCCTAAACAGGTTCTCAGATTCGCTAAGCGAATCCTGGCTCGCGAGGCGAGCCCGAGAGCCCTAATACTTGGTTCTTTCATTCGCCTCGCGGATTACAATTCGCTAGGCGAATCACGTCAGACCACGAATGGTCTCTCTGTCTCGCCTCGCGAATGGTTATTCGCCAGGCGAGACATGACAGATGTGGGAATCTTAAGAATTTCTCTAAGTTATCCCTATACCTATCGTCCCATCTCTCAAGAATCATCCCTATGGGTTTCCAAGACTAATCCAATATCATCAATCTCACCTCTCATAACAACTCATTCATTATGGGGTGCCAAACGTCCCTAAGCTATGTTCTTTCACTAATCCTATTTTCTTTATTGTAACGCACATCATCATCAAGTCATCATTATCATTGCACATCATACAATCTCATCAATGCATATCGTATCTATATTCATACTATTCATTGCACATCATAATATTTGAATCATATCATCAAGACAAACACCCATAATCATAATCATAGAACCATAAACATGTATATTTATACAATATTCACATAGGCATATACATGGCATATACACAACATACACATAATTACACTCATAGCATATACATAGGCATTTACAATGCATATAGACAAACATATAGGGGTCATGGGTTAACCCCTTCATCTTAACCTATCCCAAAACCCACATACTCATGATCTATTTCTTCCCCCCATACCTGGTATGATGACCACAATGCACAAAGGAAGGAAAAAGGGTCCGGAAAAGGTTGCGTCTACACGAATGCTCAATCTTACGACGCTTGACTTCACGATCACGGCCCCAAAAGGTTCAAGAGCAGCGACTGGGAAGAGGGCTTGTGATGGCAGTGATGCTCTTCAAGCGAAAGAGATGAAGAACGATGAACAATGGTGCAATCTCCTTCAGGGATCCTTGGAAAGGGTTTAGAAATCCTTGTTTGGAGAGGAAGAGGCAGTTTCTGGGAGTTTTTCGACTTAGAAGGTAGGTTTAGGTCGAGTCTTAGGGTATAAATATGAGTTAGGGTCATTATGGGCTGATTAGAAGCCCAAAAACACGATTCTGGTGCGCGCAGATTCGCGAGGCGAGTGGCCTTTCGCGAGGCGAACCCGAGAGCTGTAAAAATCTGGCTGTCAGGTTCGCGAGGCGAATGTATCCTCGCGACGCGAAACTTTAGAAGCCGAATTTGGCCTGAACACCTGAAATAAGACTTGTAGATAATTCTCTAAGCTTTCTAACGCATCCAAGATCACCTCAATCGGATGTCTAGAACTCAAGATATGAACAAAACCGTAAAACATGTTTCTTGGACTTGAATGCATTGATCATTCCTTAAGGCTAAACTACCCCAACTATGATCTTGGACATCAAGAACAATCATAAACAACATATACAAGCAAATATTAACACATATAAGCATAGTGTAAAAAAAAACAGGGTGTTACAGTGACTATGGCCTCGGAATAATTTATTTAATTTTCTAGACCCTCTAATAAAATACAATTACTTAAATATTAGTTAAACAAAAAGATTAAGAAAATCGGGGTGTTACATGTCACATGGATTAAAGCCTGACAAAAACCATCTGGGGAGTATACATCTGAGTCAACACGTGTTGGTGTTGACAAGATTGTAAGTAAATATTCAATTTTAATTGTAATTGTAACAAGTTTACACAACGTCTTACACATTTTGCGAATTATATGTTGTAGGACTCTTTGGTTGAACAGATCTCCCAAGGATCATTTGTTCCTAGTAGCTCACGTCGAGATATCTTCGCTACCGCCCTTGGTAAGGAAAACCACCCTGGTTGTGTCCTTGGTGTTGGAGGGTTTGTAGGCCTGCGGACGTACCACGGAGCATGATCACGTCATGACGATCACAGTGCCATCCGAGAGGAGTTCAGACGGGGGTCCTTCCGCACGTTATTGCTGATGTTAGACGAGAGGTTCTTCCGCAGATTATGGCGGACCTTAGACGGGAGGTTTATCCAGAGATGGTGGCGAAGTTTAGACAACATATGTCATCTATGGGTCTTTCCCAACAAACTCCGGGTGTTGTTGAGATCACGGCAAGTATACCGGATCGTTGCAAGTAATAAAACGGTGAGAACCGGATATCGTCCACAGGGATCGGTTGTCAAGTACCAATTCACAAGTTAAACAGCTATTTAAACCAATATTTGGTATGAAGAGAGCTCAGAATATGAAATAAAGCAATTAAACTATTTTTGGGATTTTTCTTTTGGACAAATTAACAAACACTTAAGAGATAAAAATGCTAAGGATTTGATTTTACCCAATTATGAATCCGGAATCCTCATAGACAAGGAATCCTATGAATTATCGAAACTCCGATTATCCTAAAACTAATTGGTTTGTTGAAGGTTAAATTCCCTTAATTAATTGAAACCTAATTCCTTAGTGAATCATTCTACCAAAACCCTATCAATTAGCTAATTCCTTATGTCTAATTAACAAGGCATGGTGATAAAAGCTCTATGGAATTTGTGGTACAACCACATCAATCAAGTCATCCATCCCTAGATACACTCAATTAATGGTAATGAATACAAGAGGCAAGTCCACATATCACCATTCCTAGCATATACATGAACCCTCAAAACAAAAGAATGATAGCTAAGCATTCAAATGTCATTAAGCAGAGTAAACATCACATCAACAATACCAAATGTTCATAAGATAATCAAAGAGTCAATTAAAACATCATCATAAAAAGATTACATCAAAACCCTAGCTAAAAATGATTTAGCTAGACATGCTAAACCCTAAAACAAAATAAAATAAAGAGAAAGCAAAATAAAATAGAGAGAGAGAGAGAGAGGGAAACTCCATTAAAAGATCTCAGGTGCCAAGCACCCCTCCTTTTTCACTTTGAAGAACCCTGGGCGCTGCTCTCTATCACTCTGCATTCCTCCAATGCGGCTCCTCTCTCCTTCACGCTGCTGTTGCTCTATTTATAGCCCACGTCCTTTTCTAGATGAGGTCCAGACCTTTTCACTTTGCCACATCCAATTCCAAATTGAATTGGAATTCCAATTACTGAACCCTTTTCACGTTTCTCTTTTTGGTGCAGCAAGTTATGAAGTGAATTATCCTTTTGCTATGGGCCTCATCAAGTTTTTGGCCCAATGTCCCAACTAATCCAAATCTGATTTGCAAAGCTTTTATTTCTCTTCATTACTCAATCTCCCTTTATTATTTCCTACGAATGCAAACAAATAAAAACACTATTAGATTAACTCTAAAACATAATATTAAAATAAAATATGCAAAACACTACTAAAAACTCAACTAATTAAACTTAAGGACAAAACTCAATCAATTAGCATAATTTAGGGGCAAAAATCCACCCATTAAGCACACAAAAATTACATAATTTAGAATATTATCAGGTGTCCAACCTTCTGCTAATGTGAGCACAAAGGGGAGCTGTGATGATACACGTGTTAGCTGAGGAGCATAAGCATGAGGATAATATAGATAGGGAGGACGAGGATCTTCATCAGCTACATGAGGATGAGGATGATTCACATGCACCAAAGGTATTAATTCATAATGTTTTATGTCTTTCAATTCGAATAACTTAATTAACCGATGTTTACTAATGTTTTATTGTTGTGTAGGATGTTGAGAAAGCTAGTCCACCTGAAATTTCTCCGTTATTACAACTAGCTGGAGTGGCGATGATATATATGACGGAAGATTTATTTCTGCCTTTGGAGCACGGTGGCAGCGATGGATTAAATGGGTTTTTTCTAATCGCTGGCAAAGATATGGTCGATTTATACAGGGATAAATGGTTTTACGTTAACGTTCTACAATCATGGTACATGTAAGTACTTTTATTTGTAAATCAGTTTTATAATTAATAAGTATCAATCTTTTATAATTAACATTAATTTATTTCTTTATCTTATAGGGCTATGCATCGCCTAAGTGTCTCAAATGACACCAGCCACTTGTATGGATACCTAGACCCTAGAAGGATTCTGGGTAAGGCTATGAATGTGGGAGTGAGGACATACATCATGCAAATGATTCGTAATAGCCAAAATGAGTGTTATCTAACCCCATTCCTCGACAAGGATCATTAGTAGTTAGCGATTATTTTCCCTTGCCGGAATGATATCGCCTTCTTGTGTTCATTGCACTATACCCCATCTACAGTTCTTAAGGAAGTAGTTGATACATAAGCAAACTTTTTTCACTCTTAATTTGTAATATTACATTTGTTTATCTATATATGTTAATATTTGATGTATCAATGTTTGTTTATCACAGAGCTATGCAGGCATGTAATAGCTTGGAAGGTAAAAGTAGGGTCAAGAGTAAAAAGCCTCAATAGATTTGCCCACGTGTAAGTAGTTAATCCGAGATTCAATTTGAGGTTATATATATAATAGTAGTTATATAGCTTTATATTAATTTATTGTTTATCATTTGTAGTCTCATCGACAAAGTGACGGCTAGGAGTGTGGACATTATGTCATGAGACATATGTTCACTATTATCTTCGCGAGTATTACTTTTCAATGGGCGGACGTAATTATTAATAGAATTTTTAAGTACAAGGGTTAGTTAAATTATTATGTTTTATTATTACTTGATGAACAAAATGTTTAATTTAATTTTCTTATGTTATGCGAACTTGCAGACTTTCAACAGTCCGGCTCCGTTATCTAACAATGATATTCAGGACATCAAGGAAAAATGGGCAAGCTTCTTTGTTGGCTATCGTAAAGATCATAATGTAGCTTAGATGTATTTAATTAGTTTGACATTCATATAGGTTTTGTAGGAATCATATATATAGCTTAATTACATGTATTTAGTTTTGACACTTTGTTGCCATGTTTGTATATATATCTTTGTTAAGACTGATTATATATATATATATATAAAATATCTATTAACACTTGGTTTAGTATATCTGTTATTGTTGTTTGATAGGATCTGGCTGGTTATATCAAATTGAATGAAAAAATTAGGAAAGAGAAGAAAGAAAAACAGAAGAGATTATCAACAAAAAAAAAAACACACTTCCAACTACGGTTTCTACGACGGTTATGGTCACAATCATAGTAAAATGTGACTTTCTGGAAGTATTTCTTCATCCAGAATGTGATTTTTTACTAGGGCTGTGAGACACACCCGTAGTAGAACGTACATTTCAAATACGGTTGTGTCTTCCAACCATAGTAGAAAGTCACATTCAGGATGACTTTCTTCGTCCAGAAAATCACTTTCTACTACGGTGGTGACCATAGCCGTAGTAGAAATGTAACTTTCCACTACGGTTCATCAAACGTAGTGGAAAGTTTCCACTTTCTACAACGCATCTTTCTACTACGTTTGTTCAACCATAGTAGAATGTCAAAATCAATCGTAGTAGAAAGTGCGTTCTGCAGTAGTGTTTATCATTACTATGGCATAAATAAACATTTTAAAAATTTAACTTAAAACATCAATGTTTCAAAGAAAAAAACTTAAAACGT
The DNA here is from genome assembly GCA_039655645.1 of Ammopiptanthus mongolicus. Taxonomy (NCBI): domain Eukaryota; kingdom Viridiplantae; phylum Streptophyta; class Magnoliopsida; order Fabales; family Fabaceae; genus Ammopiptanthus; species Ammopiptanthus mongolicus. The sequence goes on along the minus strand of CM077348.1, from coordinate 29,988,670 downwards.
CAATAAATTTAATTGTCAAAAACCCGCATGAATTCCTAAAACAAGATACCTTACTTTTATATTTATTTTATTTGCTTATTTCAAGAATTAACAAAAAAAAAAAAAAAAAAAAACCTAATGTTGAAGAGGTATGTTACTAATGTTGCAATCAAAGGCTTTATCCACGCATACTGAAAAGCAAATGTGTTATGACATGACATTAGTTTTTTTTTTTTTTTTTTGTGACATGGCATAACATTAGTTAACGAGTGCACGTTAGAGAAAGATTATACTTTTTAGTGCATAAAAAAAATCTCAAAAATAAATTGCATATCTTTGGAAAAAAATATACAAAGCTCATTATAATTTAAAGATTATTAATTATTTTAGTATAACTTATTATAATTTAAAAAATATGTAGCATTTTGATTATAATTATTTTGATATAATTAGCATTTGAAAATTTTACTAGAATTTTGTAATATAAGAGCAATTTTTTATACAATTTAAAATATATATATACTGTATTAAACTTACTTTTCATTAATTACTTGCTATAATTATTTATTCATTAATTTCTTGGTTTTTAATTAATTTCTTTCATTGAGCCAAAAAAAATTTAATTTCTTTCATTATTCATTTAAGTTCTTGCTTTAGATAATTAGTGGATAGGAGAGAGAATATCTGGCAACATTAATTAGGCACCTTTTTTAAAGGTTGTGCTCCTGTGTTACCACCAATAGCTGCTTCATCTTTTATTAACATTGATTAGAGTGAATTATTATATTTAATTTATTATTTATTTGATCACTAAATTGGCAAACCAAGGGTCTCCATCATAGCCCTTCATTCAAAATTAGATCTCTTCACCATCCAAGATCTAGCTAAGGTCACAAATTTATGACCTATTTCCCTAAATTTATTATTTTTTGTTTTGTTTTAAACTTAATTATCTTAAATATAATTGACAATGTTGGATGAGGTTCGTAGTCCAATACTCCAATCTAGTTCAATTCAAGACTCAACCTTAAAACAAACAGTCCAAACGATATGCCACCACTCGTAATTTAGAAACTTATTAGTGCAAGAAGCACTTTTAACGTCTATTAAAAGTGAATTTTAATGTCGGTTATAGCCTGAACGTTAATCCAGCCGACGTTAAAGGTGTGATTTTTAACGTCGGTTTCTTTAACCGCTGTTAAAGTTGAAGCTTTTAACGTCTGTTGTTTTTAAAGCAAACGTTAAAAGAACGAGTGGTGTATTAAATTTGCAGAATTATGCAAGGAAAGGGAAATACTTTTAACGTCTATTGTTTATAAAACAGACGTTTAATGCATGTATCTTCTTATACTCCATACCCATCGGACACAGTACCTTCTTCGCCTCATAGTTACGATCAGGCAATGTGTTGCCCTCTGGAAGCAAGTCTTTCAACAATTCAAGCAATTCGGTGATGCTTTTATTGCTCCAACCATTTCTCGCCTTCACAGTGACCAATTTTAACACCGCCGACAACCATGTATAAGTAGTACACCCTGGATACAAAGGCTTATCCGCATCACTGCATAATGTTTCATACACATGTGCTCGCTGAAAAGATTCTTGTCCACTATCACGAATCATGTCCTCTACTCGATCATCGTCCATATCTATGTCAACTTCCTCCCTTTGGGACACACTTGGCTTGCTATTTAACAAGACATCACTATGCCATATCCATCTTGTATAATTCAAGCAAATCCCTTTACAAATAAGAAAAGTACATATATCCTTAACTACACATTTCCTTTTATTCAAACATTTGACACAACGACAACCAAACATTCCATTACTATCAGGAACATTTTGTTGAGCAAATTTTATAAACTCTTCCACTCCCCTTAAATACTCATCACTCGTGCGTTTACAAACCATCCAACTGCGATCCATAACTAGATAGCTTCTGTAGATAAACACACATATATCCAATATAAATACAATAGGGGAGATTGGAAAAGCACTAGTATTTGAAAGCCTAACAACCATATATATATCCTAAAAATCAAGACAATTTCATGGCAATATTGGTACCATTATATCCAATTCAGGCAACTCAGAAGTAGACAAATTGGTACCATTATAAGCCAATAGACCTAAAACAGGAGCCAAATATGAACAACCAGGTAAAGGGTAAAAAATTTCAGACCAATTTCCTACACTTTGGTATACCAAAACAACCCTTTCTACATAAGGTTGTTCAATAACCTCAATTGGGATCTGAAATTCTTTGTAACTGGGAACACCTCTAGTTCTTAAACTACCACTACCAAGCCTCATTGCTGAGACTCTAACCCTTCCCAACCCTTCCAAATCCTTAGTGTGTAAGAATAACATGATAACCACTACTCAACAGCATCAAATTCCTTCTTTTGCTTGTTTTTTACATAAGCAAAAATACGGGGGAAATCAGAATTTCTTTTCAACATGATTGTTACATATTTTGGGCGCATTTGATTGAATCCTTCCCAATCCTTATTTTGGAAAAGAAAGGCTTGGACCATAAAAATAGTTTTTTGGACCCTTGAATAATTCATCTCAAAGCGGTTTAATAAGAATAAGCAATGGTAATGAGAACAGTGCACACGGACCTGGTGCGTGGGGGAGGAACTGGTGCCTTTGCTTGAAGTGGCGCGAAAGTGACCTAAATGAGAGAAGAGAATGATCAGGGAAGAGAAAGGAGAAAGGAGAAAAGGGAGAAGGAGAAGAGAAAGGATACAAAGCAACCTGACAGGAGGAGAGACTGAGGAGGCGCGACGGAGGAGACAGTGGTGGCTTTGCTTCACGGAGGAGAGACCGGGTGGCTTTGCTTCACGAAGGGTTTTGAGTGAGAAGTGAGTGAAAAGAAGAGTTAAGGAATTGAATTGGGTGCGATATATAGTATATCTGTATAACGTTATAATTTTTGGGTACATATTTAACGTCTGTTTTTACAATAACAGACGTTAAATGTCTTATGTAACGTCAGTTGATAAAAGAACAGGCGTTAAAATCTTTCCTTTCACATCTATTTACACTAACAGACGTTAAATAAGATATTTAACGTCGATTGAATAAAGAACAGACGTTAAAAGCTTTTCTTTAATGTCTATTCTTAATATAACAAATGTTAAATCAGTTTAACGGCGGTTATTATAACAACTGACATTAAATTTTATTTAAATGAACGAAATATTTACGGTTCTACAAGCGCATCTTTTTTAACGTCCATTTTTTTTTAATAGACGTTAATACTAGTCATAAAATCCATAATTTTCACCAGTGACTGAACCAAACCATCATTATCATGGTTCATTAAGTTCAACTATTATCATGTCAATGTTTAATACATTAAAACATATATTGTCCAATAGAAATAGAAAAGTAAAATAACAAAAGTTATAACAACAACAACAATACATTATTCAGTCACAGATTCTCACATTCTCCAGGATCAACCGTAATTTAAAAACAAAAAAGGATCAATAATAAAAAACTTGATATTGTAGTTGCACGATTACAATATGTTTATTATAATTATGGATAATTGTACGAAAGTATGACTTGGGAGAAAATATAATTGTGTTTACAAATTTAAAACCTTATAAGGGATCTATGTTGCCCATAAATGCTGATAAAATAGTTTTCTAATGAAAGAGGTGCAAAGAGTTATACAAGAATCCATATATTTAAAAATATATTAATTAATAGTATATAAAAACTCATCCATGACAAAATAGAAACACTATGTCTATCATCAAGCCTGATTGACCACATATGAGGTTGAGGTGCTTACCTTACCGCAACACGTCCTTTGTTTTGGCTTTCCTCACTTACACCTCTCAAGCATAGAGACAAATAGAAGTCTTAAATTCTCCTATTCCTCTAAGTATATATGTTACCAATCAAAAAGGTTTAATTCAAATAGAAGACAACAATTTGATTCAGTTTAATCTCCCAAAACTGTGCAAAAAATGACTGGGAGGAATAACTTCCTCTCCTCAATATCTCAGTAACTGACTATTTGGGGGGAGATTGCAGAAATGATGGCCAAAGGGAGAGAGAGCCAAATGGGTATATGTTTAGAAAACAAAGACAAATTGTGAGAGAAAATTTATGCAAAACGAAAATTTAAAAGACATAAAAACAAAGAAGAGAAAACTGAAATGAAAAGCGAAAAAGAAGACGAAGTACCAGAAATAAGGCTCAGGCGCTCATTCTCTGGTGCGAAGAGGACGTTCTCTGGTGGCTCGCAAAGCGGTAGGGGGTGGAAGGACGGACGAAGGTGGAGAACAGAGAGGACGTGAACAAGTTTCTAAGAGAGGTAGGGGAGAGAGTTTCTGACAGGAAAACACTATAAAAAAAGATATTTAGCGACCAAACTTAGCGATCAGAACACACTTGATTGGTCCATAAATATGAAAATTCGGTTGCTAAATCGGTCGCTAATTGGTTTAACGACAGATTTAGCGACCACCAAACGTTTGGTGGTCGCTAAATAGTTTAGTGACCGAATTTTCATATTTAGCGACCGAATTTGGTGATCGCTAAACACCTCTTTTTGATAGTGAAAGAAGAAATAAGGAAGAAAGGGGGCTCAAGCATGAAATTAGGGATCTAAGATTTAGGGATCGATATATTCGATAGCTAACTACTAAAAATGAAAGGCGATCGCTAATTCGGTCGCTAGTTGGCTCTTTCTTGGCTTTTCATTTACCCCAGTTAGCGATTGAATATAGGCGGTCGCTAAAACGTGGCCTTAAAAAAACATAGTCAGTTAGCGATCGCCTCAGCGATCACTAGACCAAGCTCTACGGTCGCTAAATCAGTCGCTATCTGGCTTTTCCTTGACTTTTCATTTATGCTAGTTTGTGATCAATATTATGCGTCACTAAATAACCCAATATTGAATTAAATGGACCATTAGCAACCGACTTAACGATTAATGACTTCTATGTGTGGTCGTTATGTAAGTCGGCTGCAAAGAAGCCCATAACTATTAACTTTTAAAATTCAACATTTAGCGATCGAAAGCTTAGACATTGACTGACATGATCTCTAAGTTGGTCGCTAAATATTGAAAAGCAATCTTTCAAAAGCTATTCGGTCGGAAGATGCCACAAAGTAGGTCGCTATTTTCCATTGTTAAATGACTCTTTTCTAATAATGATATTTTATTCGCACACCAAACACTTCCTAAGATAGGTTGCGAAACTATGCTTCCAAAGTAAGATTCTTCTTGTGACCAAATAGCTGCCGTGATTTTCTTGAACTCTTGTCCAAAACCAAGATGTGGGTGAACAAATAACAATTCAGTGTCATCTAAGGAAGCAAAGATGGAGAGAGTTAGGTGCTATGATGCTTTGATTAGAATTTGATCAATAAAATCTTTAATTATCGAAAAAAATCAATGCAGGACAATTCTGTTAGGAATTGTTCAAAGTGTATATGTGGGTGGGTAAAATATGAACTCAAGTTGTTTAGATATGGACATGGTAAAGAATTTATAAGTAATTAAACCAAAAAACTTGATGTTTTAAAGTTTTTAAGTCACGAAGGTGGTGTCCAGTTTGCTATTGTTGTTTTTAAGTTATATTGTTTGTATGAGCGCGAGAGACTAAGCTTTGCATACTCAATGGATTTTTAAACATATATTAATAGTAAACCATTCTAAAAAAGTGATATCAGATTAGTCCCCAAAATGAAAAAAATTGATGCTCAAAAACCTTTAAGTGGATTCAACTAATCAGGGGGCTTATGTGAAAAACTAACGTAATAGTAAAAAAGCTTATTTTGGAGAGTGACATATTTTCAGATTCTCTTTGAAAAATATATTATTTTAATAATTAATTATATATAGAATATTTTTTATAACTGATTATGAGGAAATTAGCTTTATATTTAAATATATTAATTAAAATGATTTTAAAATAATTTGTGTTATTTGAATTGCATAAAAAGAATTATTTTTAAAACTTAATTGGTATGCACTATCAGTATAAAGTATTTTTACACTGTCAACCAATCAGAAATTGTCACATAAGTTAAAATGTCTGATTCTTATCCTCACTATCTGAAAAGTCACCCATACCATGATTTATGATTGGTTGACAATGTAAAAACTTTACACTGAAAGTGCATAGTAATTAAACTCTTACTTTTATATATTAATTAAAATACCAAATACATATGAAATATCTTAAAAGATTATTTAGTTTACAAGAAATTTGTCATATATCTACGACACTTTTAGTGATAGTAGTTAAAACTATAGGAATAAGTATTAATGTCGGTCAAATCGTAGGAAAAGGTAGGAAGACCGTAAGTAAAGCCTATTGATAGTCAAATACAACTATAGGTAAATGTATGTGAATCGTAGGTAAAATCTATAGTGACAATCATTTCTCGTTGGTATTTATCGTCCATAATGGCTGGTTGGACCGGCCGTAAGTTTATGTAAGTTTTACATATTCTCATGGATTTTAAATATATAATGACAGATTTTCTCCATATAAATTTCTTGTAAACCAAATGATATTTATTTCATATGATTTCAAAATAATCAAAATGATTTTTTTCCATGAATTATGCTCAAACTTTTAGATTGTATAAAAACATTTTTTCCTTAAAAAGTTATTTTGTACTTTAATAAGGTTTCCAAACACTTCAGATTAAATTTAAAATAACTTTTATCTACAAAACAATTATTTTCTCAAAAGTATTGTTTCCAAACACCTTTCCTTTAATTACTAATAAGTGTTTTTTCCTGTAAGCTTTCTCTCTCTTTTTTTTAATATACCAAGTCCCATCCTGTTGAAACCTGTCAAGGAACCTTAGTAACGCAAGAATGACAAAGATTCTTTTTTTTTTTTTGTTGAGTTTTTTCCCGTAATAAACCAATGGAAAGAAGAAAGAAGATGCTACTAATATAAAATATTTAAAGAAACCCAGTCTAAAATTTGTGCATACAACACAGCTAAAAAAATTATTTCCTGCATAGTAACTGCTTAATTATGTGAGATTGATCTAAATCATAAAGCTCAATATATAAATGGTAAAAAGAGGTATATTAAATTTGAGTATCTCTCTTTCACCCCAATATTATGCACTTATTAAAAGCCCCTCCAACATTTACATTTGCCTTTGCTGAATGCTTTTTTCTAAAGTTCAACATAGAAAGAAAAAAAGGAGAAATACAAAAGGGGAAACAATATTATTAAACACGACCACATTGTAACAATGTCCACTGGTTTGATTATACTCGAATTGATGAAACAACAGAAATCTCATCCAAGAGTGAGTTCCAAATCCACCTCGGCTTCACCGGTTCGGTTCGGCTCCTCTTGGTTCATCAACGAAGCCTCCACGGTTTCCTCGCTCTCACTTTCCCAAACCTCTTTGATTCTCTGCTCATGACCTGAACCCGAACCCGAACCCGGTTTCCACAGCGCAGCCGAGTCAACTGAACCCACTCGAGCTTTCGGCTTGATCACATTCCCGGTCCTCTTGAGCCGGGGCCTTCCTCTCAGCTGCTCCACGTCAGTGTCTCTAGACACGTGGCGTATATCATGAGCTGGGAAAGCATGCTTGCTGCCATTTGTCCCAGCTGTCACCTGCCAATCAGCATTGATCTCGTTCCCATTCATCACAGCATCAACAGCAGCTTGGCATCGGGCCCACTCCCCGGTCCAGAACAAACCCAGTGACCCATAAACCGGGTTCACAATTCTCCCGCATGCCTCATACAAAAGCGACTTGAACGCAGCTGAAAATATATTCAATTCTTATTAACTTATTTGAGATACAGTTACGAACGATCCTATTATTATCAGATGTGTAAGAAAAAACGTATAACGTTAATTTCTAGTTTGATTCAGTGACAACTAAACTGAAAAATGTATTAATTAATTCAAAGCGAGATCAAATCTGCCTTTGTTAGAGACAAAAGGAATTTAGTAGAAAATTAACGAAATTTCTTGTTTAATTTTCACTTATCATAAATTCAATTAATTTTGCATTAGTCCATCTCTAATAAGAAGCAAGGAATGAAATGGGATCTACCAGTACTTTAGTAGGGGGGAAAATTCCGATTCTGTAATCGACAATTACAAACAATAAAATTTTAATTATTGAAATCTTAAAGGGGTCAAATTAGATTTTTTTTTTTTTCACACCCAGTTAAAAATGTTACGATTATAAGATAGAAAAAAAAAAGTGTATATACAATTTTTATGTATATATTTTGTAATTAATATTAGTGGGATGATGATGAATGGTAATGATGAGACCTGGACGAAGATGTTGTGGGGCAGCATTGATGAGGTTGAGCAAGCCAGCACGGCCATAGAATTTAGCAAGGAAGAGGGTGGCGTTGGCTTGAGATTCAGGAGAGGTGATCCACTCAAGGCAGGGCCTGATGGTGCAGTCCTCGGTGCAACCCTTACGGAGAATACGGCACCCATTACAGCTCAATCTCATGGTGGCTAGATGGTGTGGGTGTAGGCACTGTAGGGGAGAGTATTTATTAACACCCAAGCCACCTAGTAAATTAGTCAGGATGGTAATAAAATGTGGGGCTTGGTGGGTGTATAGTGGTTTTGCAATGTAGTGGGTTTTCCTTGTTCTTTCTGTTTTTGTAAATTTTTGGTTAGGTGAAAAGGAGGAGCTGATTTGATTTGGCTGTATTTGGGGTTTGATCATTGCCCTGCATGCAGCGATGAATTACAACTGGAACCATGGGATGGGGTTTTTCACTTTTTTTGTTGGTTGGTGATAAGAGGAGGGGGCAGAGAGGTAATTTCAATTTCAAGGATTAGGATAAGCAAGAGTGTAGATGGAAGTCATGCAAAAATGGACATGGAATATGTGAGTGAGGGAGACGTTTCTTTTTTGTCATTCGTAACTCATAAACATAAACCATTGGAGGAGTGAAACCGCGTGCAAATCAACGCATGTGGACATAACACATAAGCGCGCGTGTGTAATAATAAAGAACATTGGAGCTCCCTAAATTAGGGAACCCACACATGCTCTTCTTTACTCCAAATCACTCGTTTTTTTCGCTTTGCTTGGAGTGTGATTAGGTGGAAAGAGGCTTTGGCCTGTGGGCAGAGGGAGAATATGCACGCCCATGGTTTTTATGTGGCTTTATTAGTATATACTTTACTCTTTCCTATTATATGCCGTGTGCTTTTTAAGCCATTGCTTGCCAAAAACGGAAATATTTAGAGTATCATAAGCCACTTTATTATACCTTATCCCCACCTCTTTCTCCTGCTTAGTTGGATTGGGTGTCCGTTTGTTAGCTTATGTTCCTCATGGTCCCTTCACTGACAAGAACAAGATGATTGAACTTTGCTCTTCCTTCTTGTTCAAAATGAAAGTTAAATGTTAAACTCAATTTCCTAATTTTTTTTCTTGAATATCATATTTTCGGTGCTTATTTCCCTCTATTTGGGTCTAACTCAACCCCAAAAACTCGTTTAAGAGATGAGGATTGCCCAAACTTTATAAGCTCTTATAAGGTTGTATGATCTAGTCAATGTGAGACTTGGGTTTTTACCAATACAACCCCTCATGCCCAGCACTATTAGCCTTGGTGCGTGGATAATATGATGGACGACCCTTAGATTTTGGATCTAACTCAACCCCAAAAGCTGGCTCAAGAGGTGAGGATTGTCCAAGCTTTATAAGCTCTTATGGGACTCTATCTCTAGTCAATGTGGGACTTGGGTTTTTCCCAATACGCCCCCTCAAGCCCAGCACTATTGGGCTTGATGCGTTGATAATATGGTGGGCGGTCCTTTAATGGATCTAAGATATGCTCTTATATCATGTTAGATTTTGGGCCTAACTCAACCCCAAAAACTAGTTCAAGAGGTGAGGATTGCCTAAACTTAATAAGCTCTTATGAGGCTTTATCTCTAGTCAATGTGGGACTTGAGTTTTTTTCCCAATACCCTCCCTTGATCGAACAACAAAATAAAGTTAGCGAAGCAAATATCTTCCAAAAGAGAACCTTCTCAACTTAATTTTGGAGGAATATTATTTGTACATCCAAAATGGGACACCTATAATAGACACCCCATTTTGAATGAGTACAATTAACTTGAACATATTTTAAATTTGCAATTAAAGTTAAAAAAAAAAAATTACACTCAAAATGAGTTGTCTACTATAGGTGTCTCATTTTGGGTATAAAAATAACATTCCTCTTAATTTTGTTTGCAATATTAATTGTTTAAAAGCATTTACATAGTGTTTGGTGGGGAAATGCATAAAGGGAAATAAAGAAATTTTTATAAATATTATTTCTTCTTTAGTTCAATATTGTGGAGGGGAGAGAGAGAAATGGAGGGGAGCAAAATTCATCCTCATTCAATTTTGGCTCCCCATCAATATATATTGGGGGATTTGGAGAAGAGAGGAGGAGGTTTAAAAGATTTTGAATACATTAGCTAATTAAATTACATCCTTACTTGATAAATGCTAGCAATAAATTCTCTAACACTCTATTTTTAACACACTCACTTCTATTGATTGAAATTTATATGGGTCATACAAAATTCAAGTGGGATCTATATAAATGTCAATCAATAAGAGAGTGTGTGTTGGAAAGAGAGTGTTAGACAATGTGTTGCTAGTACTCCTCATCCTTACTTATATTTTGAAATCCAAAATTATAATATTGTAAAAATATAAAAATAAATTAGTTTTAAAATCCTCCTCTACTATTCTTAACCAAAAAAAATATCTAATTAAAATTGTCCCTCTATTAAAATCATTCATCCCATTCTTTAAACCAAAGATTGGCTTAAAGGTCGGAATAAGTCAAACCTCGAAATAAATCAAACGACCAATCATGAGTTCACAACCTAGTTTATTTTGAACTTACATTGGTATGACCATTAAGTTTTTTTTTTTTTTACATAATTTATTAATTATACATTATTATATAATATATTTAGTTTATGTAAAACATATAATAATTTGTCAAAAGTTACATCTATTTAAAAATTTAAAAGTTTAAGTTTATTAACTTATACAAATACTTTCATGTAATATGAACCTTTAATTAGAAATCAGATTATACTTTTATATTTTTATGAACAGGTTAAACTGACGAAAAAAACTATAATAATTAAAAAATAAGCACAAACCAACATTACCAAATAGGTCTAAATTGTTTAGACAAAATGTAACATATAACTAAATGACTAAAATATACTTTTAATCCTTTATCTTATTTTCAAGATTCGTTTTGATCCTTTATTTTTAAAAAGATTCATTTTGGTCCTTTATCTTTTAGACATTAAACAAAATCGTCATTTCCGTCACTTCCATTACTGATGTCGTTAACCTCTCTCCTATGACGTCGTCGTTTTGACCTCCCTCATCTTTTAGGGTTTGTTTTTGCAGTTTAACTGAAGCCATTAATGGTGACCTTGAAGTTTTAGAGCTATTGTCAATTCAAAGTTGTTTGGAAGAAATCAAACCAACATCCACAATCAAAGCAACAAATTGAATCATGAACTAAAACAACTCCAAAAACTCTCATGGGCAGGAAAAAAAAATCAATCGAGACTCCCAAAATTGTTTTGTTCCTACTTTAAACTGATATTGGTGAAAAATGAAGAGATATCGAGATTGAACCCCACTCATAATCAAATAGAGAAAATTGGAACTAAATACCCTACAAAACCAGCAAATAGATAAAATTGGGGAGTTTGAAAGACAGCAAAAGTGATTCGGGGTGTTGGGGTCCTTTGAATTAAAAATATGGAATTAAAGACCGAAGTTAATGGTATGCAACTCCATAAATCTTGAAGGGCACCATTAATGGTATCAGTCAAGCTGCAGAAGCAAACCCTATAAAAGATGAAGGAGGTCAAAACGACGTCAGAGGAAAGAGGATAACGACATTAGTAATGGAAAGGACGGAAAGGACGAATTTGTGTAACGTTTGACAAATAAAGGATCAAAATAAATTTATCTTTTTAAAGATAAAAGACCAAAATGAATCTTGAAAATAAGATAAAGGACCAAAAGTATATTTTAGCCTAACTTAATCTATTTCTATCCGTACAAGCACTATAATTTTCAAATTGTATTTTATGCATAAATATTTGTTTCTCCATGTCAAATTGTTTATTTTCATAGCGAACACAAAGTCGTTGACTTAAATTATTGTTATATTTAACCATGAGTTGTGACTTAGTTGACAATTTGAGTTCCATAGAGATGAAAATGGAGAGGGTCTCTACCTCTTGCAGTGTAGCGATTCAAATCTCACTGGCACCACCTTTTAACTAGGACCACGCTATTTAATATGCCTAGACATAAATTAGTTCTACATCCAAAAGATGCCAAAACACCTCGTAAGAATCCAAAAATATTATCACTATAAGAGAGCAAAATATTGGCAGCGACACTTTTGAAGCAATTGAGCCTTTGTTGCTATTAAGTACCACCACACTGTAGCACCCTTATTGATATGGAGACAGTAAAACAAATTGCTGAGCAACCATCTTTCAATTCGTAAGATAGAGCGAATATGTACAAAGATACTCTTCGATGAGAGATTTCTGGTTTGATCCAGCCTTGTACAAAATAATTCCCTCGGGGAGGGTCCCATCCATGTTGCTCCAGATCCCGAAATGATAGCTCACTTCCTATTATTTTAGTATACAAAAAAAAAAAAATTCAACTTCCTGAACATTTTACAGTTGAGTATGGGCCTTGCCTTTTAAAGCTAGGAACGTAGTTTTCAAATATCAACAAACAAAATGTAGGAGTCTAAATCGGATTCGTTCAATTCAATTAACATGAAAATTGAGCCAAATTAATCAATTTGATTTAAAAAACCTAAATTGATTGGTTCAATTTATCAGGTCTCAGAATAAAAGTCGATTTGATTCCATTTATTTCTTTTATGTTTACATACCTATACTATATCGTTTTGGTATATCCCTGTAACTTAACTTCCATTAATTCCTGCTACTTTCCAATTTCCATTTCGATCCACTGCAGGCTATCGTCCGCAGCAACACCCTAGCATTGCATCACCCTTGAATAGACCTAGCATTGCTCCTCACCAGCGATGATCTTCCAACAAATTACGAGATCAATTTCCATATCTTTACATTACTTTTATTTTATACTTGATCTCTTTAAGTCTCTTTTCTCTTTTATACTTAATTATGTGATTTTGCTCATAATTTGGAAATTTGGGCACAACTTGATCGTCATGGATTAAATAGCATAACTTAGCAAAAATATGGAATTTTTTTACATATCCTCATATTTTGAGCATATATTGAGTTCTAGGTATTCAATGTAATTTGTCTTGTAGAGGAAAGCTAGGAGGGAGCTCTAGTCCAGATCTGGACTAGATGTCTTGTTAATTATAGTTGGTTTGGAAGCAGAAGGCAAAATCTTCCCCTGGACAGCCTAGATCCGAGCCCAACTAAGGGAGCCAATTTGAGTTTTAGATGCTCAACCAGTGTGAGATCAATGCCAAAGAAAATCTAACTTCTAGATCCGCAACTTTTTTCAAAGACTACTTAACCAAACTACATTGGGGTTATAAGATTGGCTTGGTGGTTGGGGTGGAGGAGTTAAGGAGTGAAGTGATAAGGAAGTAGAGGGCAAACACCACGCATCCATGAACAAAATACTAACATTTGTCTATTTAAATGAGGTCAAAGCCAAGTTAACAAGGAGAGATGAACCTTTAATTTTTTAGTGAGAGAAACTATGTGATTAGGCTTTTAGAGGATATTTAGATCCAAGGCTACATTTTGCACATTTACACTTTTTCTCTTTTTGAGCTTTTGGGTTCTTAGTCATGGAAGGCTAACTTTCTGAGATCAATTCAACGATTTCAAGTTCGTTTTCAGTTTGGTTATGAGACTTTGGTCTTATATTCGTGCTTCATTATTATTGATTCTCCTTTTGCTCTTTCTCTCCTTTCAATTTTAGATTGATTAATTCAAGTTTGATTGGTTAATTAGTTTCTATTTTAATTTGTGATTAAATTATGTTTACATATTGATTGGTTATAATATTTATTCTTCACTTCCGATTCAAAGAGTAAATAATTGAATTGAAGGTTTATGTTATGTTCAATTATTTACTTCAAATGATTTCTGTTTATGAAATTGGTTAGAATCTAGCAAAAGACTAGGTGATTACTTTTTTTTTTTTTTTTTATAAGCAAACAATTGTATTAAGGGAGCGCAAAGGGTACTCTTAAGTCTTAACCCACTACATCAAGATGTGTTACAATTGACCACCAACCTACATTGTATACAAAACCATAAACTACACCCTCCAAATACAAACAACTTTTGCAGAAAAACCATTGCATTGCATCAGCCCACAAATCAAGATATCAACATCCAAAACGTTTGTGGCAATGCAGTAGGTAAAGACATCCCATAGCAAATACACTGCTCCAATAGCCATACTCAACCCAAAACAAAATCATCCAATAGCACAATACACCGCTCCAGAATCAAAACCAAAAAGCATAGGACCAGTTGTGTACTTTCATGGCGTAGTACCAGACTGTTATTAGGATTCATCAACTTGTACAAATCTCCCCTAAACGAAGTTCCCTGTTCCACAAAGAAATTAAACCACACCCTTTTTATGAAGAACAAAGTTTATAGCATCTAGAATGGTAACCAATTAAAGTTTATAACGCCTCTTTGAACCTCACATCAATCTCTCAACCTCTCCCTCACCAAAATAACTCAACCTCACAAGTGTTTCACTCCACATCACTCTTTAACTGTTTCTCACATATTTAAACCTCACCAAAATAACTCTTCCTCTCTAGATTTCTAGTGTTTCACTCCAGAAACTCACTCATCACCTCATAGACCTCAAGAAGTAAAGCAATAAGCAGATCCTGGTCTCGTACCTGCAAAAACAGAGGAGAGAAAAAGCTAACCAGCAAATATTAATTAAAAGGTGATTACTTGATCTTGCTTATCTAAATCAATTGAATTCTGAAAGGTTTTTTAATAGAGAGTTTGAAGATCATTGGAGGGGTTCCACATGATCCCGAGAAATTCAATTTGAGTTAAGCATATATTTCGTGGTCAGTAGTTAGCGTTGAAAAGAGTTATTGATTTTCTTGGATCGATTATTTTAATTAATTACTGTTTTCACTACCGATTAAGGTTTTAAATTGTGGTTGCGGTTGCTTTGCGTTTACCGCAATTGCGGATAATTACGGAAAAATGCGACTGATGCGGCCGTCGGTTGTAGAGACTTCCAAAACCTAAACGCTGCGGTCCAAATTGCAGTAGAGCACATTTATTTAAAGCCCTTACCGGTTGTCATTTTGTTTTTAATTATCATATTTACATTCAAACCCCTTTCTTTGCTTTAGATTTGGTTAAATTGCATTAAGTTATGGTTGGGAGATGACTCAATTTGATAAGTTATACTCCAAGCAATCATCAAATTGGTACTCCCTCCGGACCTATATATAAGCAAAAAAAAAACTAACTTCATACGTATTAAAAAAGTTAGTTATATTAGTTTAATTGTCTTGATTTGTGTAAAAAATAAGTTATAGTTACTAAACTATCCTTTCTTGGAAGTGTATAATGTTCTTGGAAGTTGAGTCTTGGAAGTGTATAATGTTCTTGGAAAAATAAAAAAAATAATTAATCAAAGGGTATTTTTAAAATACTAGCATTAAATAAGGTTGATTTGGTTAACTTTTGCTTATATTTAAATCCAAAAGTGAGTATATTATAACCTTGTTGGTCTTAACGCTCATCAAGTGCTCAAAATCCCCTCTGTGATTCCTACGCGACTTCATTAGCAACAAAACGAAGTGACATTAATGCCTCCACTGCACCTTCCTTCATCTGGACCGCAACAACTCTTCTATGTTTTGGGTGTTACCACTAATCTTGATGGTGCTCCGGATGCTTCATCACAATAATGACCTTTTTTTTTTTAATCACAATAATGACTTTTCTTCGTTATTTGAGTATTTGATATGTATTTTGTTCGTAGTTTTCTTTGTTTTTCTTAGTGCTTATGAAGTTATGATTATTCGATTATGTTCTGCTTGACTACTTTTAATGTGTTAATTGAATATTTGATCCTGCTCTGCTTGCCTGTATTTTCTTATGATTTGTTGGGTTAATGTTCTAGGGTCTCATTCTATGACCGACTACTTTTGACATTCCTTAGGTATGAAATCTCTTTGTACCTTCTAGTTAAGCTCTCGGTTCTATTATGTAAACAGATTGAAGTACCTCTTGTACTTACTTAATGCTATTTCAGTTCTCTTTTCCCACAAAAAAAAAAAAAAAACTTTTGACATTGTATAAGAATTATTGGTTTTCATTTTTAACATTCCCAATTTTAAACCTTTAAATGCCCTCCCTGCTCATGGGATTCAATTATCATTTATAGAAATTTCCTTAGTTTACAACTATTGTCGATGATATTGTCATAAATAGATAAGATAATATTTCCATTTTTCATTAAAAAGGGTGCATTCTTTGAAGCCAAAATGAATTTTTCTTGATAACTACAAAATGAATGAAAGGATCCTTGAAGAATCATAATATAGGCGAAAAATCCGTAGCAAATTAAAACTTCTACAAAATGTTCTATTTTTGTATAAAAATAGACGTTAATTGTAAATGAGAGGATTTGCATGTTATGTTGGAAAAGGAAGATATTCACTCTAATATGAGGTGACTAGTTATAATATGGATTTTATTAGACTTTTATCTTGTTCTTTTTATAACTTTCCTTTAATTATGTTTATTTTCTAGTTTGGACCTAAGAATGTGGGTTTGATTTTAATGAACTCCTTATCTAGTGTTTGTTTTATTTTTTTCTCTTAGGTTTTATATGTATTTTTTTTGGCTCAGGTATGGTTTTTCTAAAGTTGTATACAAGCATTTTAAAAAAAATTTGCATAACCTAACTACCTTAATTGAATCAACCCATTGTTATCCAGGTTTATTTGGTTCAAGTTTGACTAAAAAATGTCAACTCAAACTAAACTGAACCAATTGATTTGGATGAGTTTCGATTCCCCCAAACTTGAACTAATCCGACCAACCGACTACACCCTAAGAAAACGCATGAACTAATCCCTCTCCTCTTTTTATTTTTAAATTTGTTTCTCTAAAAAAAGAATGAGCTGCATGATGAAAACTATAAAAAGATTGTTGAGACAATTCAAAGAAAGTTTTGGTGTGGGGGGGGGGGGGGTTAATGAAAACTATAAAAAGATTCCTTGGGTAGGTTGGGATAGAATCTGTAAAGAGAAGGTTGATGGTGGTCTCAAGGTCAAAAACTTTGAAAAAATAAATTTATCTTTATTGGGAAAATTGAGGTGGAGGTTAACTCAAGAATCAAATGCTTTGTAGTATAGAGTATAAGGTAAATATGGGAGCTTTAGAGAAGGCATGGGGAGTTGTTTAAGGGGGCTCATCTTAGTTGAGATAGGGTCGTCACAAGAAGCATGGCGGAACGAGTGTTTTAAAAAAAGGCTTAATTAGTCTTTTGGTCCCTTACCTTATTTGTAGGATTCATTTTCATCCCTCAACTTTAAAAAGGTTCATTTTAGTTCCTTATGTTACAAACGTTACACAAAATAGCCCTTTCCGTCACTCCCTTACTTGATGTCGTTTGCCTCTCTCCTATATGGCAGTTAACGTGTGAGCTAGATCTTAACTAAATGACGCCGTTTTGGTGTCATGTTGGATTAGACAAATTAATTAGACAATTATCAAATATAAATAAGTTGATTTATTAAGAGTGAAATAAAGAGGTGAATCTTCATCTTGAAGAGAATTGGAGGGAAACTCAGCTCAGAAGGGCTAGTACCAGAGTGACATTGGATCTTTGGGATTGTTGAAGAAGAAGAGATTGTGTGAGCGCAAGCCGCCATTTCGATCAGACCCAAGTTCCCGTGGTGAAGGTACGTTTCTTTTCGTTGCGTATGGGTAACGTTGGAGTTGGGATTTCTATGTTGGTTGGGTTGGGTGTGGGGTTCCTCTTTCGTTGCTAAAAGTGTAGTTTTCATGTGTTGTTGTAGTCCCCTGCATATGGGTTATTCTGTAAAAAGAGTACCTAAGGTATCTGTTGTTGTGGTCCCCTTTGGGGTTCCTTATTTGTTCATTGCTTTTGTGGTAACTGTGCGTGGGTGGTTAAATGTGATATTAAATTCGTTTTATTTGTTGTTTAATTATGTATTTTGTAGTTAGGGTTACAGTTACGATGTATGGCTATTTTTAGTGTGATGTGTATCATGGGGGTCATTTTAGTACAAAGGGTAAGATGAGTATGTAGGAGGGGAGAAGTTCAAATGGAACTGCGACCCTGATAGGTGGTCTTATTTTGAGGTTCTGGACATTTTAAAAGAGACGGGGTATCCTTCTATTGTGTCAATATGGTATACGATTGGAGGAAAGGAAATTAAGTTTTGGGTTAAAGGAACTGGTCGATGATGCTGGTGTCGTCGAGATAACAAAGTTAGGAACATGCATAGGGAGGGTTGAGTTGTTTGTACTCCACCCTGTTTCACAGCCTGAGGTCCTTTCTCCACCTCTAGTTTTAGATAGTGATATGTGTGAGGAAGAGCCTGCTAAGGAAATTAAGTTTTGGGTTAAAGGAACTGGTCGATGATGCTAGGGTCGTAGAGATGGCAAAGTTAGGAACATTCATAGAGAGGGTTGAGTTGTTTGTACTCCACCCTGTTTCACAACCTGAGGTCCCTTGTCCACCCTGTTGCTTACAGATGATCCATTTTTTTTTTTTTCATTTTTGAAGTTTTAAGTTATGGTAACATTCTTATTAGTTTTTTGCCCCCTCTCTGTTTACCTTATACTATGTGTTGATTCCTTATATTGTTTATAGGTTGGTTTTCTTTGTGAGATATGTTGCTGATCCAAAGACTCTTTGGAACTGGTATGAGCCATATGTCAAAGATGAAGAGGTATTATGACGTGATTATGATCTTTGTATATAGTTGTTTAGTTTTAATGCAGCAATGTGAATGCAGCAAACTGTATATAGTTGTTTAGATATAATGAATTTTAGTATGGTCCATTTGAGGTTGTCTTGAAGTAGTCAATTTAGTCACACTGCATTCGTGCAGGTGTGGCCATATTTGAACATTGTAGTACCTCTCAACTCTTCATAGTTGCATTCAAATCCATAAATATATTGTTTTGCAAGTAAGTTTTATTTATAGCTAAGTGTAGAGGTGCCAAACTTAATGTAGTCAATCCGTTTGATGAAATCCTTATATATATGCTCGAAGAATCTTGTTGTGCTTATGGCCTTACGTTAGTAGAAATAATGAACAATATTATGATTCATGGCATCCATCACGTGAGCAAGATTTTCCAATAGCATATTTCACTTCTGATATCTTAACATTAGCATCACATTCAAATGCTGAAATCTCTTCTCCTACTTCAGATTGCCTTCCTTTCCTTAGGTGGATGATGCAAATCTCATTCATATCATTAACTAGTGTAAGCATTGAGTGTCTCCTTCAGAGATAAGTAATTTATTTAGATGTGTTAGTGTCCGTATGTTTGCTTATGTATCAACTTAAAGCAAGTAAAAATCAACTAAAAATTCCACTTCCCACTTATATCAGGATATTACTCTTTTTGATTGATTAGAAATAAGAAGACCTAGTTCATTCGATTTCACTTTATTTTGGCAGGTGGATACTGAGAGAGCCTATGAAACTTATCATAGGCATGCCTTTGTTGTGGTGTCTGCTTTTTTCAGGTTAGGAGAATGAAATTATATCAAAAATGTAATTTAAACTGTTATATATTTAGTCTTATTTAAAAATTTTCACTTTTTCATTGTTAACACAGATAGAGATGTTATTGAGCTCTATTGTTGTCCATTTGCCTTTCTTGTGAATTATTGAGAATTATTTTATTGTTATTTGTAAGTTTTGTTGCTTCTATTTTGATATGTTGTTTTAGAACTACAACCAGGTAATAAAGTAGACAAATATCGGTCGCTAAATTGGTCCTCAAAATAGGTGTTTGGGACCAAATTAGCGAGTGATTTTTTTAATTTTTTTTTTTGAATTAGCTAGGAAATAACTATAAAATCGCTACGAATTTTTAGCTATAAATTGGCTAAAAAATCGCTACGCCAATATCGTAGCTATTTAGCTAGAAAAAAGCAATTTTGAACAACATATTACAAGGGATTAGCTACCAAATAGCTAGAAATTTTTTAAGATTAGCTATGGATTAGCTAGGAAATATTTTCCTAGCTAATTAGCCACTCAATTTAAGCTATGATCAATTCGGTAGCTATTTTGTAGCTAATTTTGTTTGCTAGAGATTAGCTATGAATTAGCTACCAAATTTGTCGTCGCTAATCGCAGAATTTCTTGTAGTGTAATAATCAATTATTGTTGGAATGGATTATAATAGACTCAATTTTTGCTTGGGTATGTCTATTTAAAAGCAATTTTAAAATAATTTGTTTCGTTTGTATTATCTAAAAAACAACTTTTATATAGTAAATTACATAAAAGATATAAAATTATTTGTTTAGATTAGTAATATTTGATATTTTTGTAAGGTATAAACTTTTTTAATTACAGTTTTTTAATTGTGAAGGGTAATTATGGGAAATAATGGAATGTGTTACAAATAATTTATGATCTAAAATCATAGCGCCGGTGATAAAAGATAGAGGATGAACTATGTTTTTTAGCTTCAAACAATTTTTTTTATTTTTCATCTCACTTGCCAAACATATTATCTTTGGCTATAAAACAATTTTCCCCCCCTCAAAACAACTTATCTATACAAAAACAATCTCAACCAACATTCTCTTATGGATAAATTCCTCACTTTGTCCATGACTCTCATTCCTAAATAATATGGGTCTTTTTCTACTCACATATGCACTTGGAATTCTTACTTCACTTCTCAACAATCTTCTGATCAAGTCATATACAAGGTCACCACACAAATGGTCGCTCATCATCAAGCACGTTAATTGTCAGTGGTATTTCTTAAAGTTGGCCTTTTATTTAACGACATGGCCAAATAACTCTCACACCACTTGTTTGAAAGAGGAGAGTCCAAAAAATTGGGGGGATATGAAATAGGGACTTGAATAGAAATATTAATAATGGATCAAACATCATATCTTAGCCAAAAACCTTAATACATGTTCATGGGTCCATTCTCTTATAAAGTCTTTACTTTGTCCATTTCTAAATAATGTGGTACTTCTTTTACTTATATGTACACTTAGAACTCACACTTGTATTGGGAAAAACCCAAGTCCCACATTGACTAGAGATAGAGCCTCATAAGAGCTTATAAAGCTTGGGCAATCCTCATCTCTTGAGCTAGTTTTTGGGGTTGAGTTAGGCCCAAATCTAATATGGTATCAAAGCCTATCCTAGATCCATTAAAGGGCCGCCCACCATATTATCCATGCACCAAGCCCAATAGTGTTGGGCGTGAGGGGATGTATTGGGAAAAACCCAAGTCCCACATTGACTAGAGATAGAGCCTCATAAGAGCTTATAAAGCTTGGGCAATCCTCATCTCTTAAGCTAGCTTTTGGGGTTGAGTTGGGCCCAAATCTAATAACTTGAATTCCCAACTGATTATAACCATGACATTGGGTCGAGATTCCCCGAATAGGTTATGGATCCAGGTCCAACAAAATCCCTCTCCGATAAATTAAAAAACCTCTAACAAAATCAAATAAATTTCATGAGATTAATTTCTAATTATCATACACATATATATGTTGAAAATAAATGCATATGCTTACCTAACGAATACATCCTTCGCCTCTTGGCGATTTGTCATCTCACCATGTACCAAATCCAGATAATAAATACTCTCTTCATTGTGATTGATGACAATCAGTACCCAATATTTCCTAGAAAAATGTAAGCAACATTTTATATAAATCATTATCGTAAATTAAGTTTAAAAAAAGTGATCCACCATACGTTCAGAGGTGCTATAAACAACGTATCTCTTTCCCCCATATTTTTTAAGAGAACATCATATATATATATATATATATATGATCCCTCCGAGTGCTCTTACGTAATAGTTATTTGAGTCAGATGCAAGAACATGAATCTCCTCGCCTTTTGAGACAAAAGCAGCACTTCGTAGTACAAGTACCTTAAATGAAAAAATACAAATGGATTAGCAAAAATATCAATGTTTAAATAAAAAAGACTAAAAAAGATGGTTCACTTAAAGGGGTTGAAGAAGTATATGAGAGAGGCATTGTCTAAGTTACGCCTTTGGAAAATTGGCGCAAGCTTGCTCTTATTTTGTGAACCAATGGGAGTGCTTCATTGGTATACATGTGTTCCTCAAAATTTTGACCAATCAAAGTGTATTTCATTTGTATAGTGTCTAATAAATTTTATGTATTTACACATTGACACTATACATTGGTATATTTACACTATACATCGGTGTATTGTATTGTTATTTTTTTATGTTGTATTTAGATTTGATTTTTTGTTACTTCTGTAATACATAAATAGTTATTTTGTTAACTTTTTTTTTTTACTTGTTCTTATGTACTTTATTAATATTTACACTGTATATTGATGTATTGTACTAATATTTTTTTTATGTTGTATTTAGATATGATTTTTTGTTACTTCTGGAATATATAAACTTTTATTTTGTAAACTGGTTCTTATGTACTTTATTAATAGAAATCAAAATGGAAGTATATGATTTCGGGGATTTCCGGGAGAACACAGTTGTTGTTTTCATAAAAACAACTAGATTGTGACCCGCGCGTTGCACGGTTTTCAATTTGTTTTAATTTTTATATTGGTACAGTTCGGAGTAAATTGTGTTTAACAATCATAGTTACCAGAAGAATTGGACTACATTGTTGTAGATTTATATGCTTTTATCACAATTTTAAATTTTTGGATCCGTTAGTCAAAATTCTCATTTTTTTTAATGCAAAGAACTCCAGTGAAATAGTGATAAGCACACACATAGACACTGCAATTTTAATATGTTTTCAGCTGTAAAAAGTCATAGAAGAGTACATCATTTTTTATTGTTTCGAAATTTATTGTTCCAAATGTGAAATATTTCAGTACCCGCTTCACGAAAGAAAGATAAGAACGATATAAAAGAAAGGCTTGGATGTTGAGCCACATAATAGTTGTTATTGGTTTGTCTGAGTCAGGGCCTTCATGTATTCTTCATTCATTTTCCTTCAACTTTTTTTGTGTTTTTTTTTGCAATTTTTCTCCTCTCCTCTCCATTGCTGCTTCTTGCTTTTGTCTTTTGCTTGTTCCTTTTCCTTAAGCTCTGTATGAGGACTGTATCTTCATTAGAGGATGTTATTTCAAGCACCTTTTTTGTTGCTTTTTTGCTTGTATTGAACTTGACACTTGGTTCTTCATCCGAAGATGTGATGGAGATTCTGTGATTCCTTGATTGTATCTTTTGCTTGCCTTTGAAAAGAGTCTCTTCTTCTTCTTTCTGGTTTTTTTCTTCATTTGATTCTTCTTCTTCTTCTTCTTCTTCTTCTTCTGGTTTTTCTTCTTCCTCTTCTTTTCCCGTTGCTTCCATCATTTGTTTGTTTACCCTTGGTTCAGGTGAATCAGGCTCCTTATTGCAGTAAGACAATTGTTTAGTACGTAATTGGGTTTAAAAAAAATGTGTCAATATTTTTATCATTGAAATAGGATTTTTTTTTTTGTCTACCTGTTTGATAGGTTTGTGGATGGGTTCATCTAGTATAATATTTGTCGGGACGAAAGTTCTTGCCACTGTGTAGTTTTGCGATCCTTCTTTCAAGTTCTGATCTGTCAGTTTAATTTCAAAAATAAGGGTTCGTTGACAGAGGTTTCGCAGCATTGTTGGTATCTCTGTGTGGCTGCCTTGTTTCAAGAGTTGAGATGCTGTTGTGTTGAGCAGTTGTTGCGCATCTTTGTCAAACAAAGTGAATGTTGATGTTGCTGTTTGATCTGATACTTTCAACTGAATCTTGAAGCTAGTGATTTGTAATTTTGTTATAGTTGTAAGCTTGATATGAAGAAAGTAAGAAATGAAACCTTTGATATGCCTTACCATGGTGTTGGATACTGTGATGGCTTCTTACACCTTGGACACGTGAATTGATCTCCTTTCTGTATTACTTTTTTCATGCAGGTTTCACATCCAATATAATACCATCCATATGTGTCATCAATGTCATCGATGGTTGCATGTATTGTGAATACTTTTTCCTATATTTTAGGGAATTAATTGTTCTGGTTTTTTTTTTTTATAATTTTGTAACTTCAGTATGTAAAATTTATATTTGAATTTGGTGAATGTATACCTGTGTAATTGACTCCCATTGCATGGTCATTATATTTTGCAACGTTGTTCTGTTTCTGACCATCCTTTTTTCAGGTGTTGAGAATTCTTGACTTGGGATCTCTCTTATTTCTACATCTTCTTTAGTTGTCCTGGGTAATCAATTGATATTAGAAGATACATTATTTTAAAAACAATGATATAGACATGCAGTACACATGAATAATAATATTAGAGGTTTTTTTTGTTGAAATAATAAGTTGTTACCTCTTTCTATACACATTGTAATATGTTATTTTATTTATAAAACATTGTTTTGTTTTAAATCAAATTTAGTTGACGTACAACATTAGAGTTTTTTTCATTTATAATTTAAGTTAAAAATTTAATGTTAATTTGCGTATAATTACATGTTTTAAATTTGAAGTAATATTAGTATTTAAAAAGATGAGTCTATTTGAAACATACTAATAAACCATACATTTTTTTTTTCCTGTTGAGTTATGTTGATATATGATACTGACATGATGTGTATATAAAAAGTGTAAATGGCATAAATGAATTTTGTATATTACCTTGTTGTGAGCTCTAGAAAGTCTGGAATGTCTAAGTTAATATAAATCTTTGTGCTTGAAGTAGAGTTGATTGAGTATTCATCTGTAATTATGAAAATAAAGTATTTTTTTGTGAAAGCCTGAAACAGTATCTTATGAATTGAATTATGAGTATAATTTTGTCGGACCTCTAAATTTTTTAACCAGTGTAGATGTGATTGCAATGGTCTTTGTCCCTTCGGCCTCCTTTTGATTGAGCAATTTTGTTTCAAAGTCTGCTGCTATGTTCCTCCATAAAGTGACTTTGATAACGTGATCCCTGTAAATATAAAAAAAATTTGAAGATAATGTGTCAGTAGTCAAACTAATTTACTTCATATAGCTAGTTATGTTAGTATTAATATTTAAAAATTAAAATGGCTTACTCTTTAATGTTCAGCTCTAGCCTGCGTATTTTTGTAGGCTTGCCAACAACATATACTTCTTCTTCATGTCCAAGAGCGTGAAGTGTTCCAATGATGTCTGGAATAAAACATATAGTGTTTGTATGAATTTTGTTTGTTTGAGTAGTATGCCATTTTTTTTTTTTGGTAATAAAAGAGTTATTACCAGACAATATAATTCTTTCCCCGACCCTTTCAGATAAATTTTGCATTGTAGCAAATCGGAAGTAATGTTTTGGAATCTGAAGTCCCGAATCTGTGATTTGAGTGATTTTAGTTGTTAGCAAAAACCATGCTTTGTATGATCCGTCAACTGGTCGGTAGGATTCATTTGCTTGGTCTATCTTCAAATTTTTGATGCTGTATAGATTTCCTTCTTCTATGTTGTCCTTAAAAGTTGGTATCATATTTTTTCTAATAGCTGCATGCAAAGTTGTTTCCTGCATGTAAAAGAAATGAACAACGTAGAGAATTTTAATAATGTATTTGAGTAACAGATAATAGTGAATGTGAAGAATGTACAATTGCTATTGAAAGAAGGCAAGTTACAGTTATTATTTACCTTTTCATCCATCAGAATCATTTCTAAATAGATCGGATCTTGCTCACTTTGTGTGGTGTAGACATTCCACAAGCGAATGACTCGAACTTTGATAAACCAATCATCCCGTTCAACATTTATGTTTTGCAGGAGTTGATATTCCATGTTGCTTTCTTTCCCTGAATGAGGTTTATTTGGAACGCGGTTATGAGGTGGAATGTATAAAGATTGGAAGAGTTAGAATGAGAAGCCTATTGTAGCAACCCTCTTTAGTACCGTGTCATATATATAGATATCAGCTGAACGATATTATCATTGATAGTGTTATTATCATGAATGTAGATGTTTCATTTTTAAAAAATGGTTTTTAATTTGTTGTCTTGTTTACATTAATTGTAAATTAATTGACTCATTGAATTGTATTGATGTGTAATATTTTTTTAAAATAATACTGAGCACCGTGTCATTAAATGACATGCAATTGATTTTCCATATAGAGGTTTCTTATAGCTGAAACCACCCATTGGAGAGGGAATAATGGTTTAATGGGCTGTTAAAAAACGAAACGTAACTGCTGTCCTTTGATTATTTGATTATAGAATATTGGTAATTAAGTCAATATGAAAAGGAAGTTGCCAAATTTATTGTATAGTCATATGCACACATTAATGACAAATCAAACCAATATAACCAAATCAAAACCACCCATTCAGTTTGGAAACAAAAATAAATATGGTTCATTTATTTGCTTCTTGTCTATTAAAAATCAGGTGCACTGAAGGATGTTGGTTTGTTTATCTTTTTTAACAATACATGCACTTCATCCATTCTTCCTACTTTGTTGAAAATGTGAGTGTAAATGAATGTAAGATTTGCTATAATGTAATAGCAGAGGCAACTATGTGTTCAATATTTTTGAATCCAGTTTTCCTATATTCACACAGTATGTTACAACATTTAAATGTTAATGACAGTTTACAAAGTGATGACCTCAGCTTGTCTGAGTCTGATGAAAGAGTGGATGAACAGGCTTTATATACCTCTATATGCTTTGAATATGGAATTCGTTCTGAAATAATCCAAGTGCCGCATTATCCTATGTTGTTGGTAGACTGCTAGATTTTGCATTCGCTGATGTTATCTTTGTCACGGTGATACTGAAGAGAGAGCCTGAAAAAATATGTATGAGAAAGTGAATAAAGAAAATCATTTATCAGAGGTTACCATATGTATTCGATCACATGTGACAATAGGAATATAGAAGAGAGACATACTTGTGGAAAGCCTGCTGAATTTCCTGCTGACCTGCATTTTTATCAACCCCAAGAACCTGATAAAAATGATGAAGCATTTACAATCAGTTTAGGCTCTCAAATTCTCGAACAATATAAATAAACACATAGAAATCCCCCCTTTCTTTGGAATTATCTCTGTGCAATTAGCTATAAAAAATGCATTTAGGTAATGTAGTAAGGTGTAGTCATTATTGACATGTTACATCACCATAAAGGGACGAAATCTTTGATGCTATAATCGAGTAGCTATAATCAACCTTGTACAATACTGATTGTATGGGCTCTCAAAACACCTTACATCACCGAAGCTTTGTCAATTGTTGGCGGTGGATGTTGGCACTGGCATAATTTGGACAAAATGCGAACCATGCATAAACTGCTACAACCAAACTGTTCCCATATTCGACCCTAACACTTCCACTTCTTATAGAAAGTTTTATAGGAACATTCCCCACAACCACAATGCCTCATAGTTGTGGTGTTGAATCCGCCATATAAGAAACAAACCGAAAGCAGGAGGTTGCAGTAGAATAAGGAGTCTAAACAAACATACCAAAAATTATAATTATTATAATCGTAATTCATATCTAACAGAATGATTTTTTTAGTCGCTGAAAATAAAAAATAAGCTTTGGACTCACTCACCTATATATATGGTCTGAGAATGGTAACTGAAATCCCAACCTTAAGTGTCAAGGTCTCCTAGCTTTCTCTCCAAAATCTGGTGTGCCTAAATTTATGTGTATAATCCCTAAATTTGCTTCGTTTGAGGAGCTTGTTTGGATAACATCTCCTTCATTTGATTTGAGCCAAAATGAAAAGAGTGACCAGCCTTCCTTTGTTTTCTTCAGTCTTTCGTGACCAGCAGCTGCGAGGACAACAAATAAGACAAAGAGAGTAATCGTTGGAAGATCAAAGTCGCAAAAAGTAATACATTCTTTTCAATGCTCTTTTTGACATACTCTTTGGTATTGAGTAATTTCATGCATGACTCATTAAATAGAGTGATGTCACATGAAATTCAGGATCTTATATGAAATTTATCCAATAACAAAGAATCACACTTACATTGGCACAAAAATTAAATGTGAATGGATAGTTATCTTAATAAGTGTGAAAATGGTTGACTTTGCTTATAAACTGTAACGGAGGGAGTAACAAAGAACCACACTTACATTGACACAAAACTAAAATACTAAATTCTTTTTATTTTTATTTTTTGAGAACACCATGTTACCTACATTGAATAAAATTTTACACACTTTCGCAACATAAATGAGAAAAAGGAAAAAGTTTGCTCAACAGTGGAGCTCTAATCGTTCCATCAATATGAAGAAAACTCATTCAAATATGTAATGATACAGTGAGGAAACTTGAGGCAATAGCAAAAACTAAAAACCTATTTATTTAGGACAAAAGATACTCACTATGGCATCATTAGTGGTAAGGAATGCAGTAAAATGAGTTGGCACAAAACCAGGAGCAACACAATTTACACGTGTGTTGGGGGCCATTTCAGAAGCCAGGGCCTACACATGGAATAAAAAATAGTTAGCAGATAAAAAACTTTTAGTTATTGTCTTATTGAAGGAACAAATGCAAGCTAAGTACTTACTTTGGTAAGTCCAAGAACGGCTGTTTTTGTCACTCCATACATAGCCATAGTAGGTGGTGGGTTATAACCAACAACAGAAGAAATGAGAACAACAGAAGAACCCTTCTGCAAGTGAGGAGCTGCATCCTGTATAAACCATAAAGTGGATAACACACCATACAACAATTAAAATTTCAGCAGATCACATGGATATGACATGAAGAGAAGATGCTGAAATACATATTGCATTCTTTCTTTTCTTCTTTTGGGTTTGGTCATCTACTACTCTAGTTACCTTCAAAAGAAGTATAGTGGATTTGACATTTATCTCCCACATCTTGTCAAGGACTGAGTCTTCGGTTTTCAAAATGGGATCTACAGAAGGATTTACTGCAGCATTGGACACAACAACAGCTATCTTTCCATATTTCTGTAACAAACCAGAATGTCAACCACTTTTTAGAGCAGCATTCAAGTATATGCAAAGTCTGACTCATAATAAAAGATTACACAAACCAATGCACTCAAGAAAATCCAGCTCAATTCTCAGTGAGCCTCCAGATCAAACTAAAACATCATAATATAGACTTCTAGAACATATGATTCATCCGTTTCCCCAGTAGTCAATTGATGAATGAACAGAATCAAGGATTGAACTTCTTAGGCTTGCAGAGATGAAATCAATATGAGACTTCTATTGAACTTGGACAACATAATTTCTCAATAAATAAAAATTTCATAGTTTCTCTGAAGAATTTTTTAAATTTCACCTGTACAGTTTTGTCTATCAGATTCTTCCTTTGTTGTGCATTTGAAACGTGGCAAACAACCGCCAATACGTCAATTCCTTTGGCACTCAGTTTTTCTGCAGCCTCATCAACAGTTTGCTGCAGTAATTTAACCAAAAAGAAAAAACTTTTCAGTAATGAACAAATATCTTTCCCAAAAGAAAGGAAAGAAAAATCTGTACAAAGTATCAAAGGATATTCCTGTTGATGGTAAGAAGTTGATAGATAATAAAAGGGAAACACATAAGTCATATACATCAGTCTGCTTATTTAACAATGTGCTCTTTCCTCACCAATTCAATTATCACCATTTTTCTCTCCTTCATTTTTTTCAGAAATGAATAATTGATACAGTAAACCCAAATACTATAAAATATTAAAATACAGGATACAGGATTTTCATACATGATTTGAATCTAACACACAAAAAAACAGTATTGTAAAGAACAAAAAAAGGAATGGGTTAGGTTTGTTATTTTTTTTTATATATATGCATCTAACGAACAACAAAACTCATCAATAAAGTAAATCAAAACAAATAAACTTTGAACCTTTGACAACTCATGTATAACAAATATTGGAGATCACAAACAATTCATTAGCATGTTACAAAATGAAAGATATTTCAAGCATTCTGTCCATAGGATGCAAGGTGAAAATAAAAAGGAAAAATTATTGTCCCTAGGACTATATGGTACCATAATTGAAAAGTTACCTGAGAATTTGTATAACTAATACCTTGTGAGAAAGGACCTTGATGAGCAGGCTGTGAATTTCAATAAAAATGAGAAATCGACTATACCTTATGATTTGCAACCACAATGAGAAGACGAAACCCGCAAGTTTGCAGACCATGTCATGAAAGCACATCACACATTATTTTATCCCTAGATGATGGAACAAGAGACAGAAGATTATGATTCGTATGATTATTTCAATTGTGCTTTGTTTGAGCTTTGTTTTTGGTATTTGAATATCGTATAATTTTTTATATTGCCAACCTATTTGGAACGTCATTTGTGTGGCTATTGTTGCGTAGCTGGGGTTGATATTTTTGAAATGAATGATTATAAATATAATTTGTATTCCAGCAAATGGTGTACTTCATAAAAATGCCCATGAACCCATGAAATATGATATAGTCAAAGCTGAAGAACCAATAAGTTTGGTAAAAGTCAGTAGTTTATCCTTAAAGACTAATTACAAAGAAACACATTTACAAAACATTAATTTGTCCATTATTGATGTCCAAATCAGCAAAAGTTGATCAAGCCAAAAATGAAACAATAAAATGTGGAATTCAAAAGTTACACATGAAATTGTCCATGTGAATCGAAACAGTATCCATAAGGCAGAAGCAATACCACAGAAGCAATAAGGAGTCGGGTAATTTATAAGAACCAAAGAAAATAATATACTTGATAGAATTCCTGAATGACTCAAATGGATTGATTTTTGGGTTAATAAATACTTCTTCTAGTTAATGTGTTTTTTTTGTACTTCAATCTGAATTTGTAAAAGCATATAAGTATTGAACTGGTGAGGATGAAAGGATGATGATATTTTTTTACTTTTGTTTTTCATTGTAGTGAAAAAGAATAATTGGAATGATTTAACTTACCATTTTGAATGGCTATTTGAAGTTCATTTGATGGAGTTTCATGCAGCATTGTGTGAAATTGTCCATCCAAAACCGGATAAGGAAAAAATGTTTGCGGTGTCCTTTTCTGGTGTCCTTTTATTTTGTCTCCGTAGCTCGTAGTTTGTTTTGTTTGGAATGAATATTAAGACACAAATTGCAAAATTTGTACAGGAATTAAAAAAGTTGAGTTAGGAGTTCATATAGCACTTATAACGATAAGGTGTAAGTAAATGTAAGTGAAGTACCTGGAAGGCCTTAGTTCCATGTGCATTTGGTGGTTGGCGCATTGTTAATGTCGTTAGACCACGCTGGTTCCTGTGTGTAGACGTTAAATTTGATAGCACGTCAAAAATATCTTCGAATTTGACCAATAAAGTTAGACGTGTTTAGCATTCTATATATGAAAAGGACTCCATCAAATTATCGTTTATATTTCATTTACTTTAATCGCTACACTCAGATAGGCACATGGTTTTATTCAATTTTTATAATCTATAGCTGCATAGCATTAGCGAACAGCATCCTGATGTACAGTTAAACTTACGACGACTTTTTGAAGGTATTCAGGACGAAATATCTCTGAGTTCTTGTTGACGAAGTCTGCCCAGAAGGTAGAAACTCCCTCCGCCTTGCAAGAGAGAAATAAAAGAATATCAAATGTAATTAGACAGATAACCAGACTGCCTTTTTTTTTTTTATTTTTTATTGAAGTGAAAAAGAATAATTGGAATGATTTAACTTATCATTTTGAATGGCTATTTGAAGATCATTTGGTAGAGTTTCATGCAGCATTATGTGGAATTGTCCATCTAAAACCGGATTAGAAAAGAATGTATGCGGTGTCCTTTTCTGGTGACCTTTTATTTTGTCTCAGTAGCTCGGTGTTTGTCTTATTTGGAATGAATATTAAGACAAAAATTGTAAAATTTGTACAGGAATTAAAAAATTGAGTTAGGTGTTCATATAGCACTTATAACGATAAGGTGTAAGTAAATGTAAGTGAAGTACCTGCAAGGCCGTAGTTCGACGTGCATTTGGCGGTTGGCGCATTGTTAATGTCGTTATACCACTCACATGGTTTTCTTCACATTTTTATAAGCTATAGCTGCATAGCATTAGCGAACAGCATTCTGATGTACAGATAAACTTACGACGACTTTTTGAAGATATTCAGGACGAAATATCTCTGAGTTCTTGTTGACTAAGTCTGCCCAGAAGGTAGAAACTCCCTCCGCCTTGCAAGAGAGAAATAAAAGAATGTCAAAGGTAATTAGATACATAACCAAACTGTCTTTTTTTTTTTTTTTTGGTGTTTTACAATCATAATTAACCTCAGATATGTGAACATTTATCTTCCGTAGTTAAATGTAAATTTCTGAATATTTTGTACAGTGCTTGATCAATTGTATTTTTGACCCGGCACATTGTCAAAAGTAATGGTAATATTTTAGTTTTGTTACAGCATATTTTGGCATTGCTTGTTGAAGTTGGAAAGCTAAGAAAGACCGGCTTATATGAGATGTAAATTAATGTTTATCTTTTAACTATTCCTAGATGAGTATTAAGCCCTGACTTCGGAAATACCTAAAAACATCTGTTGTACAGAAAGGTATTGGATGTAAGACCTTCAATTTTGACGGCAATCCTAAGATGGAAATAGTGTGAATGGCCAAGCTATAGTCCTTTCTAATATAATGGTAATAGCATGTTCCATGAGAATATGTCAATTTTTTTTTTCCTTCATGTATGTAGAAACAGCCATGTAAATAGTAATTGCCAATGTGTATATGCAGTAGTGTTTTTGGAATTCATACCTAGAACCAACCATGCACGTTGCAGCCTTTGTCCCCATTATTGTAGGGTAAAAAAAGGAAGGAACAAATGATATAAGGAGAATCGCAGACCTTGGTCCATCCCCACATTTCAATGCAAGTAAATGGAAAAGGGTTTTCCATAGGCTCAACATCAATCCATCATGTCATCAAAGCTTTTCTTAAAGCTAGAGTTGTATAACCAGCAACATAAACTGTAGCCAAGCATCCACCAAGTGGACAACATTTGTAACTCTGACCATGGAATTTTAACAAACATTTAATAACACAAAATAAAATAACAACAAAAAATAATAATAATAATATAAAATATATAAGAGAGCAGCACAATATATTTGCCTCGAAAATGGGAAGACCTTACCTGACGTTAAATACTAATATTTACATAGAAAACATGTAGATCCATATTTTAAACATGCCTAGTCATTTTAGAAGTCAAATTGTGGCACTTGTCAATAAAACCCGTAAACACTTTTAAGCAACTTATTAGCATGAAACCATACTCTTTGTTGCACCTATATATTAGAATGTCAATGACGCTATGCTTTTCCTTTTGGAGGAAGGTGACTTATCACTTATAATCTGACACGTCATTTTTTATTTAATGAAAGAATAAAAAACTAAAAATGTAAAGCATAAGAGAATGTGTCCCGCTTACTATTCTTTAAGTCAGTGGTTTTGGAAAGCAATGCATCATTCATAAATTCACCAATGTTCTTCCGCAAAGACTCTTGTTTATAGTTTACCTATATATATTATTATATTATTTGCAAAAAATGTAGTCATTATGATTGGTAAGACATTGAACAAATACTTAACATGTCTCTTACATTATTTATGACGCTCATAGTGAGTGTTAATCTTTGAAAACATACCTAAATATTGTAAAGTTGAGATACATTCCCCTTTGCATTCTCATCCGGTGTGGCATTGTTGTCCTTGACACCTGTTAGTTTTTCACCAAGAAAGTCATTATTATGACATGTAAAGGATCCTATTCTTGAGTTTCCTAATTTGGTTTTTGGTTTTGAATTGTCAATACCTTGGGTAAAGAGCATCGTGGTTGATTTTGAAAACTTGAGAATATTTGTGTGATCCTTTTGGTTGATTTGAGCTTTGTTATTCTTAATTTCCAACAATGATAATCTACACATTGAATTTAAATAGTTAAATCATGATCATACAAATGTTACTGTGGTTGGTACCATGGTCGAAAAAGTTCTTAATGTTAATGTGTTACCTGTTTGTTTGATCTAATGTTTGACATCATTTGAATTTTGCATTAAAGAATCTCCTTGTAGACAATGTTTAAGACCTTGTCGTCACTCGGTTGATCTTCATCTGTCGTGAGGATTTGTAATCCATTCCTCATGGTTACCCGTGATATAGCAACATACAATTGTCCATGAGTAAATACTTGTTTTGGTAGATACAATCCAACGTGCTGTAATGATTGTCCTTGACTTTTGTTTATTGTCATCGCGAAACATAATGATATTGGATATTGCCTCCTTTTTAGTATAAATGGCCAGTTAGATTCTGAAGGTGACAACGTGATTCTTGGAATGAGTACATTATCTCCGATGTTTGAGCCACTCAAAACTTGTCCTTCCATAAACCAATTTCCTAGTTGTGTGATTTTCATTCTTGTACCATTACATAATCCTGCTCCTTGATTTAGATTTCTAAGAAGCATGACCGCTGTTCCCTTTTTAAGCTTTAAAGCATGTCCTGGGAATCCAGGGAATTTCAGTGTATTTAAGAATTCAGTTGGGTAGAGGAGATCTTGATCTTGAACATTGAAATCTGCTTTACAAATTGAATCAGATGATAAATAGGTTTTTTCTTCTCCGGGAAGCTTTTCTAAAATGTGGTCATTGATGAGCTCGACTGTTTCATTTGTAGGAGTTAATATTGCTCGTGGTAGAAGGTAACTCGATTCTCCAATATGTTTTTCCAGTTCTGGATAGATACTTTTAACTATGGACTGAACACCATCATTGGATTTAGCAATCATTAAGTCTGGTTGTATTGATACCCATGATTCTCCACTACTTGGGCATTGTTTTCCATCACCGATATCAAGTATCCAATTTGCAAAAAATTTCATTTCAACTTTGGATGTTGAGTCCAATTCATTTGATTGTAGGCGCATGTTTTCTTGTAATGAATGTACCTCACATGAGTGCCAAAGGTAAGAATTTTTTATGCAAGCTTGTACAGTTTCTTGTCTATCACCCTTTCTGACAAC
Organism: Ammopiptanthus mongolicus; assembly: GCA_039655645.1. NCBI lineage: Eukaryota > Viridiplantae > Streptophyta > Magnoliopsida > Fabales > Fabaceae > Ammopiptanthus > Ammopiptanthus mongolicus. Next base: position 29,953,380 of record CM077348.1, on the reverse strand, counting down.
AGGCAATATTTGTCGAAAGTCACCACCAAGCACGGTAGTTATTCCACCAAATGGTTTCAATGAACATTCTTCTGTAATGGTTTTCATAATATCACGAACGGATCGATCTACTGCTTCAAAGCAATTTTTGTTGGCCATTGGTGCCTCATCCCAAATTATCAACGATGTTTGCATAATTAATTCAGCAAGTTGTGTCCCTTTACTGATAGCACATGTTGATTCTTCTTTTGGGTTCAAAGGAATGTGAAATCTGGAATGTGCTGTCCGTCCACCGGGTAGCAAGAGAGCAGCAATACCTGAAGTCGCAACAGCAATAGCTATTTTGCCTTCTGATCTTACTTTTGCAAGGAGGGTTCTCCAAAGGTAAGTTTTTCCCGTTCCTCCAGAACCATACACAAAGAATAACTTTCCCAAACTGAAGCTAATTGATTGAAGTACAATATCATGAATTGCCTTTTGATCTGAATTCAAACCACACAAAAGGCCGGAGTATTCTTCATGCATCTTGAATCTATCATAGTTTAATTCTTCGCTAATAAGCCGATTGTTCATTTGTGTCATTAAAATGTTGTTTGGAACTGTCATTCCTTGGTAATCTCCCAATGATTTCCCTGCCTTTGCAAGAATTTTTTCAATCTCCAAAAGTGCATAGTTTTGCAATTGTTCATCTGACAACTTAAGGTTTGGAAAGTTTAGTAGGCGGCGTTGCTTGTATAAAATATCTTCAGAAAGTAACTTCCAATTAGATTCCCAAAGATTACCTGGTTTGAGAACCTCACAATGCAATAAAATTGTGGAAAATAGTTGTCGAAGTTGTGTTCCACTCCCCCAAGAGGATGCTTCTTTTATACAATCATCCCATTCTTTATCATCCTCTAACAGACCCAATGCATAGCATGCCTCCTTATCAGTAGGATACAAAACACCATTTACAGTTCTTATTTCTTCATATGAACAGCAACCTCGAACAATGTTTAAAAGCATCCGTAAGTAATATTTTTCACCAGTTGTGGGAGGAACATAGTATATTCTACCAACACACCTGCCACTACGCCTTCTTTTCCATATCTTATTGTTGTTGTTCCATACAAATTTCGTAGGAAATTCAGAGTATGTTAGTTGTCGAGCTTCCATGTCCTCTAAATTCATCCTCATCCATTCAGTGAACATTGTTCTTTCAACTCCTGGACGATGTAAAACATTGTCAATAGTCATGGCCTCTGGAAAATAAATTGTTTGTTGACCAGGTAGATGAAAGGATAGACGCTCAACAGCAGGTTCCCGAAAAAACATATGAAATTGAAAAATTCGCCAAGCAGCCTCTGATGGAGAAATATACCTGCAATCTAGGTACTCTTTTATTTCATCACGATAACACATTGAGGTTTTTGTACTTCTTTCTGAGGTTTCTACATTAGAAATGACTGCAGTAACTCGATCAGGGCCTTTGTTTATGTACTTGAATAGATACTTAATTGATCTTGATCGGTTACATAGCTCTACATTTATATGAGCATCGTATTTGACCAAAAGGTTTCTATTGTAAGGGACAACATAACGACTATCAAGCTGGGTGCCATTCTTTAAGATGTATTGACCATTGTTTGTCCTCATATATATGGGAAACCCATCATCATCCAACGAAGTCTTATCATGAAATCTCTTGGGGTAATGCTTTGAACATTTGCCATTAATCATGCATGGAGATTTATGAATCAAAATGCCACAAGGCCCATGAATCATGAATCTTTCAACAGCACTGAATGCAAGAGGGTCGATATGTTTATTTGGAATTTCAGCAGAAATGATGTTGTCAATCTCAGTAGGTGATTGGATTTTGTCATCGGGATGCAAAAATACCAATATGTGTGCATGTGGTAGACCTCTCTTCTGGAATTCTACAGTATACACAACTATTGGGTAATCACAAAGACACAAAGATGATGATAATGTTAGTAATGTTGTAATAATTTTTTGAGTTATTTTTAAATTTTAAAAGCAGCTGGCAAATATAAAAAGTCATTGTTTGTTTCCTTGTAAAATAATTAAAAATATAGTAAAGAATGACTACAATAATTACAAACGGAGCGGGAAGATACAATACCTGCAAGGACACTACCAAAGATGTGTTGACGTTTGATATCATTGATGAGTTCCCACAACTTAATTGAGAAGACACGGCTGATGACATCGGGTCTATCTTCGGTTTTTTGCCCGTCAATGTCTTCAATGAAAAATTGTATTTCTGGCCACTTTGGATTGCAGGTAAATGTTAAAAATAAGTCTAGATATCCGGCATAGCGACATATTGCCATTGCATCCTGAGAATAATTTTAATGGCAAGTTAATAATCTTAAAATTATTCATATGCTACATGAGTGATCATTTATAAATATAGGTTTGCTTCTTATATTGGTTGGTATATTATACGTGTGTCGTAGATAGACATTTCTTTAAAAATGTAAAGTTGCTTAAAATGAGTATGCATGTTTATTAATTTTTAAATAATTGGTTAATATAGAATTTTCATGCATTATTTACCTGGTAATTTTGTACTCGATATCTAGGGCCCCCAGTGTAAGTGGATGGAAGTATCGTCATTCTTCCAACAGAATCTGTCATTACGTCTCCTTGATTAATAGCATCTCTCAATCCACTATATAACTCTGCCCGCAACTGTTTTTGGTTCTTTCTAATCCAATTTATTCTTCCTTCGTCTATGCAAGCATAAGCATCCACCAAGTATTGTTGGAACAAACGACCACCCCGTAACAAAGTTTGACCTTCTTGAAGCCGTTGTTGTATGCGAAATGCATAATATTGTCTGACAGTAACTGTTTTTTGTTTGTACGACCTTCCTGTGTTTGGATTACAATGACTTATCCCCACCCTATAGCCATCCTCACCATAAGGAAATAACAATGGATATTGTAGAGCCATGTAACATGGGTGCAATTCTGTTATTCTCTGAAGGCCAATTGCTTTATGTTCAACAATAATATCACGATGACTTTCTTCATGTGAGTCTTGTTGCACTAAAAGTGCAGCAACTTCCGAGCAAGAAGGCAGGTTATACTGTCTTCCGTCAGTCCGCCTATTGCCAATCAATCTAAGTTTCAATTGTTGCACTTCATTCTCACGGTATTTATCTCTAACCATCCTAAAAGACTTCACCAAAACATTGTGATTATCTAACATATGCAAAATTTCTCGGACAAGTTCTTCTTGGAGGGAATTATTTCCACTATCTCTTTGAACAAATCCTAATCTATTTTGAACTTCGTTGTCTGTGTCATGTATGTAAAGTTGTGCAAATTGTGGCTTCTTCCCCTCCACGGGAGATAAAGACCCTAGTAAGTGGTAAGTTTGACCGTTCATGCGGTAAACATATGGGCCACCATGTTTGTTGATTTGATGGTCAACTTTTCCACCCATAGATGTAAAAGCAAAAGCTGAATTATAAATCCGAATATTACGGCAAAAAGCTTTTGTTGTGCTATTTCCATAGTAATCCAGCAAATCACGGAGGAACGTAGGAGGGAATTTTAATAGTGGGAGTTGTACTCTCCCGTCCATGCAACACATTGAGAATTTTGGATGGCTAGGTTTTTTACTTTTTTCATTTCTTTCCTCATACCAGTGAAGTGCACCGCAGAACTCACACACACATGTAGGTCTTCCAAAGCTCCAAGGTTCAGTAACTAAATCTATCAAAACATAAATAGTGTTTGTTAATGTCAAAACCATCTAAGATTAAATACCAATAAGCACATTATTCAAAGTTGTTGAAGGAAAATTATATGCATATAAGGAAATATTTTGTATTCCATTGCAAATAATATTGGATAAAGTTTTTAAAATTTACCTGTTCGGCGATGCATTTGATTAGGAGCATTTGATATAGAGGAAGAAGGTTCTGGAGTTTGTAAAACAGGGACTAAAAACGGGAAACATTAAACAAATAAGAAAAAGGGATATTGTTTGTAAATTTAATACATATGCAATTGTATGATTTATGGCAGTTCGGAAACAATAACCTGAATTGTGATGGGAAGCAATGTCTCTTTGCAATTGCAACAATCTCTTCCTTTTAGACCTTGCTTGCTGATATTGAGCGATTCGTCTCGGGCAAGAATTTTGAACATCTTCAAGGTGGAAATGGATGTAATGAATAGTAAACAAAGGTCTCAAACTAATTTTAAACAATGTTATTTCTTAATACTTCTATTTTAGCGTCCTAATTCCTTATCATGTGTAATTTAACTTCTCATCTATGAATGATAGTTAACAGAGGCATGAGGTTTTGTAATATGTTGCATAGTGTAGAATAAATATTTAAAATGATGTAGCTCACATGAGTATCCTTGGCAGAAGGAAAAGGGTCATATTAGTACTCTAGTCTGTAGGGTTATGTGCGATTATTTTTTCCATCGGACATATACATGAAAATCAAATTTGGGTGACTAAATTTAAATATCTACAAATATTTGACTATTTTAATTTTTTTTAATTTTTAAAAATTGTTGTTTCAAGTGTTTTTTTTTTTTTTCATAGTGCATTTTCAAAGTTCATGGTTGAGATCAAAATGACTGTACTTTATCTAATTACTCGTTTAAATTTGATTTTTGAATTTCTAAAGTTTTCTTTTAAAAATCCAATTTCCGTATGATTATGCATGTGTATATGGCAAGTAAATTGATTATAAATTATTTATTTTTAAAGAATACATAATATAAGAAGTAAAGTTTTTTTTTGTACCTGGATTGGGTTCAAAGCTTTTATTTCTTCTCAAATGAAGCAGTTGCTTTCTTCTAAATCTGGCTTGTCGGAATTTAGCAAGTTTTTCCATGCGCTCTTTATCCATCCCTGTAATTGGGTTTAAAACACCGATTTGCAAATGAGAAATATGAAAACTAATCAGACTGTGGAAATATTTTGGTCATCAAATAGAAATGATAGAACAAAACCAAATTTTTTTATTGCAATTATAATTAACTTTTATTTATACAAGATTCATTTTAGTAAATAGGTAACGTATTAAACTGGAAATGATTAATATTTCAAAGTATACTAAAATATATTGTTTTTTAGATTTAATATTTTAGCTCAAAAAAATTGCATAACATATCTATTCACCTACCATACCTAGATGAAGAGAAAGGATTCCAGCAGTTCCCAAAAAACTGAATACATGTACTTATACAATGTGTTACTTGAGGGGAAACCAATTAGTAGTCAACAACTCTAACAACATTGATCCCCGTAAGTCATCTTTGAAAAGTAACTATAATCTATTATTTTATTGCTAAGGCTAAAGTGCTTGCAATAGTTGCGACTATGGAAAGAGCTGAAGAGCTCTACGTGTCAAAAAAGGAAAAAGGATCTGCATTGAATAGAAAAGCATGCTATAATGCAAAGCAAAAGTAACAAAGTTCCAACCAGGAATATATTACACTACTCAAATTCAACCTTTTATAGTATAAGTTAGGTAAGGGAATACAACATATCATACAGAGCGGTAAAGCATGTTTGATTGTCAATATAATAGGAAAGTGAGCTTCCACATCATTAAATCAATAATAAAAATGCATTTAGGTAAAACGTAGGTAACATAGATTGGCAAATTAAACAATGTCAACACATAAAACATGTCTCTTAAAAGAATGAAACAGACATTAAGTGACCGTATGATATATGACATGCACTTAGTTTTCGGTTCGTAATTGGTTTTATACGATTACTTTGACCCAATCAAAATTGTGTATTGTTTGATTTTTGGATAGAATGTTATGGAATAGCTAGAAAATGCTTAACCAACTATTTAGGTTTTTAAACTATTTCTTGTACGCTACGTTATTTTGGGGATTTAGTTTCTATCATTCAAAATGGTGTGAAGCATCACAAAAGTCCTTCTCTACATATTCATTACTGTTTGTTCACTCCATAGTCTCAAAAGTACAGGATTATGAAGCAATTAAAGTGGCTTTATGCAGCTTAATCATTTTATCTCCATAATGTATTCTTGTTGTAAGGAGTTTCATTGTAAAGAGGTATACGAATTCATTTTCCATTTTAATTTAAAGGACTCATGTTTACAAAGTAAAGGAATCAGCCGCTAGAGATGACAGATTGTTGTCCATGGAATCAAATATCGTTCTTGAGGGACACTACATGTTAGGATGTATCTCTCCAGGCTGCTATGACATTTTGATGAGATGTTAGTTGTAAAAGGGTGTTTGAGACTCTTATAGCTTCATAGTGACAGGAATGAATGTTCCTTCCAATTTAAAGAAAGGAAAGATTCTGTGGCTAATGATTTCCTAACATCTCGCAATGCTGACATTTAAAAAAACCAGTATAAAATAATAGTATGAACTCAACTCTAAGCCTTTGTCAGTGCTATAAAACATGCTTACTTGCATTAAATGAATGAGGAGTCAAATCCCTGGATTTTTGAAGTCAAAAGAATTGTCAAACATCTTAAAAATTAAGACATCATAACAATTGCTACACACATTAATTTAACATCATCACAAACACTTTCCATTGCTATTGGTGTCATGAACATGATCAAAAGGTCTTACATTCTTATCCTATTTTTCTTGACATTCTTCAGGCCATGAAGTACTCTATCATAAAGGACTTAAAAACATCAAATTTAAAGCCATTCCCCACAAATACACCATGTCACAGTATATAATGAATTAATTGATTACAGTTTCTAAAAAGGTTCGGATAAGTCATAAAAAAAATACTAAAGATGAAGACAGCATAAAAATTGACAGAGATGTAATTTGAAGTTGTAGAGTAAGTTTCAATTGCCTCAAACGGGAGGTTTCAAAGTATAGAAAAATAATACAGACACACCATGCATATGTCACAGTATATAATGAATTAATTGATTAAAGTTTCGAATAAGATTCACATAATTGATAAAAAAAAACTTAAAGATTAAGAAATCATAATAATTGTTAGAGATGTTATTTCAAGATGTAGAGTTAGTTTCAATTGACTTAAACTGGGGGTTTCAAATTACAGATGGGCTGACAAATGCAATGAGTTCATGGTCTTTGATCCTTTCTGAAGAGTTATTTCATAAGTTCAACCAAAAAGAGTTTGCAAAAATAGTCCAAGGGCCTTAGTTGTAATGCATCAAGCACCAAAGATGACAACACATGAAGCTGGTTACGCTGCAAAAGGCTAAATGTACCCGGAAAATGTACTTGGACCAATACCAAAGCAAAGGGCAATAGATAAAGTATGATGCAAATTTCGGTTAAAGGTAAATCCAAGGCCATGAGAGCAAAATGAAATGTGAAAAACAATAAGAAACTAATAACAAAGAAGGTTACAAAGGGAATATGACCTCTTCCATGATTTAAGTATGAAATGGATCCATTGATTTAGGTATCTAAAAAAGCTCTTCCATGGGACCTGTTTGTGTTCTTATGTATTTCGGTTATCACAAACACTTTCCATTCTTATTGGTGTCTTAGATCCTTATCCTATTTTTCTTGATATTCCTTAGGCTACGAAGTGCTCAATCATAAAGGAGTTAAAAACATCAAATTTTAAAGCCATTCCCCACAAACACACCATGCAATGCAATGAATTCATGGTTTTTGAAACCTCCTATAATTTGAATACATTTAGTTATACAATGTGTTACTTGAGGGGAAACCAATTAGTCAGAAAGCTGGAGGCAACAATTCTAACAACATTGATCCCCGTAAGTCATCATTGAAAAGTAACTATAATCTATTATTTTATTGCTACGGGTAAAGTGCTTGCAATAGTTGTGACTGTGGAAAGAGCTGAAGATCTATACGTGTCAAAAAAGGAAAAAGGATATTCATTGAATAATAAAGCATGCTTTAATGCAAAGCAAAAGTAACAAAGTTCCAACCAGGAATATATTACACTACTCAAATACAAACTTTTATAGTATAAGTTAGGTAAGGGAATACAAGATATCATACAGAGCGGTAAAGCATGTATCATTGTCAATATAATAGCAAAGGGAGCTTCAACATCGTTAAATCAATAATAAAAATCCATTTAGGTAAAGCGTAGGTAACATAAATCGGCAAATTAAACAATGCCAACACATAAAACATGTCTCTTAAAAGAATGAAACAGACATTAAGTGACCGTATTATATATGACATACACTTAGTTTTCGGTTTGTAATTGGTTTTATACGATTACTTTGACCCAATCACAATTGTGTATTGTTTGATTTTTGGATAGAATGTTATGGAATAGCTTGAATATGCTTAACCAACTATTCAGTTTTTTAAACTATTTATTTTACGCTAAGCTATTTTGGGGATTTAGTTTCTATCAATCAAAATGGTGTGAAGCATCACAAAAGTCCTTCTCTACATATTCATTACTATTTGTTCCCTCCATATATCTCAAAAGTACAGTGTTATGAAGCAATTAAAGTGGCTTTATGTAGCTTAATCATTTTATCTCCACAATGTATTCTTGTTGTAAGGAGTTTCATTGTAAAGAGGTATACGAATACATTTTCCATTTTAATTTAAAGGACTCATGTTTACAAAGTAAAGGAATCAGTCACTAGAGATGACAGATTATTGTCCATGGAATCAAATATCGTTCTTAGAGGGACACTACATGTTAGGATGTATCTCTCCAGGCTGCTATGACATTTTGATGAGATGTTAGTTGTAAAAGGGTGTTTGAGACTCTTATAGCTTCATAGTGACAGGAATGAATGTTCCTTCCTATTGAAAGAAAGGAAAGATTCTATGGCTAATGATTTCCTAACATCTCGCAATGCTGACATTTAAAAAAACCAGTATAAAATAATAGTATGAACTCAACTCTAAGCCTTTGTCAGTACTATGAAACATGTTTACTTGCATTAAATGAATGAGGAGCCAAATCCCTGGATTTTTGAAGTCAAAAGAATTGTCAAACATTTTTAAAAATAAGACATCATAACAATTGCTACACACGTTAATTTAACATCATCACAAACACTTTCCATTGCTATTGGTGTCATGAACATGATTGAAAGGTCTTACATCCTTATCCTATTTTTCTTGACATTCTTCAGGCTATGAAGTACTCTATCATAAAGGACTTAAGAACAACAAATTTAAAGCCATTCCCCACAAATACACAATGTCACAGTATATAATGAATTAATTGAATAAAGTTTCTAAAAAGGTTCAGATAAGTCATAAAAGAAATCCTAAAGATGAAGACATCATAAAAATTGACAGAGATGTAATTTGAAGTTGTAGAGTAAGTTTCAATTGCCTTAAACAGGAGGTTTCAAATTATAGAAAAATAATACAGACACACCATGCATATGTCACAATATATGATGAATTAATTGATTAAAGTTTCTAATAAGATTCACGTAATTGATAAAAAAAAATCTTAAAGATTAAGACATCATAATAATTGTTAGAGATGGTATTTCAAGCTGTAGAGTTAGTTTCAATTGACTTAAACTGGAGCCATTCCCCACAAATACACCATGTCACAGTATACAATGAATTCATTGATTAAAGTTTCTAAAAAGGTTCAGATAAGTCATAAAAAAAATCTTAAAGATGAAGACATCATAAAAATTGACAAAGATGTTATTTCAAGCTGTAGAGTTAGTTTCAATTGACTTAAACTGGAGGTTTCAAATTACAGGAAAATAATACACCACATCATACTCATGGGCTGACAAATGCAATGAAGTCATGGTCTTTGATCCTTTCTGAAGAGCTATTTCATAAGTTCAACCAAAAAGAGTTTGGAAAAATAGTTCAAGAGCCTTAGTTGTAATGCATCTAGTACCAAAGATGACAACACATGAAGCTGTTTACGCTGCAAAAGGCTAAATGTACCCGAAAAATGTACTTGGACCTATACCAAAGCAAAGGGCAATAGATAAAATATGAAGCAAATTTCGGTCAAAGGTAAATACAAGGCCATGAGAGCAAAATGAAATGTGAAAAACAATAAGAAACTACTAACAAAGAAGGTTACAAAGGAAATATGACCTTTTTCCAGATTTAAGTATGTAATGGATCAATTGATTTAAGTATCTAAAAAAGCTCTTCCATGGGACCTGTTTGTGTTCTTATTTATTTCTCTTATCACAAACACTTTCCATTGTTATTGGTGTCTTAGATCCTTATCCTATTTTTCTTGATATTCCTTAGGCTATGAAGTGCTCTATTGAGGTTTGACAGCAAGAAAATCAATGTTAAATCTGCTGTAAGTATGATTATTGGCAGCACCTCTCTTACTGGGAATTCGAGTTCAGGTACAATGCACTCTTCTCTCATTGATCTATCTATTCTGCACAGCTAATTCATAAGTTCAATCAAAAAGTCCACAATGTATTCTTGTTGTAAGGAGTTTCATTGTAAAGAGGTATACGAATTCATTTTCCATTTTAATTTAAAGGACTCATGTTTACAAAGTAAAGGAATCAATCACTAGAGATGACAGATTATTGTCCATGGAATCAAATATCGTTCTTAGAGGGACACTACATGTTAGGATGTATCTCTCCAGGCTGCTATGACATTTTGATGAGATGTTAGTTGTAAAAGGGTGTTTGAGACTCTTATAGCTTCATAGTGACAGGAATGAATGTTCCTTCCTATTGAAAGAAAGGAAAGATTCTATGGCTAATGATTTCCTAACATCTCGCAATGCTGACATTTAAAAAAACCAGTATAAAATAATAGTATGAACTCAACTCTAAGCCTTTGTCAGTACTATAAAACATGTTTACTTGCATTAAATGAATGAGGAGCCAAATCCCTGGATTTTTGAAGTCAAAAGAATTGTCAAACATTTTTAAAAATAAGACATCATAACAATTGCTACACACGTTAATTTAACATCATCACAAACACTTTCCATTGCTATTGGTGTCATGAACATGATTGAAAGGTCTTACATCCTTATCCTATTTTTCTTGACATTCTTCAGGCTATGAAGTACTCTATCATAAAGGACTTAAGAACAACAAATTTAAAGCCATTCCCCACAAATACACAATGTCACAGTATATAAAGAATTAATTGAATAAAGTTTCTAAAAAGGTTCAGATAAGTCATAAAATAAAACCTAAAGATGAAGACATCATAAAAATTGACAGAGATGTAATTTGAAGTTGTAGAGTAAGTTTCAATTGCCTTAAACAGGAGGTTTCAATTTATAGAAAAATAATACAGACACACCATGCATATGTCACAATATATGATGAATTAATTGATTAAAGTTTCTAATAAGATTCACGTAATTGATAAAAAAAAATCTTAAAGATTAAGACATCATAATAATTGTTAGAGATGGTATTTCAAGCTGTAGAGTTAGTCTCAATTGACTTAAACTGGAGGTTTCAATTGACTTAAACTGGAGCCATTCCCCACAAATACACCATGTCACAGTATACAATGAATTCATTGATTAAAGTTTCTAAAAAGGTTCAGATAAGTCATAAAAAAAATCTTAAAGATGAAGACATCATAAAAATTGACAAAGATGTTATTTCAAGCTGTAGAGTTAGTTTCAATTGACTTAAACTGGAGGTTTCAAATTACAGGAAAATAATACACCACATCATACTCATGGGCTGACAAATGCAATGAAGTCATGGTCTTTGATCCTTTCTGAAGAGCTATTTCATAAGTTCAACCAAAAAGAGTTTGGAAAAATAGTTCAAGAGCCTTAGTTGTAATGCATCTAGTACCAAAGATGACAACACATGAAGCTGTTTACGCTACAAAAGGCTAAATGTACCCGAAAAATGTACTTGGACCTATACCAAAGCAAAGGGCAATAGATAAAATATGAAGCAAATTTCGGTCAAAGGTAAATCCAAGGCCATGAGAGCAAAATGAAATGTGAAAAACAATAAGAAACTACTAACAAAGAAGGTTACAAAGGAAATATGACCTTTTTCCAGATTTAAGTATGTAATGGATCAATTGATTTAAGTATCTAAAAAAGCTCTTCCATGGGACCTGTTTGTGTTCTTATTTATTTCTCTTATCACAAACACTTTCCATTGTTATTGGTGTCTTAGATCCTTATCCTATTTTTCTTGATATTCCTTAGGCTATGAAGTGCTCTATTGAGGTTTGACAGCAAGAAAATCAATGTTAAATCTGCTGTAAGTATGATTATTGGCAGCACCTCTCTTACTGGGAATTCGAGTTCAGGTACAATGCACTCTTCTCTCATTGATCTATCTATTCTGCACAGCTAATTCATAAGTTCAATCAAAAAGAGTTTGCAAAAATAGCTCAAGAGCCTTAGCTGTAACACATTCAAGTAACAAAGATGACAACACATGAGACCAGTTTGCACTCTTATGTATTCCTCTTATCACAAACACTTTCCATTGTTGTTGGTGGCATGAACATGATCGCAACGTCTTAGATCCTTATCCTAAGCACTCTATCATAAAGGACTTAAAAACATCAAACTTCAAAGCCATTTCCCACAAGCACACCGTGTCACAGTATATAATGAATTAATTGATTAAAGTTTCTAATAAGCTTCAGATAAGTGATAAAAAAAAATATTAGGGATGAAGACATCATAAGAATTGTTAGAGATGTTATTTCAAGTCGTAGAGTTAGTTTCAGTTGACTTAAAAGGAGGTTTCAAATTTTAGAAGAATAATACACCACATCATTCTCCTGGGCTGACAAATGCAATGAATTCATGGTCTTTGCTCTCATCTGAAGAGCTATTTCATAGTTCAATCAAAAAGGGTATGCAAAAATAGTTCAAAAGCGTCAGGTGTAATGCATCAAGTAACAAAAATGACAACACATAAAGCTATTGACACTGCAAAGGGCAAAATGTACCCGGGAAATGTACTTCGACATATACCAAAGCAAAGGGCAATGGATAAAAAAGGCAATATGATCTCTTCCATGATTTAAGTATGTAATGGATCAAATAGATTTATGTATCTAACATAGATGCGGTGGAAATTAATGAATAAGATTGATCGTCCACTTGCATGTTACACTAAATCAAAAGTTTAAATCAATCACCAATACATACCTGTATTTACGAAGTGGGTAGAATTTCTTTTGAAATTAAGCAATTGTCTCCTTATGTATCTTGCATGTCGGAATTCAGCTAGTTTTTGCATACGACGTCCTTCCGCTTCTGCAATTAGTTATAATAAGTATGGAAATTAGAATAAAGTAAAAATACTGACATAAGTTCCAAAAGGTTGATGACATTAGCAGAAAACTAACCAAGCGTACAAAGCCTGTGTTGGAGACACATCACTTGTTCCCCGCCCTTGTTCACAATCATCTTCATTCGCCTCTTTAATCTAGCTATTTTGCTGGTCAGGTTGCTGTAGGCATAGAAGGGAAACAGGGATGGTATATTGTTGATCATGATACAATAACAACTAAGAAACACAAATTCAAATGTGGATGTTAAGGTTTGGGAGTAGTTTTTTTTATTCAAATTTGTTGTATTTATTGTATTGTTTTTCTTTTGGTAACCGCTGAACCAAAAAAATTAAAAACATTTACCATTAAGCATACCTATTAAGCACAAGATGAAATGCCCACCTTATGACATCAAGGGCACCTCAGACCTCATAACGAAAATGAAGATTCAACTCAGTCCCAATAGCACTTATGGGTTTTACTCCCATTTGATGTTAGTCAGCAATGCTAAAGAACTTCATAAGCATTGAGCTATGTTAAAGCACCTCCTAAGTTATGCCCTGTGTCTGTAATGCTATAGTACGTTGTGGCATCACTCTTGGGATGGCATCACTCTTGGGAATGTAAATGCTGAGAAATCAAACTTCAAGTTTAGCATGCCTATGTCCAATTGGGACCGGTTTCCTTGGAAATCTTCGTACGGTGAGGGGTTGATGGAGGTGATTGGTTTGGAAGATGAAGTCGAAAAATGAAGGGGAGGGCGAAGGAGACTTCGGGTGTTCTGTTTTTTCTTCACCGGAACCCACCGCTTCAACGGCAACCACCGCCCAAACCACTCACATGGTGACGGGTTGACGGAGCCGTTTTTTGGTTTGGAAGATGAAGTCGAAAAATGAAGGGGAGGGCGTAGGAGACTTCGCGTGTTCTGTTTTTTCTTCACCGGAACCCACCGCTTCAACGGAAACCACCGCCCAAACCACTCACATGGTGACGGGTTGGCGGAGACGATTCGCGCGGTGAAGGAGATGGGCCGTGAATGGGATGAAGATGCGTTTCTGATAGGCGGGTGCGTCGGCGGTGGTGCTGCGGCTGTTCCAAGGTTCTGCCGCAAGGAAAGGAGATGACCATTCATGGAGTTAAGGGCTGATAGGGAGACCAAAGGTTCTGGATGTGAGGGTCAAAGAGAGATACATGGGGTGGAAGACACGGGTTGTAAGCATTGTGAGAAATTGTGAGAAATTGAGTGATAAGTGGTCTGGGAGAGAACCGCGTCAGATAAATATTGAGGTGGATAAATTTGTAGTAGGTGGCATAAAATTGAGTGAGATTTCATTGCCAGGATTTTGGACTTAGTTTTAATAGATTATAATAGATGCTCCGATGGACCTCAACTTGTCCTCCACGAGTTGGCTATCCTCTGCCATTGCCAATCACCGATCTGGGTCGCGATGGTGCTCAATGACATTTGTGAGGTGTGGTAGTTGGACGGGAAAGTGTCGAGCTTTCATGGCCGAAGGTAAGGAGAATATGGTTTTTTGGGGTGTTTTTTGGGTTTATTTTGAAAATATCATTATCTTCTCTTTCACCGAAACTACAAGTAACCAATTTTAATGTCAGTCGTTCAATCAAATTTACACCGAATCAACAATTCTTGTAAATGGTGCATGCATACACATTCTTTTGGAGGGTGTATATTAGACCTACCAGTTGTTTAGGAAGAAAGTGCAATTTCAAATAATTTTTTTTATATAATTTTAAAATAAAATTAAAAACGCAAGATGTTTGTTAATTTTTAAATAAAAAAAAGAAAAACGCCAGAAGTGCAATCTCTTCCCGTTTTATTTTCTTTTTTTATTTTCTTTTTCTGTTTCTCTATAATATATGATTTAGAATACTCCTTGTACTCTTACTAATATATTTTTTTGGCTTATCAAAAAAAAATTTATTTTGGGTTTTACTATATCTGATTTGTGGACTATATTTTATCTCCCCTTCCTTTACATAATGGGAAGTTTTCAGGACAAATAGCCTCTATTTTTTTTTTTTTAATTTAGTAATGAAATATTCAAACTTTTACAAAAACATCTCAATAATCTTTTTTGTTTAATTTATGTAATGTTTTTTGTGTGCATACTAACGGTATCCCTCAACCGATAGTTGAAAACTAATCCCTTGTGAGATACAGAGATCACCAAAGTGAGTTTTGCATCTTCCAACAAAGATTTTTTCATACACACGACAAGAATCGAACAAAAGTGGTTAAACACTAAAATATTAAAAAAATATTTTTCCAAGAAAAATAAGTTTAATTTTGATAAATTGTCCGTGCAAAGTTTTTGTATTGTCAAGCAATCAAAAATAGTTATGTATGATTTTTAAAGTAGTTATTAGAAGATTAAAAAAATTTAATGATGTGACAATTCATGAATATATAGTTAATAGTATAAAAAATCTTTACACCGATAATGCATTACAATAAAATCAAATAAAAATATTGAAATTGTTTAAAGTTTGGAATACGTTATAGCCAAAATAAAAAATTAAGAACTACGTTTGTTGAATTTAATAAGAATGCAATCACGATTTTTTACACCGTTAACCAATTAAAGATCATCGTATCATTAAAAAATTTTAATTGACTTTTGTAATAAGTACCTTAAAAGACATACATGGGTGATGCACGAATGATTGACAACATAAAAATATTTACCATGTATCAGAATTCATATTTTTTAAAATTCCGAAGTTAATTAACACATTTAACAGCCAATCAAAGTATTGTTTATAAAAAAAAAAAAAAAAAAAAAAAAAAAAAAAAAACTAACATGCATGCCGACACATTGCCAAAGGGAAGGGGGGAATAGAATGGAAAACAGTTTACGCCTAAATTTAAACACGCAAATTACATATAATAATTGATGGCTACTAATTTCACCTCGTATTGTCAAACAACCCATTGAACCATAAATATTTGGAATGGCTCTAAAAGCTTGAGGTAAAAGAAAAACCCAGAAAGAAACCACACATTATTAGCAAGGTAACAGCTCCAATCCTTGTTGCACATTTTGACACCACGGCATTGCTGTCTAAAGTTGCAAAGAAATAAATAGTGGTGAAAATAGCATATAGCAATATACAATCACCAACAATTTGACAATGGATGTTAACTTTGGAGGTGGAAAAGCCTTTTTCAATCTTGCCCTATTTCTTATGTTAATCTTTGTTCCATTCTCCCACGCTTCCTTGTGGAGTGAATTGCTTCATCCAAAACTTGGAGTTAAGGTAACGTCTAGAATACCTGGTGGAGTTGTGCATGTTAAATGCATATCAAGCGAAAACGACATCGTGGAAGGATACTTGGATTCTTCAAATCAAAAGCCATTTACATTCGAGGTTGAGCTCAAATTTCTAACAACGGTAAGATACAATTGCTTGTTGACACAGTGTGGTAAAGAAATTGGGCAGTTTTTGGGGTTTCGGAGTGGTTCCTATTGCGAGAAGGGTTGTACCTGGGAAGTTTTCCCAAATTATGCCCTGCGAAAATCATCTCGCCATGGTTTTGTAAATCAAACGTACAAAGCAATAGGAAGCCCTGACGACCACAATTATGATTTTTCCTAGTCGAGGAATTTGTCTGTGTCGATATATTAGGAGGATGATTGGATGAAAGAGGAAGAGTTTAGAGGTAGATTTTTAATTCCTCCATATGTTATGTAGATCACATTGCAATGGTGATTTGCAAAAATATTTTTTGTACAATAAAAATAAAATATGACATCTAACAGAGATATTTTGTGTGCTAATATGAACGTGGGTGGATACTCATATAATAGATATATCATATGCCAATAAGAGAGAAATGTCATCGGGATGTCGCATTTGAGTATTCAAATAACTAGGCTTTTTTACCTCTCTAGTAATTTCTTTTTGATATTACGCATCTAGTGTGATTTTAAAAAAATTTACGTGTTTGGAGCAAGTCGTACTTGGCATTCACCAAATTGAAAGGGAAGTCGTGCATCACATGTACGACTCCATATAATATTCATTAACACAAAAAAAAAAAAAATAGACAGGAGTTATGTTTATGGATTAGACTGTCTTTTATAATTTTTTTTAATGTGTCGTATGCATGATATACGACAGCATGTTCCATTTTTTTAAAAATAAATTGAATGATAAGAAATGAATCAAATAGATTTTGAAGAGAGAAGAAAAAAATAATATGAGAGATAAATATATTTTCTAAAAATTGTTAACTTACACGAAAAAGAGTAAAAATAAATCAAATAGATTTTCAAGAGAGAATAAAAAATAAGATAGATAATTTGCATGGGAATAAGAGGAGAATTAAATCAAATAATTCCCCACAAAAATTTTAAACTAAAAACGTAAAATCAACAATACCAAAATGAATCACGATTTTTTAATAAGAGTAAAAACTCAAATTGGTCGTCGGCAAAAAATTAGGATGACATTTTGGTCCCTGAGAAACGAAAAATATCAATTTGATCCTCAAGAATGTAAATTATGGGTCAAAATAGTCCCTGACAGAGTCTAAAATGTCCCTAAAAAATACCCTAAAAATGACTACTACAAGAAAACCCGCTAATACCGACGACTTTTTATCAATGGCCGTAACGGCATCGGTAATTCAGGATTTTTCGACGGCCTATGCCGTCGCTAAAAAGCGAAACCAGTTTACCGACGGAACTTTACCGAGAATAAGACTGTCGGTACATCCGTCGCTAATTTTAGCACAATTAGGGGCCAAATTTTCCCTCTGGATTTCCGACGGTTTAAGCCGTCGGTAATGGTACTTCAGCTGTCGGTAAGGGTTCTTCAAACTTACCGATGGCTTAGTATCTATTCGCTTTCCCGAGTTAATGGTCATATTTCAAGGTTTCTGACGGCCTAGGCCGTCAGTAAGGGTTCTTCAAACTTCCCGATGGCCTAAACCGTCGGTAAGTGTCTTTTCGCTTTCCCGAGTTAACGGTCATATTTCAAGGTTCCCGACAGCCTAGGCTGTCGGTCAGGGTATTTTAACGTCGGTAACCGTCAGAAATGTTCATTAACCCGAGACTCGCGCCTTCTCCCTCTCATTTCTCTCCTTCTCCCGCGACCAAGCTCCCCCTTCGCGTCTGGTCTCCTTTCCGCCGTCCCAGCCCCCGCCACCGCCACCATCTCCCTCTCCTTTCCCCTCCTCTCCTATGTATCAGCCACCAGCGATACTGTCACCATCCACACCGCCAGCAACCACCTCACCGCACCACCAGCAACCACCTCGCCGCACCCCCAGCACCACCTCTTCGCGGCCCACCACCACCAACCGCACCACTGTAAGTCCAACTTTCAGAACTCTTAGTCTCTTCACCGCCGCCACCACCTCGGCCACGTTCAACCATTGCGAGTCCGCCTTCTCCATTCAACCACTGAGGGCCCTCCCTCTCTGCTACCTCCCTGTCAAACTTCTCCCTCTCCATTCAACCACATAAGGTGAGTCACTCATATCAGAATCCCCCATTGGATTGTATTGTTTTTCTTCGCATTACTGTATTGTTGTTCAACATGTATTATGTTGCTGAAATAGTAGTTGCCGAACATGTATTATATATGTTGTTGAAATTTTAGTTGTCAAACTGTGTATTGCTGGTGAAATTGCATGTTCTTCTGTCTAGGGTTTAGGTTGAATTGAGGTTTAGGTTGTTTTTTTATTTGTTCTAATTCCCTAATTTTATTTTAAATTATATTTATGATGTTTTAATTAATTTGCATGTTTGTACTGATAGTCTAATAATCTTTTTTTCACTGGTGAATTTTTTAGTATAAATTACATGTTGTATTATAGGCCTCATAAGACTTAAAAAATAAAAGATGCCACCTTATAATACTTTTATTTTAGCTTAAGTTAGAAATATCGACCTAAGGGCTCAGCCAAGTAAAATCAAATAAATAAATAAATTAAAATAAATAAATATAATAAATAATACAATAATATAAATAAAATAAATTAAGATAAATCGATTGCTCTTAACACTTATACCAAGTGTTAAACCACATAAAACTGGCTGAGTCCGAGCGACATGCCGAGGACTGTGAGCATCGGATTGAGGCGTCGATGCAACGGATGCTACATTTCGAATATGTTAGAACTAAGTTTAATAATCGGTTTAAATAATTAAAATAAATTTATTCATAAGACTTAATGCTTAAAAAATTTTAAAAATTAATTATTAAATTAAAATTGGATAGTTAATAAATCATAAATAGTAAAATAAAATACTAATGCATAGAATATCAAAATCTCTTAACACTTGTATTTGTGTTAAGCCTCATAAGAATTATAATTAAATAATAAATTATAAAAATAATTAGCTTAAGTTAGAAACCTGGACATGAAAAAAATGCCTGGACGGTGGTGGCTGAGTCATGGTAAATTGCAGATGGTTCGACAACGGATAGTGCGATGTGGCGAGACTAATTAATGAATAAAATTTAAATAAATAAATAAGGTAGAAATAATAAATAATATTTGAATAATTGAATAAAGAGGTTAAATATTTGAAATTAAATTACAACAATAATTAAATAACAAAATAGGTTAATAAAATAAATAAGGCAGCAACAAGAATACAATACCAAATTTTCTAAGCACTTAAAATAGGTGTTAAGGCTCATAAGACTTAGAATAGTTACTTGTTGGTTTGTTTGCAACTTTAATCCGTCCCAATACACTTTATCCTATGAACTTGACTTTCAAGTACAAAAGGTAAAATTACCTCATAGAGGTTAAAGTTTTATTTTCTAGACGAGTTATTAATATTGGAGCAAAACCTTAGCTTCCCGTTTGAGGTTCAATATTATTCAGCAAGCATGTAATCGCAGAGAGGTGCTGCTCATTGTATTGAACCTTGAATTGTCCAAAAAGGACAGTTTGGGAAAAACTTTTTCTTCACTTGTATAATAGTAATATTGCTTATTTCTAATGCTTTATATTTGACGAAATATCGGTCCAATACATTTCCTTTTGTTCTCTGGGTGCAAACTTGACCGCAGTATTGCCGTCAACTATTGTACTTAGAGACCAATGGGAAATGCTGCCGAAATTTCGCCAAATATAAGGCATGTGAATTAGGTAATAACTATTAATACTAGGATCGGGTGTTGAAAAAGTTTCTTCTCGAATGGGATAAGGTCATACCAAATAAAGAAAGTGAATGTGGATATATCTAAGTTGGCATGTTGTCCAAATTTAATGGTGTTGCATTCTTTTAACATGCAGAAGATGGATTTTTATCCTTCGAATCGTAGTTGAATGTATGATAGGTATATACGGGAAGAAAGGGTTTGAAACGATCCTTTCTATATGGGGTTGAAGAATTTGTTGCTCAGGCGAAGTGACAACAACGTTTCATAGATGATGGGGGAATTAGATGTCCGTGCCTTAAATGTTAATGTCGACGGATTAAGAGCGATGATGAGGTGAAAACAGACTTGTATAAAGTTGGGTGTATGGACAATTACTTGATTTGGACTGATCATGGTGAAGAAGTGCCAAATGTTGATTTAGGGGTTGATGAGAATTGCACGGGTGGCTCAAGTAGTTGCGCAGATATGGGATATGGGGAACAATTTGCCAATGCAGGACATGGTGGGTGATGCTCTCGGAGTGAATGAGGCGCATGATTACGATAACACCGAAGAACTACCGAATGAGGGAGCACAAAGATTTTTTAATCTTTTGATTGAGACAAATAAGCCATTGTATCAAGGCGCCTCAGACTCTAAATTATCGATGTGTGTTAGACTGTTAACTTGCAAGTCCAATTGAAATGTTGTCAACGGGTGTTTGGATTATTTTTCCAAAATGCTTTTGGACGTGACGCCTGTAAAAGACAGTTTACCCAAAAATTATTATGATGCGAAGAGGTTAGTATCCAAGTTGGGACTCCAGGCTAAGACACTACAACAGAAAAAGGATTAGACAACGTTTATTTTTTGCCTACAACAACGCTTACAAACGCTGTTCATGTAACTGTTGTGGTAGGTTGGAAGGAAAAGGCAGCGATTCTGAAGCGTTGTCTAAAAAATAATTAGACAACGCTTAAGCGTTGTCTTTGTTGTGACTAAGACAGTGCTTCCTCAAGAAAGTGCTGTCTATATACCATACACAAACACAACGCTTCCTCAAGGAGGCGTTGTGTAATTATCTCTTAAACGCTCTTGAGAAAGCGCTGTGTGTTGTGTATTTTAGACAGCGCTTCCTTTGTACCCTTATTTTTTTTTTTAAAAATTTTACATTCTTTTTCAATTATCCATCCCCCTGCACTCAGCAAAACCAATACATACCAGCTGCAATTTCTCATCAAAACCAGTACATATATACCAAAATAACCATTCAAGTATAATTTTTGTACCTAATTAATTACTAACACAGTATACGAAAGTAAGGTTAACTTAGTTGCATATACAAAAATAAGTCTGCTCTTAAAATTTGTACTACACTAACAGTACTAACAGAGGTTCACTAACAACACTTATACACTATGTACACTATAACAACACTTTACACTACATACTATAGCTTCACTACTTAATACTAGCCAGCTGCATGTAGGTGCACTTCATATATATCCAAGCTTGTTGCTACCCCTGCACACAAGATACACACAACTTAAATTTACAACACATCAACAAATTAGATATACACACACACAATCACTTGCACAATGCACACAAACCTAATAGGAGAGGCACTACTCTAACTTATAACATCATAGTATATGTGTACTCTACCTTTATTTTTGGATAAATTCGTAACAACATAGAGACACCACTCTTCCCTGAGTTCAATAAGTTGATCATCATAGTATGTGTCACATTTACACTCAGGAAAGTACTGCGAAATGAAAATTAAATCAAATAGAATTAAAGTAAATTCAATTAATGATAAAATGTGTGTAATTTAATTATTAAACTAGAGCTAAAATTACATACCGTCGTTGGGATTTGCGTTTGGTTTTGAACGACGATATCCTTGATAAACTTCAGGACATAGTAGCCACAATCGTTGCTATTCGATTGGCGGGGGCACTATAAAACCGAAAATAATAAATTAAAAGTTTCAAGTTAATTTTTAACCTAAATAATTGCATATGGGTTTTTGTAAATACCTCTATAGATATCCATTTAGTCTTGGATGACTTAGAATATCTCGACTTGGCTCCTCCACTGCAGGCACGATGAATTAGCAAAGCTCTGATTTCAAAATCAAACAACTTCATTAAGTTACATAATCATGATCACTATTTATATATATATATATGAAGATAATAATAAATGCATATATACTTATTGATTGTAGATATCCTTCTTTTTTGGCGAATGTTATAGTCAGTATGTAAGGGTTCTAAATAGTACACTATGTCTTCTTTGGGATTGATCGCTAACAATATCCAATGTTGCCTACAAAAAGGTTTATTATAGTTAGCAATCATCACATTTCACAAAAGAAAACAATATCGCTAACTATGTGATATACTATATGATTTAATGACTCACCCTACGTTGCACAGTGACAAAAACAAGGTCTCATAATCTGGATTTTCTAATGACAAGCGATCAGCTATATATTGTTGATGCCCAGATCCATATTGAATAGCTGTTCGTAAAGGGCATAGAAATTTGAACCTCTGAGTCCTTTGTTCAGGTACCAGGAACATATGATACAATTATCTAAAATTAAAACATGTACATAAATTAATAGATTAATAATAAATCAAAATTTTAGACGAGATATAACCTTTAAAGTTTGATGTAATACCTGAGATATACACTAATAACAGAGAACCCCAGCCATTCATGATTAAGGATTTCTTTGATTTACGTATCACCACCGAGCATTAATGTGTGCTCATAACCCAGAATGTCTTCCTCCATATGAATATTGACTTGATCATTCCCCAATATTGTTAGCACATGGACTCTAAGGTACACTATGAAATCTGTACCATGTGCTACAAGAGCCCGAGAGGGTTGAGATTTGTTCCAATTTTTTACTGGGGATGTAATTGACCCCTTTGTGTGCTCCTTGCCAGCTATAATAGGGGAAGGCCGAGGTTTTGTCACTTTCATGCCAGCTGTGTTCTCCGAACCTTTGCCCTTGCCCTTGGATTTAGATTTGGATTTTTGGGGTGCCTATATAAAAAGCATTGCAATACATTAATGAGTTAGTGACCACCTAATTTAACAAACATATATATGATAATGAATCCTATTTATTGACATATACCTTGTCACATACACCTATGAGGCTGATTGGCCATGCCACATAGGTACCTATTGCCTGGTCCACTGTCATGACATCTGCCTCCTCAAGTGGTACAGGCAATGGTGCATCACCCTCAACACCAAACTCAACTGCAACTTTCACATGACTAGGAGGCAATGGTCGGTTGTGCAGTGTCACACCCGATTCGTTATAGACCATCCCTCTAGCTACAATGCGATGAGTTGGGCTTGACAAATATAAGTTGCATGGGTTGTTGCCCTAAACCAGTGATAAACAAAATATTAATATGTGAACCGTCAATGCAATACATACAAGTAAAGAAAACAACATAACAATTATTACCTCAGGAGGCATACGAGTACAACTATCTCTGACACTACGTGGAGTAGGTAAATCAGGCTCATGCTCATGCTCACGTCCCTCCATCGTTGTCTTGTTCTGTATGCAGCTTTGCAACGCTCGAACTTGTTTCGCCATATTAGCTACTTCCCTCCTCAACTCCACCACTTCAGCAACATCTGCTTGTTTGGTGCGCTATTGTGCTCCTACGATAGTTTTCTGTGAGGGACCAAATCCCACGCCCCTATAGCGACCAGGATACTCTTTAGCGGGTATGGCTCTGGCAAGGATGTCATGGCGACCAACACAATCTGTTATCTCCCCCTGTGATACAGACTGTGATATGGTATCCTGAGACACAAATAATATTCACAAAGATGTTTCACATTATTCACAAATATCAAAAGAGGATTACAAATGTAAATGTTAATATGAGAACATATACTTACAATTCTTTCAGCCACTTGCCTAGAGTTGGGATTTACAATCGTACCCTGCTCATTCATACGGGCTTCTGGCCACAAAATATGTCGTTCAATGCTTTCGATTTCTGGGTCTCGTCCTGCCTCCCGCAACTGTACATTTGAACAAACAAATTGAAATCCATCAATGCTAAGAAATAAACCAAAAAATGCGTTAAATAAAATGACTTATTGTACATACCTTTTTTTCCTCAATGCCGGCATACCCTACATTCCATTTATGGTAAGGGTAGGGAGGAGATGACGCTCTCTCCCGATTTTCACTGCTTATTTTCTACGTAGATACAGAAGTAAGTATTAATGCACACTGACCTAAATAAGTAGCAATGCATAGTATACACAAAAATAAGTACATACCAAAAAATCCTCATCTTCAGTCCGTTTTATGACAAAGGCTCTCCAATTCTCCGGTCGTATAATCTCAGCATATTTTGGTGGAGGCTCTTGTCTGACATTCCCACCATCATCTCTCAGCCACTTTGTCGTTAACTTACTTCTGAAGTTGCGGTGTAATTTTCCGGCTTCCTTAAGTATCATGTCTCGTCGGGTCTCATCAACATTAAAACAGGCCTGCAAAGATAATAAAAAAATGTCACAATATAAATATGTTTACATAATTAACTAATGCTAATTAATTTACCTGTATATCACGCCAGATGTCATCTTTCAGACCGTCCAAATCTTTGACTTCCAATTGCCGTAGGTAATTGGGACCATCTGCCGCATTATGGCCCCAATGTAATTAACCAACTTCTTATTATTTGTACCAATTGGCTCACCCTTTACATTCCAAGTAACCTAAAAATATTTGATGAAATGTATAAATTAAAGATAACAAACTATAGAATCAAACCATTAACTGCTGTTGAGTTAGTAATATATTACCTCAAGTCTCACTCTTCTACTCCTATGACGGACGATATTCTTCTTAAAAGTCGGTCCACGACGCCTCATATTTTTCTTGGGCTCGGCCCCACTATCATGACTAGGAGATGCCATTTACTTGTAACAAAATCAGACACACAAGTAAAAATGTCAATTCACAATCATACAAGTTTATTTACAGAAATCGATGAATGAAAATTTAATTGATCAAGAAGTTAAAAAAAAATATAATGACTGCATACATGTTTAAGTCTATCTTTTTCTTTTCCTTGTTGGATTGAGATTTGCATCTCTCTTTTTGGTACGAAATAATGGATTGACCCAAAGCCCCTCATCATGATCATTTCTAATATACATATCATCCTCTCTAGTTGGATTAGCCTCGAGTGATTGTGATGTCTCGGAGAAAGGATCATCCTCAATATCAGCATCTTCATGTGTTTGATCATTAATCTCATTAAGAATCATTTTGTTAGACAATAGAACAATGGACCAATTTGTATTACCTGGATCGGTGACATAGAACACTTGATGAGCTTGCGATGCTAAAATAAAAGATTCATCTTTATACCCCAATTTTTTGAAATCCACCCGGATGAACCCCAATTCATCCATTTATACACCGTTATTATTGTCAACCCACTTACAATGGAACACTGGCACCCGAAACATAATGTAATCCAACTCCAGTATGCGTTCAATGACCCTGAAGTATGACATGTTTGCATATATAGGGTTTCTGTCTTTGGCACTTGAGAAATGCATAGATTGAGCTACAAGAGTCACCCCACTATTTTGCATTGTACTCCGATCATCTTGTTCTTTTGTATAGAATGTGTATCCATTCATCAGATAACCGGTGTAAGAGAAAACATGCACAGTTGGACCCTTCGCTAACCATCTTAATCTCTCCGAAACTGAAGTAGGATTTATAGCCAACTTTGCAGAAATATGATCTTTAAGCCACGTTATAAAACAACGATTGTGTTCTCTTGTTAACCAAGTTTGAGTCTTATTTGGATAAGAACTCTTAAGTAGGTCCTTGTGTTTTACAACAAATGGCTCAACCTCATCGGCATTGTGAAGAACATATAAATGTGCTTGCTCCCATTTTGTCCTTGGTATAGTCAATATTTCAGTTCCAGTAACCCCTTGCCCTATGGTTCTTTCTCTATGACGAGACATTGGCAGCCATACGAAATATTCATTATTGGATAGGTATTCGGTACAGAATTCAACCGCTTCTTCGACTATGTACCGTTCAACAATACAACCCTCTGGTCGAGATCGATTTTTCACATACCCTTTTAATATTTTCATGTAACGCTCAAACGGATACATCCATCTCATATAAGCTGGCCCACACAATTGTGTCTCTCTAACCAGATGAACAGTTAGATGAACCATTATGTCAAAGAATGAAGGTAGGAAATACATCTCAAGCTCACACAGAGTCACAACAATTTCT
Source organism: Ammopiptanthus mongolicus (assembly GCA_039655645.1). NCBI lineage: Eukaryota > Viridiplantae > Streptophyta > Magnoliopsida > Fabales > Fabaceae > Ammopiptanthus > Ammopiptanthus mongolicus. The sequence goes on along the minus strand of CM077348.1, from coordinate 29,926,725 downwards.
TTTTGCAATGCTGGCAACTTTCCAGGGTCGGTTACTCTGCTGCAAATTGCCTTAAAGAAGAAACAAAGTTTAGTTAAGGTCTCCCGCACTTTCTTGGGCAAAATGGATCACATACCGATGGGTAGCAAATTCTCCATGATAACATGGCAATCATGGGACTTTAGACCCTTTAACTTGAGATCTTTCATTGATACGAGATTCCTAATGTTTGAAGAGTATCCCTCTGGAACCTTAACTCCATGAAGAAACTTACACAAAACAATTTTCTCTTTTCTAGATAGAGTATAAGCGGCCGGAGGTAAATATGTACGTTTCCCCTTCTTTACCGGTCCCAATTCTCGTCTCAATCCCATACTAACCAAGTCCAGCCTTGCATTGATGCCATCTTTAGTCTTCCCTGGCACATTGAGTAAGGTACCAATGACACTGTCAAATATATTTTTTTCAACATGTATCACATCAATGAAATGTCTTACGTATAATAACTTCCAATAAGGGAGCTCAAAGAAAATAGACCTTTTCTTCCACCCTCGTGTAACAAGCTCTCCCTCAAAAGGTTTCCCGAATTCAATATTCAAATCTTTCACCTTTTCAAATAGTTGCACACCCGTCAACGGCAAAGGAGCTCTACATTCTTCTGTATTCCCATTGAATGCTTTTCTCCAAAATCTATAATGATGACTCGAATGCAAAAATCTACGATGCCCAAGGAAGACATTCTTCTTACCATGTTCCAACCGCATCCAATCCGTACCATCTTCACATATAGGGCATGCACACTGACCTTTGGTACTATATCCTGACAGATTACCCTGCCAAAAAATCATTAATTATGCCAAGATTATACATTTCAAGGTGAAAATTTCTTCTCTATACCCATCATACACATCTACACCTGTCTCCCACATTTGCTTCAAGTCTTCAATTAAAGGAGCCAAGTATATGTCGATATCATTTCCTGGCTGTTTGGGACCAGAAATTAACAAAGACAACATCATATATTTGCGCTTCATGCATAGCCATGGAGGTAGGTTATAAATAACCAAAATCACAGGCCATGTACTGTGAGAGCCACTTCGAACACCATGCGGGTTAAATCCGTCAGTAGACAATGCAAGTCGTAGGTTTCTTGGTTCTTGCCCAAAATCAGGATAATCATGATCAATTCTTTTCCATTGAGGAGAATCTGTCGGGTGACGCAGCTTGCCATCTTTAATATTTTCATCCTCATGCCATTTCAAGTTTTTTGCATCTTCTGAACTACGATACATGCGCCTAAATCTGGGAATTATGGGAAAATACCACAAGACCTTCTCTGGAGCCGATTCTTTCTTCTTATACCTTGAGGCATTACACTTAGGACACGTCTTTAACTTTGCATAGTCATTCCGAAATAAAATGCAATCGTTAGGACAAGCGAGTATCCTCTCATAGCTCATGCCAATAGATCGTAACATTTGTTTAGCCTCAGATGTCCGATTAGGAAGCACATTATCCTCCGGCAACATATCTTTCAATAGCATGAGTAAGTCCGTAAAGCTCTTGTTAGTCCATCCATTGCCCGATTTCAAGTTATACAACTTTAGCATCGCTGACAATCTTGTGAAGTTAGTACAACCCTCATACAACGGTTTCTCAGCATCACTTATCAACTTCTCAAACATCTTAGGACAATCACGGATATCTTCTTCAAACGCGTGTGTCATCTCCTCAAAACAGTCACCCTCAAATGTATTTGTACCCGTATCATCTGACACATATCTCCCACTATTACCCATATCACTAGATTCACCTCTCCTCTCACCATGTTTTGTCCAACAGGTATAACTTTGATCAATTCCATAGCACACTAAATGTCCTTCCAACTCAGCTACATTGACTCGTCTTGTTTAACAACAACTTAAACAAGGACATACGATTCTACTAGGGTTTTCTGCATGCCCAACTGCAAACCTAATAAAATCTTGCACTCCGTCCTTATATTCCTTCGACAAACGATTGGCAGACACCCACTTCCGATCCATATTTTCACAATCTACCATAAGTTTAGAGAGATTGATGTCTACATTCAATGAGTACGACATGCATGCATAGTGCATATGTCTACTTGATACTACAGGGTGGGGTTCCTATCCTATCCAAGATTGTAAATTTCGCATTATATTATTGTATATCTTAGATACTTATTGTTCTAAGAAAAATTTGGCAGCATTTCCCCTTGGTTCTCCAAGCACACAACTTAATTCAGTTGATTATGACCCAAATTAGGTATATACGCCCAGAGAACAAAGAGAAAATACAAACCAATGACATTCTTAGATCAAGAAGGAAATAAGACATGCAATAATATAGATTGAATGCGAAGTTAAAATCTCAGACTGTCCACTTTGGACAATTCAAGAACAACTTGTATATTGTGCCCAAAACAATATACAAATCGTTCTTGAACAGGAAACTAAGGTTAATGCATGTGTATACCGGTGCTAAAATAAACATGTCTAATGTTACAACTAAATGACTAAAAAAAGTCAGGGGAATAGCAAGTACCATAGTGAAGCCGAGCAGCTTGAAGAACAAAGAGTTGATTGACAGAGGTGCCTGAGAGAAACAACATTTTATTAGTTTCTTTATTTCTTCTGAAATCAAATACCAAATTTTAAAGGAAGTACCAAGAGGTAGTCAAGTAAGCTACCTGAGAGAGGAGGCAACCGAGCACACCAACAAGTTTGCTCCAATCGAGCAAACACCAACAATGAAACTAAAACTGAAATCAAGCAAACACGAGCACACACACATACACATCTCAGAACTCATAATTGATCACTAACCTATCAACTAAGAAGCAATGTATAACAAAGTAGACCAAATCAAATCATACTTATCTTTTCAACAAGATGCTTTTTAGGAGGTGCAAGCAAGTAGTTCGAAATGCAACCCAACTGGCCCAAGATTTCAAATCTCTGCACTGGAAATAACACATAACTACATCAGAAACATAAATCCAACCTGAGATAAGTTGAGACATAGGTCTTTGGTTCAATGCTCTTGTAAAGCATAAAAATAATAACCATTTTATACACATTATGGTTACGAAAAAAAAAGTTGAATTCGAACATGAAACAAAAGTCATTGTGTGTGCACATTACTCAACAGTACAACCAACACCACAAGGGCCAAATTCATGATTATCAACTCCAGGGAAATGACAGTGTCTGCTTCTTGGCAAATGTAAGAGATGATGGATTAAAAAAACTCAAGAACTATCCCTATGACAGTATTGAAAATGTGTCACGAGTGAGCTATGATGGATTAGACATTCCATAACAAAAAATCTTTTTACACATTGTATTTTTTTCACTGCATTACCAATTCTCTGTTCTGTACCAATGTCATTTGCTAACAAAACAAAATCTGAGCAGGGGTGTTGTCCTCATTCTTATCATTTAATTCAAATATATAAGTTGAAAATGTAAAATACAAGAATTCAACAGCCTAATAAGATAATCTATATTACTATTTTAAAAATTCAAATTTTACAGTATATAAGGAATGAAGGGGTTACAGGGAAGAGGAGGGTTTGCAGTTTACAGGGAATGATGGGTTACCTGGGAGCTTGCAGTGAAGAAGAGGGCTTTCAGAGAAAAGGTGGTTGTCGCGTTGGGTGAAGAGGTGGTTCTCCCGGTGGTTCTCGCGTTGGGCAGAGAGCAGGCCGCACGAACAATGCACTTGATGAGAGGTGGTTCTCGCGGTGGTTTGAGAATTAATGGTGTTTGCAGTGGTTCTCGCGGAGGTTAAGGTTCGAGAATGGTGGCAATGATGAGGATGAATGGTGTCTGAACTTAGGTCATGGAGGAGGGAATGAATAGTACCTGAGTGTTTTGTGTGAGCGCGCGAGGAGGAAGTATACGTTATGAAAATTTAATGCAAGGGTAAAGGAGAATAGACAGTGCTTACTCAAGGAAGCGCTGTCTTAGTGTGACCTTAGACAACACTTCCTTGAAAAAGCGCTGTCTATTCCCATACATTAGACAGCCCTTCCTTAAGAAAGCGCTGTCTATTCTCATATCAACCTTTTAACAGCGCTTCCTTCATAAAGCGCTGTCTATTCTCATTTATCTAACAGCGCTTGCTAGAAAGAAGCGCTATTGCACATTCTCCGCATCATTAAACACAACGTTTCACTAGAAAATGCTATTGAAGGTGAGCTTCCAAAGGCATAATCTGGCGTAGTGAGAGGATTGACTGTTGTGTGAATGGGTGCATGCTTTTTTGACGATAATGAATTCGGCAAAATTGACAGTGCACTGCTTGAATGCAGATTTTGTCAAGCGTTTAGGTATTGTCCACGCAACACTGGGACAAGTAAGAACAAACCAGTTCCTGTTAAGGCAATGTTCTATCTGTCGATAATTCCAAGGCTATAGAAAATGTTTGCATCAATGCAAACTGCAGGAAAAATGACGTGGCACTATGAGAACAGAAGCAGTTCAGGCGTGTTACGCCATCCTTCTGATGGCGAAGCATGGAAGCACTTTGATCGGGTACATCCAAATTTTGCTACGAATCCCCGTAATATAAGACTTGGTTTATGCTCTAATGGTTTTACCCCTTATATTCAAGTGTCGGCTACGCCGTATTCTTGTTAGCCAGTAATTGTTACCCCATATAATCTTTCTCCTAAAATGTGCATGTCGAAACCTTATATGTTTTTGACTTGTCTCATACCGAGTCCATCAAATCCGAAAGCTGGTATTGATGTTTATTTACAGCCATTGATCGATGATCTGAAGAAGTTGTGGACCGACGTGGAAACGTATAATATTACAAGGAAGTGAAATTTTACAATGAAGGCAGCTTTGATGTGGATCATTAATGACTTCCCTGCTTATGGTATGTTGTCTGGTTCGGGTACTCATGGCAAATTTGCATGTTTGCATTGCATGGAGTATACAAAGGCTTTTACTTTAAAAAACGGAGAGAAAAGTTCCTGGTTTAATTCGCATCGTAGGTTCTTACCAAGAGATCATCTATTTAGACGAAACAAGAACGCCTTCAAAAAGGGAGAAGTTGAAAGAGATGAGCCACCGCCTAGGTTTACACCATAACAGATTTGGACGAGAGTAATGGAACTGCCCAAAGTCACTGACAATGGTCGTGTGTCCAGATTACCAGGATACAGGGAGGTGCATAATTGGACAAAAAGAGGTATTTTTTGGGATCTCCCGTACTGGAAAGATAATTTATTGAGACACAATCTCAATGTCATGCACATAGAGAAAAAATTTTTTGACCACATATTCAACACAGTCATGAATGTGAGTGGCAAGACCAAATATAATAAGAAGACAAGAATGGACTTAGCTTTGTACTGTAGGCGAGCAGACTTGGAGCTAAAGCGGCATGCTAATGGAAAAATGTAAAAGCCCAAAGCCAATTATAGTTTATCTGCTGAGGAAGCAAAGTTAGTTTGTGAGTGGATAACAGAACTAAGGATGCCAAACGGCTATTCTTCGAATTTGGCAAGATGAGCCGATGTCAGCAAGGGAAGGATGTATGGGATGAAAAGCCATGATTGTCATGTATTCATGGAAACTTTACTTCCTATTGCTTTTAGTTCGTTGCCAGTCCATGTCTTGAATAAGCTTACTGAATTGAGTCAATTCTTTAAGGATTTGTGTTCTGCAACGTTAAGGGACGATGAACTGATAAGGATGGAGCAGAACATTCCAATCATTCTATGCAAGTTGGAGAGAATATTTCCCCCCGGCTTCTTTGATTGCATGGAACATCTCCCAGTTCATCTCGCATATGAAGCAAGGCTTGGTGGACCTGTTCAATATAGGTGGATGTATCCATTTGAAAGGTATATTTAAATATCATTCAATTTTAAATAGATTTGTTTCCATTTGATTTTAAATGTAATATATACAACAATCAATGTGTTATTTTATAGATTCGTAGGTGATTCAATACGAACGGTGAAAAATAAGGCTAGGGTTGAAGGATCAATTTGTGTATCTTACTTACATCGTGAGACAACTCATTTTTGTTCTCATTATTTCAACAACTTCATGTTGTCACCGAGAAATAGTAGGAGTGAAATGGAAAATGAAAATGAAAGACATCCATTAGCCTTGTCAGTCTTTTGTCAGCCAGGTCGTCATTCCGGGAAGGAGTTGACCCACTGGTTACCAGATGCAGAGAGGAAGTCAGCTCATGTCCATGTGTTGATTAATTGCACCGAAGTTAAGTCATACCTTGAGTATGTATTGCATATCTTTTTCTTTCAATTACATAAAATAATAAATACTACTCTAATAAAAATATGAATTGTCCAATTTTTACAGAGCATTCTTGTTATCTGAAAACATAAGTGAGCAAGAACAGTCTGCTCATATACATGCAGATTTTCCAGTGTGGTTTAAGCAACAAGTAAGTATATTCAAATTTTGTATTTAGGATTACATAACTTTTTTGCATCTAACATAAGGAATTTATCCATACGTAGGTTTCCCGTGAGGCACCAACTCCTCTCAATAGGCACTTATCGAACTTATCTGACGGTCCTTCTTCATGTGTGAAAGAATGGCACACATTTTTCGTGAACGGGTACAAATTTCAAACTCATTCATGGACGGAGGGTAAAAAAACAATTAACAGCGGGGTTTATGTGAAGGGCATCATAAAAGGGGTGAAGATGATTTCTACGGAGTAATCCAACATATATATGAACTGGCGTATACTACTTTAGACTATACTAAAAGAATAGTTCTATTTTATTATAATTGGTTTGATCCATCCATTAGAGGCACAAAATTAAATCCCAAATATAATACGGTGGAAATCCTCATGGGTAGCAAATATCATAACTTTGATCCGTTTATCCTAGCACAGAATGTGAGACAAGTGTGTTATGTCCCGTACCTAGCAACCCGAAAGGACAAACGAGGTGGGTGTGTCATCATCAAGACGAAACCAAGGGGTCGCATTGAAGCTGATGATCAGCAGGAAGATGTGCCTTATCAAGTGGATGAAATGTCCCATGTAAATGAAGACATTGAAGTTGAGTGTATTGTTGGTTTATGGGACTTGGAAGCTGCTGGTGAAGAAGTGGATACTGACAACTTGTCATCCGTTCAGGAGCATTTGGATGAAGAAGACGAAGTCATTGATTCAAGAGAAGAAAATGTTGAAATTAGATCTGAAGATGATGGAGACTTTTTGTCAAATTCTGAACAAAACCTAAGATCATGTAACCTTTATAATTAGATTATATAACTTGTCAAAACTATGAATGGAACTTAGATAATTATTGTTCTATCTTAGATGATTATTCGTAATTATTTTATTATCTTATTATTTTATTATTTCATCTTTACATTAAAATGCTCTATAGACACATGGCATCCGGAGGACGTGATCTACCGCCACCCATACCACCCACAGGTGGTAAGGGTAAGGGTGTCGACACTGCTCCTGGTTCGACTCGTTGTCGGACCAGGGCACCTCGCATTGTTACTCGTGACGTTGCAAACGGTTTCGTGTCTATCCCTTCAACATCTGTCCCTGCGGTGTCTGCACTCCCATCATGCCCGCCTGCACCTACACAGAGACCACATACACCACGGGCAGCACCGCCTCCACCGGCTGCACCTACTCCACCGGTTTTACCTACGCCATTCAAGCATCTGGGATCGATATGATTCCCACCCCGAGGTTTGAGACACATACACATCGGGGCACTTCTAGTTCAGATGGTGTGGGTGCATTGTCACCTGGTCATCAGGTTATGGAGCAGGAGCATGAGTATAGTCCAGGGTATACACCCTCACCTTCAGAAGCGGATGCGGAGGAGGAGGAGGAGGAGGGGGAGGTTGAGGTCATGGTCGATGGTTGACCTATCATCAGGCCATCTGGTAAAGGGTAAGAATTAATAAAATAAATTTATTCAATTTTAATTATATGTTTTTAATTGATATTGATTCACATGCTTTTATTGTTAAGGTTACTTCCTTCGAATATAGCTTCGAAGAACATCATAGCTGTTATTGAGTCGATGTTCCATTATCCTTAGTTCGAGTAAATACCCAATTTGATCCCTGAAATTGTAGGGTCGTATCAACTTAGTCCCTCACATTATCAATATTCCAAAATGATCCTTGAAATTCAAAAATGTAGCAAATGCATCCCTGACATTATTCACTTAGTTTCAAATGCATCCCTAACATTACCAACTTAATGTCATTATAGTCCATGCAAATACTAACGGAAGGACGAATCTGATTAACTTTATGCAATTCCAGGGATCATTTTGAAATATTGATAATGTTGGGGACTAAGTTGATACGACCCTACAATTTCGGGGATCAAATTGGGTATTTACTCTCCTTAGTTCACATAGGGACAGCTCGATGACAATGAGAGGCGGACTTTCTTTGACGCTTATAGAGTAAGTTGTAATTTTCAATTTACTTAGTATGTTTTGGCTTATTATTTCATATAAATTATTAATATAATAAATTATTATTTATGTATTTCTAATGCAGACAAAAGTTGCTTGGAGAGCCGAGCATGAAGCATTGGTCGAGAGGAACTTTCATATGAAGGCCTCTTATAACCGATCCGATATACTCAGGGAAGCTCGCTTGAGGGGTGAGCGACCCTCATGGATGGGAGATGCAATCTGGGATGCCGTATGCCCCCATTGGGTTAATGCTGATTTCCATAAAAAATCAGCCCAAGCAAAGAAAAATGGGGCATCAGAGAAGGGTGGGAGCCTGCACATAGGAGGTTCCATCTGCCAGGCGGAGTGCTTTGAGCATCTGGTACATTCATTCATATTTAATACATATGTTATTCGTATTTTTTTTAAATTATTGTTTACTTATAATTTATGTTTGTGTACGTACCGATTAGAAATAGAAGGGGACTAGTGCCGATTAATAAGCTCCACCGCCACACCCATACTAGGAAGGGTACTGGCGAGTATGTAGATGAGCGCTCTAGGCGCACTCAGGTAATGCCTCATTTATTAATAGTTTTGAAATGCATGGTTTTATTATATATAGTCTTCATTAATTTGTTTGATTATTCATAACTGGAGGAGTTCGAGGAGAAGATGTCTCAGGCAATAGCATCTTCCTCCACCCCACTTGAGCTCGAGGAGCAGTAGCGGCTTGCACTGTGTGTTTGGGCTGAGGTTGTTGGCGGCAAGAAGAAAAGTTGTCTTTATGGTGCAGGTGACCTTTCCGGTAACTATCGAAAAGAGTCTTCGAGCTTGGATATCAGCGCCATAGCATCCACAGGAGCTAGTCGCCACGTTGATCAGGAGATTGCTGAGCTGAGGCGGAGACTGGCTAAGTCCGAACATCGTGTCGAGGAGTGTGAGCGGCTTGCCGAGGAGCGTGAGCTTCGGATGGAGCAGATGCTACTGAGCATACAACAAATGCACCAACAGCCCCCTCGGCAGCAGCCCCCCATCCAGATCAGCCGACCAGACGCACCAGGGCCGACGATGAGAAGGAGGACTCTTTCGATGATCTTATCCTGTCTCCTCATCATTATGATAAGGATTATTAGATTTTTATATTAGTTTTTTTATTTATATTTCTATGTATTATAAGAACATTATTGTTTGGATATAATTTTAAATTTTTTAATTTTATTTTTAATTTTATTTTGCACTATTTGTTTAATTAATATTTATAAATAATTAATAACAAATAAAAATATTTAATAAATATAAAATATAATTAATTAATTAATCGATTAAAATTTAAATTAAAAAAAATTTATATACACCGACGGTCTGGCTGTCGGTAATGACTATCAACACATTACCGACGGTCTAGCCGTTGGTAACAATTACCGACAAGCCTCTTTCCGACGGATTTTGATAATTGATAACAAAAACCGTTGGAAATGTGCTAGAACCGATGGTTTTTGGTGATTAGCCGTCGGTAATGAGTTGTTTTCTTGTAGTGGACTAATTTGACCCACAGTTTATATTCTTGAGGACCAAATCAGTATGTCCATTTGTCAGGGACCAAAATATCACCGTGTTTTTTTGTTAAGGACCAATTTTGGCCTTTACTCTTTTAATAAAAAACTAAACAACTGCAAAGTCGTAATTTTGAATCACATTAACTTGCACTTTTTAAAATAAAGGTAGTTATAATGTAAAAATAGTAAAGGTAGTTAGAAAGTCGTATCTCATAGTCACGTCTCCAAGTTTTTGATAAAGAAAAGAAAGGAAAAAGGGATAACGTGATTGGGATATACGACACCATGATATACAAAAATACCCCCATTTTTTTCCTTTGAGAAGCCCCTCCCTCTATTCACGACTTCCTTGGCTGTCGAGAGGAATGCCACCGACTTTTGGGTGAGGTTCCTCCATCTAATCAAATGAAAGGACAAGCCATAAAACTCAAGTGGTTGCAAGAGATATTTGCCACTCCCCCTCATGATGCAACAGAAGAACAGCTACAAGCCTATTGTAGAGCGTACATTTTACGCTTCATCGGGGGGTCATGATGCCAGACAAATTTGGTAATAGAGTTCACCTTATGTATCTTCCACTGTTGGAAGATCTTCAGCATGCTGGACACTATATCTGGGGTTCAACATGTTTGGTAAATCTGTATAGGGAAATGTGTCGTGCATCTGCATCGGCTTATTCATGCATATTGTTGCTACCATCTTGGGTATGGTACCGCATGCCGTTTCTTACACCATGGTACGACCGCGAACCATCATTTCCACTAGCACGACGGAATGTATAGAATGTTCACAGTCAGTCAAATTCCCTTACATATCTGCTTATTATACTGACCTTAAGATGTATTTTACTAGATGGAGTCGCGAGAGACTGCAGTACATCGGAACTCCGCGGGTGACATTATGTGGTACAGATTGAGGATCGGTCACATGGAAAGTAACCAGTTTAAGTGGTTGTCATATAGAGAACTTCAATACTACCTACCACGACAAGCATATCGAGAATCCAGATTGTGAACTTCCTATACCGCTTTGATATGTTTCCAGATTGTAGAATGACATCAAACGGACAGAATGAAGCTACAGTTTGGCCTTTGTCAGAAAATACCGGGTGAACCTCAAAATATGGATGACATGCATGCATATTGGATCCAATTTTGAAAAGAAAAACATGCATACTGGATCCAGTTTTGGAAGGAACATCGAGATCACATCATAGAGGGGAACCGATACCGGGTTATGTGTCTTACACAGAGCAATATATTATGTGGTTTAGGCAGAACTCAAGACCGTACCTGTCTATTCCGCAACAATTGCAAGACCCACGAGGTGATGTTCAACACCTTCCGGATGTTGGACCCAGTATGCCCACCTAATAGCGTGCACAACGTAATGCACGTCGCCAACCCAGCCTCCTAGTTGCCATGGAAAATGATGACCCCCTACCACCTCGACACTCATTTGCTTACACCTCTACACAACAAGAGGCTTCCCCACACTTTGACCAAGGTCGATACTCTTTCGCATCCAGCGAAGAAGATTTTTTGAGCAATCTGTTTGGCGCAGACTTTAGAACGTCACAGTCGGCTGCCGTATACATGCAAAGTAATACCCATTTGGCGTTACATCATTCCCAAACCATGCGACTGCTAGTTCTTCAACACCTCCCACAAATCTTAATCTCAACGAGGCTCTACAACAACTAAAGCAACCCGCTGCACCTAATGAAGAACAGTCAGATCGACGCCGTTCACGCTGTAACCGACGACCTTCACAGTGTAGCATTGGACACCATTTAGGAGATTAATTTTTGTGTATTTTTCATTATTGTATTTTTTTTAAATTAATTTGCCTTTTTTTTCATAAGTAATGATATATTAAAAATTTAAAGCTTTTTAGTACTAAATTTTAATTAATGTTTTTAATAATATTATTGATTATTATTATCATCCAAGTAACATCCAACACAATTAATTACACATTTTTAAATCCCAAACCATTAACTTTAATTAAAATTAAAAAAAACAATAAAAAACCCTAAAACCATTAATTTTAATTAAAATTCGAAAAAAAAAAATTAAAGCCCCTAAGAGAAGTCGGGTTGGCCAAACCCGACTCCTTAACTACACTTTTAGAAGAAAAAAATGTAGAAGTTGGATTGGCCAAACCCGACTTCTATACTACATTAAAATAAAAAAATAAAACCGTACTTGTTAAGAAGTTGTGAATAGAGGGGGAGACTTCTAAAAGGGAAAAAAATTGGGGTATTTATTTATAATGTAGAAAAGGGAATATTTGGGGATTTTTTTTTTTTTTGGGTTATTGAAATAAAAAAAAATCCTGCTCCGACACTAGATTGGTATGGAGTAAGCTTAGTGTCTCTTTGGAAGTGCAAACTCCAATCAAAATATTGTAGGACGGCAAAAAATAGGTCAGCCTTATAGTTATGGGGTATATATAGCCCTTCCAGCAACTAATCTGCATCTTTCAAATATATAGTTTATTATATCATTAACAAATAAGTGGCCAACTCCATTTGTATGCGTCCTTGACAAGGAATATTGGTTTCCCAATAATGACGGTAACAATAACGAAGAAACAAAGCCAATATATAATTATGAAGAATCCCCAAGAAGATGAATTAGTATTAATTAGAATTAGTATTAATTAGAATTATTAAATTAATCGCATGTATTTACCTAATAGTTTAAACTTTTTGAAGAATTGATTTATGACATAATATCTGAATGACTAAATAGCCAAGAATTTGATTCTTATGATTAAATTTGAGCTCAAGATTTTCACCCAAAAAAAATTTAGCTCAAGATACCATGTTACATTCGTCCACACCAAGGTTTTAAGTCACGGAATGCTACCATATTACATTGCTAGACATCCGCTTTTATAATTTTAAGTCAAAGGACTTTTGAGTGAGGAGGTGTTAAAGATATAAAATTATTTGCATGTCTCTAATAACAACTTAGGCTTTAATTAAGAGAATTAACTCATGACAATTGGATGGAAAAAAATTAAGAGAAAGAAAAATTCAGTTGTGGTCATTGAAGCGAAGCAAGAAGTAAGCACTGTACTGGGCAAAAAAGTGCATCGATGAGCTCAATTGTCTTCATAAGCAAAATGGTGCATGAGAGTCAATTTGATGCCAAATCCAAAATGCTAGAAGACGAAGTTCCATACTACGAATCACTGGCAACATTGTATAAAAAAGCTCTTCTTCGCCCCATAATAAATGACTCTTTCCCACATCGATTTCTCTGCCATTTTCAGTCTCTTCCTCTAGTAGTCCCTCTCATAAGCACCCAAGATACCAGAATACGAGAAGCCTTTGTTCTCTTCTTTGGGTAGCAACATACCACCAACAGATAAATCAAAGCTCGGACTATAAAAGGAACAAAAAGTTTATCAATTAATTTTCATCCCATTGAGTTCAAACAAATTCAACTTTTTTTTCTGTGTTGGCCTCTTCAGTGATGCGTACACACTTTTGCTAGAAGGAGACAAAAAGGTAATTATAAAAAGCTGATGGCAAGATTTGTAAAAACACACCATGTGTTTGGTTTAACGTTTGCAAAACTGAGTTTTGATGAATTGAGTTTTGTAAATTGAGTTTTGATTAAAAGTGAGTTGGTAGTAATTGATTTATGTTTGAATACTTTATTGTTAAAAGTAGTTTTGGTAGAATGAATGGTATTTGGATTGTACCATTCAAACTGACTTTTGAATATTTAGTTACCAAAATGTCCTTCAACTTTTAAATGAATATGAAAATTAATTAATTTTTAAGGGTAGTATGATAAAATTAATAATTGAAAAACTCAAATTAAGTTTTGGCAAACGCAAAAGCAACAAATTCTTCCTTTCACCCAAACTCACGTTTGACCCCAAAATTAATTCTTTCCATTATAAATCAAACCTCATAAAAAAATTGCAAAAATAAATTTGAAATCACTGATCCACGTTTATCAATTTGAAACTGCAATCCAAACATGAACACAATAGTTTACCCGGACTGAAGTCCACCTAACATTCAAATATTTGAAACTATTGTGTTGTATCGTTGTTTCACTTAATATTAATAATAATAATAATATTATTATTATTACTTCTTTTTGACAAGATTATTATTACTTCTGGAACACCACGTTTGAAGAACCCCATTTTACTACGAAAAGTATAGCTCAACTTAAGATTACCATATTAAAGTTATTGATTGTCTACATCTTATTCTTTTTCTCCTCGCTGACAAAATTCAGTTGTCTAATATACTCCTAGAATGACAATGAATAATGTTTTTTTCTTTCTTTCTTTAGGGTATTTTTCATTACTAAACAAGATAGCAAGTTCATTAATTGTTTAATCATTATTACAATTAATGATGATAGTCTATTATTATTATTTTTTATTTGTTTAGTTTAAAGGAAGGCTCATAATCGACCTTACAATAAAAAAAAAAAAAAAATAGGAAATGTGAAAATTGACGGAATCCATTGCACGGATTTGGATTCGTGCACTTACAATATCATATCCTCCTGCTGTTAAGGGAAGTGACTCAAGGGAATGATGATAGTCTATTATTAAAATCATGTGCATATAATATCAACGGCTACACCACCAATAATATTTCAAGATAAAAGATGCTCCGGAACAATAATTTAATTGATTATATGTATTGATATATATGATCCATATTCTTAAAAAATATATGACCGAAGATTAGAAGGATTTGTTTGGTTTTTAAATTTTAGTGGAAGCAAAAGTTAAAAACCGCTCCCCAATGCATTTTTTTATCAAAGCAAACAATTGTTGCTTCAGTGAAAAACAGGTTGAAAGTATATTGAAAAGTATTTTTTTCGTTCGTTTCAACGAAACATACTCCTAAATTTCCATTCGTTTTAGGTCAATTATTATAGTTGGTCCCTAAAAATGTGAGACGCTTTTAGTTCAGTCCTTGAAAGCAATTAAATTATAAAAAAATCTCTCAGTGTTAATTTTATTAGTCAAGTTAGTCACTCAATGTTAATTTTGTTATTTAAGTTGGTCCTGGAGTAGGGTGATGATAATGACTAATTTGACTAATGAAATTAACATTAAGGGACTTTTTTTATAATTTAACCGATTTCAGGGACTGAACTGACAACGCTTCATATTTTCATGAACGAAAATGATGATTTACTATATTCAGTCATATTTTTTGATATATTACAATTGTATCATTTGATATTGCAATCCGAGCGACCAATTATTATTAAATATTTGACCATATTTATTATATATTTAAGACAGAGAAAAATAGAAATCTTATATTACCCCGGCAATGAACATAGGAAAGAAAGAATCCATACAAGACTTGAAATAAAAGGAACAGAGTTATTATAATATTAAAAGTTAAACTTCCTTTAATTTCCTTGTAAACTTTTTTTTTGGTGAACTCTTTAATTTCCCTGTATACTAAAAAAATAAAAATAAAAACACTCTCTCGCCTTGAGGCGTGTTATGATAAATCAACATGCAAGCAATTGGAATATTAGAAACCTGTAATAGCTGTTAAATCTACTGCTTCTATATAATAAACTGAGAGAAAATTTATCAGAATAAAAAATTAAATCGGATCCAAAACTAACACAGGTTAGCATCTATATGTTGTTTTTTTTTTATAACAATCTATAAGTTGCTTTTATGAAACAAAACAATTCGTCTCACTTGAAGAGGGTTGAAAAAAGTGAATTCTGACTTATCTTTTTCCCTTTCATATTTCTTCAGCCAAAGTCGGAAAGAAAAAAAAAAGTAAAGAACTATTTATTAAGACCATGATGTCGCAATTCGCAGAGAAATTAATGGACCATCCTACTGGTGTGAGGTGTCTGTGAGCAAATGAATATTTTCTATTTATGTCCATGAAAACCAACGGATAAGATTTTGTGATAGAAGTAATCAGAATCCAAATTAGATCCTTTTTTTTTAATTATTATCATTATTATTTAATAAGAGAAGAATAGAGATATGATAAATGTTGAACTAACAATCCCCAATTTGCTGAGGAAGTAAAAGGAAACATGTGAGAGAATGAATCAATAAGGATAAAAAGTTGCCAATTTCAGCTTAAGAATCATCATCCAGAATGCTTTGCAGACCGTGCACTGTAAAGGAAGATTATCTATTACCGCTTATGATCAACCAAACTCTTTTCTTTGACAGTAGTGAGGGAAGCAAAGTATTATTATTTCTGCATTTGGGAAAAGAAGGGAAAATAATTGCTTTTATATTGTTATAGTCAGGTACAGCTGAAAAGGCAATAATCCCTACTTTTCTTATTACACATATCTGCCAGTCTTTTGCAGCTTCCCCTTCTCATCTTTCAGAAAAATAAAAGACAAAATAAAAGGGTCCAAGTAGCACAGTACTACTATTTACAGAGATTTTATGCAGCAATTAAAAAAAATCCTCACCACAAGATTCACTCTATTATTGAATTTCTCTCAGATGCTTCCATAGACTAGCATAATCTTGATAATGATCATCTGTTTTCTGGACCCTTCATGGATTAAAAAAAAAGTATTTAATTGGTATGTACTTCAGCGTATAATATTTTTACACTGTCAACCAATTATAAATTAACACATCAACTAAAATGTTTGATTTTTATCTAAGTTACTTTAAAAGTCACTCATACAATGAATTCTAATTGGTTGACAATGTAAAAAACTTTACACTGACGGGACATAACAATTAAACTCAAAAATAAAACTCCTATATAATTGATATTACCAAAATACCCCCGTTTTCCCTCAAATTCTACAATAAGGAGACATATTACTAGGTAGAAAATGATGAGAAAAACGAAGGTATTTTGGACGAGCTTCAACCAAAATATATAAAAACTACAAATAAAAACAAGACACTGAAAAGACAGAATAATTTAAGAGGGAAAAAAAATTGGAGAGGTAATTCTACTTATTAATTGTGGAGAGGATCTGGGCAACTTGGCACCCTTCTTTTGCTTTCATCAAATCCCTTTTGGGTGGTTCTGTTGCTATGACCAAAAGTCCTTCCACTGAAGTACTTATACAATAGATCTTCCTTACCCTTCTTATCCACAATGCCATTGCTGAATTTCACTTTTGCCACTGCATTTGATGGGAACACACGTATGGCACCAACCTGGCATGAGTGGAAGCAGACCCACATCTGCAACACCGTGACAACCAAAAGCACAACCACAGATAGGTAGAGGATTTTACTGTTGCTGGCGAACCACATGGCAGGAGAAACATAAACTTTGAGCCTCTTTGTTTCTTGATGCCAACACTCACAAAAACAAACACAAAAATACTCGTTGAAGTTACCGGATGGAAAAATGGCTCCAGTTCAGTACTACAGGGCGTTGAAAATTAAGGAGAAAAGAACAAAGTGGGAAAGTTGGAGTTTGATTTTGTAGACAGAATGGTGTGTTGTGTCTATGTCTGTGTGTGTGTGTTGTGTGTTTGGGATTTTCATATAAGAGAGTAAGAGTGTGAGTTTGAGAGAGCAAAAAACAAAGAGAGTCAATTGACGGCTAGTAGAGATGGAGCCTCGTGGTATTGGTCATGGCCACCCCATACTGGCCCACGTGAAACAAAACCAGCACTGCACGGTAATAACATTACCAGCATCTCTTAAGAATTCATGCATTTGAATGATCCCTCAAAAATCGGCTTATGAGGGGGTGATTTATCCAGTTATATAAGCAATGGTCAGACCCCTTAATCATCCGATGTGGGACTCGCAACACGTCCCCTCGAGTCTGGGCTCGTTACCACAAGCGAGGGCTAGTGGCACTATCCACACCACCGGACAGAACGTGGCTCTGATACCATGTTAAGAATTCAGCATCTGAATGGTCTCCTCAAAGACCGGCTTATAAGGGGGTAGTCTACCCAGCTATGTAAGCAATGGCCAGGCTCGTTAACCACCCGATGTGGAACTCACAAGAACATCATTCTTATTATTTCAACGTACATATGTTATCCAACCCGCACATATATATATATATATATATATATATATATATATATATATATATATATATATATATATATATATATATATATATATATAACACCCATTAAAACTTACAACTCTTACGCTTCTCATCCATTAAAATGATGTAAATCTGATGGTATCAAATTACTCACTAAAACACTCACGTAACCCTTTCTCCTCCTCCCCTTCACTCCACCTCATTGAGTTCCAACTCGTTGAGTCTTATCGAGCCGTCCCTGCTCCACTCTGGCACGCTCTCCTCAAATCCCTTTGTTCCTCTTCTTCCTCCATTGGTTTCGCTTGCATCGTTGTTTCATGTCTTCAGAAACACAACCTTTGCTTCTCCTACGAGTTGCTCTATTCCACTATCAACAACCTTATCATTTCATTGTTCTATTTCTCATTGCATCCTCCAAGCTCCTTTTCCGTACCAATCTCTTTATAGCTCTCCTCCTTGTCTTCCTCTTCACTTTCAACTATCCTCCCCTCTCCTCCGACGACCACCACCTTCACACCCGCACCAACTTCCTCTCCCCCTCCTTCGATGGCGTCGCTACCAGGGAGAAACAAGTTTGTCACTCCTCCACCCCACATCGTCCCAATGGCATGTCGGTGCTTGTCACTGGCGTCGCTGGCTTCATCGGAACTCATTGCTCCCTCACCTTTAAAAAACGTAGCGACGGTGTCGGTGGCCTTGCTTGCTTTCCCTTATCTCAATAATAATTTTTGCTTGTTATCCGCACTCCGCAAATAGGAGCCCACAGCTACTATTTGTTACTGTTAAAGTCACAAAATTTCTATTTCGTTTCTTCTTTAAATTTACCCGTTTACCAGTCCATACATGATGGTGGCGCAGTAAAGTAACTAGTATTTATCCAACTTAAGTAACTTTTATCAATTAGATTGTGGTTAGAGAGAACATGTTGGAGGCGCTCTAGCTACAGAAGCTCTCGGAGAGGTCAGTCACCCTCTTTTCACCATTGCAAAGAACCTGTTGCTGGAGAACATGTTGCAAAGAACCTTTTAAGAAGAAAATTAAGGCAAACATGATCTATGTTTTACAAAGAACCTTCCCACCACCCGATCCGGATTCACTGCAGTAGCAAATTCACGCATTTATCGCAGTTGTGCAATCTATGACCATTAGATTTACTTGTCTCACACTCTCAATCCTTGATTTGTTTTGTCCAAAAAAATAACAAAAAATACAAGTGGAGAGAGATAGAGATAGCTACTGCAGGGAATCCTAATCCCCCACCACCTCTATGTTCTTTTCTCGTGGGGCGAACCTAAGAATCGGAAGAAAGAGTATTGAGTTGAATGACAAAGAGGGAAGTTCGTGTTTTTTTTATCTTCACATGACTTAATCATGTTAAAAAATCAGAGCCATCAGATTTTCTTTATTTCAATGGCTAAGATGTAGTGTAAGAGTTGTAAGTTTTTGCGACCGACTAACTACTGGCGACTGAAGAAAGCCTTTTACAAAAACCCTAGTCGCACATTGCGTTGTGATCGATTTACACACTTGGTCGCAATGTTGCGACCGAATAACTAGTCGCAAAATGTTGATAATACGATCGCTGGTACAGGGTTGCCTTGTTGCTTGGGGACCAATGTTGCGACTGAATAATCGGTCGCAAGACCGGTTGCAATAGCATAATATTGTATAACTATTGCGATTGATATGGCCGTGGCAAGTTCGGTCGCAACAGAATTAATTATTTTTTTAAAATTATTAAATTTAAAATTTATTTATTATTATATTTAAATTAATTATTATTATTTTATTTATTATTAATAGCACTAATTTCAAATATTGCATATATATATAAAATTCCATTGCAAAATAAAGAGAAACAAAACAAATATTCTATCAACTCATACATAATGTATATAGATGGAAATAAAAATACAAAGAAAATAAAATCATGGAGGTGGGAAGTGGTCTTGTAGGGTCTCGATGTCGTCCCCGTCATCGGCCAAAAAGTCATCCACATTGTTAGCTATGGCATCCTCTGCAGCAGGCGGTGGTGGTGGAGGTGGTGGCCTAACAAGCAATAGGAGACTGAAGTTGGAAGTGCTGGAAGATGTATCATGTATGGCTCGTCGGCTCATCAACCTTCGCCTGCAACTCCCTCTCTTTAGCAATTTGCTGGGCCCGTGCGACATTCTGTGCGGTGAGCTCCTAATTCAGTCGTGTCATAGTCTCCCACGTCTCGTGTATCTCCTCTGGAGGAACGCTAGACCCGTCCTCGTGTGTAGCCTGGACGGACGACGAGGCTATATAATGATCACCCAACTGCCCAAGCTCATAAACATGCCCCTTCTTATTTTTACCTCCAACAGTCTCCAAATATATGACGTTATCGTCGACGGAGATTGGAGGCTCCTGCTCCTGACTAGAAGCAGTACCCTCTTGTGAGGCATGTGCCTCAGCTTCATCTAAGCCCTCATGATATGTATCCTACAAATTAAATATAAATAAAGTTGCAAGTAATATTACAAAATAAAGTAATATTGTAAGTAATATTAACGGTGTATACTTACATGGATCTCACGGGACTTATCGTTTACCCACTCTCCGCCCTTCAAATTTTTTGTCTTTTTTAGCATCTCGATGGTAGTCGGGCATCGACCCTTCTCCTTAGACTAAATATATTAAAATAATCATTAAATGTGAGTAATAACAATTAAGTAACTGCATAAGTTAAAATAAATTAAAATAAACTAAAATAAACTTACCATCTTATCAAAATGCTCTCTAACAGAGACAAAGCCTCCTGTGTAGGATGATGAGCCACTCTCTACAATACGATTTCGCCGATCGAGGGCGCTCTTCTCATGGAAGGCCCCAGAGGCAAAATAAGTCTCTAGTTGCTTTGTGATATGAGCTGCAATCCAAGTCCCCTTAGACTTGCCATCTCGAATCTTGTTCATTGCACTTTTTATGATACACATGCCCATGTGGGCAAAGCCCTTCTTGATCTCCGCCTCGTGTTGGGGGTCCCATGTAAACTTTGAGATAACCCCACTTACGTAGGATAATCCTATTAGTCGTAAACTTATATTATCAACTTTACCTTAACCGTATTATAACATTAGCGCATTATTGAAGAAGCGTAGCGAAAGAAAACACGATAAACATACAAGCGCATACAGAAAGGCATCAAAGGAATCATCAGAGTAAACACAAATAAAGATAAACTATATACATAAACATGCGTAATTGTAGCCCCATCAGTAGGGCGCTGTGATACTGTACATATACATGCCAACTATACATAAAAACTGAAAAGTATGAAACATATACATCAAAAGAAAGAAAAGAGCTCTCAGAGCTCACCAGCACTACTGCCCACCCATCACTCAAAAATTGCATGAAAAGTACTCAGCTCGCATCCTAGACGCACTGGCAGGCTCCCACCAATAGTGGTGTAGATGCCCGGAACTACCCTGACCTTCCCCGTGAGTATGCCGATAAACCACCAACAGCTCGTACTCGGAAGAAGACCTGGACACCACCACCCTACGCCTTCGGTAGGTCCACAAATACTGCTCGGTCCTCCTCCCCTATCCTCGCAGCACAAACCCTCTACGGCTGGAAGCATGCGAAGTCGTTGGTGCTGCCATATAGTTCCTCTCGTGGCGTCTCGGCGGCTGCCACAACCGGGTGAACTGTAGGAATTGAGTAACTCTGTAAGGCCCCAAAAATATCAACGCGATGTGAAGCTTCTCCTCGAAACAGCAAGCCCACCGGCCCTTTGTAGACCAGGAACGTTGAAGGGTTCACATGCCACCCCCTATCATCGTGGTATATGATCTCTATCTCCCCCAGCACCGGCATCCTCGGTTCCACCGTAATGAAAGGGTGCGTCCTCAGTTCCATCTCCAAAAGCTGAAGGCTCGTCGTCTTCACACGACCGTAGCACCGAAAACAAGCAAACAAAGAAAAGACAGGGAGAAAAGAATACGGTGCCAAACAGATCGATACGACAACAGTAGAATAGTAAACAAGTAACATGTATAGCAGGTATGGCACATATAACAGATATCTCACAACAGCCAAACATCGCTCGAGTCAACATATGCAACAAGCATCCATCTCAATAAATCTCTCCCTCAGATCAATCCTCTAGACCGGGATACTAATCCCATGTAGCATGTCGGTCGAATCTATCAACACAAGGTTCCACACCGGGACCAAGGTGTCTTGGCCGCCTCAGAACGTTAGCCTGGAACGTGGAAAGCTCAAGGATTAGTCGGGGCAAACCGGATTAGATCGGGCATCAAGACACAATGGGAGCAACCTCATCCGTCATTGTAGATTATTCCCGAGACCAGCAACATCCCCAAGGTCACTCAGTTGACCGCCCCATCCACTCTCAGTACCCGCACTCAGGTACAACTAACCTCGCATGACGTTGGCAGCCCATACTACCTATCATACGACCTCACCACTTGGCAACTATGATATGCAGCAAACAACCTCAACGAGATGATACCGGATCCTCACGCCTAAACGCTCAACAGCAGATCAACATGCGATGCCACACATCATCATGAGCCACAGCTCCAGCCTAACCAGCACATCACATCACAACAATAGATCCATCCATGTGAACACCTCATTTTGACCGGATAATCATAAAAAAGTCTTTTTTTATAGAAATCCAAAAAAAAAAAATAATAAAAAAATAATAAAAAAATAATAAAAAATAAAAATAAAAATAAAAATAAAAATAAAAATAAATAAAAATAAAAATAAAATAAAAATAAAAATAAATAAAAATAAAAATAAAAATAAAAAAAATAAAAAAAATAAAAAAAATAAAAATAAAAATAAAAGAAAAAATGTCTTTGGGCCAATAAACCAAGTTTCAGCCCATAACCCGTCTATCTCCTCCATAACCTGTCTACCTCCATGACCTGTCTATCTCCTCCATAACCCGTCTATCTCCTCCCATAACCCGTCTCTCCTCCCTCTCAAGAAAAAAACCCTAGCCGCAGCCCTCTCTCTCTTTCCCCCATTCTTTCCTTTTTCTCTCACCCACCAGAAACACTTTCCCCTTCACCCTAAGAAGACCTAGCCGCCCCCTATCTCTTCTCTCCCTTCTCTCAGCCGCATCATCTTCTTCCCTAGCGTTAATCTCTCCATATCACCATTCTTTCCTTTCTCAGCCACATACCAACTCCCCTATCTCCAAAATTTCGTGATTCTGGAACATTCACCATTTATTGCTAGGTTGACGCATGGGACGCGCGATTTCGGGCCGCAAGAGGAGGGAGATCGTGATTCAGCTTCCATTCTTGTGTCATTGACGACGTTTAAGGAAGGTAATTATCAGTTCTTTCCATTTTCATCATAAAATCAAGAAATTAATTGGAATTTTGGGGGATTGGCAGAGGAACGAAGAAGGTGGCTAGAGTTCTATAAAGAGCAAAAGGCAGAGACACCGAAGAGGGGGGGACTGAAAGCAAAGACCCATACTGTCATACACAAATTCAAACGAAAAAGAGGAAATATGAACTAACGCAGAAGGCCGTAACGCACTGGCAAGACAAGCTCAATCATATACAGAAAAATACCCCCACAGACAACCAAAAGGGTCAACGAAGGAGGAGAAGAACCAAAGAACGCAAAGAGCATTGGAAGAGAGATACTCAGAGCAGTACAGGAAGCCATACACATAGAAGAAATTCACACTGCCAAACCAGAAGAACTCAAAACAGGGGAAGGTGTTATTGCTGAGTTGTCAACGAGTTCGAAGTAGAGATAGCAGCAAGAGGAAAATAATTGGTCACGTTGCTCTAATTTCTACTTCATGTACCCTTGCAAGTTCTGTCTTGGATTTATTATTGCACAGATAAATACTTTCAAGAGGAGTTTAAGAAAAGATGGTCTAAATGCTATTATCACAAGGTTGTCTTCTTGGCCCCAAGATGTATGTGTTTAGGGTCTGATACAATTGCAAAATGCAATTTCACCTATGAAAAAAAGTGTTTATGCACGTACTAGTGCGTTCTCCAGTAAGTTTTTCTTTTTTTCTTTGTTATATATTTTTGGGATTCCTTAACATGCTAAAAAAAAAAACAAAACAACATAAGTGTACATACATGCTAACTAATTTATCTAGTCTTGCCATTGATTCTTTTTTGGGTAAAATAAATATGTTGAAATCTTTTAAACATTTGCACAATTAATTTGGGTAACCGTTTTTTTAACGGGTACATTAGGGGTGTTGTGGGGTTAATTCTCTACCCTTCTCTATGTACAATCGACTCCCGAATTCGACTTGGTTCCAAAGACCATCTTATTTTAAAGGTTTTCCAATTTTTCCTTAAATTAAATAAAATTGGTGGCGACTCTACATGTTTTTAATCAAATCTCTTTTTTTCGTCGTCCTCCTTCGCGCTCTCGGTCGCGACAATCCACAGTATCAACTCGCTCATATAAGGCTCACAACCATTCAACAAATTAACTTAGGCACACCACCATAGTATCATAACAACAAATGCAACAACAATAGCAGCAACAATAATACAACATGCATAGCATATAATAAACCAAGTAGGCATATAGGCACATAGATAGATAGCAATCATCACAATTAGAAACATAGCAGTCATGCAAAGCCTTTCATCCTCGATCAACAGTTATCTAACAGAGGGTTTAAACTTAGCGGTGATAGCCTAAAGTAAACTAAACCTACGGTTTAGGTACTTAAATGGGGCTCAACCTCTAGTAGGTTTTAGGCCTCCCTACACACAGCAAAAATAATAACTATGCTACTCTTACCTTCTCGACGACAGCAGTACTCTCTCTCCCCACCTAAAACGATGGCCCGAATCTCAACGCGATCTTCCCGGCACCTCTTGCACGCAACCACCACCAGCAAGAACAGCCACGAACCTCCTCGATGCAGCCGCGGTTCCTCCTCCTAATCGCACATTCACAAACACAAACTTTGCCCTAATCACGAGCACAACACGTATGCAATAGTGTTATCCCTAAGACAACCTCAAAACTAAAGAGAAAAGGTAGAAACTCGAAGACACACGAAGAAAACGAAGAACACGTGTTAGGAATTCGAGTTTAATTTTGTCGAATCGAGAAATCGTTCGGACGAATTCGTAGAGAACTTCGTCACGATCACAACGGTGCTTCGATCGCCTTGAAACCAAGTTTTCTCACACTCACCCCTCTGTTTCTCTCTCTAGGTTCAGCAAACGCTCTAGACTTAGAAAATTTCGAGCAAGAAATAAAGAAAAGAAAGGAAAACACTAAACTTGTTCTGTTGAGAATGCTTAAGCATGCAGAAATGCCACGCTTGAGCGTGCTGACGGCGCAGAAGACCTAATTCAAGGGCTAGTTCACAAATTTTGTTATAAATAGAGGCACTCTGTGCCACTTTAGAGATAATTTTTTGCACAACTTGTTATTCTTTCATCTCTTTATTTCTTTAAGTACTATACTCTTGTTTTAATCTTTTAGTTTACAGTTTTGATTTCTAGAGTAGGATTTGGTACCTGGAAATTAAGTTGAAGACAACTTCTTCCTTTTCAATTATCCAGGATGCGTTTTCCAATGTTGAAGTTGGTTTTCTCTATTACTATGTGTAGCTAAATTCACCACTAGAGTTGTGGTGGATCTTGTGTTAGTAGAAACCCTTTTCGCTGTGTCTTAGCTTTAATTCAATTCTATTTGGTTTCAAGGTTGCAATTTGAATAGTGTTATTCTGTTGTTCTTCATCCCATACTAGGATTGCGCACCCTTTGTATGCTCTTAATCAATTTGTTGATATTTTGTCTATCAAGCCCAATTAAATTGGTACACTTATAGGATAACCGAGGTTTAATATCTATATTTGAGAAAACGTGATTTACTCCTTACAGTCATTCAACCTCTTTATGCTATATGCTTTCTAATCATTTAAACTTTTTGCCTGATAACCATTGGGTTTATTTGGGGAAAAGAATATTAGTTGCCTGACAAACAATTAATAGTTTTCTTAGAGGGATTGATATTCGAAAAACAACAGTGAAATTGAATAGAATTAGGATTTGGCAGTATCGAAAGCACAAGTGAAACCACAGCTCTAGGCTCTTTACTCTTGATTTCTAAACTCTCTTTTTATTCTTCTTTTATCATCTTCTACTATTACTTCATTACTATTTATTTCTTTGGAGTTCTTTATCAGTCTGAATAGCATAAGGATTTCCCTATTCCAGTACTTGTTTTATCACATAGTTATCAAAATTAATCTCTTGAGTACGATATCTGGACTTCCATCCTATATTACTTCTGCGACCGGGTACACTGCCCTTAAGTGTGTTTTGAACGCAACAGTTTCTCTATACATTCTGATTGGAGAACCATGAGAACAAAAGAGCAAGGCTGTGCATCGCCGTTCTCAAGTCCGATTTCTTTTCTACACATACTTTTTTCATCCACGGGTTTTTGGAATAAATGTTATTTTTGTTGTTTTCAGGCTACAGCAACCATGCATATAGGATTTGGTTTTCAGAACACATGCTCTTCATGCGGAGTGAAGAATTTCCAGATGAAAATGAGGTCTGTTTGGCGACGTTTTGGACGATGATCTCGAAGTCGATGTCAGCAGAACTTTGATGCTTTTTAGAAGATTCCAGGGCCTCCCGGTATGTCAGAGGGGTCGATTTTGGTGAGTTTGGTTTCTTCTAATTCCATTAAGAGTTTTCTGATGTAGTTCCTCTTTGAAGTTGCTCATAAAACTGTCCATGGGTTTTGATGAAGACTTATCAAATGCATTGAAGGAACTTGAAGTTAAAAGTTATATTTGATAGTAGTATAATTGTGTAAATATCTCTAAGTATGAAATTAAGCTTAATATGTGTTTGTATAATAAGTGAAAAAGGTTTAGATATTCTAATTCAAGATTCTAAGTAGATAAGACAAAGGTCTAGACTTTTTCATCAGTGAAAAATATGTTTTAAGTAAAGTAATCGACTACTTTGATGAAGTAATCGACTACTTTATGGTTCCAGGTGTTAGAACTTTATTTTAGATCAAAGTAATTGACTGCTTGATGAAGTAATCGATTACTTGTATGTGTTCTTGGATCTTGAGTTTCTGTTAGAACAAAGTATAGACTACCTAACTAAAGTAATTGACTACTTTCATGCGATCTTGAATCTTGAGATTCTGTTGGTCAAAGTAATCTACTAATTTGTGTTCTGTTAAAGAAAAATGAAGTTTCTTGAGAAGAGTAATCGATTACCTTCTTGAAAGTAATCGATTACTTCAAGATTTTCAACAATAGAATGTTAAATTCAAAGACTTCATTATTTAAACCATTTTCTCTATTAATTGGCACAAGTGTGACTCAAAAATTAAGAAGTTTTACATTATTTAAACTTTGGCAAAATATACACTTGAGTTTTACAAATTTTGTACTTGAGATCTAGATACTATTATTTGTAATATTGTTTTTGCTTTAGAATTTTGAGTGTATCTTTTACTATCTTTTACAAGAAACATTGGTGATCATTCAAGGTGAGGAATCCTTGAAAGTGATCAAAGTCTTTGATGAGGCATCCAAAGAAGGTTTCAAGGTTGACGTATTCCTGGAAGGAAAGAGATTTGTGGGTGAGGCATCCTATGAAGGTTTGTGGATGAGGTATCTCATAAACGTTGAGGTTTGTATGTAGAGTGAGGCATCTCTAGGTTATGCAAAACTCTTGATATAGTGGAAATATTCAAGCGTTGCTTGGGGACTGGATGTAAGTCACTAAAGTTGTGATCGAACTAGTATAAATTCCATTGTGTAAATCTCCCTTACCTTACACTTTTAATTTCATGCAAGCTATATTGTCTTATGCTTTAATCTTGTGATTTTGTGTATGATTTGTAATATTGTGATATTAGCAAATCTTGTATAATTGTTTTTCAAGAAAGATTTTTGTATCCTTATTTTAACACCATACAAAATGGAGTGTTTGTGTAAGGATTTTTTAAATACTCAATTCACCCCCTTCTTGAGTGTATCCACTATTCCAACAATTGGTATCTAGAGCTAGGGTCTTGTTAAAAGCTTAATCGCTTTCAAGATTTCTTGTGAAAATGGCACAAAACTCGGGTAAAGGTCATAAACATATTTCTACAACTACTCCTATTTTTTATGGTGAAGGCTATCCTTATTGGAAAGCTAGGATGAAAATATTTATTAAAGGCATGGACTTAGATCTATGGGATGCCATTCAAAAAGGTCCTTACATTCCTAACCAAGAAGTTAGGAATGAAGAGAAAGATAATCCAAGAAGCTTATGGACCGATGAAGAGAACGAAAGGTTCAACTAGACCTTGAAGCAAAGAACATTCTCACAACCGCCTTATCGGTTGATGAGTTCTTAATTTAGGATCTCAAATTGCACAAGTGCAAAAGAGATTTGGGACACTCTAAAAGTTACATATGAGGGAACTAGTTAAGTTAAAAAAGCTAGGGTTAACATTCTAACTCAAGAATATGAATTGTTTGGAATACATCGAGGATAATCTATATGTGACATGCAAAAACGATTTACACTTATCGTTAAACAATTGAGTGCATTTGGCAAAAGTTTAATACTGCTGATCTTATTAACAAAGTCTTGAGATGTTTGAGAAGGCAATGACAACCATAGGTGATGGCTATAGCATAATCAAGGAATCTAGCAACAATGTCTTTGGCTGCACTTTTTGGGAAACTTCAAGAACACAAATCGGAACTTTCAAGATTGTTTGATAATGAAGAAGCCAACAACACAAAGAGGAATATTGCTCTAAAAGCATTATCTAAAGGCTCTTCGGATGAAGAAGAAAGTGAAAATGAAGATTCCGATGAAGAAAGCCACAAGTTGCTCATGAAGAAATTTAAAAGATTCCTAAAGAAGAAGAAAAGGATCTTCCATAATTTGCTATGAATGTGGAAAGAATGGTCACAAAAGAATGGAGTGCTCTATGTATAAGAAGAATCATAAGAAGAATAAAAGAGTGTACATAGCTTGGGAGGACAATGAAGAAACTTCCTCAAATGAAAGTGAACAAAATGAGATAGCTTGATAAAACTCAATTCTGTGCATTTTATAGGTGGTATTTGGGTTGAATTTGATGCATTTCATGATGATCTTATTGTATTTAACCCATTTTACTTAAGTTTTGACAGAATTTATGTTTAGATGTAGTTTGATGAACATTTGATGAAAGATGGAAGTTTTTGAGCTGAACTGAAAAAAATATTGAAGATCTGAGCTCGAGCACAACCGTGCAAGCCCTCCAACTCAACCATCCAAACAAAGCCTTACAAGAATGACTTAAAGCTTACCTCTGAAGATGAAGCACGAACGTGCTAGACACCAGCACACCCATGCCAAAGTGAAGCAAGGTCTGACTCAGAGAAGCAAGGCCTGACTGAAGCAAGCACGATCCTAGAAATATGAAGAGCATGGTCGTGCATCAGGATGAGCGCGCCCGTGCTGATGCCCGTGCACTAGAACGCTGATTTACGAAGTTGGTATGCCCGTACAGAACTGAGCACGACCTGACATAATAAAGAGCACAGTCGTGCTGAATGATGAGCACGCCTGTGCTAGCTGAGTAAAAGACCTAAATTTTGGGCTCTGTTCTTATATTTTCCTATATATAGAGGCCCTCTGTACCACTAATCTGATCATCTATTCATCTGATCATCTCAGAATCTCTTAATCTTTTGAATACTATTATCTTTTGTAATAGCTTTCTATAGTTTATAGCGTTTAGTAGTTTAGATTTTTAGATTTGGGTTTGAAACTGGGGTTAAGTTGGAGACACTTCTTCTTCTAACTCTTCAAGATGTGTTTCCCTTTGTTGATTTTGGTTTTATCTATTATTATGAGTAGTTAAATTCACCACTAGAGTTGTGGTGGATCTTGTATTAGTAGAAACCCGTTTGTATTTTGCTATGTATTAGCTTTAATTCGAATTCTATTTGGTTTCAAAGTTACGATTTGAATAGTATTATTCTATTGTTCTTCATCTCATATTAGGATTGTGCATCCTTTGTATGCTCTTAATCAATTGGTTGAGCAGTGATCGTACTGCAACTTAATTGGTAGATCTATATGATAACTGGGGTTTAAATTATAGCATGATCAAACATGATTTACTCCTTTCAGTCATTCAACATCTTTGCTATTTGTGCTTTCTAATCATTGAAACTCTTTGCCTGACAAACATTGGGTTCATCTGCGGAAAAGAATATTAATTGCCTGACAAACAATTAATAGTATTCGTAGAGGGATTGATATTCAAAAAGCAACTGCGGAATTGAATAGAACTGGGATTTGGGGGTATCGAAAGTACAAGTGAAACCATGACTTTAGGCTCTTCTACTCTTGATTTCTTAAACTCTTTATTTCTCTTTTGCCATATCTGATTACTGCTAACATCTTAATATTATTATTATTTCGATTAGTTTAAATAACATAAGGATTTCTCTATTCCAGTACTTACTTTATCACTTGCATATTACACAATTAATTTCTTGGGTACGATATCTGGACTTCTATCATATATTACTTCTGCGACAGGGTACATTGCCTTTAAGTGTGTTCACAATGCAACATAGCCCAACTTTGTGTGCTTGCAAGTCACCAAATTAATGATGAGGTAAGTGATTCTGAATCTTCATTACCATCCTATGATGAATTGCAATTAGCCTTTGAAGAATTACATGAAGAATCTTTAGGACTTGTTAGAACTGTGATTAGGCAAAAATATATGAAATCAAGACATAATGATGAAATTATAAAACTAATGAAGGTCATAAATGAGCTTAAATTATAACTTGATACAATGAATATGATCTATGAATGCGCTAATCAAGATTTGCCTAGTTCTTCAAAGTTTAATAATTGTGTGCATTTAAAAAAGGAAAACTTAGACTTAAAGAATTATCTTGCTAAGTTTACAAATGGAAGAAGGAATTTGAATCAATTACTTGGTAAGCTTGCTAACAACCCAATAAATGAGAGTTAATAACAAACTTGGTAATAACCCAATAAATGAGACTTAAAAGGAAATCAATAACAAGGAATGGCTAATCATCAACCGAGTCCAATTGTAAGTTAGACCAAATTGTATAGGAAGGGAGTTTTACCAAATGATGATTGGCAACGTCTGAAGCTTGATTGTATGGGATTTGATTCAAAGTTTGATTATGGTAGACTTATTTAGAAATAGATTTGGTCTACCTAGTTATAAATTTAGATAGTTTTATCTATTGTTATGGGTTTGGTTTTATGCCCCTCTCCCCATTCTTTTGTATTTTTTATTCTTTTTATCATTAATAAAATTTGGTTTAATTAAGTTTTTAATCCCTGAAAAGTGAGTCAATTTTCGTTTGGCCCCTGCAAGTTCCAAAACTTTGGTTTTAGTCCTGTCATCACTATCCATATGTTAAGTGTTGATGTGGCTAACATACCACTACGTGAGCACTGCCACATAGGCTAATTTAATAATATTTAATACCACGTAAGATAAAATATTAATTTTTTAATATTTTTTTACAAATTAAAAGAATATAAAAAAATAATATTTAATCCTACATGACATTAAAAATTATAAAATTAGTCTACGTGGCAGTGCTGAAATGTTAAAAGAATATACAAAATTAATATTTCATCCTACGTGACATTAAATATTATAAAATTAGAATATGTGGCAGTGCTAATGTGACGGTCCGTTAGCCACGTCCGCACTTAAAGGATGGATAGTGACAGGAGGGATCAAAACCAAAGTTTTCGAACTTGCAGGGACCAAAACCAACAAAAAAAGGTACAGGGACCAAAATCAAAACTGACTCACTTTTCAGGAACTAAAAACTTAATTAAACCATAAAATTCTATGATGTGCTACAAATGATTAATAGAGTCTAAGGTATCAACATGGTTGGGATGCTTGGCTTTATAGTGACATTTTTGCACATCATGTTTATAAAAAAATGCCAAATGTAAATGCAAAATGCAACTGAGAGCATGTAAATGCAAAATGCTGTAAAAGGCTAACATCAACCATAATAGAGAGATTCTTGGGACCTTCTTTCACCATGTAACCAAGATGGGCCATAGACTCTCCGAGTCACCCAAGCCTCTATTAACTTGCCTTCTTAAAATGGACCGAAACCTAACTAATCCAATAGTGAGCAGAGGTATGTAAGGGATTTTCTTTTAATACCTCATTTTTATCTTTTCTTACCCCCTTCTCAAATTTATCAACTTAAACCCCATAATTATCCTTCTCAATTTCCTATTCTTACTCTAACTCCTGTTTTATTAACCCCCTTTTTCATAATTTTTTTACCTCTCCTCAATTTTCTTCTCCTACCCCCTTCTCTATTTTTCTTTTTTTTTTGCTTTTCTTCGATTGAATTCTCATATTTTCCTAATCCTTCTAATCCCAATTGTGACTCTCCTTTCATTGGAGAGTGGTGTTGAGTGGAGCAAATAATTAGTTTATCATTCTGAAGGAAGTTCTGAGTGAAAGAGAGGTAAGTTTTCTCAGGTGCTTTACTTGTGCCGTGAGGATTCTTTATTTGAATACCCTACGGAAACTATAGTTTCCGCAAGGTACCAAAATTGGGTTCCCTTACGGAAACTATAGATTCCGTAAGGTAACCAAATTTTGAGACCTTACGGAAACTATAATTTCCATAGGGTAACCAAATTTGGTTACCTTACGGAATTTATAGTTTCCGTAAGGTTGTTGTAAGCTTGAATTTATTATTAATATAATTAGTTTTTTTTTTCATTTTGATATTCTTCATAATATTATTGATTTTTTTGTAATAATAGTTAATTATTTTATTATTAATAATTTGATATTATTTATAATACTTTATATTATTTATTGTTAATATATTTATTTTTTAATATATTAGGAAAACTTTATGATGTTTAGTGAGTTTGTGGTATTATGTAGATAAAGATATGGAAGATTATGTAAGCAAAGTGTCTAATGAAGTCGATTGTGGTGAAGCATTTACCACTATAGAGATAATTGATTGATAAATTATCATTGTTAAGTTTTGAATATGTATATATCTTGCAACCGAATTTTTAATTTTATTTTCAGGTCTTTCCTACTCGAGATGATCTACTGAAATAAGCTCAATGTGTTGCAATGGAGAATGGATTTAGTATTATTTTTTTTTTTTTTGAAATCAGACACAAGCAAAGGACGTGCAGGAAGGAAGACATTTCTACTTTTGGGTTGTGAAAGGAGTGGAAAGTATAAACCATATAAGGAAGAGTTAACTTGTAAGGTGACTGGAACTACGAAACATGACTGTCCGTTCCGACTAAGAGGAAGACCTTTGAAAAATGGTGAAGGATGGAAGATGAATTTGGTGTGTGGATTTCATAACCATGAATTAGCGGAAACATTAGTGGGTTATCCATATGCCGACTGGCTTAATGAGGAAGAGAAGTCTTTGCTTGGTGACATGATAAAGAACATGGTAAAGCCAAAAAACATTTTACTAACACTTAAGGACCATAATGAAGGTAATTTCACGACTATTAGGCAGATTTATAATGCGCGATATCAATATCAGAGGAGTCAGAAAGGTCCTAGAACAGAAATGCAGCATCTAATGAATTTACTGGAACGTGATCAGTATGTCTATTGGCATAAAGGGGTCGAGACGTCAGATGTTGTCAGAGATATATTCTGGACACATCCAAATGTCATAAAACTATTGAAGGCGTTCCACATTGTGTTGCTCATTGATAGCACATATAAAACCAACAGGTATCGATTGCCATTACATGAGATTGTTGGTGTTACATCAATAAAGTTGACATTCTCTGTGGCATTTGCTTATTTGGAGTCTGTGCGAGTTGATAGCTTCACTTGGGCAATGGAGAAATTAAGAGGACTAATATTGAGAGATGATACGATACCTGCAGTCATTGTGACTGATAGAGACATTGCATTGATGACTGCAGTGCAAGCTATTTTTCTCACGTCAACAAATTTGTTATGTCAATTTCATATTGGTAAGAATGTGAAGGCTAAATGCAAGATGCATGTGCATCCAAAAGATGCATGGGAGTTGGTGATGGATGCGTGGAATACTGTTATCGTTTCTTCTGATGAGACTGAGTATGTAGAGCGTTTGACGAGATTTGAGGTTGTTTGTTCCCCTTTTCCTTTTTTTGTTGACTATGTGAACAATACGTGGTTGATCCCTCACAAGGAAAAATCTGTCAAGGCATGGACAGATCGAGTGGTGCACTTGGGAAACACAACAACCAACAGGTATGTTCATACTTATATATTAATTATTTTAGTTAAATATAACGATTAAAAGAATGTTCATACTTATATATTAATTATTGTAGTTTAACATAACAACCTTTGTTTGTTTCTCTTTGATAATAGGGTAGAGTCTGCTCACTGGACGTTGAAAATGATGCTTCTGAATAGCATAGGGGATTTGTGTAGTTGTTGGGATGCCATAAACAACATGGTCATATTGCAACACACTGAAATAAGGGCCTCAATGGAGAAAAGCCTTAGCGTAGTGGGACACAGGTTCAATAAAAGGTTGTATGACCAATTGCTGGGACTGGTATCACGGAGTGCAGTGAATCATATAGCTGACGAATATGACCGAGTTTAAAATGTTGGTATTGATAGTTTTGTTTGTGGCGGCACAGTTAGAACTACACATGGGCTTCCTTGTGCATGCGTACTAGCTAGATACTTGCTAAGTTCATCTCCATTGGACACAGTTCACATTCACTGGAGGTTAAGCTTTAATGATCAGCGTGTGAACGAGCATGGATCAGAGATATCAGTGGAACATGAATTTAAGGCGATACAATGTGTCCACCTATTGCGAAGGTCAGAACAAAGGGGGCACCAAAGGGTCATGCAGCTAAGTTGGCCAAATCAACTAAACGTGATCCTTCCTACTTTGAGTATGTTGATGCACGTCAATCTGCCAATGATAGCATGACAACTTACCGCCGGTCTCAGACACCTGCCAATAAGAAACCATGCAAGAAAAGAATTCCAATGTTAAACCAAATTCCTCTCGAGATGCAATCATATATTGAATCAATTGTTGATGTGAAAGCAGATGGGAATTGTGGTTATCGTGCAATTGCGGCTTTGCTTGATAAGGGTGAGGAATCTTGGGCTATGGTACGTCAAGATTTGATTAAAGAGCTTGGGCAGTGGCGTGACGAATATGCCCGACTCTTAGGGGGTCATGGGCAGGTGAAACAACTGATTGAATCTCTGTATATTGAGAAGACAGCTATGGTAATGTGACGCAATTTTATTTTACATTTATTCTTTATGCACGTCCTTGTGGTTAATGACTTTGATTAATTTTGATAATCAGGCAACCTATGATAAGTGGATGACCATGCTGGATATGGGATTCGTAATTGCATTAGCTTACAGAGTGGTCTTGGTGTTGTTATCATTAAACGCAGACATGACCTTTTTCCCTCTTAGAGGTCAACCACCATCATCGCCTGAAAATCATCGAGTTATAAGCATTGCTTTTGTGAATGGCAATCACTTTGTCCAGGTATACTATGATGCATTACGAATTTAAATTAATTCGTTGAATTTATTTAATTTTAACTTATTTACAGGTCTTTTTGAAGCCTGGGTCTCTGATACCTCCAACTGTTGCACTATGGTTCAAACACTGTAATAGTGATTCTCATGAATGGGTTGCTCCATATACGTCACGAATTCAACATTTCCATTCATTAGTTCAAAAACAACCAGGATATATAGACATTACAGAGGATTGATTTTAGGCTACTTGAGGAAATATAACAGGATATGTTTTCTTTTATTCTTTTTAAAATTTCCATTCTTTTATTTCTATTCAACATTTCCATTCTTTTATTTGTATTCTTTATTATTACGTTTTGTTTTATCCTATTTCTAGGATTGCTTTTCAAATTCTGTCATGGGTTTTGGTTTTATGCCCCCCCCCCATGATTTCTCTGTATTCATTTCTTTTTCTTTATTAATAAATTGAAGGGCGAATAATCCCTTTTTGCTAAAAAAAAAACAATAATATCAAGCTATTTTAAATACTTATATAAACAAATAGGGAGTTTGCAAGTAAAATAAGATCACTAGTCTCATACAATTAAGCGTTTGTCAAATTAATCAAACACTCTAAATTTTATGTAAAAAAACATAATGGAGTGTCAATTAGTCCTCCTTCTCCTCCTACTGGATGTAGGTGCATCCTCTCTCGCACTGTGCGCTAATCTCAATGGCTCTTGCGTCAACTCCCAAACCTCCTCAGCCACTGCAGCGAAACTTTTGAACCCTTGCATATGTCAGTCTCTGTCACTGCCTCCTGGAATGACACCCCTAACAACTCCCTCAAAAGTGCACATGCGATCGCTCTGTCACTATTAGGATGGGTCCAGAAGGCTCCCGTTATAGGTAGATGAAGTAACGATGACACATCATCTAGCGTGATACTCATCTCTCCAAATGGCAAGTGGAAACCGTTGGTCTCTTTATGCCACCTCTCAACAAATGCAGACAAGATGCCCTTGTCCACCTCCACGTAACAGGACGACAACAGTGGTGCCAACCGAGAGATGTCTACCCTATCCTGTATCTCATGATGCTCAATCATGCACTGCTTCAGCTTTCGGCTACCGGTGACCATCTTCAATTCACCTCGATCCTAAATCCATCAAATCTTTCTTTAGTTTGTTGAATCAAATATTTAAACATTTAATCAAAGATGAATCCGTCGGTTCATTACTTGTCCGATCCATATACGTGTAGCAACGTGATCCTCAAATGACCTAAGGACCGACGTATCCTGGGGCCCACCCAAGAAAGACCCGGGCGGTGCAGGGATCTCGTCCTGATACTCTGCAGCTGTAGCAACACGATGTCTACGTTCTGAACCTGCGGGTGGTACCCGTACAACACCACTGCTTCTGGCCCATAGCATATCTAGATACATATCAATTAAACACATTACTTAAATACGTCAATTTAAGTTTAATAATTAAATTTATTAATTAAATCATACGCATAATAAATTTAAAAATTATAATTATATAATTGTTTTTGTAAAAATTATAAGTTTACTCAAAAAAAACTCCAAAATATAATAATTTATTTAAACTAAATAAATAAATAAATAAAATTTAAATTTAATTTTTAATTAGAAAGAATGATATAGATTAAGAAAACATCTATTATAATATTAAATAGCAATTATAAATTAAAATTTAAAATAATTAATTAGCTTCTTAAATTTAAATTAAATAAACTAAATAATTACTTTGAAATTTAATTTTTAGTTAGATAGAATGATATAAATTAAAAATATAGCATCTATTATAATATTAAATAGTAATTATAAACTCTTACGAAAACTATAGTTTCCATAATACTGCGTACCTTTCGTTCTCAGAAGCTCCGTCCGCCACTCACAGCCCCTCCATCCGCTGCCAGAGTCTTCCGTGAAGTGGGGAGGAAATGGGGATCGTGAAGTGGGGAGGGAAGGGGGAAAGTCAGGGGGTATGGGACTGAACTTAAGGAAGAAGGAGGGCTGGGGAGTGTTCTACGAGGAATGGGGGGAAAGAAGGAAGAAAATTGGGTGTGGTGAATGTAGTTGTGGGTACGAAAAGAAGTATTTGAGGAGTGAAAGAGTTTTTATATAATGGTAAAAAAAGATAAGGGTATTTATGGGTTTTATTTAAAAAAAAAAAAGGTAGGGAAGGGAGGTAAGAATTGATATGAGTGAGGTATTAAAAGCAATGTCCGGTATGTAAATGTCATTGGAAGCCTCAACCTACTGTTCACTTAGTCCATTAGCAGCTCACACAGCACACGAACATACTTTTAAGAGGAATCTCAGCAAGGGGCCCTAAAGAATGTAGGAATATTTGCAGCACACTTGGCCATCACCAATTGCAATATTAAAATGTAAGAAAAATATTCTACTATATTAGCAACCCCAAGTGGGTTGCTTATCTCTCATTAAGTGAACTCCACCATATCACATCATATTTAAGCAATCAACCAAATATTAAGTCAAATGGTACCCATTTAAGCAACTCACATTTTTTTATATTTTTTTTATTTGCACTTAATTTTGTTTTAATTTAAGATAGTAACTCATGATTGAAATTTGAGCAAAAAATATTTTTTTATTCATAAGCAACTATTAGAGTAAAATTGTATTGGGCCTTTTCTTATTTCAGCCCTTATTCTAGAATGCTGACGTATCATTAGTTTGTTAGAGGAATTCTTCTAGAAAGATTCCTATCAGCCTCACGCCTTTATATATGTCCATTATGTATGCTCACTACGTTGTAATCATTATAATAGAATTACATTCATCTCTCTCTCTCTCTTTCTCTTCTTCGTTATCCTCAATTTCTATTATGGTATCCAGAGCTTCAATCTAGACCATGCCTTCCGCTCACAACGAAGAAGATGACCCCCCACCACCACCGCCTCCTCCTCCACCGCCGGTCTCCTCGGTTCCAAACTTGTCCTCGATCATAACCACGAAGCTAACGGACAAGAACTTCCTTCACTGCAAGCAGATTGTCGAGGCGGTCCTGCGTGCTAATCATCTTGAATGATACGTTGTGTGCCCGCGCATATTGAACTCTGATCGTCTCAATGGCGTTGTCAACCCCGAGTTTCTCAGTTGGGAAGCTCAGGACCAGCACCTATTTATCTGGGTTCTCAACTCCATCTCTGACACCATCCATGCAAGGGTGGTTGGTTATTTGCACGCCTGGCAGCTGTGGGATGAACTCCACAGCTACTTCAACTCCCAAACAAAAGCTCGTAGCACCCAGCCCCGTTTCGAGCTCCGTCACATGGTAAAGAGCGATCGGACCATTTCAAAGTATCTCTCCCACATCAACGCCCTTGCCGATGCTCTTCTTTCCATTGGGAACCCAATTTCACTTCAAGAACACCTTGAAGCCATCCTTGAAGGGTTGCCGAAGGATTATCACATTCTTTTCCCGACGATCTAAAGTCGCTCGGACACCTGTTCCATTCCTGAGGTGGAGGCGCTTCTCCTGTCCCGTGAATCGCGTCTTGAGCGCAACAAGGCCAAAGAATCCTAGTTGACCTCAGATGCTTTTTCGGTCAATATTGCTCACTCCACCACTCCAGCACCGAATCTCCCCACTCAAGTACCACCTTCCTCTACCTCCTCTCCATCTCAAGGCTATTTTCAACACTCGTACTTTCCGCCCTCTAATGCCACTTTTGGCTCTCCTTATCGAGGTGGACGTGGTGGCCGTTCTGGCAGTGGTAGAGGAGATCGTTCCGGCCTGAGACCTTACTGCCAGATCTGTCGAAGGCGAGGCCATGAAGCTCTCAATTGTTGGTACCGCTTTGATCAGTCCTATGATGGTGGTGGTTGTGGTCAAGGCTATGAGTACTCTTCTCAAGACCAATCTTATAACAACCAATACCAGCATCAAGGATATGGCACTAATCAGCAGAGCTATGGTCAGGGTTATGCTCCTCAGCAGCAAGCTTCTGGTCCTTCTCATCACGGTTATGGCAATCAAACTCAAACTCAGCATCAGACTTATGGCTATCCTCCTCCTAGCCAGCAATTTCGTCTCACTCTTCCTATCACTCAGTCTGGACCATCTGGTACTCCTCCACTTGCTCCTCTTCCTGCTCCAGCTCCTCCTCTTCTCCCACTGCCATGGCACTCTCAGAACTCTGCTCCATCCTGCTCTCTGTCATCATCAGGTCTTATGGCTATGGTTGCATCGAATTCTGGAACTGATACAGGCAGTGTTTGGCACCCTGATAGTGGTGCTACTCAGCATGTGACATCCAACTTGGCCAATCTTACTCTGCACTCAGGTTACACTGGTCCTGATAACATCTTTATGGGTAATGGACTTGGCCTTTCTATTGATACTATTGGTTTTGCTTGTGTTAATAGTCCTTTTAACCAAAATATTACATTCAAACTACAACACCTATTATATGTTCCAGCCATCACAAAAAATCGTATTAGTGTTAGTAGGTTCTCTAGGGGTAATAATGTCTACTTTGAATTTCTACCTCATGGTTTCTTTGTCAAATCTCAGGTTGATAAAAAAGTCGTGTAAGAAGGCACTGTCAATCCTGATGGCTTATATGTCTTCCACAATTTCTTTGTGTCTCCAAGGCCATTTACTCCAGCCAAAGCATCTACTCCTAGTTGTCTTAGTGTTGCAAGCACATCTACTTGCAACCATCGTTCCGTTTCTATTAATTCTAGTCCTAGGGATGCTAGTGCAGATGATCATTGTAACAAAGTGCCTTACTCTTATCATATTTGGCACTGTAGGTTAGGACACGCCAATGAGTCTACTATAAAACATATTCTTAATCAATGTAATGTTCCAAAAATTACAAAGAATATAATGGATTTTTGTGTTGCATGTTGTCATGGCAAATCTCATAGACTTCCTTCTCATCTTTCCACTACAACCTATTCTAGACCTTTTGAGTTGTTATTCATGGATCTTTGGGGTGTTGCTCCTATTGCATCAACTGCGGGACATTCTTACTACTTGTCCATTGTTGATGCATGCTCCAAATATACATGGATTTTCATGCTCAAACAAAAATCTGAAACTCTCAATCTCTTTAAATAGTTCAGGGAACTTGTCCAAGTTCAATTTCAAACTGATATTAAAGTTATTCAAACTGATTAGGGGGGAGAATTTAGACCCTTTTCTAAATTTCTTTCAGAACTTGGTGTTCTTCATCGTGTCATTTGTCCTCACACTCATCACCAAAATGGGAGTGTGGAGAGAAAACATAGACACATAGTGGACACAGGTCTTTCTTTACTTGCTCAAGCCTCCCTACCTATGCAATATTGGGAATATGCCTTTAACACAGCTGTGTACCTTATCAACAGACTTCTGACCCCTACTCTACAAAATAAATCACCATATTTTATCCTTTACAAAATTGAACCAAACTATACTTCCCTTAGGGTCTTTGGCTGTGCTTGCTACCCTTGCCTTAGACCCTACACCAAACACAAACTTGAACTAAGGTCAAGTGAATGCACTTTCCTTGGCTATTCTTCACCCCACAAAGGATACTTGTGCCTTTCCAAACAAGGAAGAATGTACATCTCTAAGGATGTAAAATTGGATGAAAACAAATTCCCTTTTGCCAAGCAACTTTCTATAAAACAAAACTCCAGTCCTCAACAGCAACTCTTTGTCAATCCTATTCCTCTATCTATTGTTACACCACCAGCTACACCTGTTCCTCCTCCCTCTTATGACAATTCCTCTCATAATAGTGTCCATAATCTCAGTCAAACTCAGTCACCTATACCCTATCCCACCCACTATCCCTCTACTTCAAACACTCCTAACTCTAACTCTCTATCCGAGTCTCCCCTCTTTCCTTCTCTCCATTCTGGCCTCACACCTCAATATTCTCCTTCAGTGTACCCAACTGATCCTATTCCTAGCTCCTTTAGTCAGTCCCTTAATCCTGTCACCAGTCCCTCTAGTCAGTCCACTGACACTGTTTTCCAGCCCACAAATGTCCACCCTATGACTACCCGATCTAAGTCTAGAACTGACGCTGCTATACTATTAACACTGGCAGAACCCTCTTCACCAAAACAGGCCCTAGCTAGCCCTCATTGGCATCAGGCCATGTAATCTGAGTACAATGCTCTTGTTGCTAATGGAACTTGGACTCTTGTTGATCTTCCTTGTGACACCCACTACCCCGCATATAATAAAACATAAGTAAAATCATACATGCCTTTATAAAGAATAATATAACAATTAAATTAAAAACATTTTCTCAAGGGCAATGTGCATCACATCATCTATAACTTCAATGTAGGAATATGAAATAATCAAAATCCTTTAAAACAAACTGCGGAAAACATAAATAATAAACATAACCCAAATCCAGATGTCACATATCAGAGTTGGTATACATATACCGATAATACATCGGAATAAAACTAAATAACTGAACGTAAATCCTAACTACTACTACTAAGAGAGATCTCCACGGGATCACTCCTCGTCGGCTTGCTCACCCTCCTCTGCACATGCAACATCATATGCACAAGAACAACAAAAGATAGGGGTGAGAAATACGATCATAAATATAAGTAAACGGAATAGAATAGTAATTAAGATGACATACAACATACATCAATCAACGCATGTATAATCAATATATATATCAAAGATGCATGTCAATGCGAATGCAACATCACTACTCCGTATGCATGTGGCCAATAACTCTAACTCTGGAAAGACGATTAGGAGTACATGTCCGGCTATCAACGTGGATGGTATGCCAGACCATGGGCCATCCCCGAACACTCTCACCAATCCTGATAACATATAGTGGCTAGTCAGGGTACTCAAGTTTATTCATTAGGTTACTCCGACAATAAGTAGCTAGCCCATGTCACCTGGAACTCCCATACCCAATGTACCCTCAAGGCCGGGATAACACCCATCGTGGCCTCCACTATTGCGATTCATCGTTTACTTTCCACCCAACATATCAACTTCAACGTATGATGCGTGCAATGTTCATCAATATGCAAACACATGCCAACCATTCACCACTATAATCAATCACATTGATTATTAACTATGACCATCCACGATGGCCATCAACAACATCACTAATAATAACTCATCGTTATCATTATTAACAGCATCTTCGTTATTATCTTTATTATTTCATGATGTTCTTCTCTAACTCATTCTATTTTAAACCATGGGGTTACATCCTAGTGTTAAGTAAGATCAAAGATCAAGTATTCTTAAGCTCCTAAGGGTAACTTAAAATCCTTAGATCATAACAAACCTACATAACATTATCCATCAAGCATAAGGGGTCAAAACTGCTCCTGGGCACGTGAGAATCGATTTCCAATCTCTGGAATCGATTTCTCAAGTCCTCAAATCGATTTCCATGTAATGGAAATCGATTTCAACATGTTCAAATCGATTTCCCCAATCGATTTTTGGACAAGGAGAATCGATTCTAGAAATCGATTCTAGAAATCGATTTCTCCAAGGCCAAACCGATTTCCACACCTTGGAAATCGATTCTTGGTCGATTCAAATCGATTTCCATGTGCTGGAAATCGATTTCTGGGTGTCAGATCATGCAGTAGCGGGTTTTCTTCGCTATCGGACCAGTCTATGTTCTCTAATTGACATATCATTCGAGCCTAAGCTATTTATCACCAATTTGATTAGTCCAACACTCATAAATCATGACCTAAGGGTTCTCAAACTAATCCTTAGTCATCAATCTCACATTGCCTATTTATTTTCTCCCTATAACTATGTTATGATAGCATAAGGTTAACAAAACACCATATCATGGCATAAACGACATGTTCATCATCATCAAGTCATCAACAATCATATAAATCATGAACTCATAGTTATAAACATGTTATAACATCGAATTATTCATCAATCAATACTCATATAGCCAGAAAACAACCTAAAAACATTCATAAGCATATGCAGGCATACATACGGGTCATGGGCTAACCCCTTTCATCTTAACCTATCCCAAAACCCACATATTCATGACCAATTTTCTCCCCCCATACCTGGTATGACGATTCACAGCCTAAGGGAAAAAGAACAGAGCCAAGTTCTGCTACGGTTCCTTCTTACGGGTTCAGCACTTGATCACGATCGCAACACTTAGTTTCTAACTTAGGAGATTAACTCTAGCAGCAGGGATAGACTAGCCAAACAACAGCGTGTCCTTGACGAAGAACACCAAAGTAGGATTCGTCCTTTTGGATTTTCTAGAGCAAGAGATCAGTGAGAGCTCTTAGAGATGAGAAGAGGCAACTTGTGAGTGTAATCAGGTTTTGAAACTAGGTTTAGGTCATATGCTATGTATATATAACTGTTAGGGACGTTTTAGGATGAATGGCCGTGCACAGCATAGCCCGGTAACCCAAACTCGTACACAAGCTTTGACACGCATGGGAATCGATTCCACAACCATGAAAATCGATTTTACATTGGCAAAATCGATTTTCTTATCAAAGAAATCGATTTTGCCCTTTAAACAATCGATTTCCACTTTCTGGAAATCGATTTCTTCACCTAGAAATCGATTTCCCAAATCGATTTCCCTTTCAGAAAACGTGTTTTTGGCCTCGACACCTGAATAAGACTTGTAGATAATTATCTAAGCTTTCTAACGCATCCAAGATCACCCTAAACGGATGTTTAGAACTCAAGATATGGCCAAAACCGTAAACCAGGCTATTTGAGCTCGAATGGATCGATTATCCTAAAGGCTGAACTACTACAACTATGAACTTATGCATAAAAAACAGGCATAAACAACATACGCAAACATCTATAATTAAGTATTAACACATATAGACATAGAAGTGAAAATCAGGGTGTTACATTCCTCCTGCTAGGAAAGCTATTGGTTGTAAGTGGGTGTTCAGAATTAAAGAAAGTGCTGATGGGACTGTAAATAAGTACAAGGCAAGGTTGGTTGCTAAGGGCTTTCACCAACAACTTGGCCAAGACTACACTGAAACATTCTCTCCTGTGGTTAAACCTGTAACTCTTAGGCTTATTCTCACCTTAGCAATCACAAATAATTAGCCAATTCAGCAACTTGATGTCAACAATGCATTCCTCAATGGAGTGCCTGAGGAAGAGGTATACATGGACCAACCTGTTGGTTTTATCAATGGGAATCCAGCCCAGGAGTGCAGACTCAACAAGGCCATCTATGGCCTCAAACAGGCACCTAGAGCCTGGTTTGAGAGGCTAACCAGGACTCTAATTCAGTTTGGGTTTCACTCTAGCAAATGTGACCCCTCTCTCTTTATTCACACA
Organism: Ammopiptanthus mongolicus; assembly: GCA_039655645.1. Lineage (NCBI taxonomy): Eukaryota > Viridiplantae > Streptophyta > Magnoliopsida > Fabales > Fabaceae > Ammopiptanthus > Ammopiptanthus mongolicus. The sequence goes on along the minus strand of CM077348.1, from coordinate 29,881,749 downwards.
AAGGCTGGAGACTCAACTTATGTCCTAATTTATGTTGATGACATAATTGTCACAGGATCTTGTACTAAGAGGATTCATGATCTAATTTCTAAACTAAATGCTGAGTTTGCTCTCAAACAATTAGGAGAGCTTGATTACTTTCTTCGAGTTGAAGTAAAAAAGTTGCCTAATGGTGCCTTACTGCTTTCCCGAACCAAATATATAAAAGATCTTCTTTGCAAAGCCAATATGACTGATGCAAAAGGCTTGCCTACACCCATGATAAGCAACTGTAAACTGACCAAGTATGGAGGAAACTACATGGCTGATCCCTCTCTCTACAGATCCATTGTTGGAGCCTTGCAATATGCAACCATCACAAGACCAGAAATATGCTACAGTGTCAGTAAAGTGTGTCAGTTTTTGGCTCAGCCCTTGGAAGAACACTGGAAAGCAGTCAAAAGGATACTGAGATATCTCCAAGGTTCTGCATCTCATGGTTTACTACTGAAACCTGCTCCAAAAGGTCTGCCCTTCACTCTGCAAGCCTTCATTGATGCAGATTGGGTTGCTGACCTTGATGACAGAAGGTCCACCTCTGGCTCATGAGTGTATTGTGGTCCAAATTTAATCTCATGGTGGTCTAGAAAACAGACCCTAGTTGCAAGATTTACCATAAAGGGAGAATATAGAAGCTTGGCAGCAACTACATCTGAGGTTATGCGGGTACAATCTTTGCTCAAAGAGTTGCAAATTGATATCAGGCAACCTGTCATTTATTGTGACAATCTTAGCACTGTATCTCTCTCACATAATCCTATTCTACACTCAAGAACCAAACACATGGAACTTGATCTCTTCTTTTTAAAGGAAAAGGTTATCAACAAAACTCTTTCTATCATTCATATCCCTGGCACTGATCAAGTTGCTGATTTGCTGACCAAGCCTCTCACACAGTCCAGATTTGAAGAACTTAGAAGCAATCTTAGAGTTGTTGATAAGTACTCTACACACCTGCCCTCCACTTATAAGGGGGTGTATTAGAGTAAAATTGTATTGGGCCTCTTCTTATTTCAGCCCTTATTCTAGAATGCTGGCATATCATTAGTTCGTTAGAGGAATTCTTCTAGAAAGATTCCTATCAGCCTCACGCCTCTATATAGGTCCATTATGTATGCTCACTATGTTGTAATCATTATAACAGAATTACATTCATCACTCACTCTCTCTCTCTCTTCTTCCTCATCCTCAATTTCTATTAGCAGCCCATCCTTTGGGTTTCTTATATAAGCAATTATGTCTTATTTTAAGCAACTCACATTGCCACATAAATCAACTCCAATGGGAAAAAATAAACAATGATTCTTTATTTGTCACATAAATTTAAAAACTCCATAAGCAACCTCAGGATATGCTCTAAGGAACTTTTCTATAAAAGAAAGATATCACCTGAGCATTTTGGCATGCCCTTGGAGTGCTACCTTAAGAACCTGTCGAGCTTCACGCCCTCCTTGGGTAATTAATACCAACATATACAACGTCTAGTCCTTTCAATGGAGGCAAACACCATCAATAGCTGATTTCTTCCATATGAAATTTTAAAATGCTTCCCATATGTATAATTCTGAGATCAAATATCTATTCTTGTCCCTATCATTGGTACGCAACAAGCTTAATATCATCAGCCCATTCCACAACTTGGATCACTAACAGTAACCTGCCTCGTGTCGTGAAAGTCGTTGTCGAGTTGGCTCATGATTTGGAGCAGTGATATGTCGTTTGGCGAGTTCTTGGGGCTTCTACTTGGCATCGAGATTGACAAGTAAAGTTGGAGTCAAAATAGAAGAATTTGATCAGATTCACAACACCTTAATAGCAAAGAGAGAAAAGATTGTAATATAAACATCTTTGATAAAGGCGAAATTTACGTGTGAATATATAGTGGGTAATGATATATGGAAATTAGTGCATGTAACCAAAATAGTGATGGATGAGGATTCACTTCACTGAAATTCTTCTTTTATGGAACCATGGTTTCTGGTAAACTGTTTTTATGCTATAATGAGTTGTCCAAGTCCAATTCGGCAAGGTCCAAACTTGGCCCCGCAGGCTCAGCATGCTTGGCGGCTTCCTTCCCTTCATTAGTCGCCACTTGTTGATCACTGGGAGTTACCTTCCGAGCCCCAGTATGACTCATCTTTTGCCCCGTATGGCGAAGGAAGAGTTTTACTAGGGTCCCACGGTGGGCGCCAAATTATTCTAGCTGAAAAGCTAAATACTCTGTATTATGAGTGTAAGTAAGAGATGTCCATACCCAAAGGTTATTCCTGATATATATATATATATATATATATATATATATATATATATATATATTATATATATATATATATATATATATATATATATATATAATGAGGGTGGTCGTTATATGGCATTAATGAGCCATTATGAGTGATTATGGACGTTAATGATGAGGGTAGTTATAGGTCCAAGGTCAGTTACAGATTTCAATAGTCACAGCCTAGCAGGAGATGATCGACCTATTAGACACACAGTCTAATGACGGTTACAGGACGAGATCCAACTCGGCCATATCATAATAGAAGTCCTCCAAGCTTCAAACTATATATAGTGAAGAGGCTTTAACTAAGCCTTCCTTATCATCGAATCCGTCAAAGCCAATGACCAGACTTAAAGTCCAACTCGTAGCTACGGATCGAGGTCCAACTCGAACCATGTTGTAATAGGTTTAATCATATTAAAATTGTTTTGCAGGTATCATACAAATTAATGCCTCTAGCTTACACTAACCGACACTTCTGACTTAGGGCCTGAGATAAGCAATATATGTCATTAATCTAGGTGTTCTTTTTTAACTATTTTGAAAATCCACTATATCTTTGACATATATGGTTTAGATTTCTTGCTTAACTATTATTGCATGGCTTCTTCTGGGGAGACAGAATTGTGATCTTGAATTTAGCATTGTACAAAGCGTTCACATAGATTAGACATATATGGTTTACCTTTGAATGTAAGGAGCTAAACCATTTTATTGTATGGAGATTCTTGTTCCAATGATTGCCACCAAATCCAAATTGTGAACTTGGATTTAGCAATCCTACCAAGTTTTCAGGTAACATTGACTTTGAAGATACAACTATATTGTCTGATGATCTATCTAAATTTTACATTTTAATCAATACTTCTATCGCATTTACAGAATACATTAATTATAGAATTTAATTAGTATGTATTGTCGGTATAAAAAAATTTTATACTGTTAATCAATCATAAATTATTACATCATAAAAATTATTTGATTTTTATCTTAATTACCTTAAAAGTCACTCATACAATGATTTGTGATTAGTTGACAGTAAAAAAAAACTTTATACTGATAATTCATATCGATCAAACTCTTAATTATATCTTAAAATTAGATATATTTTAATATTTATCTACAGTCACATTAGTATATGGCATTTATTATGCTGAATGTGTAAAGAGGTGTTGAAAAAACATTTTCCTTAGAGATAAACCCATTACGATTAAAAGGTGATCGTTTTTCCAATCTTTATCTCATCTCATCGTACTGAGTCACTATGAGGCTTTCTACTTTCTAATTAACCAATCCAGGGCAGCAAAGAATGACGGGTCAAGAAGAGAGAACAGGCACAGAATAAACCAACAAGGGCCATCACATACTCAAGTTCCCATTAAACTGAGATGAGATAAGATAAAGGACCCTTGCCACAGGTGACAGGGCATAACATGCAATTGATGATAAGGCAAGGATTCCAAAATTTCGTCATGCTGTGGCTATCAAGGTAATATCACCCTCCAACATCGATCGATCCAAAGGTCCAAAACTGTCCAAAATTTTGGACCGTGGAATTTGAGATCATTTTGATAAGAAACAATGCCAACTCAGCGCTTACATGGGCAATGGCTAGTTAGCTCATTGCTATAAAAACAGGTTGAATTAGAAACATTGGAAGGCCTCTTCAACTGATCACAATTAAGCACTATATATATAGATAGAAAGCAGAAGAAGCATGGCTTCCTCCATGGTCTCATCCGCAGTTGTTGCCACCGTGAACCGGGTCTCCCCGGTTCAAAACAGCATGGTCGCACCCATTTACAGGGCTGAAGTCTTCTTCAGCCTTCCCAGCAACGCACAAGCCCAACCATGACATTACTTCCGTGGCCAGAGTTCAATGCATGCAGGTATATATATGATTGAATATGTTAGAAACCGCTTGGTACGAGTTAATGAGCCTAATGTAAACATGTTAAAACTTTGATCATCTTGTAAGAGTTATTGATGCTTAAGGTAAATGGATGAGTATTTGCTGTCCAATTTTGGTGTATCATATTCTATCCTCATTTTGATGTATCATATCTTGTCCTCATCAATAATATATGGTGAATTATTTGATACTTCAAGTGTAACTTATCCTATCTAAGTGGTCCAATCAAATGGTGATAATCATTTGACTTGACTCATTAACATAACTTATTTAATTGAGGTGACACATTGTGGTTAGGTAGGATAAATTTTACCCGAAAATTATTAAGGGTACCGGAGAAAGCACCATAATATATTGCTATATATTATATTTTTTTAAAATCACTAGAAATTTTTACTTATGTGGCAAGATATTATTGGTCGAGACACAATGTGATACATCAAAATGGGATAACAAATCTTCATACGATTTAAATATGTTAAAACTCCAATAAGTTGCATTATGAGGATCTATTGTCTCATTTTAGTATACCATATTCTGTCCTCATCAATAATATATTATCATATATTCTATTTTTTTTTTTAAATTACAAGAAATTTAAATTTATGTGGTAAGATATTATTAACGGAAATAGAATGTAATACATCAAAATGAAACCGCGGATCTTCATCTCTATTTGAGATGCTATAAGGAGTTGCTGCCAACTTTAATCACTCATGTTTAAAATTTGGGCCAACACATTAATGTGGTGATCAATGTGGAGATGCATACTTAAGATTGTCTCGGGAGAGACTTGTCCTCAATCAACTCAAAAACTAGCCCAAAGATATCCCTACCATATCATCAGTGATTTAGACAATGGAAGGACTGCGTTAGAGGACGGGGGACCAAGGCCCACAAAATTTTCAAACTGGATTCTTACCATTAGGTTTTATTTTTGCTTTTTTAAATATCGCTTTAGCCCAAGTACCCAAAATATAGCTTTAGGCCCTATGAAATTTTAATTTTGCCTCCCAATTTCAAATCTATTCTATATAAAATTTATACATTTTCGCCTTTGTCTCGGTAATTCTTTATAGTTGAATTAAAATATGCATAAGCAATACGTTCAAAATTTTATATATGTCACAAAAATGTATTTACTAGAATTTTAAAGTTGGTTACTAAAACATGACTAATTTGCTTACTCTGCTCTACATATTTCGGCTTAATAATGCAGGTGTGGCCTCCAGTTGGGCTGAAAAAGTTTGAGACGCTTTCTTAACTCCCACCACTGTCCCCTGAATCCTTATCTAAAGAAATTGAATACCTTCTTCGTAAGGGTTGGGTTCCTTGTTTGGAATTCGAATTAGAGGTAATAACCCATTTAATTTTCTTGCTCAACTAGTTTCAAAATTGCGACAAAAAAAAAAAAAAGAATTGAGCAATGCTAGTAACACAATTTTTATCACACTCCTTTTGACACACTCTATTATTGGATGATTTTATGTGAGACTTGAATAAAAAGTAGACTCATGTGATTTAGTGGACTCCACCTGAAATTCATCTAAGATAGTGTGAGAGAATATGTTAAAAGGATGTTTTGCTAGTATTTTTGTATAATATATATCCACATAATAGTTGAAGTTATTGAGCTTCTTTTGTGGTTGAAAATGTAGCATGGATTCGTGTACCGTGAGAACCACAGGTCCCCTGGGTACTATGATGGACGCTACTGGACAATGTGGAAGCTTCCCATGTTTGGATGCACAGACGCAGCACAAGTGTTGAAGGAGCTGGAAGAGGCAAAGAAAGCATACCCTAATGCATTCATTCGGATCATTGGGTTCGACAACAAGCGCCAAGTGCAGTGCATCAGTTTCAATGCCTACAAGCCCCCTGACTTCTAATTTGAAGGCTTATAAATAATTAAATACTATCTATAATCTTTGGATCATTGTTTTTGGTTTCAGTAATTTCAAGAAGTGGTACACCTTTGCTGTGTTCCTTTTCAACTTCCTTGAAGTTTGTTGGATTCCTTGGATATTTGAGAAACAAAAACATTAATATGTTTTGAAAGTAAAATTCATGTAATTTGTATGAGGGTGATACATGGATCGATGTGTGAGAAAGTAAGAGGACACTACAAGAAAATCGTGATTTCCCTATGCTAGTTAGGGCCACAAGCAGTCAATAATTGACACTTTCCGACGACTCACCGACGGATCATAATCCATTTGTAAATTGTGCATTGGTAAAATTTATCGACTTATTTTTTGAAACTGTTGGTAATTTTGATGGCCTGCCCTCGGAAAATTCTACAGGTAAGTGTCTACGTAACCGATGACCTTTAAGTCAGTAATTTATCTTCGCATTACGAACTATCTTTCTGTCGGTAAGTAATTTTCATGTTACTAACGGAACGTTCGTCGGTAATGTATTATGCCTGTTACCAATAGAATTTTATTTGTATTTTTAAAAAAATATTAAACTTAACTTCCTCACTAATAATACTTCTTTGGCAAAATAGGTAGATTGGTCCTATACGTTTATTTAATTTTTCACATCGGTCCCATATGTTTTTTTTTTCAAATTGATCCTACATGTTTCATTCCATTTCCACGTTAATTCTTTCCGTCAAATTCGGCCTAACGCCGTCAAATAAAGAGACACGTGTCGCACTAATATCGTGTCACGTCAGCTCAAAACTAACGGCGTTAGGTCAAAATTGACGGAAAAGACTAATGTGGAAACGGAATGAAACGTGTAGGACCAATTTAAAAAAAATAAAACATACGGGACCGATGTGAAAAATTAAATAAACGTATAGGACCAATCTACCTATTTTGCCTACTTCTTTTTCATGGTCCAAAATTCCGAAGGTCTTATACTTCAAAACACTAAACAACCATATGACACATATATCTTCCCAGCACACAGGTTCATAATATTTGTTTTGTATAAGAAACAACCTAATATAGACCAATTTGTATGGTTCTTAAAAGCAAACCTTCACAACACATACCAAAATTGCAAATAATTCAATGGCTAAATAGATTCACACGACAAAAATTAAAGCATTTGTCGATCGAAAAATCGGTCGCTAGTGGTATATAATTAGTCGCTAAATAAGTTAGTTACTGAACAATGGCAGTTGTCAAAACAGTGGCCGCAACTGATTTGGTGACCGAATATCACTGTTTTGGCAATCGAATTGAAAATTGGTCACTATTAACAACGGAAAACTTCGATCACTAAGTCAAAACAAAATTGTTGCTATCTTTGTCTCTAACACCTATTCTGATGACCATGTTAGCGATTGATGTATATCATTAGCGACCGAATATATTTGGTCACTAATTTGTAATGCCACAAATTTAGTGACCAAATATATTTGAACGCTAAATTTCTTGTTTTTTCAATAATCACAATTAAAATAAGATCATATAAAATTTAAATAAATTATATAAATGGAAATCATATAAATATATTTAATCCAAGAATTAAATACATTATTTTATCCTAAAAGAATAACTAGAAGTGCAGTAAAATAAATGTATCTATAACGTCCTAAAGAATCAAGGTGGGGGGAGGTGGGGGGGACAAGGTTATCATTGCCATCATTGGTGGGCTACCCGTGGCCATCTTCATCATCGTGGCCACCGACTCTGGAACAACTCGACTGGAATCCTAAGTGTTGGAAAAGCTGTTGAAGCTGACTCCTTTGCTCCTGCACCTCACCCTGTAACTTCTGAATATCATTGTCCTTTTTCGTGAGCTCAGCATTGAGGTTGGCAATGATCTCTCGATAGTCTGACGTAGGGCCAGTTCGGATTGAGTATGTGACGTTGATGAGACCATGAAGTTATCCCTCAGCTGCCTGAACCCACACACATGGGGAAACGAATTGTCTCCAGCCAACCCATTCTCCAGCTTCTCTCCAGCAGCAATGAAGACCATTCATTAATCCAACGGTCCCCAAAAGCCATCTATTTTAAACTTAAAAAAAATGTCAAAAACAAAAAAATATTGTTTCTCATGTTCTACTATTCTTCCCATCGTGGCTACCAGAAGTTAGTCTTCTTCTCCTTCACCATGGGGTCGCCGCCTCTCCGTCGTTGTCACCGCCTCTCCGACGCAACGCTACCGCAAGCCTCCCCTGAGCGTCCCGCGTATCTCTCCCTTCTCCCTCGCGCCGCCTCTCTCCCTTGAATTGGAACAAACGCTCCGTCGTCGAGCACCGGCTGCCACCATCGTTATCCATTTCTCTTCTCCTTCGCATTGTCACCACCAAGAAAAGTGATTATACAGTTTTGGGTGTTGCTCTTTGAACTTATAGCTGGGCAAAATCCTCAGCATGGTAATATCGATTTGATGGATTTGGATGATATTCAATGCATATCAAAACAAGTCATTGCAGCTACATGATGCAGTTGAACAAATGAACAAATGGTACTCGATTGAACAAATGCAGAAAGGGACGGGACAGCTACACAACGGGCAGAATAAAAAATTTGGATTTTTTTAAACTTTTATTTAATTTTTTTATGTTATAAAATCTTACTTTTTATTGACTATTAGATCTGATGGGCGATCCAAATCTAGTTGCTGGTGAGGTATTGGAGACACTAGGCAGGAGAGAATCCAATTCCTACACATGACCCTTCTTGTTCCGACTTCCAACCACCTCCAAAAATGTGGCGTTATCAGCTGCTGTAGAATGCAGCCCCTGACTAGAGGCGTTGACCTCTTCTCTGCGGCGATGGAACTCGTCTTGCATAATATCTCTAACATTAAGATTTGAAATTATTAAAAATAGTAAAATATAAGCAATGATATTTAAGTTTAAGTGCTTATGATTAGTTACAACAATGTCCTTTGCCTGACCGCTGACTCACTCTTCATGCTTGATCTTCTTCATCCTTTCAAGGACTGCATATGCGGTCGGGGGTTGGTTCTTCTCTTTCCTCACCTTGTATAAAAAAATGATGTATTTAATATATTGAAAGTGTTATACTTAATTCCTCAATATAAATTTTCCTTATGTTGATTCCTTAACCATGCTGTTAGAGCACTCATTAACAAACTCTATTTATTATTATCATGTTTGCGAATGTTTCGATTTTGTTCCTTCTTTAAGTACTACTCTTTTCTGTTCTGAAATTTTGTATGCCCATGGTCAAATCTTGAATGATCAATTTTCTCAACAAAAACAAAAAACAACAACAAACATGTAGCACATTCCTTCCTTCTCTCCCCATATTTTCAGTTCTCTGGACCCACTAAACCTAATTTCTGAGTCTTATCCCACTAAAATAGTCCATGCAAGTTTTTAGTCAAGAAACAAATATTAGTAAATGCACTACTAATGAAAAGTCTTCTTAATCATGGTTGAAGTTTCCACATTTTTTAGATTACTTTTGAGTAAAAAGTTCTACTAAAATAAGTTTGTCTTAAAATTTGAAAAATAGGAATATTATTATTTATAAATTATATAATAAATTAAAATATAATAAATTTTATTAAATTAATGATAAAAGTATTTTTAATTTTTTACCTTTGCATACAACATTTGAGTTAGTGGAGTGCAACCAACACATTCTCTTTTATTGATTAAAATTCAAATGGATTATACAAATTCATGTCTGTCCCACTTGAATTCTGTAAATTCTGTAGGACCTACATGAATTTCAACTAATAGGAGAGAATGTGCTGAAAAAAGAGTGTTAAAGAGTGTGTTGCTAGCATTTCTCTTTAAGTTAAAGCCGCAAATGCGTGTGACTCCATTTTATCTATTTCATCAAGGTTTTGTTTGGTAAAAACTAGCGGACCACAGATAAACTATCTGATAACAGATGAGCTCATAGCTGATAGCAGATAAGCGAGCTGATAGTTGATAAGTTAGCTTATTGAATTTGAAGTGATTGATAAAATTAACGATTGAAGTAGTTTATAAATATAAAATAACATAAAAAGACATGTTTATATCTTTTTTTTATATAAGCTATATATATATATATATATATATATATATATATATATATATATATATATATATTATTTATTTTAAAATAATTATTGGTGTCAAACAATATGAATAAGTTATAGATTCACATTGCCTTTTATATTTTAATAAATCAAAAATCAAGAATAAAAATAAACTTAAGATAAGCAGATGTGATAGTTAGTCACCTCTTTCGTGTAAAATATTTTAGACCCACCCAACATTTCTATGGTTTTAAACATGTGCTTTAATTTATCACTTCTGTACGAGGACCCAACTCCCGAATATATAATTTGCTCTTCATTATCATCCCTGATCTGCTTCTATGTTCTTATTTCAATCAACGGGTGCAACCCACTCGATGAAAATTCGGAAAAGAAAATTCGTATTTTCCTAGTTGAAGCTAAATTGCTAAATTATCGGAATCTGATATTTAATTTTCAGATTATAAAAATTATAGGTGTGGAATCTGAGCCACCTACACGAAGTGCCTTGATAACAATTTTAATTTGCATGACATAAATTAAAATTAAAGGAGGAATTTATGCATACCTTTATAGACGGAAACAAATCCGCAGATTGAATTGCAAACTAGAGTTTGGAGCAGGAGGAGCAGGGATTTCATGTCATTGGATATCCTCCAATAGAGATAAAAACACTTATTCATATCCTTACCCCGTGTAGTTCTTGATATGTAAATTTTCTTTTTTGGGCGGTTAGCCCAGTTGAGCATAAAAAAGAAGGAAGTTTCTTCATGGCTCTTTCCTCTTTGAGTGTAGAGATTTATAGTTAATATTTAGACGGTAAATCTTCAAATCCCTAACAAAATCAAATAAACTTCATAATGTTAAATATTTCGAATCATGACAAACATATTTATGTTGAAAATAAATATATGCTTACTTCTCAAATGTGTCCTTCACCACTAGGCGATTTTCCAGTTCACCATATACCAGATCCAGATAATAAAAACTCTCTTAACAGACATTGATGACGACCAACATCCAATTCTCCTTGAAAAAATGTCGAGTTACCAAATCCTAAGCAACATTTCATAGAAATCATTATCATCAATTAAGTGTTTTTAAAAAAAAGTGACTCACCCAACAATGAGAGGTGCCAAAAGCAATCTATCTTTTTGCCCCTTATTTCATAGGAGAACCTCAGATATATATTGTTCGCTCTCCTTATTCTTCTGCTTGTACGCAATAGTTGTTTGACTCGGGTGCAAGAACGAGAATCTCCTCATCTTTTTAGCCGGAACCAGCATATCGTGCCACAAGTACCTTAAATGAAAAAAATACAAAAGGATTATAAAAAATATCAATGCCTAAATAAAAAGACTACACTTAAAAGAGTTTGAAGAAGTACCTAATGTATACAGTAATGACACGTTGGTCTTGCTCTTTTTTCCAACGAAGATCATTGATTTCATTTCCACAAAGGTAGTCCGACAGCTCACAATGGATCCCAAATATTTCATCATCATCATCAAAGCTAATTTGCAACATTGGCTTATCCGGTCCAATCTTATGCAAATGTAACCTAAGAGTTTCATAATAATTAGTTTAGGGACGAAGGACACTTGCTGCACACCACCTACAGCGGACGAGGGCTGGGAGTTCTTACCTTGGGACATACATGAATAGTTTGTGTTCCCTAACTTTTTTTGGGAACGCCTTCCCTCTGGAATTTGTAGATTTTGTAGGTTGATGAATCTATTGCCGTTAAGTGAAACAGTTAGCGATTAACTAATGAAATAAATATGCAATACAATATAAAAAATCTTATCTATTGACATACCATAGCATTGCCTACTTGAATGAGGTTGATTGGCCATGCCACAAAGTACCTATTGCATGGCTTATTGTCATCAGCTCATCATCATCAATATGTATCGGCAACGGGGCATTCCCCTCAATCACAACCTCAAACCCCTGATCGTTGAGCCCTCTGGTGGAGTTATGAGTTCATTAGTGAGGCTTGAGGAGGGTTCTGGTTCATTTGGGCCTCAACCTCGTAAGGACAAGGCTGCTCATTTAAGCCCGATGCCAACTTTGAGGCCGGGTCAGGTCGGCCCATGCAGGAACAAAAACATTGTATAATAGTACTAACTGAATAATCAAAACAAAAGTCAGATCCTACTATATCTTCACTTTTGGAATTCTACTATAATACTATTTTTATGAACTTTTTTTCTTCCTATTTCATATAATTTCTTGTTCCAGACAAGGAAAATGACGTGTTGTATAGCTAAGTTCCACATAAATAGTGATCTGGATGGCTTTACTTCTCTCTGCACCTACAACCATGACATAGTAATGCCCGAGATGTCGTATATAAACCATCTCCGAGATTCCCGTGCTAACCTCCTTAATAAGGGAAAAGGAATCGGGCAAGAAATACGCGTAACGATCGCGTGAAAAAAGTATTGGGGACTTCAGCTACCAGTGGTGAGGCAAATATGCAAAGTCAGGTGATCATGAGCTTCTCAAGTTGTGTTGTCCGGTGCTCTATGTCTAGCCAAGAACAATTCTCTTTTTTGTTACATTTTATGCTTGTTTGTACATGCGCTTGAGAAACGCGTTAGGGATATATAAATAAATCACATTGGGAGTGGCACTTTGATAATTCGTTTGGATGCAAACTCCATTCTCTAGCTTTCACGTCGTGTTGAGCCTCAAGCGCATACAAACATAGGCTTTATTTATTTCGTTTTTCCATTATTGGCTGGTTTTGTTATTAAATGACAGATGATAAATGTGAAGAAGAACAGAGGAGGGATGGTTGCATAGGCAGAGAAACTGAAAATGGGATACAGCTAGCGCATATGGAAAAGGTCTCCGTTATTAGGATACAACAACATCTTTCACTGCCTGTGGTTGACAATATCCTTTGATTGGAAAATGAGATCCATTTCTGACCCCACATTCCGCATTTATGCTACTCAATTCAATGACTTTTATTACGCCCCTGCTAGTACTATTCTAAAAAATGAACTCTTATCTCCCTTTGCTAAAAGCACAGAAGATGCCTCTCTCTGCAGCTAATGGGAAAATACCAAATAACTCAACAAGCATAGACTAAAAAGAGAGTTATGAGATTCCATTTAAAAGAAACGGAAAGATGGTTTGTGTGCATATTATCCAACAAGCTAAAAAGAACAAGATTCAAGCATATCACTACATTAGCAATGAAAGGACTATATAGGAATATAATGGAATTTCAAATAAGATAATCTTCTACACTCAGATATAACTTCATGAGTCCATGGATAATAACAACCGGAGAAACCTTGGACGGCTCTAATAGCACAAGAAAACCCAATGCAGTTTCTCTCTACCTCTGATGATCTAACATCTCCCTTAACAAACAAATAAATTAAAACTCAACTCACATGACAACTCTCATGAAAAGGATTTGCAACAGTTCCTGAGATCTCACAAAACTATAATACTATTAAGCAATGGAACAAAACTTATACTGTCTTAGTAGTCTAGGATAGTTCATTCCTATGCAGCTGCAAAACTTATATGCAAGGTATATTGAGGGGTTCTTCAATCCAACCAGCAAAATCATCAGCACCAAAATCACCGAAATCGAAATCAGGAAGCTCACTAGGCCCATCCTCATCAATTCCACCAATTTGAATGTCCTCCAGGCCACCAAGATCATCACAGCATTGATCTAAACCATCAAATGTTAACCAATCAAACTCAAATGAAGATGGAGCAGCATCGGCAGATGGTGGTGGCACATTCAAAATACTCAAATCTGGCATTTCCAGCTCAGCCAATTCAGCCTGCAAATCATTGATCTCAACAGCTTCATCAACCACACCATTCAGCCCTGCAAATTCAGCCTTTAAACCATTAGCCTCGACAACCTCGTTGCTTGGAGCCTTACCATTCTCCACCAAATTGGAAGCTGAGGTATCCAATTCAACCACAGGAGGTGGTGATGTATGTGACAAGACACCCTCCGAGTCATCCGAAGTAGCAACAGATTTGGATTCTGACACAGAAGCAGCAGCAGCAGAAACACAATGGTTGTAGTTACATTTTTCTTGGGTAGCCATAGCTTCAGCAGAAACAACATCATCAACATTGCTGTTATTGTTGCTCTTCTCATCACATATAGCCTTAGCCTTAGCCTTAGCCATAGTTTCAAATTCAAACCTTTTCCTCTCATAGGCTTGAGAAGCCTCTTCCGGAGTATTGTAAGTTCCCAACCAGAGACGCGCACCCTTGAAAGGGTCGCGAATTTCTGCAGCCCATTTTCCCCATTTCCTCATCCGAACGCCTCTGTATTTGCCAGTTCGTTTCCTCCCCGTTGATGGGGTTTTGGCTAAAACCCTTTTCTTATTCAACTCATTGTTGCTTGAGCTTTCAGTGCTAGTATGAGCAGTGACTGAGTTAGGTGAAACATCAGGAAGAGTGACCTCAAACACCTTTCTCTTCTTTCTACTCATCTCTTGATCTCCTTCTTCATCTGAAGAAGAGTCAGTAGCATCAGGATCATCACATATGATGCGCAATCGTCTCATTTTGGGTTCTTGAAATGAGTTCTGTCTGTGCTTCACTTTCTTTAATACTGTCTTCAACTGCTTAGCTGGTTCATTCCGGTTTTCCGGCATGGCGAGCAAATTTGTAAAATAAAAAAAAATTTAAAAAAAAAAAAAAAAAACCCTCACTAAACCCCTCAAAATACCAAACAAAATTGGGTTTAGGCAACCAAATTTTTTTTAAAAATAAAATCAAATAGAAACAAAAGGGTAACAAAATTCTCAAAATTTCAACAATATCATGTGAGATCCACTCTTAAGAAGAGGAAGAGAACAGAGAATCTCTTTATATGAAAACCTCCGAAACAAACCACCACACCAACACAAGTCCTGCCAAAAAAAATTAAAAAAGACATTAAAATCTTTCAGTTAATCTTTCAATCCACGAAACAATTCCAAATATTAACAAAACAAAAAAGAAACTCACGAACCGTTTTAGCCTCAAACACATCGAAACAGCTGAGTCCACCAGTGAGCGAAGTGGCATCCAGAAAACACAAGCAACAACAATCCAGAGCTTCAATAACACAGCCCTGAATACTACTTCCAATTTAACAAACCCAGACGACATAAATCCACAACTCTTCGTTCCTTTAATCCGTTACTCACATAAACCCCAACAATAAAAAACAATAACACCTACACAAGAAAGAAAAAGAAAGAATGGTTATTGTGTGAGACACAGAATATATAGAGATAGTTTTTGAGATTAAAAGATTACAAATCTATGGCTACGATTTATCTGTCTTTAATGCTTGATAAAATTACTATTGTGGTTAAGGGGAAAGAACAAAAGAGAAAAGAAAGAAAAAGAAAAATACCTTGGGACACGGATTGAACAGACGCAAATTTCTATAGAAACATTTAACAGACCGATTGGATTTAAAAAAAAAAACAACACAACCTTTTGTATGTATAGAAAATTTTAGTTCATAGAAAAATTCACCTCTTTGTACTTTTTTTGTATTCACTTGTGGTGGTGGGGGTGGCTGGCTAACCCTGTCTCTTTCTCCGCTTCTCAGTGTTTTCACACTACACTGACCCAGTGACCATCCCTCACTCTTTTTTGTCTCCTTTATCTTTCTTTTCTACACCTTTTTTGTTGTTTCTTTATGCCATAACTTATACCAATTCTACTGTAACTGTAATTACCAAATCTTTAAAACAAATTCATTGAATTCCCTGTTTTTAAGGTAATAATTAAATTCCTTTAATTATTTATTTTAAATTACACTTCTAAATGTTACAAATACAATGTATTAATAAATAAATAAATAAATATGGAAATAATTATGCAAAATTAAATTTCAATGTTATTATTTTAACAAAATAACATTGCTCACATGTATCACACTAATACAAATTTAATTTTGATTAGGTGTTAGTGTAATACTTTTAAAGATTATTTAATCAAAGTTATGACATGGTAGAAACTAAACCTTGTGTTGGAAGATTTGGTAACGTAACTATCCCCTAAGATAAAGAACGCAAATTTGATTCTTGGAATCTCCCATTTGGGAGCCAGCCTAACCTCATCGTTATCGAATCGAGGATTAGTCTCATAGCCGATCCAAAGGGTCAAACTATGGGGACGTCCCGAAGAACTCGTTCGAAGTCAAAGGCTCTAATTAAGATAAATTCTAAAAAGAAAAAAAAGTTCTAGAATAATAATAATTATGTAATATTAAAATATTTCATTGATAGGTCCATTTACTAGTTCTTTAAACCAAATAAATGAATTCCTTGTATTATTGCAAAAATGCATTATATTAAACAAATAAACATAGAAAGAGTTATGCATTTGTTTAAATTTCAAAGTTATTTTTTTACCAAAATAGCATCGCTTAAATATCTACTATAATAGAATCTAATTTTTGTTAAGTGGTAATGGAATATTTTTTAAAATTATTTAATCAAAAATATCACATTATGAAAAAGGTTCACATTTCTATTGACGTAACAAGTTATGATTGGTTGACAATATAAAAAACTTTACACTGACGGTGCATACGAATAAAATCATATTTTAATATAATGTTAATATAAAAAAAATTGGATTTAATTGATATGCACTCTATGTGTAAAGATTTTTTACACAGTCAACTAATCAAAAATTGCCACATAAACAAAAATGTTTGACTCTTATCCTGACTAGCTTCAAAATCACTCATATTCTGATAGGTTGACAGTGTAAAAAACTTTACACTATGCATATCAATTAAACTCAGTTTTTTAGTTTACTTTTGATACACTATTAGTTTAAAGTTTTTTACACAGTCAACCAATCACAAATCACTGTATATGTGACGGTTAAGATAGTTATGATAAAAATCAAATATTTTTAATGATATAACAATTTATAATTAATTGACAGCATAAATATCTTTTACACTATCAATGCGTGCCAATTAAATCCAAAGTCTTTTATACTATTTTCAAACGATGCATTAACACTCTCAAAGACAATAACTAAGCCTCTGTTTGATAAAAACTAGTGGATAACGGATAACTTAGTTGATAGCGGATGGGATAACTGATAGCAAATAACGGATAAATTAACTTATTGGATTTGAAGTGTTTGATAAAATTAACGGTTGAACTAGCTTATAATTATAAAATGATATAAACGGATATGTTTATATAGTTTATACAAATTCTATTTACATATATTATTTATTTTAAAATAATTATCATTTTTAATAGTTTAATATATTTCAAATTATTTATCATCTAAAAAATTAAATTTTATTTTATTTTTTTATCAAAATAAAATGAGATAAGATAAGATATTTTAGTATTAGGATATTTTATGTTATTTAACAAAGGATAAAAAGAGAAATATATGTAAACTAGTAAGCAGAGGCGGAGGGAAGGGGAGGCCTTTGGTTGCCACGACCATCCCCGAGTTTTCATTTTTTTAATATACCTATACATTTTTTTTTTCAATGTTTATCATGATCAAAATGGAATGACTATTCAATGGATATAATTATAATGTAGTATTAATATTTTTTACACCCAATCAATCATATATTATTATATCATTAAAAATATTTGACTTTTATACAAAGAGTTTAATTTTGATAAACTGACAGTGTAAATTTTTTTACATTGTCAATCAAGCACACATGATTATTTGTGATGGATTGTCAGTATAAAAAAAATTTTATACTCATAGTGCATACCAATTAAACCCTTTAAATTAATCACATTTAAAAGTCATGTGGTGATAATAATTAAATGACAGTGTAAAAAACTTTAACTGAAGGTGTATCAAAGGTAAACTCTAATTCTATATCCTCCTACTAATTTTTCTATTTACTAAACAAATTAAGAAAATATTAAATTCTTTTTATATTTTCAAAACATCAAAAAGATTACTTTTTCATTTAATTAATATTTTATTTATTTAGTAATAAGAGGATTTGTATCAACACTTTGTGAAAAGTGAGGATGCATTAATGGATTTGTGGATTTTAATTATTGCACCAACTTAATAATTTATTCAATTTCATATAATTAGCTTTTATATATTAGTTAAATTTTTATTGTTATTTATGTTATGTATATTTAGTCTAGGCTCCCCTCATTAGTGAATCCCGGCTCCACCCCTGCTAGTAAGGATAAAAATGATGAAAAAATAAATTTTTATAAGCTCAAACACTATTTTAAATAGCGTTTAGAAAAAATGTTATAAGCTAATGAAAAAAACATTATAAGCTAATTAGAAAAACGTTTACAAACAAAACTACAAACGCATCCGCTATAAGCTAGCAGTTCGACCTTTTCAAAGAGAGCTTAAATCTAAAGTAAAAAAAAAAATAGTAATGTCTTTTTTTGTTGATGGTGTAAAAAAAATTGAATACATAAAAATTAAACACAAATTTTTAACGATAAATCAATAAATTTTTAAATTATTAGAAAAGAGTTTTATATTAAATTATACTCTTTTTTCTGCTTTCTTTTAGACGGAAAAGGAAAACTTTAGTTAAACCACGAGGTACTTACTCACAAAAAAAAAAACACCAAATCCATGTTTGACCGCCAGAAGAAGCATTACACATTCTTCCGACGACAAATGTTTGATTAGAATTTAAACTTTTTTTTTTTTTTTTTGATACAACTGGGAAAAACAAAGAAAAACTACACCCTGCTAAACAAGGTTCCTACAGCAAGCATCAGCAGAAATAAAAGGCAAGATACCCACAGGAGGGTCATGTAACACAACAAAACCAGAAGAACCTGACGCACCACGCTTAGCTTGATGGTCAGCGCAGGCATTGGCTTCTCGATAAACATGAACTAGATGAATGTCCCAGTTCCATTGCATCATATATATGGCGAATGTCTGCAATAATGGATCCATAAATATGAAACTCATCCATGCTAGAATTAACCAAACGGATGGCCTCCATGCAATCAGTACTCTCACATTGCACCTTCCGGTAACCCTGCTCCCAGGCAAGCCTGACGCTATAGTAAATGGCTTTTAGTTCTGCAAAAAGGATTTGTGTCCGAGAACCGAAGATCGCGTTTATATCGCAGATGTCTTCATATCATGATATGATATTCTACACTTTGGATTTACACTCTTATACATTTGCTTTTGGATATCACGCAAAAGATCTCATATCAATGGAGATATTTTCGATATTTATAAATCCAAGTATTTTTCCTTGTTTGAACAATATAAGACTTGTTTGAACCTCAACAACCAACGCTGCAAGAAAATCCCCCAATCCAACCACCTCTATGATCAGGCAGAAGACCCCCGAAACCCCCCAGGTTACCAATAGAGCTCTGATCTACATTCACCTTCGTAACACCTACACAAGGAGGAGGCCAACCTATCAACATGGGCTCAGTTCCGGTGTTATTCCCTATGTCAAAGACCATCTAAGAATCATCAACTGATCTATTAACCCTCAGTAAAATATCAGAGTCCGTACAAAGCTCTTCATCAATAGTAGCTTTATTCCTTCAAACTACGGGTTGGCAAAAAAAAAAAAAATCCAATTGTTTACCATTCACATCCAATCCATCCAAATCAAAATTCATCCAATCCATCTATTATAAAAAAAAAAAAGTAACAATGGACTAGATGAATTAGATTATTTTATTTTATGGATGGTTGTGATCCATCCACCATTATTCTAAAATCCATTGGACCACTTCATAAAATAAAAAAATAATCCATTGGATAAAAATGAAAAAAAACCATAACTTTAAAAATTAAATCAATTTGTTACTATTATAAGCCGAACAATATATTTTTGGTGTTTTGCTATCATATTTGCATTCCTTGTGCAGGTGGATTTATGATGAATTATTAATTACAAAAAAATATGAAAAAAATTTATTTTGGAATTTTTTTTTTGTGAATGGATGAGAGATATTATTTGGAAATAGTCCTCAAAATTATTTAATTTTTTAAAATAATTTTCATGGATGGATTGGATATCCATCCGTAAAAAATTTGTTAATGGATGGATTTGATAGATTTTTTTAAATGGATCATGGATGGATTGAATTTTTTTAATAAAATTTTAGTGGATCATAATAGATTAATGAATTGTTTTTAATCCATCCATTATAATCCGCATAAAAATTTATCCAATACATCCATTGACTACCCCTACTTCTAACCCAAAGCCACCAAAGAGTGGCGAAGAAAAGACTGGCTTTCTCATGTTTGGCATACCCTGCAACATTTATTTAATTGGTATACACTATTATTATAAAAAAAAAAAGTTTACACGATCAATTAATTATAAATTGATACATCAGCTAATATGTTTGACTTTTATCTTAAATATCTTAAAAATCATCCATATCATGATTTCTGATTGGTTGATATGTAAAAAAATTTTACACTGATAATGCATAATAATTAAACCCTTTAAAGTTCTGTAAAAAAAAAAAACTCTTTAAAGTTACATACTCATCTTAAAGGATTTATATGTTATCTGGTAAAAAAAAAAGGATTTATATGTTAAAATCTATTTATGATCATATTTACTTCATTTGTTCTTATTTATTAATTATTAACAAGTATAGTTCCAATAAAAAAAAAATTTTGTGCTTCCAATAAAACTTGTAAATCAATTCTAGTTCTGCACAAATATTCTCAAATATAAGTTTACATCATTTTATTGACTTGGTATTAAATTTTAATTTTAATTTAAAAAAATTAATTTTATAAATTGAATGTAAGAGCAACTCCAATGAGAGTTGCATATGGGTTACTTAATATTAAAATATTATTTCGATGGACCACATATAATTTTGAGTTACTTATGAGTTGTTTAAAATTGAAAAGAGTTGCTTATATAAGCTACCATTCTCTATGGATTGCTTAACATTTGATCATTTGTGTGTGTACATGTAAGAGAAAGAATATGAGATGTTGAAAATAGAGGGGATATTTATGAGTTAAGCAACTTGTTGATAAGAACTCTCATCGTAGTGAAAATTGATTGTGTTGCATAAAATTAAGGTGACCCACTTAAAAGAATAAAGTGGATTACTTATATGAAGAGCATTGGAGATGCTCTAAAGTAGACTAATTCATCCTTTGAGATCCTCGATTTGTAAACACTCATTATATTGGTCATTGACTATTAAAAAATTGTCATTTTAATCTTGAAAAATACAAATACCAATCACATTAATCCTTGGAATCATAATTCATTAATTAAATAAATTCCTAAATCCAAGAACTAATATAGAGTAAGATCTCTATAATTAATAATGTTGGGATCACGAAATTTTATTAATTTAGAAAGATATTAATTAATTGATAAATTAATAATTTATTAATTTAAGGAGTTATTTCCTGATTCAACGAATATAAATTTAATTAAATAAAAAAGCATGGTGTATATCACTAATATACAATGTATACACTATATATATATATATATATATATATATATATATATATATATATATATATATATGAGTTTAATTGTTATACACTGTCAGCGTAAAGTTTTTTTACACTGACAACTAATGAGAAATTATGATGTGTGTGACTTTTAAAGTAGTTAGAATAAGAATCAAACTTTTTAGCTTATGTGACAAATTTTGATTGGTTGTCGGTATAAAAAATCTTTACACTAATAATGTATACCAATTAAATCCTCTCTCTCTCTCTCTCTCTCTCTCTCTCTCTCTCTCTCTCTCTCTCTCTCTCTCTCTCTCTCTCTCTCTCTCTCTCTATATATATATATATATATATATATATAAGAATAAGTAAATTAAATGGTATTCATTGATTTTAGTACTTAAACAACATTTATTGTATTGAGTAATTTAATAAAGTTCAATACAAGTCACTTGCATCTATGGTTCATTGTACTAGAACTAAATACACATCAAATATATGATAAATCAACATAAAAAAATTCTTAAAATCATATCCAACAATGGCTTCTCATCTAAAAGGTGTCATTGAAAATCCTGTTAAGGATGAAGTTGAGGATGATTCAATATATTTGGAAATAATCATGCAAACAGAAGCACTCATATCGGAACAATAGATTTATATTTTACTAAATAACCTTAGTTATGTTTGTAATTTTAGAGAATTATTAATTTATGATATTGATAAGACTATAGATTTATATAAGGGTCTTTTTAAAATTATTATCTTAATAATTTATCGAAATTACTAATTTTGTAAACTAGTTCAAGTTGGGATAGGAAAAAATTGTTTTAGGAAAATTATTAATTTATCGAGTATTAATTTATGAAAGTTTAGCTGTAACTAGAACTTAAAATTTTGAAAACTAAAAGAATATTTTTTTAAATAAGAAATTAATATATATAAGAAATGTTTATAAGTTTGGAAAGAATAAGGTTAAAATATAGTTTTGGTTGCTTGCCTTATTTTCATAATTCGTTTGGGTCCTTTATCTTTAAAAGTTTCCTTTTAGTCATTTATATATCAAAGTATCAAACGTTATATGAAGTGCTCATTTCTGTCATGTCTATTAGTAACGTCGTTAATGTTAGCATACGTGGTAATTAAGTGCCAACCTGGACAGCTACGTTGGCACATCATCCACATGATAGTATGTGCTGGAGTCATGTAAGTTTTTGATTGGCTGACAGTGTAATAAACTTTACACTGACATTGAATCAAACTTAAACGCAAAGTGTTTTAGTTTAATTTTGATACATAATGTGGCAATTTATGATTGATTAACAATGTAATTTTTTTGGTGAATTCTCTAGTATCCAAAGAACGGAAAGATAAAAGTTACCCTACCTAATCAGAATGTGTTACCTCAATTAAATGAATTAGGTTAGTGGGTCATGTGAAATAGTTCTCATCATCTAATTGGGCCATCTAAATAGGATAAACTTTTACTCTTCCTTTTAATAGGTACTAGACAATTCACCATTTTTTTACACTAATAATGGATACCAATTTAATTCAAAGTTTTTTACACTTTTAATGAATCACAAATCATCATATCCTATGTAAGATTTGAAAGACAGTTACAATAAGAATCAAATATTTTTAATGATGTGATAATTTATGTTAACTTAAAAAATCATTATCCTAACAATGCATACCAAGAAAGAGGGTGTTTCGCTAAGATTAAATCTTATCGAAACAACTATTTTTAAGGGTAAAATTTGTTTCTCAGTAGAAACTGATATGTTTGGTTAAAGTGATTAAATTGAAAAACAGTTGTTTATGAGAAAAAAATTGTTTTTAGATAAGTGAGAAATTTGAAGTTTATTTAAAAGCTGTTAGATTATTTTAAAATTAATAACATTATTCTCATTTCACTCCTGTAAAACTAAACATTAAATAAATATTATTAACTTATATAAATAAATTCATACACTTTTTTGTAATTTACTATATAAAAATTATTTTTTTACACAATTTAAACGAAATTGATTATCTAAAAATCGCTTTCCAAGCAATACTTCCAAACATAAAACTGATTCGATTAAAATCAATTATAATAATAATAATCGATTATTGAAATAATCAATTTTTCACGATTAATTCAAACAAACAGTAAATTGATTTCTATATCCTTAAAAATAAATATATGTTTTTCGGTCATGCTTACAAGTGTCCGAATGACATTGTTTAAGTAATCTCAAAAAAACAAGTTTTCATTAAAAGATTAAGTATATCACTTTTTCAAATATTACATCAATGACAATTCCCAATAAAAATTTATATTACTTGATTCTTTAACTAATGTCCTTAATACACTTTTAAAATAAGAATTTGGCTCTTCTAAAGTAAGAAACTCTCTAAAGTAAAAAAATAAGGATGCATCTATTCTTAGATCATTTTAAGTGAATTAAAATCTCTATATATTTATCAAATTGATATATTTTTATTTTCTCATTTCAAAGATTTTGTTACGATAGAGAAACCATAAAAACAGGCTTTGTCAGTTTCTGCGCTGAAATTCTTACATGTTGGAGCCTGTACACAATATACGGTTCAGATTGAGTATGTAGCACATCCATCGATGCACAGGAGACAGTTGTAGACACGCGCTCAGGCAGAGTGTGGGAAAAGAAATCTTGGATTGCAGCTTTATTTGGAGGCTAGCGCGACGATCGGCGTCTATTCACCGAAGTTGTTGTCTCGTTTGACTTTGATTTGATCGTACTGTTTTGCCGACGATGATAACGGAAACCGTGACTGGATGAATTTACGATAAGTTCCAAATTCTTGGTCCCCAGTAATGAAAGGAAAAAGAATCGTATCAGAAGGGGAAACAACGTAAGAAAGATAAAAAGGAAACAAAGTAAATCCATTTTTAGTTGCGATTCAATTTCTTTTACTTGATTTGTTGTTCCCTTACGTGACTATAGCAACAAAATAAGGATTTTCCTTAAATATAAAAATATTTCATATTAATTCACTATTTTTTTTCCTCCCAATCAGATTTTTTTTTATACACAAGAATTAAGATTCGAATCCATGATCACTTGCTTAATATGTCTGAATCTCTTACCATTCTGACCAACTACAAATTGGTATATTTATTCACTATTAAAGTTGTTATATATATATTTAAAAAAGAATTTAATTAATTTTGATGCACCATTGATGTTTTTACACTCACTGTAACTGTGCATATTGTGCAATGTTATTTGGGTTGAAATCTGGGTTGTGAGGAGGTCGCATAGAGAGATGGAATTGCACTAGGTTATTGTTAAGAACTTAGAGATTAATTCCAACACTATCGTTGAGACGGCCGTCATCCCAAATTTAAGATATTAACTAATTTTAATTATATTATAAATATTAGCGCGCTTTATTAATATGAAGCGAAGTGAAAAATTGAGCGCAGAAACAAATAAATATACGGCACCCAACGTTTCAGAGTACACGGCTTTAAAATATAAATAATTATATCACATACATCAGTCGTCCTGTCAGTGGGACTACAGTAATAAAGTAAAGCATACAAGTATTTTAATACAGATCAAAATAAAAGCATAAAAAGTAGGCCGAGAGATAATCCTCCGGCTAACCACGATCACTGCCCAACCTCTAGAGGCTAGGATCCGTGGCACGTCCTCCAGCGTCAGGCTCGTATGGAACGCTGTCCAGCTCTTCAACAACTAGTTCGTCCTCGGGATCTTTCAATAAAATAGAAATAACATATACAGGAAAATGCGGGAGATAAGAAACATAATTCACCAATATGGGAGAGGGCATCAATATATATATATATATATATATATATATATATATATATATATATATATATATATATATATACACACACACTACCTCCGGACCTATATATAAGCAAAAAAATATCTAAAAATTTTTTGGACTCAAATATAAGCAAAAGTCAATCAAATCAACCTTTTTTAATTCTAGAGTTTCAAAAATCCCTTTGATTATTTGTTTTTTTATTTTTTCAAGAGCATTATACACTCTCAAGACACAACTTCCAAGAGCACTATACACTTCCAAGAAAGGGTAGTTTAGTAACTATAACTTATTTTTTACACAAATCAAGACACTTAAACTAATATAACTAACTTCCTTAACATGTGTGAAGTTAGTTTTTTTTGCTTATATATAGGTCCGAAGTAGTATATATATATATATATATATATATATATATATATATATATATATATATATATACATCACACAACACGAATAACATATAGAACACAACATCACCCATCTCTTAAGTCACTCATCACAATCATATCAAACATCATTCTCTCAAATAAGCCTATAAGAGGGATACCAGTCCCCATGTATATGTTGACTTCCCTATATGCATGTCGGCCGTTACATCACGTCCCCAATTGGACATCCTCGTAGGAATTACATCACATCACATCACATCCTGCCTCGGGATTTTAAGTAACATCCCTAATTAGACATCCCCCTTCGGGACCAAATGCTGTAGTATGAAATGATATGAAAATGCATCAAAATCGGGACCTCACGCCTAACCACTCGTCCACGACCACGACACATCGCATCACATCAAGATCAACATCACATCAGCATCAAAATCAGCATCAGCATCACGACGCCTTGCGTCTACAAGCCACGGCTCCACGGTCGGGACCACAACGATATCAACCCGAACAATACCATCACTCACCATACTCTCATCAACACCCAATCATCAGTCAAATCACAATAACATCACCACAGTAATTCATTCTAGTGCAGATATCATCATAAAGTTGAATAACAATAAATCACACAACCAGTTCAACAAATTAAAGCAACAGATAATCAAATAAATAAATCAACACATCAACCTCAATCAATTACATCATCCATAATATCAACTTAGTGGTGATAGCCTAAAAGTACCTATACCCAGGGTCCAGGCACTTTATCCAGGGCTCAACCTCTAGTAGGGTTTAAGGGTTCCCCTACACAGATATATATACTCTATACTAAGCTTGTCTTCCCGACGATATTAGTTCTTTCTCCCCACCTTAGTAATGCTCACGTGCAGCTCCGGCTACGAGTCCGCAACAATCAGTCGGGTGCGTGGTCGAATGATCGAGTCCTGTCCGATTTTATACAACAAAACACAACCAGAAATTAAAACAGTTAAATCAAAAACTCCCTAATTCCTTAGGATTAGCTACTGCCCCTATTTAATTAATTAGGCTAGGGATGTCTAAAAATTCCTAACTCTTGGATCAATGATCCTTAGGTATCCCTAAACATAATCAATGAAGGCATTAACTCAAAAAAACAAAGATTTCTTCTATTGCACTATCCCTGGGGTTCGGCCCTATTGAATGAAAAATAGCAAGGGAGCTCCAAAAATTCTCATTTCTTGGATAACACCCTAGCTAAGTATGATAACCCTAGATATCAACTCAAAACATCAAAAACCAACCAACAACCTACCTTACACCATAAGGGGGTTTCGGCCACTCTCTCAAAAAAATAGCTAGAGAGATTTCTTGGCTCTAATCTCTTGGATCATGCAAGTATGTCATGAACCTAGGCCACAGAAATTGGTTTGGTATTAAAATGATTTTTCTGCAATTTTTCATGGATTTTTGAAGATTTAGGGACAAAAACCCTAACATTTATGATCATGGAAATTAGAGGAGACAAATGAGAGATTGAGAGAGATAGAGAAGACTAGCTACCTCCTAAGATGATTTCCTTCAAAAACTAGTGAAGGTTGTTTTCACAAAATCTCAAAGACCGAGCTCCAAAAATGGAGAAAATGATGAGAAAGAAAAGAGAAAGAAGAGAAAAGGAAGGAGAAGAGGTTTGGGGCTGTGGGGGCTGCCAAAAATTTGGGGAGAGTGAGGATAAGAGAATAGATATTTATTAGGCTTTCTTAACACTTAAGAAATAGGTAAAAGGTAAGAAAGGTAACTAGTAAAAACTAACCAACGGTAATTTGGTCAATTCACGTCCCAACATTTTGAAATAATCACGACACTGGTATGAGTCCTCAAATAACTTGACACAGTCTTGACATGAAAATTATCCGTTCGTGGGTCTCGAAAAACCCTAACACGGCTCGAACCGTCTCCCCAATTGATTATCGGCCCGAATATAAAATATTATTTATATTTTTGGACGTCAGGACACATTTTAGCAAAAAGGTAGAGGATTGAATTCTAAGACTAATGATCCTGACCGTTAGTCAAAAAGAGGTTTCGATAGTAGAAAACACTATCATCTGAAAAACATAGATCGGGTTTCGTTTGAGTTTTCGGCCCAAAACTTAACCAAAGGAGAGCCTCTTACGATGGCGTATAACGTGACTATGGCTTCAAAATAATTTATTAAATTTTCTAGACCCTCCAATAAAATATAATTACTTAAATACTGATTAATTAATTAACAGATAGATTAAGAAAATCGGGGTGTTACATTACTACCCCCCTTAAAAAGAATTTCGTCCTCGAAATTCGACGTACCTTAGAATAGATGTGGATATCGCTGCTGCATATCCTCTTCGCGTTCCCAGGTAGCATCTCCTGTTGTAGAATCCCATATGACCTTGACTAAGGGAATCTGCTTTCCGCGGAGTTCTTTCACCCTCGTGTCTTCAATCCGTACAGGCAATGCTTCGTATTCTAAGTTTTTCCTTACCTGGATTGATTCAGGCTCTATCACGTGTGATGGATCAGGATGGTATTTTCTGAGTTGGGATACATAGCCTACATTATGAATATTGGATAGGTTGAGAGGTAAAGCAATTTGGTAGGCAACTGGACCAATTCGGCGAAGAATTTGAAATGGTCCAATGAATCTAGATGTACGCTTTCTGGATTTGATTGCCCTGCCGATTCCAGTTCTTGGAGTGACTCTCATAAAGACATGATCGCCTTCTTGGAACTCCAAAGGTCTCCTCCTCTTGTCACTGTAGCTCTTTTGTTGATCCCATGAGACTTTCATCTTTTCCTGAACTTTCTTGACCTGCTCCGTTGTTCGCTGCACCATCTCTGGACCTATCAACTGATTATCCCCGGTCTTATACCAACAAAGCGGTGTTCTTCATTTTCGTCCATACAGTGCCTCGTATGGCGCCATGCCGATACTCGAGTGCAAACTATTGTTGTATGTGAACTCAATCAATGGAAGGAATTCGTCCCAACTTCCTGTGTTTTCCAAAACACAAGCTCTTAAAAGATCCTCCAAATATTGAATCGTCCTTTCAGACTGACCATCCGTCTGCGGATGATAAGCTGAACCCATCTGAGCTTCGTTCCCAATGCACCATTTAGACTTTGCCAAAACCTGGAAGTAAATCTCGGATCCCTGTCCGAAATTATACTCGAAGGTACTCCATGTAATCTCACCACTTCTCTGATGTAAATTTGGGTTAATCTTTCCAAAGAATACCTTTGGTTGATCGGCAAGAAATGAGCACATTTCATAAGCCTGTCAACGATTACCCAGATTGCATCGCATCTCTTTTGCGTCCTTGGTAGTCCGGAAACAAAATCCATTGCAATACTATCCCATTTCCGTTCTGGGACGTCCAGTGATTGCAATAATCCTGCTGGTTTCTGGTGTTCAATTTTTGCCTTTTGACACACCAGACAGGATTGGACATATTCTGCTACTTCCTTCTTCATCCCAGGCCACCAAAACATTCCTTTTAGGTCCTGGTACATCTTTGTAGATCCGGGATGAAAACTCAGCTTGCTCTTGTGTTCTTCCTCCAAGATCATGTTCCTAAATTCACTATCCTTAGGCACACATATCCTGTTTCCAAACTTCAGGATTCCATCAGTACCTTTCTTGAACTCCGAAGTCTTTCCTTCTTCTACCATCTGGTTCTTTTCTTGTAGGTACTGATCTTCTCCTTGCTTTTTCCAGATCAAGTTCAGAAAATCACTAGTGATAGTGATCATTCCTGAATTGTTCTAGCAGTTCCAGTTCCTTCACCATCATGGCGGACATATGCAGAGATTTCCGACTCAATGCATCCGCCACTACGTTGGCCTTTCTCGGGTGGTACTGTAGATCAAATTCATAATTCTTTATGAATTCCATCCATCTCCTTTGCCGCATGTTCAACTCCTTTTGGTCGAACAGATACTTCAAACTTTTATGGTCGCTAAACACACTGAATTTAGCGCCACAAAGATAATGTCTCCATATCTTCAACGAAAACACTATTGCGGCCAACTCTAGGTCATGGGTTGGGTAATTCCGTTCGTGCACTTTTAGCCCTCTGGAAGCATAGGCCACCACTTTCCTTTCTTGCATGAGTACACAACCCAAACCCTTATACGATGCGTCACAGTACACATCGAACGACATTGATGGATCTGGCAAGACTAGTACCGGAGATGTAGTTAGCCTCCTTTTCAACTCTTGGAAACTAGCCTCACACTCTTCTGTCCATTCATACGCCTTTCCTTTCCTCGTTAATTGTGTCAAAGGTAACGCGATCTTCGAGAATCCCTCGATAAACCTCCTGTAGTATCCTGCTAGTCCGAGAAAGCTTCTGATCTCGGTTACCGTCTTAGGGCTTTCCCACTTAACAATAGCTTCTACTTTTGCAGGATCTACTGCTATACCATCCTTGTCGATTACGTGTCCAAGGAATTGTACCTCTTCCATCCATGACTCGTACTTTGACAACTTGGCATAGAGTTGTCTGTCCTTAAGAACTTGAAGTACAACCCTCAAATGCTCTTAATGTTCTTCCTTGTCTAAGGAGTATATAAGGATGTCATCGATAAAAACAACGACAAACTTATCAAGGTACGGTCTGAAGATTCTGTTCATATAATCCATGAACACTGCAGGAGCATTAGTTACACAAAAAGGCATAACTAAATACTCGTAGTGCCTGTACCGACTCCTGAAAGCCGTCTTCGTTATATCATCTTCTTTTACCCTTATCTGATGATAACCGGATCTCAGATCAATCTTAGAAAATACCGTTGCTCCCCTCAACTGGTCCATAAGGTCGTCAATCCTTGGCAACGGGTATTTATTCTTGATTGTTGCTTTGTTGAGCTGTCGGTAGTCCACACACAACCTTGAACTGCCGTCCTTCTTCTTGACGAACAACACAGGTGCTCCCCATGGTGAAACACTCGGTCTGATAAACTACTTCTGCAGCATGTCGTCCAATTGCTTCTTCAGCTCTGCCAACTCCGTTAGGAACATTCGATAAGGTGCTATCGAAATCGGTCCGGCTCCGGTTGTAAGATCGATTGCTAACTCTACCTCCCTCTTGGGTGGTAATCCTGGCACATCATCCGGGAAAATATCTGGAAATTCACACACCACCAGCAAAGCATCCAGACTCGGAGTCTCCTCGGCTTCCAAAGAAAACAGCACCATGCACTCCCCTGATCGTACACCTCTCGACATACCATCACTGGCAGGCAATGATCCAGATTGCTCGGAAAAATAGAGGATTTTATTTGAACAATCTAGTACTACATGGTTGGCCGAAAGCCAGTCCATGCCTAAGATAATAACGATCTGCTGCATAAGCAGACAGACTAGGTCCACAAGAAAAGATCGATTTTCTAACATAACCGGGCATTTTAAACAGACAAATAGAGTTGTCAGGGAAACACCTGTAGGTGTAGAAACAGTCAAATTATATGGTAAAGATGAAATAGGTAAATTCAAATGATCCACACATGCTAAAGAAATAAAGGAATGTGTAGCCCCCGAATCAAATAAAACAGATAAGAGTCCCCCCGCAACTAGGCACTTACCTTGTATCAGATCGGGACATTGAGAGCTTTAGATCCTTTCACGGTAAACATCCTTCCACTAGTATGTGGCCTATTCGGTTGACTTGCCGTTTGTTGTCTTACTTCTGCACCCATAACTCTTTCGCCTGGTGGTTGAGTCTGAAGCCTCTCGAACTGCGAATTGGCCCACCACTTGTTCACTGGAGTTTGTGTGACTTCCTCTTGATCATGCTCCCCCAGCACGGTACATTTCTCTACCAGCTCGGAGAATAATCAGATGTTCAAAGGCAGCATAGTCCTCTTCAGCTAGAACAGGCTAGGAAATTGAAGAAAACTAGGGGAAAGGCAAAACAAGGCGCTCGCCTCGAGACCCTATGCTTGCCGCGCAAGCCAGAAAGCCAGTTTGAGCAATGAAATACAACATTTCGGCCTCGCGACGCGAACCTCTACTAGCCCCGCGAGCTAGAAAGCCAGACTGATCAGTAAAGAACAGCCTTTCGGCCTCGCGGTGCGAACCTATACTCGCCTCGTGAGCCAGAAGGCTAGCTTGATCAGTAAGGTATCGTTTTTCGGCCTCGCGACGCGAAACCTAGTATCGCCTCGCGAGCCAGACAGAAGCACATACAATATTCATCAACAGATATGTATATCGTATGCCTCACGAACAAAACAATTATCACACTCGATAACTTACGCATCAGACGCTCTACCCATTTTTCTAACACAGCTGGTATCCAATGTGGATCCAACTTATCAAGTTGTAGACTTCCTAAACCTCACAGTCCGATATTAGAATCGAATTGCTCTGATACCAATAAATGAGACGACCCGCCGTCCCATCAGTAGAACCTAAGATATTAACTAACCTTAATCGCATTATAAATATTAGCGCGCCTTATTAATACGAAGCGAAGCGGAAAATTGAGCGCAGAAGCAAACAAATATACGGCACGCAACGCTTCAAAGTACACAGCTTTAAAATATAAATAATTATATCACATACATCAGTCGCGCCGTCAGTGGGACTACAGTAATAAAGTAAAGCATACGAGTATTTTAATACAGACCAAAATAAAAGCATGAAAAGTAGGCCGAGAGATAATCCTCCGACTAATCACGATCACTGCCCAACCTCTCGAGGCTAGGGTCCATGGCACGTCCTCCGGCGTCAGGCTCGTATGGAATTTCGTCCAGCTCTTCAGCAACTGGTTCTTCCTCGGGGTCTTTCCATAAAATAGAAATAACCTATAAGAGGGATACTAGTCCCTATGTATATGCTGACTTCCCTATATGCATGTCGACCGATACATCATGTCCCCAATTGGACATCCCCATTGGGATTACATCACATCACATCCCGCCTCGGGATTTTAAGTAACGTCCCCAATTGGACATCCCCTTGGAACCAAATGCTGTGATATGAAATGATATGAAAATGCAACAAACATCCATCGCAGGTTGATATCGGGACCGCATGCCTAAGCACTCGTCCACGACCACGACACATCGCATCACATCAACATCAACATCAATCATCAACATCACATCATCATCAATATCACATCAGCATCACGACGCCTTGCGTCTACGAGCCACGGCTCCACGGTCGGGACCACAACGAAATCAACCCGAACAACATCATCACTCATCATACTCTCATCAACACCCAATCATCAGTCAAATCACAATAACATTACAATAGTAATTCATTCCAGTGCAGATATCATCATAAAGTTGAATAACAGTAAATCACACAACCAGTTCAACAAATTAAAGCAACAAATAATCAAATAAATAAATCAACACATCAACCTCAATCAATTACATCATCCATAATATCAACTTAGTGGTGATAGCCCAAAAGTACCTATACCCAGGGGCCAGGCACTTTATTCAGGGTTCAACCTCTAGTAGGGTTTAAGGGTTCCCTTACACAGATATATATACTCTATACTAAGATTGTCTTCCCGACGATATTAGTTCTTTCTCCCCACCTTAGTAATGCTCACGTGCAGCTCCGGCTACGACTCCGCAACAATCAGTCAGGTGCGTGGTCGAATGATCGAGTCCCGTCCAATTTTATACAGCAAAACAAAACCAGAAATTAAAACAGTTAAATCAAAAACTCCCTAATTCCTTAGGATTAGCTACTGCCCCTATTTAATTAATTAGGCTAGGGATGTCTAAAATTCCTAACTCTTGGATCAATGATCCTTAGGTATCCCTAAACATAATCAATGAAGGCATTAACTCAAAAAAACAAAGATTTCTCCTATTAAACTACCCCTGGGGTTCGGCCCTATTGAATAAAAAATAGCTAGGGAGCTCCAAAAATTCTCATTTCTTGGATAACACCCTAGCTAAGTATGATAACCCTAGATATCAACTCAAAACATCAAAAACCAACCAAAAACCTATCCTACACCATAAGGGGGTTTCGGCCTCTCTCTCAAAAAAATATCTAGAGAGATTTCTTGGCTCTAATCTCTTGGATCATGCAAGTATGTCATGAGCCTATGCCATAGAAATTGGTTTTGATTTTTCTACAATTTTTCATGGATTTTTGAAGATTTAGGGACAAAAACCCTAACATTTATGATCATGGAAATTAGAGGAGAAAAATGAGAGATTGAGAGAGATAGAGAAGATTAGCTACCTCCTAGGATGATTTCCTTCAAAAACTAGTGAAGGTTGCTTCACAAAATCTCAAAGACCAAGCTCCAAAAATGAAGAAAATGGTGAGAAAGAAAAGAGAAAGAAGAGAAAAGGAAGGAGAAGAGGTTTGGGGCTGTTGGGGCTGCCGAAACTTTGGGGAGAGTGAGGATGAGAGAATAGATATTTATTAGGCTTTCTTAACACTTAAGAAATAGGTAAAAGGTAAGAAAGGTAACTAGTAAAAACTAACCAAGGGCAATTTGGTCAATTCACGTCCCGATATTTTGAAATCATCACGACACTGGTATGAGTCCTCAAATAACTTGACACAGTCTTGACATGAAAATTATCTGTTCGTGGGTCTCGAAAAACCACGGCTTGAACCGTCTCCCCGATTGATTATCAACCCGAATATAAAATATTATTTATATTTTTAGACGTCAAGACACATTTTAGAAAAAAGGTAGAGGATTGAATTCTAAGAATAATGGTCCTGACCGTTAGTCAAAAAGAGGTATTGATAGTAGAAAACACTATCATCTGAAAAACATAAATCGAGCTTCGTTTGAGTTTTCAGCCCAAAACTTAACCATAACCTCCTACGATGGCATAGAGCGTGACTATGACCTCAGAATAATTTATTAAATTTTCTAGACCCTCCAATAAAATATAATTTCTTAAATACTGATTAATTAATAGATAGATTAAGAAAATCGGGATGTTACAGTTATGGATATTATCATCACATGTAAAGGAGACCAACTGCAGTGCAAGGAAGTTCTCAAATAGATAACAAAGAGATATGCCAATTAGCGGCACACTCGCTATAAATAATAAGGTTTACAAATCATTTTCAAATTTAATTGAGGGCAAAGAGGGAAGATTTCGTGAGACTCTACAAGAAAAGCCATCGAGAAGATACTAAAAATTGTGAATATTTTTGGAAAACTACTTTCACGTTCGGTTCAGAGAGAACTTTTTTTTTCGCCGAGAATTCTTCATTCCCTTTCATGTGAATTCCCCAGCGGCGAATTAAAAACTTTTTTGGCCCTATATATTCCATGAGATTCAAGCTTTCATTCATAAAATAGATTGGTATATAGAGGTTCATCATATTCTTAGATCAGCCAATGTTTTGCTGATTCTTTAGCTAATAAAGGCCTCTTGCATATTCACCCAAACAAGATTGGACTAGTGGAAGCAGTGGCGGATCTTGAACAAAAAATTGAGGGAGTCGGAATAAATTTTAATTCATAATTCAAATATGAGTTTAATTGTTTCATATTTAATGTAAAGTTTTTTACGCTGTCAACCAATGATATGAGTGATTTTTAAGGTAGTTAGGATAATAGTCAAATATTTTAGTTGATGTGGTAATTTATGATTGGTTGATAATGTAAAAAAATTTCTCACTGACAGTACATACCAATTTAATCCTTCAAATATGTATTATCATATTATATTTCGAAAATTTATTTCGATGTAAACTCAGAGTTTATTAAAAAAACAATATTAAAGTGAATGACTAAAAATTACCTTAATATGCTTTTAAGTTTTTTTACCAGGATTAGACTTTTTAGTATTTTTATAGAGTTTAATTTCTATGCATTGTCAGTGTAAAGTTTTTTACACTGACAACCAATCAGAAATCATGATATGTGTTACTTTTAAGATATTTAGGATAAGAGTCAAACATTTTAACTTAGTGATAATTTCTGATTGATTGACCGTGTAAAAAATCTTTACACTGATATTGTATACTAATTAAATCCATTTTTATATGTAGGTAAAAAAATATTTTAAACAATTTTGGGGGAGCCAAGGCTCTCCTATGTCACTGAGAAGCTCTGCCCTTGAGTGGAAGCATGCTAGATCTGTAAGATAGGCGAATGTGTACAGGGATACTCTTTAGTGAGAGCTCTCTAGTTCGATCCTCAACCTTGTGCAAAATAAATCTCTTATGGAGGGATCCCATCCATGTTGCTTCAGGCCCCGGAATGATAGCTTACTTCTTACTATTTTTGTTACCAAAAAAAAAAAATGGCCACTGAGATTCTTTTTCCTTGAGTTTTGTAGATAGTTCTAGGCCTATTTTAAGTTTGTTGTTACAAAATGACTTCAGAGGAGTTTATTCCTCTGGACTTGGTTGATTCTAATAAAATTCGTTTCATGTAAAAAAAAAAAAGTTTATTACATTGTCAATCAATCACATATCATCTGGTGTATGTGACTTTTTAGTTACTATAAGAGTCAAGCATTTTCAATAATACACTATATAATTGATTGGCGGTGTAGAAAATATTCATACTGATAGTGCATTATAATTAAATTATTATAAAATTATTAATTAACTTATTTGTAAAATAATTATTATATTAAAATAAATTATCCTTTAATAAATAATTAAAATATTGTTATCATTATCTTAACATTCTGTTTAGGGGTGGTCAGATCGAAACCGATAAAAAATCAAAAATCGATCCAAAAATTCGAAAATCGAACAAGAACGATTTTTATTATATTTTTTTGGAATTTTATTTTTTGTGAAAATCAATTGCTTCACTTCGATTTTCGGGTTATATTTTTTTAACCGAACCGAACCGCATATATAAAAATAAATATTCATTTCTCTTTTACAAAAAAGCACTTATTTATTCTACTATTAGTATGTGACGCTGTATTAAACTTTGTTTGTTGATTTTTATTTTTCTAGTAATACTTATTAGTTTAATATAATGTAAACTTTCACTACTTTTAATGTCTTTAACATAGAATTGATACTTGTTAATTTGTAATGTTTTAATTTTTAGTATGTTTTATGTTACATTTGTTGATGTTATTTATACTTACTTTTTAGTTAGGTGAATTCTCTGTAATCCTAAGGGTAATTTTATCCTATCTGGTTGGATTGGGTAACTTTTACTCCAAAATTATTGGGGGTACCGAAGAATACACATTTTGGTTAGGTGAATTCTATGGTACCCCAAGGGTAACTTTACCCTACCTAGGTGACTCAATCAAGTTGTGAAGACCATTTGACTTGATCCTCCAATATGACTCATTTAATTGAGGGAACGCATTCTGGTTGAACAAGATAACTTTTATTCCAAAATTATTGGAGGTATCAAAAAATGCACCTTTTGGTTATCGTGTTGATAAAAATTAAATCATCCACTCCAATCCAAATTGTTTTTAATCAAACTGGATTGGTTCATATTTGATATATTAATCAGTTCAATCCAAACCAAACCGCAACGTAATTTTATTTTTCTATCAGATAACTTTTTGACTCAAAAGCGATCTACAAATTCCCCTAATTCTCTTGCACTTATCAATACTAGAGGTAAAATCCTTTTTAAAAAGAAAATTAAGTCATTAATTTTTCAAAAAAACTAACAAAATTAGACAGAAAAAAACATTTCTAAAACAAAAGATAAAAGTACAAAGAAGAAGTACTTCTGTTGAAGGGACATGTTGTGATGCCCTCGAGGCTCGCCCGTCTTATGCAATAATGACACTGGATTCACTTTTGTATTCCTTCCCATTAATTTCTTTCTATTTGCTAAAACTTATCGTAAGGAGATACTTCTTGTGATCTACTATGCAAATAAAAAAAAAGAAATTAGTGGATAATGGAAGAGCTTATATTTGATCGCAGATGAGTTAACTGTTAGGCATTAGGGGTGGAAATAGGTCAGGTCGTTCGTCGGGACCTATGATCTAACTTATTTAAGGCCTATCCAGACTTAATCTATTTAACAAAAAGGTCAGGTCAAGATTTTTTAAAAAACCTATATAGGTAAAGAAGTTAGGTTAAGGCTTTAAAAAAGCCTATTTAACCTATCAGATCGGCCTATTTAACACACACATATATAATATATAAAATTTAATATATAATACTATAATATATTATTTATAATATTTATAACATTTGAAAGTAAAAGCTTATTGCCTTATTTAAATGTAGAGATCTGCTTGTATATTTATTTGTGAATGCTTAACGACCTACTTGTCAGTATAGACCTGCCAACCTCTTTATCATTAGAGGCTTACAAGCCTATTCACAAGTAAAGACCTATGACCTACGACCTATTTATATATGGAGATATATTTAAAGGTTTTGTTGAAAAATATGCTTTTAAATAGACTTCCAGGCCAGGCTAGACTTTGAAGTAGGTCAGACCAGGCTTTAAAATTTGGCCTATATCGGGCTAATAGGCCAGGCTCAGGCCTTGAGATTGGAATGCAGGCCAGGCTCAGGCTTGTCAGGGCCTAACTCGGCCTAGCCTATTCCCACCCCTACTGATAGCGGATAATGGATAAACTAACTTATTTGATTTTAAGTGCTCGATAAATTAACAGTTGAACTAGCTGATAAATAAAAATACCATAAAAAAACATGTTTATATGCTGTTTTTTTATATAAATTCTATTTATTTATATATATATATATATATTATTTTTTTATAATTATCACTTTTATTTGGATTAAATTATTTATCATATAAAAAATTAAAATATTATTTTTATTTTTTATTTTTATCATTTTTATGAAATAAATGTGATAATATAAATAAAATTACATGTTGATATGATTTTTTATATAAATTTATTTTTTATAGACCAAAATATATTACCTATTATTTTTATCCTAAAGATACATCTAGTTGGTGAAATTAGTTCTTAAATATATATTTTGTTAAGATATTTAATTTTATTTAGCAGAGGATATAAAAAGGAGGAAATTATGTAAAATAGTGTTGATAAAAATGAGAGGAAAAATAATAAGATATAAGTTATAAGCTCAAACGCTACTTTAAGTAGCATTCAAAAAAAACAATATACGCTAATGAGAAAAACGTTTATGCCAACAGGGGTTGACACATCTGGTCGAGCCTTCCACACACACTCGCTCTGGCTTGGGTTCGATTCTCACATCTCCCATATTGGTATTCAATATGTAAATTTCACTATAAATCCTCAGAGGTTGGTGGTCTTCTTTAACCTTGCACGGGGACCTGCTTCCCCCTAATCTAAACTTTTTATTATAAAAAAAATGAGAAAAACGTTTATCAAACAAAGTTACAAACTCATCCGTTATAAACTAGCGGTTTGGCCTTGCCAAACAGAGCACTCCTCTATATCTGAACTGACTGATGGTAGCAACATATTTTTTTTCCTTTTTCAATATATTTTTATGAATTTAATATGTATGCATTGTAAGCGTAAAGATTTTTTATATTGCCAACCAATTACAAATTGTTACATCATTAAAAATGTTCGACTTTTATCGTAGCTACCTTAAAATTCACAATAAAATGATTTGTGATTGGTTGTCAATATAAAAAACTTTACACTAACAGTGTATCAAAATTAAACTCTATTTTTAGTATTGGATGAAATTTATGTGGAATTCGTTAAATAGAAAATGGATCCATATAATTTAATGACTCATCATGAAATTCACTAAATAATAAAGAGTGTGTTAAAAATAACTTCAAAAAATGTTGCTAACTTTTTTTCTTTACAATATATGCTGTTTAAGATTTTTTTTTTTACACGATTTAAATTGCCTATATTTTCAGTGTAAAGATTTTTACACTATCAACTAATCATAAATTGACACGTCATTAAAAATGTTCGACTCTTATTCTAACTACTTTAAAGGATATTCATACCATGATTTGTGATTGGCTGAAAGTGTAAATTTTTTACAATGATAGTATATCCACTACGCCATATTATACATTAAATGACGCATCTTCAATAGAATTTCTCACTAGAACGCTAGTGAAAAGTGGTAGAAGCCTTTCACTAAAGCTTCCTTGAGGAAGCATTATTTCCCCTAAGATAACGCATCCTTGAGGAAACGCTATTGAAAGAATGAGAAGGTATCTAAGGTGCCCCTTAAATAGCGCTTCCTTGAGGAAGTGCTATCTATTCTCCTACCTTAGATAATGTTTCCTCAAGGAAACGCTATCTATTGTCCTCTCCTAAATATCACGTACCCTTTCCTAGTAAGTTCCCCTTGCGCGCTTTCACATATCAAACACATTGTTCCTTCCCTCCTCCGCAACCTAAGTTCCCTCCTCCCCCAAACACCACCTCATTCAGTTCTCACTCACCATCGCCATCGTCCCTGAATCTGAACCACCACGAGGACCATCATTAGGACCTCCGCAACCCTCTCAAACCCAAAGCTGACATGCATTATTCGTGTGGCCGTCCCTCGCACACACACTACTCTCAACGCCCTGCAAGCCCTCGCACGCCCACACCTCGTCTTCTCTTCATTCCACTAGCACGTACCAGGAAGGTAAACATTTTTTTAGATAGCATTTGTCCTTCCCTTCAGTTTCTGACGAAGTGAATGGCCAAGAGTTGTTTGGGCAACCATTTGGATACCCTGCTGGAGTTGATGTCGTAGGGTAGAGATAGAATTTGCTTCTCTGATAGATATGCTTCAGTTCAAATCAGTAACAAATAATTTTGATATCAAAATTAAAATCTTTTTTACATAGGTCAAGAAAGTTAGGCAATACTGATGAAAATATAACTATAACTATATATATTTAATTAAATTATCTTATTCCTCAATTCATAGATCGTTTTTTTTTTTTTTTTTGTAAACATGATCTCTTTTATTTTACATAATGGAAATATCATGAAATAGTGAAGCTATAAAAAAAATTAATTCAGTCCAAAAAAAAAAATTAATGTCATCTTAATTTTTTTAAAATAACTGATAAAATGAAAGAAAACTTACTTTGCAAAAAAACAATTATTGTGATACAGAGGGTATCTCATCTGATGTGATGATGGATTCGTCCAACAGCTACAGACATGTTTCGTATCCACGCCCTAGGTTGAAAAGTTTGAATATCGTAGATAAATTAGTACAATAATAAGTGTCTTGCTCAATGTTATTAAAATTGGATTGGTCATTGACACAATTGAGATTTTGGGTTAATGAGTTACTGATCGAATTAATGGATCACTGATTGAATTGGATGAACTGATATATATCATATTTGTAAATTTTATATTAGCGTTATACATATATAATATATTTCTCTATTATACAATAAGTGCAAGGTCCAGTGGTTAAGCTACGTGGCTGCTGCTCTGAACAGGGTTAGAGTCCTCCCATGGCCTTTTTTGCAATGCATTTCCGAATTTCATTGAAACAAGCAATGAGGCAGGAGCGTGAGGGGATAACGAGGCAGCAACCGGTCCGGTCTGAGTTTAGTAACATTGGTCTTACTTTAAATAATCAATAAAAAGAAACATTTTTTAATAACAAAAAGAAACTTTGTGTTGTGAAGATAGTGTTAAACTTTTTAAAATATTAAAAAATTATTTTTTAATATCAAGTTTTAATTTTTATTCCTTAATCAATACTTTTAGAACACTCATAAAAACACTCATAAGAATTCTTCTAATAATAAATAAATTTTAAAAAAAGTATGTGACTGTCTGAACTTTAATCCTTATACAAATAATGATCATGAATTCTAAAATTTTTTTAATTAATTCTTAAACTTTAACTAATGACGTAATAGAACCTCGTTTGATTTTACCTCATTAATGAAGATATTATGTGGCAACATCTTATTTGTCGAAACTCATTAAATATGAATTATTAATTTTTCATTCTTTAAAATCTCATTTTAATTATATTATACTACTTCAAAAATAGATAAAAATAAAACAAAAAACTCATTATTTAAATTGCATAGGCTAATTCACCGCACCATGCTTAACTTTTTTTTTTCTACCTAGAAAAAAACAAAGTAGTATTGCAATATCATAGACTCAACATAATCGGTCTAATATTGATCAGCCCAACTTGCGGTAATAAAGAACCATGCCCCACTTCTTGGCATCACGCAGTTCTTCATCAACACATGCAAGCACCTTCCCTTAGGAACTAGTCTTGCAGCTGAGTAGCTCTTTGGATTAGCAGTCCTTAGGGGTGTTCATCAACCGATCCAAACCAATTCAAACCGTAAAAATCGAACCGAAAAATCGAAAATCGAACAAATCGAAAATCGAAAAAACCGAAAATCGCAAAAATCGCTTTTTTTATTGGATTGGATCGGATTTTGGATTCCCTAGTAAAAATCGATCAAATCCAATCCAATCCAAACCGACCTACTATATACTTATACTATTATTTTTTAAATTATAGTACTACTCATACTTAAGCATTAGTTTTCATACTTTTATGAACGAACACTCTGATTCTCTTTAATATTTTTGTTAGAATTATCAAATACTAGATGTATTGGAATTTGTATAGTTATTCATGTACCTAGGAATCAATAGTTATTCATATACTAGAAGATTTCATGCATGTACTTAGGAACTAGAACTACATTAATTCTAGTATATATAGGTTTAATGTTGGTTTTCGACTTAATATAAATATGTAACGATGTATCGGTAAAAACCGAATTATCCAATCCAATCCAAACCGCATTTGATTGGATTGGATTGGATTGGATCGGATTTTTTTAAGGAAGCAAACCGATCCAATCCAAACCGCAAGTTGTTTCCATCTCTGGATCGGATGGTTTTTTGGCCCAAAATCGATCCAATCCAATCCGCGAACACCCTTAGCAGTCCCATAGGGTTACATTCACAGCTTCTGTGCCAATGGCTTTATCTCATCCATCTTCATAACCAACTCCATCTCTTGGACAATCAGTTACCATGTCGAGGGTGTTCGGACTAATGTAAACCTTAGATTTCATTAGAATACCAACTGCTTCTACTTTGGCTTCAATGGTATGGATGAAAGAGAATTTCTAGAAGTTGCATACATATTTAGGAATTACCTTTTCTTTTATTGAGAAAAATCTTGTCTAACATGTAGCATTTAGTTCTTCGAAGACATCCATTCTAGCCTTTGGGATTTTCCTCAAATTAACCAACTTCTGAGGCAGAACATGTCTGAAATCTTCAACATCCATATTAAATCTTCTTGCAGCATCAACAAAAATCTTTGGTGGTTGTCTTGATGCCATTTTTGGAATAACTTCAGCATTAAGATTTTAGGGTTTGCGAGAAAGAAGACAAGAGAGATGATAAACACAGAGGGTTTTCAGAAAAGGTTCAAATGCTTTTCTGAAAATGGAGTTGCATTTATGGAGAGAAGAAAAACTGTTGAGTCTCCAAATGTCTGATGTGCATTTACCTTAGTTTTGATGAGATTAAAATAGTTATTCAATGATTTAATTGAACCCGTCTGTGGTATTTAACTCGTCTACTTAGTATGCAGATTAAAACATTAAGTGTCTATATGAACTGTTCACTCGTTTGAACTTACATAAGTTCACCCGTCTGAACTAACTTAAGTTCATACGTCTGAACTAACTAAAAGTTCACTCGTCTGAACTGAGATAAGTTCACTCGTCTGAACTAGCTAAGGTTCACTCGTCTGAACTAAGATAAGTTCACTCATCTAATGAAGTCTTCAACCGTCTGATCAAAGGAAGACTCACCCGTCTAAAAGACTTTGCAACTGACTTCATTTCTTTGTTAAAGAGTCAACCCGTCTAATGAAGCTACTCATCCGTCTAGTGACTAACGTTAAAGAATACATTGGATGAAAGCTGTCTCGACTCTGATAAGGAACTTCAACAAAGTGCTTTGCCTGAACACAACTGCATCTTACACCGAAAGGGAAAGTCTTCCCTCTGCAAACAAAAAGCACGTATACAGACCTGCTGAGACCAAAGGTATATCAGAAGTCCGCATCACTCTGATGAAAGAGAACAAGCGAAGTTCCCTATGCTTTAATGGCTGATCAGAACGACTCTATTGCATTTATTGAAGATCTGCAAGAAGCTAAGCCTTCAGACTTTGTGTCTAACGACTTTAAAATCTTGAAGCCTATTTAATGAAGAAGACTTCGAAGATTCAAGACAAGAGAACGATCAAAGCAATCAAGAGCAATTACTCTGTACATTTATATCTTCATTCTTTCATTATTTACTCTTCAATCATTTGAAGTTATTACGCAGTCTTTTAGATCTTCACATTTAATACACTCGTCTGAGTGCTTGTGAAAGACTTGCAAATTGTATCTATTTTACAACTTCTTTCAAACAAACCCATCTGAGCCTGAAGAGGCTAAGTGTGCAAATAATACTTGTCTGGAGCCTGGAGAGGCTAGGTGTGAAAACAATACTCGTCTGGAGCCTGAAGAGGCTAGGTGTGAAAATAATACTTGTCTGTCCTG
Organism: Ammopiptanthus mongolicus; assembly: GCA_039655645.1. NCBI lineage: Eukaryota > Viridiplantae > Streptophyta > Magnoliopsida > Fabales > Fabaceae > Ammopiptanthus > Ammopiptanthus mongolicus. Next base: position 29,837,380 of record CM077348.1, on the reverse strand, counting down.
TAACCTAAATCAGTTATAGTGAGAAAACTTGGTGCTGCCAAGGACTGGACGTAGCCTCATTGTTAAGGGATGAACCAGGATAAAACCTGCTGAGTGATCTCTCTTTCCCTTAACTCTTTAGTTTGATTATTTGTCTTAGCTATCATCTAACTAAAGGGGTTTACAATTGTGTTTATCAAACCTTTTTTATCTTGCATGATTGTGTGTTTTCTGTGAAAACCTTCAGACGAGTTATCAGTCTGATTGACCTGTCTGTGTTTACTTGTCTATTATAACCCGTCTGTGCTTGCGAAAAAGTTTCTAAATTTCGCATAACTTTGTCAAACACCATTCAACCCCCTTCTAGTGTTTGCATCTGTCTATTTCAGTTGGTATCAAAGCTCAGCCTCTGGGTTGAGCACCTAACAGTGTAGAGAAAAGATCCTGAAGAATAGACAATGTATTCTGGAGCAAGCTCAAGTGGGAACCCCCAACCTAAAGGAGGCTCCATAACCAGAACCCCTTTCTTCGATGGTGTGAACTACAACTACTGGAAAGAAATGTTTCACTGGTTCATTTTGTCAACAAATTCTGATGTATGGGATGTCATTACTGATGGTCCTTACACTCCTCAAAATAATGATGGCTCAGACAAGCCTAAGGCTCAGTGGACACCTGCAGAAAAGACAAGATGAGATCTAACCATAAAGCCAGATATGCTATAATCTGTGCTCTCAGTCCAGAAGAGTTTGAAAAGGTACGTGCTTGTGATTCTGCTAAAGAAATGTGGGACTCCTTATCTGTCACACATGAAGGAGAAGAGACAGAAGAGGAAGCCAATCTCTGTCTGATGGCCAATATAGATTCAAAACCTGAAACTGAGGTACATTCTAAACTTGAGGAATTGCATGATGCTTATGATGAGCTGGTAGAGGAATCCAAAGGCTTATCTAAGGCCTTCAAATCCCTCAAGAGAGATTATGTTAAACTCCTCAGTGAGCATAAACAAAAATCTGAAGAGTGTGAGATGCTGGCCAAAGAGAATAGCCAGCTGAGGACTGAAAAGTCTGATGAAGCTTCGATCTCAAGTGAAACATCACATTCTGAAGAAGTGGTCACACTTCAACAGAAAGTGAAGGAGCTCACTTCTGATCTTGCTAGATTTGTTAATGGCAGAGATAATCTGACAAAACTGCTAGGATGTCAGAGACACTCTCTTAACAAAGAAGGCATTGGATATGATCATCAAGCTGGTCATAAAGTATCAACCTAATCTTCAACTGTCTATGTTGAACCCACTTCAGTTAGAATTAGACCCGTCTGTAACTTCTGTGGAAAAGCTGGACATGTTATGTCTAAGTGTTCTCACAAGAAGAAGAGGAAGTCTTCACAGACTCCTAGAACTAACAGAAAAGGACCCAGAAAAATATGGTTGCCTAAAGATAAAATAATTTCTGTTGCAGACATCCTTAATAGGACAAAGCAGACGCCTCTGCTGGTACCTGGACAGTGGCTGCTCGCGACATATGACAGGAGAAAGTTCTATGTTCCAAGACCTCCAGTCTAAGAATGGTGGATTTGTTGCCTTTGGAGGCAATCAAAAAGGAAGAGTAACTGGTGTTGGTACAATTGGTGGTAAACCCCCTCTTCCCTCTATCCTAAATGTACTTATGGTTGAAGGACTAAGACACAATTGACTTAGCATAAGTCAATTATGTGATAGTGGATTTGATGTCTCCTTCACTAAGAATGAATGCATAGTCAAAGACAAGAGTGGCAAGACCCTCTTTTCAGCTAATAGACAGCAAAATCTTTATAAGATTGAGCTAACTAAACTCTCAGATCAAAGTGTAACTTGTCTGATGTCTAAAGAGGATGAAAGATGGTTATGGCATAAGAAACTAGGATATGCTAGTATGAAACTTATTTCGAAATTGAAAGAGGATAACCTTGTGAGAGGATTGCCTGATATTAGTTTCAAGAAATATGTTTTATGTGATGCATGTCAGAGAGGTAAACAAGTAAAATCAAGTTTCAAATCAAAAAATCTTGTATCAACCTCTAGACCTCTTCAGTTGTTACACATGGATCTGTTTGGACCAGTTAGTGTTGCCAGTTTAGCTGGAAGGAAATATGGATTTGTCATTGTTGATGACTATTCTAGATTTACTTGGGTACTTTTCTTAACCCACAAGGATGAGTCTTTTAAGGCCTTCTCTGTATTCTGTAAGAAAGTACAAAATGAGCAAAGTTTCTGTATTTCTACCCTTAGAAGTGATCATGGGGGAGAATTTGAAAATGAGCAATTCAAACTGTTCTGTGAAGAGAATGGAATCTCTCACAACTTCTCTGCACCTAGAACTCCACAGCAAAATGGAGTGGCTGAGAGAAAGAACAGATCTCTGCAAGAGATGGCTAGATCAATGCTCAATGAAAATAATCTCCCTAGGTACTTCTGGGCTGAAGCAGTAAACACTGCATGTTATGTGCAAAATAGAATACTTATAAGGTCTATCCTAAAGAAGACTCCTTATGAATTGTGGAAAGGTAGAAAACCCAACATATCTTATTTCCATGCATTTGGATGTGAATGCTTCATCTTAAATACCAAGGATCAACTTGGAAAGTTTGATTCCAAGTTAGACAAAGGTATCTTCATTGGATATTCTGAAGTGTCTAAAGCATATAGAGTTTTTAACTCTAGAACCTCTGTTGTTGAGGAATCCATTCATGTAAAATTCAATGATAATCTAAAGACTGATAGGGAACTATCAGATCTAGAAGATGATCTTGCAGGACTTGATCTTACCCAGCAGACGAGTCAACAGCCAGACGTATCAAAAATTGAATCTGCTGAGGAATCTGTCAGACAAGTGGAGCAGACGAGTCATTTGTCAAATCAACATCAAAATGATGATCTCAGAAGAGAATGGTAGTTCAAAGCTCATCATCCTGAAGATCTTATCATTGGAAGTCCCTCTGAAGGTGTTAGAACCAGATCTGTCTTAAGAGAGTCAAGCAATATGGCTTTTCTATCTGAAATTGAACCAAAGCATATTGAGGAAGCTCTTGAAGATGAAAGCTGGATTCTTGCTATGCAAGAGGAACTTAATCAGTTCAAAAGGAATGATGTCTGGAAACTTGTCTCCAAACCAACAGACAAGTCTGTTATTGGAACAAGATGGGTTTTCAGAAACAAGCTAGATGAAGATGGCAAAGTTGTCAGAAACAAAGCAAGGTTAGTAGCTCAAGGCGACAACCAACAAGAAGGTATTGACTATACTGAGACTTTTGCACCTGTAGCTAGAATAGAAGCTATTCACATACTCATGTCATATGCTGCACAACATCAAATTTCTCTATTTCAAATGGATGTAAAAAGTTCTTTTTTAAATGGAATAATTGAAGAAGAAGTTTATGTTAAACAACCTCCTGGTTTTGAAGATAATGAAAAACCAGATTATGTTTTCAAACTTAAAAAGGCTTTATATGGTTTAAAACAAGCGCCTAGAGCATGGTATGATAGACTTAGTTCTTTTCTTATGAATAATGGTTTTATAAGAGGAAAAGTTGATACAACTTTGTTTAAGAAATGCTCAAAAGATAACTTCATAGTAGTTCAAATATATGTTGATGATATTATTTTTGGAGCTACTAATGAAAAATTGTGCAAAGAATTCTCTAAGTTGATGCAAGCAGAATTTGAAATGAGCATGATGGGAGAATTGAAGTTCTTCCTTGGACTCTAAATCAAGCAGACGTGTGATGGAATCTACATCCATCAACAAAAGTACATCAAGGAGATTCTAAAGAAGTACAAAATGGATAGCTCAAAGATCATGAAAACTCCAATGCAAACTAATGCTAATCTAAGCAAAGATGATGAAGGTAAAAAGGTAGACCAAACTGTCTACAGAGGTATGATTGGATCTCTTCTTTACTTAACATCTAGCAGACCTGATATTCAATTTAGTATCTGTATGTGTGCTAGATTCCAATCTGATCCCAAAGAATATCATCTTAAGGCTGTTAAAAGAATCTTTAGATATTTGCTTGGAACCACTAATATTGGTTTAATGTATTTGAGAACACAAGATTACAGATTAGTTGGTTTTTGTGATGCTGACTTTGCTGGAGATAGAATTGAAAGGAAAAGCACCAGTGGAGGATGTCAATTCATTGGAGCAAACTTAGTCTCCTGGTTAAGCAAAAGACAGACGACTTTTGCACTCTCAACTGCAGAAGCAGAATATGTCTCTGCTGCAAGTTGCTGCTCATAGCTATTATGGGCAAAACATCAACTAGAAGATTACTCTATATTTGAGCATAATATACCTGTCTGGTGTGATAATTCTAGTGCTATTTGCTTAACTAAGAATCTTATACAACATTCTAAGGCTAAGCACATAGAAATCAAACATCACTTCATAAGAGATTATGTTCAAAAAGGTGTATTTAATGTTAAGTTTGTTAAAACTGAAAATCAATGGGCTGATATCTTTACAAAACCTTTAGCTGAGGATAGGTTTAAGTTTATAAGAGACAACTTGAATATACATTGCTTTGCTGAATAACCTGTCTGATGAGTGTTTATGATACCCGTCTATGTTTAACCGTCTGACTCTTTGATGCCATTTTAATGGTTATTATCTTTTAAATGGTTATTATATCTAATGCCATTTCTTTCTCTAAGGCAAAATGTGTACATGGCTGTTTTTATTTTTAAACCTCCATTTTTTTTTGTTGCTTTCATTTAAAATTACAACTGTCTTTGGTTTTTAAAAGGGACAAATTTTTCTTTTAAAAGGTATTTCGTTCTTACGTTTTCAAATTTTTTTCTCTTCGTTTTTAAAACCATTAAAGAGGATGCATCTGCTCAGGGGAGCAGTTGAAGAAGCCTTTAGGCAAAACCAAAGGACAAACTTGCTTTTAACTCTTTTTTTTGTTCTCCTAGTACCTTATTTGTAATTTTCTTCTTTTTTTTCAAAAGTACCTTGTACACAGCCAATGATGGTCAAATACAATTACCTCTTCTGTTTCTCTTTTTTGATTATAACAAAAGGGGGAGAAAGTTAAATGAAAAATGTTTTAATGTTACAACTGTCTGATATGAACAAATATTTATCTAAATATGATGTATCTTTTCTGTTCTCTCTGTCTATATTCTATTGCTTTTGATAATGTCAAAAGGGGGAGAAAATACTAAGATAAGTCTAAGATAAAAAGCTAAATGCATATCTGTCTGAGTAAGTTATAATTATGGAACAATGTTTTTAATATGTCTGATCATATACATGACTGCTTTATGTGAATTTTCTTAAGTTCATTAAATCATTTAACATGTTTTGTCATTATCAAAAAGGGGGAGATTGTTGAGTCTCCAAATGTCTGATGTGCATTTACCTTAGTTTTGATGAGATTAAAACAATTATTCAATGATTTAATTGAACTCGTCTATGGTATTTAAATCGTCTACTTAGTGTACAGACTAAAACATTAAGTGTCTATATGAACTGTTCACTCGTCTGAACTTAGATAAGTTCACCCGTCTGAACTAACTTAAGTTCACATGTCTGAACTAACTAAAAGTTCACTCGTCTAAACTGAGATAAGTTCACTCGTCTGAACTGAGATAAGTTCACTCGTCTAAACTAGCCAAGGTTCACTCGTCTAAACTAGCTAAGGTTCACTCGTCTGAACTAAGAGAAGTTCACTCGTCTAATGAAGTCTTCAACCGTCTGATCAAAGGAAGACTCACCCGTCTAAAAGACTTTGCAACTGATGTCATCTCTTTGTTAAAGAGTCAACCCGTCTAATGAAGCTACTCATCCGTCTAGTGACTAACGTTAAAGAATACATTGGATGAAAGCTGTCTCGACTCTAATAAGGAACTGCAACAAAGTGCTTTGCCTGAACACAACTGCATCTTACACCAAAAGGGAAAGTCTTCCCTCTGCAAACAAAAAGCACGTATACAGACCTGCTGAGACCAAAGATATATCAGAAGTCTGTATCACTCTGATGAAAGAGAACAAGCGAAGTTCCCTATGCTTTAATGGCTGATCTGAACGACTTTATTGCATTTATTGAAGATCTGCAAGAATCTAAGCCTTCAGACTTTGTGTCTAACGGCTTTAAAATCTTGAAGCCTATTTAATGAAGAAGACTTCGAAGATTCAAGACAAGAGAACGATCAAAGCAATCAAGTGCAATTACTCTGTACATTTATATCTTCATTCTTTCATTATTTACTCTTCAATCATTTGAAGTTATTACGCAGTCTTTTAGATCTTCACATTTAATACACTCGTCTGAGTGCTTGTGAAAGACTTGCAAATTGTAATCTATTTTACAACTTCTTTCAAACAAACCCGTCTGAGCCTGAAGAGGGTAAGTGTGCAAATAATACTTGTCTGGAGCCTGGAGAGGCTAGGTGTGAAAACAATACTCGTCTAGAACCTGAAGAGGCTAGGTGTGAAAATAATACTTGTCTGTCCTGTAACCTAAATCAGTTATAGTGAGAAAACTTGGTGCTGCCAAGGACTGGACGTAGCCTCATTGTTAAGGGGTGAACCAGGATAAAACCTGCTGAGTGATCTCTCTCTTTCCCTTAACTCTTTAGTTTGATTATTTGTCTTAACTATCATCTAACTAAAGGGGTTTATAATTGTGTTTATCAAACCTTTTTTATCTTGCATGATTGTGTGTTTTCTGTAAAAGCCTTCAGACGAGTTATCAGTCTGATTGACCTGTTTGTGTTTACTCGTCTATTATAACCGTCTGTGCTTGCGAAAAAGTTTCTAAATTCCGCATAACTTTGTCAAACACCATTCAACCCCCTTCTAGTGTTTGCATCTGTCTATTTCAGAAACTTAATGAAAATTGGGGGACACGGAAAGGTTTTATAAACGCTACTCATTTAACAAGATACTTTTTTAAGGAAAAGGGGGAATTTGAATAAGCAGTGTATACGTGTCTCAATTTATCTTATCCAACTTAAGCAACAGAAGGATTAAGCCATGTCATCAGACCCTTGGCTCATGAGGCGTAACAATGAAACATACATTTAAAGGAAATACACAAACGTATGCATCAGACATATTATTCAACAATGCTATGTATGTTCAGATTATTCCTAATAAATTCAAATCTTTCAACAGCTAAAGGTTTTGTAAAGATATTAGCCCATTGATTTTCCGTTTTAACGAACTTAATATCAAAAACACCATATCAAAAACACCATTTTGTGCATAATCTCTAATGAAATGATGTTTTATCTCTAGATTTTTAACTTTAGAATGCTGAATGAGATTTTTTCGATAAGCAAATGTTGCTCATGTTATCACACCAGACAAGTATGTTATGCTCAAACATAGAGTAATCTTCGAGTTAATGTTTTACCCATAGTAGTTGTGAGCAGCAACTTGCAGTAGATATACATTTCGCTTCTGCAATTGAGAGGGAAATTGTGGTTTGTATTTTGCTTGACCAAGAGACTATATTTGCTCCAATGAAGAGACATTGTCCACTGGTGCTCTTTCTTTCAATATTGTCTCCAGGAAAATTAGCATCACAGTATCCAACTAACCTGAAATCGTTAGATCTCATATATAGCAAACCAAGATTAGTGGTTCCAATAAGATATCTGAATATTCTTTGACAACCTTAAGATTGGGTTTTCTAGGATCAGGTTGAAATTTTACACATAAGGAGAAACTAAACTAAATGTCAGGTCTATCGGAAGTTAATTACAGAAGAGATCCAGTCATACCTCTATAGATAGTTTGGTCTACATTTTTACCTTCCTCAATTTTACACAGAATAACAGTTGGATGCACTAGGGTGTTCATCCGTTTAGTGCCATCCATCTTATATTTCTTCAGAAGTTCGTTGGTGTATTTCTATCAATGGATGTAAATTACACCTTTAGTTTGTTTGATTTGCAAACCAAGAAAGAACTTTACTTCTCCCATCATGCTCATTTCAAACTCATTCTGCATCATCTTAGAGAGCTTTTTCCAAATCTTTTTGTTAGTATAAACAAATATAATTTCAACAACATAAATTTGTACTACAATGAAATTGTCTTTTGATCCCTCTTGGCATAAGGTAGTGTCTACCTTTCCTCTTATAAACTCATTGTCCATTAGAAATGAACTGAGTCTAGTATACCATATTCTAGGTGCTTGTTTTGACACACACAATGCTTTCTTTAGCTTAAACACATGATTAAGATTATCAGCATCTTCAAATCATGGGGTTTGAAAGAAGGTTATGTTATGTTGTGCAACATATGACTTTAAAATGCGAATAGCTGCTATTCTAGATAATGGCGCAAAGGTTTCAATAAAGTCAATACCTTCTTGTTGGTTATATATCCTTGGGCTACCAACCTTCCTTGGTTCTTGATTACTTTGTCATTCTCATCTAGTTTGTTCTGAAGACTCGTCTAACTTGTTCGAAAGAGAGAATGGTTAGCAGTGGACTGAGACTACTTAAGAGAGATCAAGGTAGTGGACAATTTGTAGTACCATTGCCTACTTGCTTGCTTGCTTGAGGCCATACAAGGACTTTTGAAGTTGGCAGACCTGATTGGGCTTGGTGGAGGAGAAATCGGGAGGAAATGTCATATAAACTTCCTCACACAAGTTTCCATGAAGGAATGCATCATTAACATCTAATTGTTCTAGGAACCAGGAACCAGCCTTTGGCTGAGGCAACTGCTGAGAAAACTCGAACTGTGGTCAGTTTAGCCACCAGGAAGAAAGTGTCAAAGTATCCAACTCCTTCCATTTGGGTGTAACCCTTAGCCACTAATCGAGCTTTGTACTTCTCAATGGTGCCATCTATATGATACTTCACCTTATAAACCCATTTATATCTAATTGGATGCTTTCCCGTGGGTAGATCAACTAGTTTCCAAGTATTATTTTCTTCCACAACAGCTATCTCAACATTCATTGCTTTTTGCCAACATTCCAATTGTGATGCTTCCTTATAGGTTTTGGGTTCCACAGTGGTATGGACAGCTAAGTAAAATATTTCCTAGGAGGGAGAACATTTGTGATAGCAAAGAACAAATGCTAATGGATATATGCAGGAGTCAGTGTTACCCGAGGAAGGAAAGGTGGAGTCGGCATAAGAGAGATTGCAATGAAAGTCTCTCAGATAAGTTGGTCTTTGTCTCACTGAAGTAAAATACCTGAGTGGAGGTGCTGCGGGAGGATGAGTGGCAGTGATGGAGAGGGAGGAGAGGCATGGTGTGTTGGTGTAGAGTCAGTGAAAAGAGGGAGATGAGGAGAAGTTGCAGGTGTGGGATTTGAGGATGAGCTCAAATCAAGACTTGTGTACCAGAAACAGAAGCTTGTTTGCTACTGCCATCAGGTAAAATAATGGAAATTGGTGTGATAGGGTGATAGGTAGTTTAATAGTTTAGATTTCAAGTGAAATGGTCAGTGGCTCCTGTGTCCAGGATTCATTGTTGGGAGTGATTTCCTTGTGTAGGAGAACATGTGTTTAGGGCTGTTGTTTCGACAAGATTAGAAGTATGAGAAGGAACAACATCTTTATTAGACTGTTGTACGAGAGAAAGAATGGCTAGATATTGTTCTTGGGTGAAAGTAACACCTGTAGAGTTGTTTACCATTGGACTAGGTAGAGTCTATGTGTGCTCAATGTCTATGCTTGTTGTATAGACAAATCAAGCACTTTGTGCTTGTAACCCGGTGGGAAGCCATGCTTGAAGTAGCATATGTCCACAGTATGGCTTGTTCTGTTACGGTGAGTGCATATTTTCCCTGAGTTAGACACAAAAACTTTTGAATTAGTGGTGTTTTTTGTGATGGTTTTACAACTCATACGCCTTTCTTGTTGTACTACCAGAGAGAACACCATGGTGATAGAGGAGGCCATCTATGAGCATTATCTGGGATCTAACATGTGCATACTATTCATTTAATCCCTTTAGGAACCTAATGACATAGTCGTGATACTTATATGTGCGCATCAATTAGTAACTGCCACATGAACAGAAATTCATTACTTACATAGAGGAATCAGCTTGAAATTCTCGAATTCATCCCATAGTGTTGTCAATTGAGTAAAATAATCAGTAGTAGACATTAGTACCTTGATTCAACTTGTAGATATCTTCTTGTAGATCTGAAATTTTGAAAACATCGCCTAGTGAAAACGGATCCTTCAGTCACTCCAAGCTTGTGAAGCCTTGTCTATCCACAAGATTGACTGTAGAATAGACTCTGAGATCGATCGATGGATCTTACCTAGAACGATTGTTTAACACATCTCCCATGGTCCATAAAAAGGATCCCAAGAAAATGGAGCAGTGATTCTTCCATCAACATACTTCAATTTGTTCTTGGAAATGAGTGAAGCCTGCATTGCTCAAGAAATAAGAATTTAAGGGTTTGGTTTGCAAATCGGAGTAGGAACTCTAGTGTGCCATGGATGAATCGAAAGCAGAAGCGAAGATCAAGAACTAGAAGGGAGAAGAAGAAGATCGTAAAGTGAGAAGACATAATCAACCTTGGGCAATCAGAGCTCTTTGTGGAGCTCTAGTACCATCATTAATGTGACTAAATTGCATCAATTCATTATTCTGAATCTGTGAATGTACATTGTGAATGTTTTATACATTGTAGGGATATATGTTCCTGCCAAAAGTCATTAACAGTTCTAACTAAGGATAAAGTTCCTCTAAAGTAAGAAAGTAAGAGTGTACTCACCCTTGATTAGTTAAAATGCATTGAGATCTCATCACACTTTCACTAATCAAGGGTGGATAATCATTACTTTCTCGCTTTACACTTTTATTCACTTTAGAGGAGCATAATCCTTTAACTAACTGTCCAACATATTTGTCAACCAACTAAAGGACAATTAGACCCTGTTTAGCAAAAATAGCTGATAAACTAGCTTATGGCTGATAAACTATGTTGGAATAATGGACATACTCAAGAGGGGGTGAATTTAGTATTCAAAAATTTCTTCAAAAATCAATCCTTTTTGAATGGTATGAAAATAAGGATACCAAATCTTTCTTGAAAAACAATTAAACAAGATTTGCTAATATCACAATATTAGAAATCATATAAGACATACACTAACAAATAAGTATCAAGATATATTCATGCAAAGTATAAGCATAATCATCAAAGAATCACAAGATTAATGCATAAGACAATATAACTTGCATGAGAGTAAAAGAGTAAGGTAAGAGAGTTTTGTACAACCTTAGTGACCTACATCCAGTCCTCAAGCAATGCTTGAATATTTCCAGTATATCAAGAGTTTTGTACAACCAAGAGATGCCTCACTCTATATACAAACCTCAACGTTTATGGGATACCTCACCCATAAACCTTCATGGGATACTTCACCCACAAATCTCTTTCCTTCAAGGGATACCTCACCCTTGAGCCTTTGGGATGCCTCACTCAACCTTCTTCTTTCTTCAAGAGATACCTTATCCTTGAAACCTTTCTTTGGATGCCGCACCAAATACTTTGATCACCCTTAAGGATGCCTCATTTTGAATGTTGCAACAATGTTGCTTGTAAAAGATAGTAACAAATCCACTCTAAATTCTAGAGTAAAACAATATTACAATTGTAACTAGATTTCTTTCTCAAGTATGAAATTTGTAAAGCTCATGTGTATATTTTGACAGAGTGACAATAGTGTAAAACTTCTTAATTTTCGAGTCACAACTATGCCAATTTATAGTTGAAAATGGTTGAGAAAATGAAACCTTTGAACTTAAAATTCTGTTGCTGAAAATCTTGAAGTAATCGATTACTTTCAAGAAGGTAATCGATTACTCTTTTCAAGAAACTTCATTTTTCTTTAATAGACACAAAGTAGTCGACTACTTTATCAAGGTAGTTGATTACTTTGTTCTAACAGACAACTTAAGATTTAAGAACATCACAAGTAGTCGATTACTTTTGTTAAGTAGTCGATTACTCTTTTATAAAACAAAGTTCTTCTCTCTGGAATTCTAAAGTAGTCGATTACCTTTCTTGAAAATATATTTTCCATTTATGAAAAATTCCAGAACTTTGTCTTATCATCTTAGAATCTTGTTGTAGATCTTAGAATCTTATGGTAGAAATTCTAAACCTTTTTCACTTATTAAACAATTACATATTAAGCTTTAATTACATACTTAGTTACATTTACACAAACAACCAACTATCAATTCCAATTTGTGCCTTCAAGTTCCTTCATTGCATTTGGTAGGTCTTCATCAAATTCTATAGAGAGTTGTATGAGCAACTTCAAGCTAGCTTATAGCTGATAAACTAAATTTTAGCTTATAGCTTATAACTGATAAGCTAATTTTTAGCTTATAGCTACTGATAGCTGATAGCTGAAAAAGCTAGTTGATTGAATTTGAAACGTTTGGGAAAATTAACGGTTGAACTAACTTATAAATGTTAAATGACATAAAAAGACATATTTATATAATTTTTTTAAAATTAAAATTAAAATTATATTATTAGAATATTAATTTTTTAGTTCAATTTTTAAATATTTTTATTAAATAATATAAATGAAATCAGATGTTTATATGATTCTTTTAATCTAAATTTTATTTTATGAGGGGCTAGGTAAAATAGGAATTTCATTAAATTAATAAGGGTAAAAATGGAATAAAAATTAATAAGGTATAAGCTAAATAAATTAGCTTATAAAGAAAAGTTATAAGCTAATGAGATAAACTTATTTACAAAACACCTCTATTTTAATCAAATAAGCATATAAGCTAGTTAAATAAGCTATAAGCTAACTTATTCAAATAGTACTTTAACCTAACTAGTTTGTAGTAGCTATCCATTTGCCTCCTCTAAAGTGAGTGGAACTCTAAAGTGAGATCCCTTAGATCATTTAATGGATTGAGATCTCTACGTACTTAATCAAATCAATGATTAATAGCCTCTTACTTTCTCACTTTAAAACTCCATTCTAAATCCCATAATTTAACTAAGAAATAGTAACATCTTTTTGTTGCACAAACAACTTGGTATCATTAATTGAAATGATGCGATCGAGATGCGGTAGGTTGGTGTCTTTTTTTAATTTGTCCGTAAATGAAATAAAAAGTAAAATAAAAAAGGTTCTCACTAATCAGTGTTCTAAGGGTGCGTTTGGATGGAGTATTTTAACATTCTAGAGTATTTAAAATATAAGGTAATTGAATTACGTTATTTGAATTATCTTCATTTTGAAAATACTTTGTTTGAATAGAGTAATTCGAATTCCTTGTATTTAAAATTCTTTGTTTGGATAAAGTAATTTAATTTTCTTTAATTTTAAAATTTCATTTCACAATATTTAATTTTAAATTTTACTATAAAATGTGATAAAAAAATAAACATTAGTAATTTTAAATAACAAATTATTACAAGTAGACATCAATGGTCTAGTGGTTCATCTCCACTCTTCCACCTTAGGGGTCTAGGGTTCAATTCCTATTTGAAGCTGACCAAAAAAAATAATTAAAATTTAAAATATTTTCATAATTAGCTAATTTTAGGAATAATTAAATGATTAATTATATCATTATTCATAAAAAATGGTGGCAAGTGGTGGTGGTTGGAGGTTTTGCGGTGGCCGGAGTTGGCGGCGGCGGAGGCCGGAGCTAGGGCGGCGGTGGCGGAGGCTGGAACTCGAGTGGTGGTCGGTGGTCGGCGGCCGGAGGTGGTGGTCAAATGTGGAGGGAGTGAGAGGAGGCTGGAGCTCGCCGGCTGCGGTGGCCGGAGCTCGGGCGGCGGCGACGGGGGGGGGGGGTCGACGGTCGGAGATGGTGGTCGGCCGTCGGAGATGGTGGACAAATGTGGAGGGAATGAGAGGAATTTATAAATTCCATCTATCTAGGTAGGGATTTAAAATTCCTTCATTTACACTACAACAAATACCCTATTAAATTCCAAGAATTTCAAATATTTTTTAAAAAAATATTCAACCAACATATTTTGAAGTAAATTAATTTAATTACCCTATAAAATTACTTTACCCTCTAACAATACTTCATCCAAACACACACTAAGGGTCTTGGTTAAGAAATATTCTTTCCGTAACAAAATATAAGTAAAAATTGGCTCATCTAAGTTGTGACAAAATATAAGCAAAAATTGACTGTTTTCATCATATTTAATGATAGTATATCAAAAATGCCTTTCATTTTATTACATTTAATTGAAACAGGTATCCATACAATATAATTAATGGGAATAAACAAAGAAGGGTAATTTAGGCAATGAAGTTGAACTTTTAAATGAGATTAACAACATTAAATGTGAACAACCAATTATCTTAATAAATGTGAATGTGATTAAATTTGTTTATATTATGTTACGGAGGGAGTAAAGAAATACTTCCTCTGATTTTCAATATAAGAGACAAAATCGTAATTCATCAATACCAAGAAAAATTATTGAAATCAATTCATTTTAAATTTTATTACTCAAATGTTCCTATTTAATTACTATTAATTCAACTAACTTATTTATTCCTATTTAGCTAAACGAAGCCCTTGTATGGGGAAATGTTAAGTCTCTTTAATATGAATTTTACAATAAATAAGGATAGAAATGAAATTTAGCATAAAAATTGATCATTTTTTCTTATATATTGAACAAAAAAAGACCCTAATTTTGTAATAAAAAAAGATCATTTTATATTTTATATTAAGGACCGACTGGGATAGAAGTTTTATATTAGAAAATGTAAATTTTAAAGTTTCAAAGTATTCAGTAGACCACTTCTCAAAATTAATTTTTTATTTTTTATTCTTTAATTAATATTTTTAGTGTACCCATTAGCATTCGAAATAAAAAAATAGTAAAGACTCAAATTGGTCCTCGGCAAAAAATCACAGTGACATTTTGATTTCTGATAAATGAAAAATATTAATTTGATCATCAAGAATATAAAATGTGGGTCAAAATAATCTCTACTAGGGACTAAAATGTTTTTAAAATTTATGGTAAAAAGGATCAATTTGACCCATATTTTATATTCTTGATGATCAAATCGATATTTTTCACTTCTCAGAAATCAAAATATCACCATAATTTTTTATTAAGAATTAATTTAAACCTTTTTCGTTAAAAAAAAAAAAAAACCGTTGTCTCGTGAACACATCCCTCACTTGACCGTATGTGCATTGGGACAATGAAGTTAATCAATGGCCATCACCATCCAACCTATCCGTACACAATTTGGTAGTGTTTTTTATTACTACTAACATTTTAATTTTGTGTTTCCTTTGTTCTTTCTAGTTTTTAACAAGGAAATTAAAAATTGTCTTTCAATTAATTTTCTTGTAGTTTACTAGTACTTTCTAACTTTAACGGATCTTGCTAAGCTAACAAATGCTTTTAGTGTATTGTTTAAGAAATCTAAAAATAGAATAATTTTATTAAAAAATATAATTTTTATATGTTTGATATATTAAATACATCATTTTTAATGTAAAATTTTTATATTTGATTCTTTAACTAATGCTCTTAAAATATTGGTTAGTATTTGCTTGTAATTATATATTCGAGTTAATTTATGTGTTTATAAAAAAAAATTCAACTTCTATCAAAGATAAAAATTTGGTCAACTTATTTTTCTTGCTTTTTACATTATTCTCTAAGAAAAATTAAGGTGACACCAGTATTATATAAATTTAAATATTATGACACATTACTATAAATAAAGAATATTGTAAATATTAAATTATAAATTTACTCTTTATTTAATATATGACCTCTTGTTTGGTGAGCTCAGTTGCTCCCGTGTCCTTTGTCCTCACTCGTGTCGTGTCGTGTCCATAACCGGTTTTTAAAAACAATAAAGCAGCAAAAGTCCTCTCCACTTGCCTACCACAATTAATGATAATACAACCCTCACTTTCCTCCCAGTGATAGCGTGGGAGTGTGTGTGTCAGCGTGCCATCGTGCTGTGCCTGTTCCTCAGCCCCATTTGGCCGGACCCAGATCTCCTGCAGTGACAGAAACACGCACTTGGGGCAGTTGAGTGATTAAATTGTGATCAAACGACTCACGTCCTATTAATTTTAAAATATATCTCAAAGTATAAATCGTTCGATTTCGATCCAATCATAAACATGTATTACGATACAAATGTGTTAATGGGTGGTATCCATTTCCCATTTGGTCATAAATAACATTTTGGTTTCGGATTAGTCTAAATGAAAGTAAAAAAAAAAAAGAATGTATTTATTCTTCTCTCAAAAAAAAATATTTATTTTTGATTAATTAAAATATATTAATATTTCAATATACTTTAACTAAATAATGGTAGATACATCAAAGGAAGGATCCAAACATGGATGATGAGAGGGATCAACTATAGAAATTAAAGTTCATCCAATAAATATATAGTTTCAAATTCCATACAAAATATTCATAATTATATGGTCCAAAATTATAATTATATTATTAATCTATCAAAATATAGAATGTCTTTCCTGCATGTCACGAAAATCATTTATAATTGGTACGTACGGTTAGTGTAACAAAATTTTACACTTTCAACTAATCATAAATTATTACATCAGGACCGGCCCAACGTCACATAAGGCCTTAAGCAAACATATTCATTGTGACTGCAAAGCTGAAAAAAATAGGAGTTTTATCCTTTCATTCTACCCTCAAACATCATTGTTAGGCACGTGACACTTTACCATCTGCACGTCCAAATGCATATGCACTACTAGAAATTTATGAATTATTTACGGATTTTTTCTACAGAAATTTCCTGCGAATTTTTCTGCAATTTTTATAAAAATAAGGTTTTTTTTTTCTTGTAGATTCAAATTTGTAGGAAATTTTATAGGAAATTTTGATATTTTCTATTGATTTTCCTACGAATTTAAATTTTTTCCAAGAAAATTTGTAGGAAAATTTCCTCCGGATTTTAAAAATCGCAGGAAAAAATTACCCACGAAGGTATTACCTATGAAAAAATTTATAGGAAAAACAGTAAAAAACCTGTTTCCTACGAAATTTTGTGTAAAATCCACAGAAAAATCCATCGGTAATCAAAAAATTTCTAGTCGTGATGGATAAGTATCATGACCAGGTATAACAGATTTTTATATATATTCTTAGTGCGACTTAAACCCCTTCTTATAACTAGAACTACAACTTAATTTTGTCAATTCATGTGCCAAATATCAGAGAAAATTCGAATAAAAACACCTAAACTAAAATCCAATCTTCTAAGTTAATGTATTGGGGAAATTACACTCCTTTTTAGAATTTGGTTAAGTTATATTTAACATTTCTTTTTTTTTTTGGACACAAAATTTAACATTTCTTTTATCTTAAAAATAACAATGATCTCGTTATATTTATTTTTTGAGTTTTATATTATTATTACATTTATCTCCTTTAAAATTTGTATGATATTTACATTTACATATTTTACAACATAAATCTAAAAAATTGATATAATGGTTAAAATAAAATAGAAATCAAATCTAATCAAAGATTTAATTGGTATGTACTATCACTGTAAAAAAAATTTTACACCGTCAATCAATCATAAATTATTATATCTTTAAAATTATTTGTCTTTTATAATAACTATCTTAAAAATTATATATACACATATAATAATTTGTAATTGGTTGACAATATAAGACAATAAACCAAAATAAAACTAACAATTAAATTAATCAAAACTTCAAAAAAGTTAATGAAATTTCTCCTAATATTTATTTGATACGAAGTATATATTTTTCAGCATGAGACACATGGGCTCCCTCCACCATCTGGGTACCCCAAATGCAATATAGATACTGGTTTTTTCAAGGAACAAGGATACATGCACTTTCTTTGGCACGTGTGTGCGCGATTCTCAGTGAGAGCTTTCCTTGCAGCTATATCACTTTCTATCCCCCAGTGTCTTCCAATTGCGTTAGGGAAGCCTCTGGCTTGTTATATGCCATTCAGTGAATAATTGGTCTTGGCTTGGAGAGAGTAATCCTTGAAATGGATTGTATAGTGGTGGTTGACCTTGTTAATTACCTAAGGGATGACGTTTGTGAGATAGGTGATGATATTATAAGAGATTATCATGTTTATTTTTCTTCCATCGTTTCCATTAACTTCTAATCCTGATCATCTATATCTTCTTTCATCTCTCTCTCTCACACACACAGCCTCAGTCATTGATTTTATCTTATCCAATGGGTCAATATTTTACACTGTTGGATGAAGATAAAATCAATAGCTCTGGGGTATAAGCAAAAAATGACTTTCATTGGTGTAAACCAATCTCTCCTCTCTCTATATATATTTCTGGCTTAATTAAGAAAGATTCTATGATATCATTGTCTATGTGAGCCAATCAGATAGTGAGAACTTAGCCCCAATGTGATATTGATATGACTCAATTAATTGAGGTGACGCATTCTGATTGGACATAAGGTACTCAAACCCTCTACTTTTCAAGGGTACCATAACAACATCCTATCACTACAATAAATTTGTCATATAGCTACAGATACTTTTAGTGACAGTCGTTAAAAGTATAGGTATATGTATTAGTGTCAGTCAAACCGTAGATAAAAGTAGTTGGATCGTAGATAAAACTTATTGACAGTCAAATACAACTGTAGGTAAATGTCTGTGGATCATAGGTAAAACTTATAGTGACAGTCATTTCCCGTTGTTATTCGTCGCTCATAATGGACGATTGGGCCGGCCGTAGGTGAATGTAAATTTTATATATACCAACGAATTTTAAACATATAATGACAGATTTTATGTTTGTGTATGTGAAAAAATGCTTGTGTCACAATACTTAATCTCTCATCTCTCACATCATTAGGTAGGTGATAGAATCGCAATGAATTGCACAATAATTTGTTTCTGTGGGTTGCAGCAGAAGTTGTTGTCTTCTTTTTCTGGTGGCAGCCTCGTGGTCCTTATTTTATGTGTGTGTGTTTTTTCTAATAATTTGCTCAGAGTTGATAGAATTTAAACTTGTTTGTCTAATATGTTTCTCTTAATGGCAAATTTTGTGACTTTTTTTTATCCCTTTTATAAATGTTTTTGTTGTTCTTTTTATATGGGTGTTTTTGTTTTCAAAGTTTTGGGTATCTTTTGTTAATTTCCTTCCAATTGGCTCTATCTAGATGATTTTACAGGCATAGGAGGGTTTTAGATCTATTTTAGGAGGAGGCGTAATACACTCTTCAAGCTGCAATACTTTTCGTGTTAGTTTGTATCGTGATATATACTTAGACATTGATAATCTACAAGTTTGGAGCATATCTACAAATTATTGGTTAGTTTAGTGATCGAATAGTTTGTATTTGTTTCTTTCTCTTTATAAATCCGATGTATCTTCTCCGATTTGTAACTATCCTTGGGCTTCAATCGTAATAAACTCTTTTCTAGTAAAAAAATAATTTTTTCAATCAATTCACATTTACTTATTATTTTAATGTAAAATCAATTCATTTTATACAATCCAAAATAAAATCCTTTGCCTTCAAGCAGTGGTGGCCCTGAGCATGATTGAGGTGGGCGACCGCCCAAGACCCCATTTTTTGGGGCACCGGAAATTTCCCTTATATATATATATATTAAATAAAAGTTTTAAGCAACTAAACCTTAAGTGAACTGAGGAGTCTTTTAGGATCCATTATTTTTTAAACATTGTAGTTCAAGCAATTGGCTCACTTAATAGAAGATTTGAGCAGTATAGCACATATGCAGAGATTTTTGGTGTTTTATTTAGTATTGAAAGACTTAGGTCATTTTCTGATAAGGACTTGAAATTATGTTGCAAACATCTTGAATCTTATCTAAAACATAATAATTCTTATGATCTTGAGGAGAAATTCTATTTGAAGAATTAAAGGTTATCAGCGAGATTTTAACAGTTGAATTAAAATCAAGCTTTATGATATTGAATTCTTTAAAGACATTTAATTGTTTTCCTAATGCATGTACAACTTATAGAATAATATTAACTATCCTTGTTACTGTTGCATCAGCAGAGAGAAGTTTTCTAAATTGAAATTATCAAAATCTTATTTGCGATCTACTATGTCACAAGGTAGATTAAATAGTCTTGGTTTGATATTTATCAAAAATGGTTTTTTAAAGAACCTTGATTATGTTTATGAACGAATTATTAATGATTCTGTAGAAAAAAAATGCAAGAAAGACAATCTTTAAATGATTACGAGGACATCATTTTCTCAGTTCGCACAGGACATCTGTCCTACCTTCAAGTAATTTAACATATAAAATCACCTCAATATTTTGTACACTGTATTAGTGCCAAACACATTTTAAGTAGTGTTAACTTAATGTACCTATCTAATCTTTGACAAGTTTTTTCCAGTCCAAAGGTTAACTTTCTCATATACTTTGGATTTATAATAAGTAAATAAAATTAATCCCAATTAGTTAGATACATAGGATCCTACTAGCTAGTAACATTTGGAGAAAAAATCAGACTTGATGATAACTTACAAGTTCTTCTAGAATGTTTTTTAACCAATGAGCATTGTTAGATAGAGAGAAACATAGAATGCAACAAAAACAAAAAAAGGAAGAGAGAAACATAGAGACGGAGAAAGACTGGAGAATTAAGGTTCTGTCCTGTCAATGATTTTATACAAGAAATTACACCTACTTATATATAAATGGGTTCCTAAAATACAATTAAATATATAGATATGATTTGAATATTATATGATTTTTCATTAACATCTTCGATTAAACTCAAGTAGGTGTAAGGAAACTAAAGACCCACCTCCATGATAGGCTTTTGTGAATAAATTAGTAAGCTTAATCAAGAGTCCAAATGGAGATGACATGAAGAGCATTACGGGCGAATGAAGTGATGGTTGATTCCAAATTTTCAATATGTTTGGTGTACTCATTAAAACATTATCATGTGTAATCTAAATAGGGCTTCAATTGTCACAATAAAGAGCAGTAAGTGAAGGCTATGAGATGCTCAAGTCTGCAGGCAACCAACATATTAATCCAACACATTTCAGAAGTTGTATTAGAAAGGGCACGATGATTTGCTTTAGCTCTAAAGCGAACGGTTAGGATTTGTTTCTTGCTATGCTAAGAAATAAGAGAATCATCAAGAAAGATACATTAGCAAGTAATGAAACAATGATCAGTGGAGTTACCAGCCCGATCAACATTTGAGTAAGTGCGTAGAACCAAAGGGAAACTGATTAAGCAATGAAGATAATGAAATAGTATACTCTTGATGTACCGAATAATTCCAAGAACTGTTGGGTATCTACCGCACACACAAAGGATCGTGAGAACACACACAAAATACACCACAAAAGAAATAATAGAGAACACAAGAATTTAACATGGTTTGGCACTTCTTGCCCACGTCCACGGAAACACTCAATAAAATATTCACTATCACAAATAAGATTACAATAATTGTAACCCACCCCAAATTGTGTATCACTCTACAAACCCGAGTACCCCTCACTCAAAAGTTAGAAGAAATAATAACACACCCTTACAAGAGACCTTTTCTCTATTTTTCTCTCACTCTCAGAAGCTTTACTTGCTTCAGCTCTTCTCTTCTTCACTTGTTTGATTGCATCGAATGAGTGAAAGAATCACCTCTATTTATAGAGGTTACTTGCAATGTAAACACGTTGCAATATTTCCAGCCCACAAAGAGAAAAGCTGCACCACCCCTAATATATAGGCCTTCTACTGCGGCAATATTTCTTCACCCACTCTGCAAAACAAAATTGCTTTCACATATTTTATTTCTCAATGCATTAAATGCATTCTTCTTTGGTCAAAGTTTATGGCTGGACCCCCACAAGAACAACAATATAGTTATATTATTTGCGGTATGGCCATGAACTGACTTGTCAAGTGAACAACATAAGCACTACAAGAAATTTCGCTATTTCCCAGGGTTTTTTACCCACGGCTTTTGAGCCGTGTGTAATTTTGGTTTTTTCCCTCCAAATTTCCCATGGCCAAAACCCTCGGAAAAGAAACCAGGAAACTATCCCACGGGCTAGCCGCAGGTAAGAGATAGCGCAAAGTGGCACGAATTGAGTCCGTTCGGATTTCCCACGGCCAAGACCGTGGGTAACTTTCCCACGGCTTTTATTTTACCACGGTTTTGTCCGTGGGTAAGGGTTTTTTATTTTCCCACAACAAGGTCGAGTTTTCCTGCAACTTAACCCTCTCATTCCCTCGTCCTGCAACTTAAACCTCTCATTCACCGCTCCATCGGTAGCTAGTCCCATTTGGCTGTGCTGCTCGCCTCCCTCCACCGCTCCTCCGGTCGCGCGTCCCTCCACCGCCACCGCTCGTCCGGCCGTGCCTCCCTCTGCCACCGGTAAGCTCCTTCTTTTCTCTCTTTCCCTCTTCCCTTATCTCATAACCCTTTCCTCCACCATGCAGAAGCATCTCCGGCCACCGTGAGTAGAACCCTTCCTCTATTGTGCGCAGCATCTTCGTCCAGTCTCCTCTAGAACCACCGCACCCTCCAACAAAGGTAAGTCTCTGAATCAAAACAATCTCTGAATCAAAACAGTCTCCACCACCGCACCTTCCATTTTGAGAACTAGATACTCTTTCACTTTTTATCAATTTCAATCTCTGAATCAAAAGAATAAGCAACCAAAAAAATCAAAACCTGATATTTGGACCAGTCTCTTGTTCTTTACTCTTGTTCTTTGCTGTATAATTTCATGTTAAAATGGATATTGAGTAGCTAGCTAAACTAGTAACTAGCAATTTAATATTTACACTGTGTTCTGGTTAATGGCTTCCTTGAGTTCATGGGTGATTTTAGTTCCATTGTTTGAATTGGTCATTGATTATTCTACAATTCTTATGCATGTTGAATAAAAAATTCCTCAATTCATGTTATTAAATTTTTATTTGCGTGTTCAGTTGGAGAATGGAAAGATTTTCATGTTTTATTTGGTTTTAGACATTGAGACGTTTAGCACAGTACATAGAGGCTGCAAGGAAAAGCCATCTCACTAAAAGGGTGTGTCCCATTGCCATCACATATTCTACTGTACAAATGTAGTTTGTTGATTAGAAATAGTTTATTTATATTATTAATTTGAAAAGTGGGACCTTAAAGAAACTTTGTAAATGTGCTTGCTGCTGTGTTTTCTTTCTCTGTATTGGAACATGCTTGTGTGCAGCAGCTAGAGTCAAGTTGATGAAAGCTTACCTATTATGTATATGTAAAACGAAAGAATAAAAAAACTTTGGAATATATTATATATAATATATTTTACGAACAAACATATTTTAAACATATGTTAAGTTTGTGTGTGTGTTTATGTGATATTCACATATGTGACTCGACGGGAAAGACGAAAGTAAATTTAAAAATTATCAATAAATAAATCATTGTTGATATGCGTTTTGACACGGGAGAGAAATATGCTTACTTGGTGGACATAGAATTTTTGTACGGTAGCAGTTTGGTGGGACACGGCGAAACTAGCTTAAACAAATATAACTAAATAATAATACTTAATAAGTTAAATAATTAAATAATTATTTATATAACTAAATAATAATAATTAATAACTAAATAATTAATATTTATATAAATAAATAGTTAATATTGAAACTGAAATACGTGAATAATTAAATAACAAATTATACCAATTTCTCTTAGCACTTAAAATAGGTGTTAAGCCTGATAATACGTAAAAAATATAAATAAATTTTTAAAAATTAATAAGCCTTTATTAAAGTATGAAATTGTTTTTAGATGCATAGTTTTTTTTTAGAATATTCAATTATGATTTTGTTTGTCAATTTTATGACTCCTTTATGCACTTTATCTATGTTGCAAAAGTAAAAGGACTTGAGCAATTACTGTTTTTACGTACCCTATGAACTTGAATTTCAAGTACAAAGGGTGTCTTATAGGGTCAAATTTTATTTTATATAATACTTGAGCAAAACTTTAGCTTCCTGTTTGAGGTTCAATATCATTGAGCACATGTACTCTTTCAAGGTACCGCTCTTTGTATTGAACCTTGAATTGTCCAAGGAGGACAGTTTGGGAAAAAAACATTTTCTTCACTCGTATAATAGTTATTGTGTACTTCTCATGCCTTATATTTGATAAAATTGCGGTCTGATACATTTCCTTTCGTTCTCTGGGTGCAAATTTGACCTCAGTCAAGTCATGTACTTAGAGACCAATGGGAAATGCTGTCGAAATTTTGTCAAATATAAGGTATGTGAATTAAGCAATAACCATTAATACTAGGATCGAGTGTTGAAAACGTTTCTTCTCGAATGGGATAGGGTCATACCAATTAACGAAAGGGAGTGCGATTTTGGATTGTGAAGCATTTGGTGGATAAATCTGTAAGTTGGCATGTTGTCAAAATGTAATGTTTAAATTTATCTGGATTTTTTATGAACATGCAGAAGATGGATTGTTATCCTTCGAATCGTACTTGGATGTACGATAGGTTATATTCGAAAAGAGGGGGTCTGAAACGATCTTTTATAGATGGGGTTGAAGAGTTTGTTACCCAAGCAAAGCAGCAGAAGTGTTTCATCGATGATGGATATCGAATTAGATGTCCGTGTGGTAAATGCCAATGTCGAAAGATTAAGAGCGATGACCTTGTGAAGACAGACTTGTATAAAAATGGGTTCCAGAACAATTACTGGATTTGGACCGATCATGATGACGAAGTGCCGCATCTTGATTTAGGGTTTGACAAGAATTGCATGGGTTCTTCAAGTAGTTGTGTTGATATGGGATATGGTGAACAATTTGTGTCAATGCAGGAGATGGTGTGTGACGCTCTCAGGGTGAATGAGGCGCACGATTACGATAATACGGAACAACTTCTGAGTGAGGAAGCACAAAGATTTTATAATCTTTTGGTTGAGACAAATAAGCCGTTGTATGAAGGGGCCTCAGACTCTAAATTATCGATGTTCGTGAGACTGTTAGCATGCAAAGCCAATTTTAACGCTTCTGACTCGTGTTTGGATAATTTTTCCAAAATGCTTTTGGACGCGACACCTGTAAAAGGGGCTTTACCAGAGAATTATTATGGTGCGAAAAACTTAGTGTCGAAGCTGGGATTGAAAGCCAAGAGAATTGATTGTTGCATGAACGGGTGTATGTTATATTACAACAATGAATTTGGCATAAGTGATGGCGAGTTGGTCGAATGTAGAATTTGTCAAGCGCCAAGGTATTGTCATAACAAGACTGGGACAAGTAAGAACAAACCTGTTCCAGTAAAGTCAATGTTCTATTTGCCAATAATTCCATGGCTACAAAAAATGTATGCCTCAATGCAAACTGCAGGAAAAATGATGTGACACTATGAGAATAGAAGAAGTTCAGGCATGTTACGTCATCCATCTGATGGCGAAGCATGGAAGCATTTTGATCGGGTACATCCCGAATTTGCCTTGGATCCACGTAATATACGACTTGGGTTATGCTCTGATGGTTTTACCCCGTATATCCAAGCTTCAGCTTCACCTTATTCATGTTGGCCCGTAATTGTAACCCCGTACAATCTTCCTCCTGAAATGTGCATGTCTAAACCTTAAATGTTTTCGACGTGCCTCATACCGGGTCCATCCAACACGAAGGCTAGTATTGATGTTTATTTGCAGCCTTTGATTGAAGATTTGAAGAGGTTGTGGAACGGCGTGTTGATGTACGATACCGCAAGAAAGCAAATTTTTTTTATGAAGGCAGCTTTGATGTGGACCATTAATGACTTCCCTGCTTATGGTATGTTGTCTGGTTGGGGTACTCATGGTAAATTGGCATGTCCGCATTGCATGGAGTATACAAAGGCCTTTACCTTGAAATATGGGGGGGAAGTTCTTGGTTT
The DNA here is from genome assembly GCA_039655645.1 of Ammopiptanthus mongolicus. NCBI lineage: Eukaryota > Viridiplantae > Streptophyta > Magnoliopsida > Fabales > Fabaceae > Ammopiptanthus > Ammopiptanthus mongolicus. The sequence goes on along the minus strand of CM077348.1, from coordinate 29,811,480 downwards.
GACTCGCATCGTAGGTTTTTACCAACAGATCATGCATTTAGACGAAATAGAAATGCCTTCAAAAAGGGGGAGGTTGAAAAGGATGAGCCACCTCCTAGGTTCTCACCGGAAGAGATTTGGAGTAGAGTAAGAGAACAGCCCACAGTCACTGACAATGGTGGTGTGTCCAGATTACCAGGATACGGGGAGTTTCACAATTGGATAAAAAGAAGTATTTTTTGGGATCTCCCATACTGGAAAGATAATCTGTTGAGACACAATCTCGATGTTATGCACATAGAGAAGAATTTTTTTGATAACATATTCAACACGGTCATGAATGTCAGTGGCAAGACTAAAGACAATGAGAAGGCAAGAATGGACCTAGCTTTGTACTGTAGGCGACCAAACTTTGAGTTGAAGCGGCATGTTAATGGGAAGATGTTAAAACCGAAAGCTAATTATAGTTTAACTGTTGAGGAAGCAAAGTCCGTTTGTCAGTGGATAACAGAACTAAGGATGCCAGACGGTTATTCTTCCAATTTGGCAAGATGTGTCGATGTCAGCAAGGGAATGATGCATGGGATGAAAAGTCATGACTACCATGTATTCATGGAATGTTTACTTCCTATTGCTTTTAATTCCTTGCCGGTCCATGTCTTGAATCCGCTTACTGAATTGAGTCAATTCTTTAGAGATTTGTGCTCTGCAACGTTGAGGGAAGAGGAGCTGATTAAGATCGAGCATAACATTCAAATTATTTTATGCAAGTTAGAGAGAATATTTCCACTTGGTTTCTTTGATTCCATGGACCATCTCCCAGTTCATCTCGCATATGAAGCAAGACTTGGTGGACCAGTACAATATAGGTGGATGTATCTATTTGAAAGGTAACTATCCTAGATTTAGATACTAGATTTTTTTCCATTTGAAATGAAAGGTAATAAATATTGCTATGAACTTGTTATTTTGTAGATTTATGGGTGATTCAAAACGATCAGTGAAAAATAAGGCTAGGGTTGAAGGATCAATCTGTGCGTCTTACTTACACAGTGAGACAATCCATTTTTGTTCCCATTATTTCAACAACTTCATGTTGTCACCAAGAAATAATAGAAATGAAATGGAAAATGAAAGTGAAAGACATCCGCTATCCTTATCAGTTTTTTGCCTGTCTGGTCGTCATTCGAGGAAAGAGTTGACTCACTGGTTAACAGATGCAGAGAGGAAGTCGGCCCATGTTCATGTGTTGATCAATTGCACCGAAGTTAAGCCATACCTTGAGTATGTATTGTATATCCTTTTTGTTCAATTATGTAATAATAAATACTTTAATTTGTGCTAAAAATGTACTGTGTATTATGTTATCTGAAAACATAAGTGAACAAGAGCAGTCTGCTCGTATACATGCAGATTTTGCAAAGTAGTTCATGCAACAAGTATCTTAAAATTCTTTGAACTATCAACTTCCTGTAAAATCTAGACATAATTTTTTTTCATTTAACATACTTAGGTTTACAGTGAGGCACCGACTGCCGTCAACCGACACTTAAGGAACTTATCCGACGGTCCTAATTCAGCTGTTAAAGAATGGCATACGTTCTTTGTGAATGGGTACAAATTTCATACCCAATCATGGACGGAGGGCAAAAAAATAATAAACAGAGAGGTTTACATAAAGGGCCTCACAGAAGGAGGCGAAGATGACTTCTACGGCAACACATATATGAATTGGAGTACACTTATTTAGACTATACTAAAAAAATAGTTTTGTTTTATTGTAATTGGTTTGATCCATCCATTAAGGGCACAAAATATAATCCAAAATGTAATACTGTGGACATCCGAATGAGTGGAAAATGTCAAAGGTTTGATCCGTTCATCTTGGCACATAATGTTAGACAGGTGTGTTATGTTCCTTATCCAGCAACTCGAAAAGACAAACGAGTTTGGTGTATTGCCATCAAGACCAAACCAAGGGGTCGCATCGAAGCGGATGATCCAGAGGTAGAGGTGCCTTATCAAGTGGATGAAATGTCACGTATAAATGAAGTCATTGAAGTTGAGCCGATTGGTTACTTACGTGACTTGCAAGTCCCTGGTGAAGAAGTGGATATCATTAATTTGTCGTCCATGCATGAGCATTTGGATGCAGAAAACAATGGTTCAACGGAAGATAATGACTCAGTAAGATCTGAACATGATGAAGATAATGACTCAGCAAGATCTGAAGATGATGTCTCAAATTCTGAATAAAACTTAGATCATTTGTTTAAGTTTTATTTGTATTAGTGAATTATATTGTTTGACTTTATATATGACTTAGATATTTCTCTATCTTGGATTATTAGTGAGTTACATTTGTTAATTTATGGCTTAGATAACTTATATTATTGCTTTATCGGATGAGTTATATATTTCATGAATTTTATTTTAACATTAAAATGCTCTATAGACATGGCATCAGGAGGAGGATGTGACCCACCTCCACCCAGACCACCCACTTGTGAGAAGGGTAAGGGTGTGGTCTCCGATGCTGACCCGCGTCTGACTCATCGTCGGAACAGGCCCTCTCGCCATATAGTGATTCGTGAGTTTGTAGATGGATACTCGCCTATGCCTTCTACATCGCCCATCCACACCTACACCGCGTCCACCCGCACCTATACCGCGCCCACCCACACCTACATCGCGTCGACCTGTAGCTACACCACCTCCACCACCGCCAGTAGCTACACCACCTCCACCGATTGCACCTGAGATCGATACGATTCCCACTCCGAGATTCATGACACATGCACACCAGGGCGCTTCTACTTTAGCTGGTGTGGCTGAGATGTCACCTGGTCATCGTCAGGCTGCGGAGGAGCAGTATAGTCCTGGTTATTCACGCTCACCTTCAGAGGCAGGGGTGGGCGAGGATGAGTCAGAGGAGGTAGAGGAGATTGAGTTAATGCCCGATAGTCGACCTATTATCAAGCTGGTTGGTAACGAGTAAGAATTAATAAGGAAACATTTATTCGATTTTTATTATAATTTATTACAATGTCTTTGATTGATTCATACTCTTTTATTATTAAGGTTCCTTCCTTCGAAGAGAGCTGCGTCTGCCATCTCGTATGTTATTCATCAGAGGTATCATAGGGCATGTCCATCATGGGGAGCACTTAATGATGGGGAGCAGAATATTATGTTTGAGGCTTTTAGAGTAAGTTGCAAAAATTCAATTTATTTAATGTGGTTTTTACTATTTCGTAAATAATTAGTATAACAAATATTATTTATGTTCTTATAATACAGGGTCAAGTCGCATGGAGGATTGAGCATGAGCCTGAGATTGAGAGGATCTTTCACATGAAAGCCTCTCGCCGCCTGTCCGACATGCTTAGGGAGGCTCACAATTCAGGCTCACAACCAGACTGGATTGGAGATGGAATTTGGGAGGACTTGTGTCGTCATTGGGCTTCAGATGCGTTTAAGAAAATGTTAGATCAAGCTAAGAAAAATAGGGCATCGGAAAAAGGGGGAGCCTGCACACAGGAGGTTCCATCAGCCAGGCACAGTACGCAGAACGTATGGTACGTTTATACTCTCAGTTTTTATGCATTAAATATATTTATTTCAAGATCAATAGTTTATTAATTATTTTTAATTTATTATCCATGCTTGTGTTATAGGCTATGAAGTATAAGCGAAATGTGAAAGTTAACGAGCTCCACCGCCGTACCCAACTAGGAAGGGTACAGGCGAGTATGTAGAAGAGCGCTCGAGGCGGACTTAGGTAATAAATATACCCTTTATATGCCCTTGATTTTTAATTTAATAATTTTGTATCAAATATGAGCTAATTAGTGTGTTTGGTCCTGAATAACAGGAGGAGTTTGAGGCGAGAATGTCTCGGGCTAGGTCCTCTTCATCCACTTCAGCTGACCCCGAGGAGGAGGACCGGCTTGCATTGCGTATTTGGGCGGAGGTTGTTGGCGGTAAGTATAAGGGCCGCATGTATGGTGCTGGAGATCTTGCTCGCAACTACCGGAAAGGGTCTTCGTGCATGTTGGACATTCGTACTGAGACGTCTACTAGTCGCGATAGTCGTCCTCGGGAGTCCGATGAGATTACTGAGCTGAGACAGAGATTGGCCACTTCCGAGGAGAGTGAGCGGCAGAGGGATGAGATGATGCAGCGGATGATGGAGACGATCTAGCGATTAGAGCAACATTAGTCCACACAGCCCCCCACAGCAGCAGCCTCCGCAGCCTGGTCAGCCGACCCAGGGCACCTCAGAGGAGGATGATGACTCTTTTGACTAGCTTCTTGAGGATCCTTACAGAGATGGAAATTATTAGATTATGTTGTTAGGTTTTGTATGAATTTTAGTTTTTATTGATTGTAAAAAAAACATACATTACTTATGATTTAAATTATGATATCAATTTATGTGATTTGTATTTTATTTATTTTGTTATATTTATTTACTTATTATTTTTAAATAATTAAAAATATAATCTTTGACCAAATGAATAAAAATTATAAACAAAATATAATTATTTAACTAATTAATTAATTTTATTTATTATATTATTGAAAATATTTTAAAAAAAAATAAATTAATATTTCCCAGGGCTAAAACCATGGGAAAAGGCCGTGGGAAATTTCCCTATGCTTGACCGTGTGTAATTTCCCAGGGGTAGAGCCGTGGGAAATGCTCTTGAATTACCCAGGGTTTAGGCCGTTGGAAATTTCCCAGGGTTATGGCCGTGGGAAAGGCATTTGAAATTTCTTAGGGTTTAAGCCGTGGGAAATTTCCCAGGAGTATGGACGTGGAAAATTTCCCACGGCTTTCGTAAAATGACCGTGGGAAAACAATTCTGACGCCCATTTTCCCGACAGCTGAGGAGCCGTGACTAATCCGTGGGAAAATGGTGTTTTTCCATGGATTTTTGTGTTTTCCCAGGGATTTAGCCCGTGGGAAACACCGAGTTTTCTTGTAGTGAAGAGACACTAGGTTAAATGACTATAAGTTGGGTCAAGCATTATGCATAGAAGCACTACAACATAAAAATGCTTCGATAGTGTTTTTTTGCCTTTTCTAGTGCTTACAACCGCCATATATACCGGCTGGTAAAGGTAGAAAAAGCAAAGCTAGCGCTTTGTAAGCGCTAGCTAAAGTCACCTATAGTAACTTTGGCTAGTGCTTCCTTGAATACACGCTAGCTATAGAGACTTTATAGCTAGCACTTCCTTGAAAAATTGCTAATTATAGGTAACTTTAGCTAGCACATATTCAAGAAAGCGCTAGCCAAAGTAACTATAGCTAGCAGCTATTGCCTTTTTTTTAAATTATTTATGTTGTTTTGGTAACTTTTCTCCCGCACTCAGCAAAACCAATACAAAATTTAATGGATACTTATCAGCAAAACTAAACTCAACAAAATATTAGGAAAACTCATCTATCCACCATCTTGTGCACTTATCAGCAAATTAAACTCAACAAAATCATGACTAGTAGCATATCCGTGTGGAAACGCTATTAAAGGTGCGCCATATAAGCGCGTTTATGTTATAGTGAAGCCTTTATGAAAGATGAAGTAGTCATCACCACAACAAATTGCAAGCATATTAAAACTTTTGGTTAGTGATAAAGAATTCGAGTGCTTGTTTAGTTTGAGACACTACGCTAGATTATGCCTTAGGAAGCGCACCTTCAATAGCATTTTCTAGTGAAACGCTGTGTTTAATGATGCGGAGAATGTGCAACAGCGCTTCTCCTAGCAAGCGCTGTTAGATGAATGAGAATAGACAGCGCTTGATGAAGCAAGCGCTGTTAAAAGGTTGATAAGAGAATATACAGCGCTTTCTTAAGGAAGCGCTGTCTAAGGCCACACTAAGACAGCGCTTCCTTGAGTAAGCGTTGTCTATTCTCCTTTACCTTTGCATTAAATTTTCATAACGTATACTTCCTCCTCGCGCGCTCACACAAAACACTCACGTACTGTTCATTCCCTCCTCCATGACCTAAGTTCAGATACCACTCATCCTCATCATTGCCACCATTCTTGAACCTTAACCTCCGCGAGAACCATCGCAAACACCATTAATTCTCAAACCACCGCGAGAACCAACTCTCATCAAGTGCATTGTTCGTGCGGCCTGCTCTCTGCCCAACGCGAGAACCACCGCGAGAACCACCTCTTCACCCAACGGGACAACCACCTTCTCTCTGAAAGCCCTCTTCTTCACTGCAAGCTCCCAGGTAACCCATCATTCCCTGCAACCCCGTCTTCACTGCAAACCCTCCTCTTCCCTGTAACCCCTTCATTCCCTATATACTGTAAAATTTGAATTTTTAAAATAGTAATATAGATTATCTTATTAGGCTGTTGAATTCTTGTATTTTACATTTTCAGCTTATATATTTGAATTAAATGATAAGAATGAGGACAACACCCCTGCTCTGATTTGGTTTTGTTAGCAAATGACATTGGTACAGAACAGAGAATTGGTAATGCAGTGAAAAAAATGCAATGTGTAGAAAGATTTTTTGTTATGAAATGTCTAATCCATCATAGCTCACTCGTGACACATTTTCAATACTGTCATAGGGATAGTTCTTGAGTTTTTTTAATCCATCATCTCTTACATTTGCCAAGAAGCAGACACTGTCATTTCCATGGAGTTGATAATCATGAATTTGGCCCTTGTGGTGTTGGTTGTACTTTTGAGTAATGTGCATACACAATGACTTTTGTTTCATGTTCGAATTCAACTGTTTTTTTTTTTCCTAACCATAATGTGTATAAAATGGTTAGTATTTTTATGCTTTACAAGAGCATTGAACCTAAGACCTATGTCTCAACTTATCTCAGGTTGGATTTATGTTTCTGATGTAGTTGTGTGTTATTTCGAGTGCAAAGATTTGAAATCTTGGGCCAGTTGGGTTGCATTCCGAACTACTTGCTTGAACCTCCTAAAAAGCATCTTGTTGAAAAGGTAAGTATGGTTTGATTTGGTCTACTTTGTTATACATTGCTTATTAGTTGATAGGTTAGTGATGAATTATGAGTTCTGATATGTGTATGTGTGTGTGCTCGTGTTTGCTTGATTTCAGTTTTAGTTTCATTGTTGGTGTTTGCTCGATTGGAGCAAACTTGTTGGTGTGCTCGGTTGCCTCCTCTCTCAGGTAGCTTACTTGACTAGCTCTTGGTACTTCCTTTAAAATTTGGTATTTTCGGAAGAAATAAAGAAAATAATAAAACGTTGTTTCTCTCAGGCACCTCTGTCAATCAACTCTCTGCTGTTCAAGCTGCTCGGTTTCACTACGGTACTTGCTATTCCCCTGACTTTTTTTAATCATTTAGTTGTAACATTAGACATGTTTATTTTAGCATCGGTATACACATGCATTAACCTTAGTTTCCTGTTCAAGAACGATTTGTATATTGTTTTGGGCACAATATCCAAGTTGTTCTTGAATTGTCCAAAGTGGATAGTCTGAGATTTTAACTTCGTATTCAATCCATATTATTGTATGTCTTATTTCCTTCTTGATCTAAGAATGTCATTGGTTTGTATTTTCTCTTTGTTCTCTGGGTATATACCTAATTTGGGTCATAATCACCTGAATTAAGTTATATGCTTGGAGAACCAAGGGGAAATGCTGCCAAATTTTTCTTAGAACAAGAAGTATCTAAGATATACAATAATATAATGCGAAATTTACAATCTTGGATAGGATAGGAACCCCACCCTGTAGTATCATGTAGACATATGCACCATGCATGCATGTCGTACTCATTGAATGTAGACATCAATCTCTCTAAACTTGTGGTAGATTGTGAAAATAAGGATCGAAAGTGGATGTCTGCCAATCGTTTGTCGAAGGAATATAAGGACGGAGTGCAAGATTTTATTAGGTTTGCAGTTGGGCATTCAGAAAACCCTAGTAGAATCGTATGTCCTCGTTTAAGTTGTTGTTATACAAGATGAGTCAGTGTAGCTGAGTTGGAAGGACATTTAGTGTGCTATGGAATTGATCAAAGTTATACCTGTTGGACAAAACATGGTGAGAGGAGAGGTGAATCTAGTGATATGGGTAATAGTGGGAGATATGTGTCAGATGATACGGGTACAAATACATTTGAGGGCGACCGTTTTGAGGAGATGACATACGCGGTTGAAGAAGATATCCGTGATTGTCCTCAGATGTTTGAGAAGTTGATAAGTGATGCTGAGAAACCGTTGTATGAGGGTTGTAATAACTTCACAAGATTGTCAGCGATGCTAAAGTTGTATAACTTGAAATCGGGCAATGGATGGACTGACAAGAGCTTTACGGACTTACTCACACTATTGAAAGATATGTTGCCGGAGGATAATGTGCTTCCTAATCGGACATATGTGGCTAAACAAATGTTACGATCTATTGGCATGACCTATGAGAGGATACACGCTTGTCCTGACGATTGCATTTTATTTTGGAATGACTATGAAAAGTTAAAGACGTGTCCTAAGTGTAATGCCTCAAGGTATAAGAAGAAAGAATCGGCTCCAGAGAAGGTCTTGTGGTATTTTCCCATAATTCCCAGATTTAGGCGCATGTATCGTAGTTCATAAGATGCAAAAAAACTTGACATGGCATGAGGATGAAAGGATTAAAGATGGCAAGCTGCGTCACCCGGCAGATTCTCCTCAATGGAAAAGAATTGATCATGATTATCCTGATTTCAGGCAAGAACCAAGAAACCTACGACTTGCATTGTCTACTGACGGATTTAACCCGCATGGTGTTCAAAGTAGCTCTCACAGTACATGGCCTGTGATTTTGGTGATTTATAACCTACCTCCATGGCTATGCATGAAGCGCAAATATATGATGTTGTCTTTGTTAATTTCTGGGCCCAAACAGCCAGAAAATGATATCGACATATACTTGGCTCCTTTAATTGAAGACTTGAAGCAAATGTGGGAGACAGGTGTAGATGTGTATGATGGGTATAGAGAAGAAAGTTTCACCTTGAAATGTATGATCTTCGGCACAATTAATGATTTTCTGGCATACGGTAATCTGTCAGGATATAGTACCAAAGGTCAGTGTGCATGCCCTATATGTGAAGATGGTACGGATTGGATGCGGTTGGAACATGGTAAGAAGAATGTCTTCCTTGGGCATCCTAGATTTTTGCATTCGAGTCATCATTATAGATTTTGGAGAAAAGCATTCAACGGGAATACAGAAGAACGTAGAGCTCCTTTGCCGTTGACGGGTGTGCAACTATTTGAAAAGGTAGAAGATTTGAATATTGAATTCGGGAAACCTTTTGCGGGAGAGCTTGTTACACGAGGGTGGAAGAAAAGGTCTATTTTCTTTGAGCTCCCTTATTGGAAGTCATTATACGTAAGACATTTCATTGATGTGATGCATGTTGAAAAAAATATATTTGACAGTGTCATTGGTACCTTACTCAATGTGCCAGGGAAGACTAAAGATGGCATCAATGCAAGGCTGGACGTGGTTAGTATGGGATTGAGACGAGAATTGGGACCAATAAAGAAGGGGAAACGTACATATTTACCTCCGGCCGCTTATACTCTATCTAGAAAAGAGAAAATTGTTTTGTGTAAGTTTCTTCATGGAGTTAAGGGTCTAGAGGGATACTCTTCAAACATTAGGAATCTCGTATCAATGAAAGATCTCAAGTTAAAGGGTCTAAAGTCCGATGATTGCCATATTATCATGGAGAATTTGCTACCCATCGGTATGTGATCCATTTTGCCCAAGAAAGTGCGGGAGACCTTAATTAAACTTTGTTTCTTCTTCAAGGCAATTTGCAACAGAGTGATTGACCCTGGAAAGTTGCCAGCATTGCAAAAAGAAATTGTTATGACTCTGTGTGAGCTTGAGATGTATTTCCCACCTTCATTCTTTGATATAATGGTTCATCTAACTGTTCATCTGGTTAGAGAGGCACAATTGTGTGGGCCAACTTATATGAGATGGATGTATGCGTTTGAGCGTTACATGAAAATATTAAAAAGGTATGTGAAAAACCGATCTCGACCAGAGGGTTGTATTGTTGAACGGTACATAGTCGAAGAAGCGGTTGAATTCTGTACTGAATACCTATCCAATATTGAATATTCCGTAGGGCTGCCAATGTCTCGTCACAGAGAAATAACCATAGGGCAAGGGATTACTGGAACTGAAATATTGACTATACCAAAGATAGAATGGGAGCAAGCACATTTATATGTTCTTCACAATGCCGATGAAGTTGAGCCATTTGTTGTAAAATACAAGGACCTACTTAAGAGTTCTTATCCAAATAAGACTCAAACTTGGTTAACAAGAGAACACAATCGTTGTTTTATAACGTGGCTTAAAGATCATATTTCTGCAAAGTTGACTATAAATCCTACTTCAGTTTCAGAGAGATTAAGATGGTTAGCGAAGGGTCCAATTGTGCATGTTTTCTCTTACACCGGTTATCTGATGAATGGATACACATTCTATACAAAAGAAAAAGATGATCGGAGTACAATGCAAAATAGTGGGGTGACTCTTGTAGCCCAATCTATGCATTTCTCAAGTGCCAAAGACAGAAACCCTATATACGCAATCAGGTCATACTTCGGGGTCATTGAACGCATATGGGAGTTGGATTACACTATGTTTCGGGTGCCAGTGCTCCATTGTAAGTGGGTTGACAATAATAACGGTGTATAAATGGATGAATTAAGGTTCATGCGGGTGGATTTCAATAAAGTGGGGTATAAAGATGAACCTTTTATTTTAGCATCGCAAGCTCATCAAGTGTTCTATGTCACCGATCCAGCTAATACAAATTGGTCCATTGTTCTATTGTCTAACAAAATGATTCTTAATGAGATTAATGATCAAACACATGAAGATGCTGATATTGAGGATGATCATTTCTCCGGGACATCACAATCACTCGATGCTAATCCAACTAGAGAGGATGATATGTATATTAGAAATGATCATGATGAGGGGCTTTGGGTCAATCCATTATTTCGTACCAAAAAGAGAGACGCAAATCTCAATCCAACAAGGAAAAGAAAAAGATAGACTTAAACATGTATGTAGTCATTATATTTTTTTTAATTTCTTGATCAATTAAATTTTCATTCATCGATTTCTGTAAATAAACTTGTATGATTGTAAATTGACGTTTTTACTTGTGTGTCTAATTTTGTTACAGGTAAATGGCATCTCCCAGTCATGATAGTGGGGCCGAGCCCAAGAAAAATATAAGGCGTCGTGGACCGACTTTTAAGAAGAATATCGTTCGTCATAGGAGTAAAGGAGTGAGACTTGAGGTAATATATTACTAACTCAACAGCAGTTAATGGTTTGATTCTATAGTTTGTTATCTTTAATTTATACATTTCATCAAATATTTTTAGGTTACTTGGAATATAAAGGGTCAGCCAATTGGTACAAATAATAAGCAGTTGGTTAATTACATTGGGGCCATAGTGTGGCAGATGGTTCCAATTACCTGCGGCAATTGGAAGTCAAGAGATTTGGACGGTCTGAACGATGACATCTGGCGTGATATACAGGTAAATTAATTAGCATTAGTTAATTATGTAAACATATTTATATTGTGACTTTTTTTTATTGTCTTTGCAGGCCTGTTTTAATGTTGATGAGACCCGGCGAGACATGATACTTAAGGAAGCCGAAAAATTACACCGCAACTTCAGAAGTAAGTTAACGACAAAGTGGCTGAGAGATGATGGTGGGAATGTCAGACAAGAGCCTCCACCCAAATATGCTGAGTTTATACGACCGAAGGATTGGAGAGCCTTTGTCATAAAACGGACTGAAGATAAGGATTTTTTGGTATGTACTTACTTTTGTGTATACTATGCATTGCTACTTATTTAGGTCAGTATGCATTAATACTTACTTCTATGTCTATGTAGAAAATAAGCAGTGAAAATTGGGACAGAGCGTCATCTCCTCCCTACCCTTACTATAAAGGGAATGTAGGGTATGCCGGCATTGAGGAAAAAAAGGTATGTGCAATAAGTCATTTTATTTAATGCATTTTTTGGTTTATTTCTTAGCATTGATGGATTTCAATTCGTTTGTTCAAATGTACAATTGCGGGAGGCAGGATGAGACCCAGAAACTGAAAGCATTGAACGGCATATTTTGTGGCCAGAAGCCCGTATGAATGAGCAGGGTGTGATTGTAAATCCCAACTCTAGGCAAGTGGCTGAAAGAATTGTAAGTATATGTTCTCATATTAACATTTACATTTGTAATCCTCTTTTGATATTTGTGAATAATGTGAAACATCTTTGTGAATAATATTTGTGTCTCAGGATACCATATCACAGTTTGTATCACAGGGGGAGATAACAGATTGTGTTGGTCGCTATGACATCCTTGCCAGAGCCATACCCGCTAAAGAGTATCCTGGTCGCTATAGGGGCTTGGGATTTGGTCCCTCACAGAAAACTATCGTAGGAGCACAACAACGCGCCAAACAAGCAAATGTTGCTGAAGTGGTGGAGTTGAGGAGGGAAGTAGCTAATCTTGCGCAACAAGTTCGAGCGTTGCAAAGCTGCATATAGAACAAGACAACGGTGGAGGGACGTGAGCATGAGCATGAGCATGAGCCTGAGCCTGATTTACCTACTCCACGTAGTGTCAGAGATAGTTGCACTCGTATGACTCCTGAGGTAATAATTGTTATGTTGTTTTTTTTACTTGTACGTATTGCATTGACAGTTCACATATTAATATTTTGTCTATCACTGGTTTAGGGCAACAACCCATGCAACCTATATTTGTCAAGCCCAACTCATCGCATTGTAGCTAGGGGGATGGTCTACAACGAACCGAGTGTGACACTGCATAACCGCCCATTGCCTCCTAGTCATCTGAAAGTCGCAGTTGAGTTTGGTGTTGAGGGTGATGCACCATTGCCTTTACCAATTGAGGAGGCAGATGTCATGACAGTGGACCGGGCAATAGGTACCTATGTGGCATGGCCAATCAACCTCATAAGTGTATGTGACAAGATATATGTCAATAAATAGGATTCATTATCATATATATGTTTGTTAAATTAGGTGGTCACTAACTCATTAATGAATTGCAATGTTTTTTATATAGGCACCCCAAAAATCCAAATCTAAATCCAAGGTCAAGGGCAAAGGGTCGAAGAACACAGCTGGCATGAAAGTGACAAAACCTCGGCCTTCCCCTACTGTAGCTGGCAAGGAGCACACAAAGGGGTCAATTACATCCCCTGTAAAAAATGGGAACAAATCTCAACCCTCTCGGGCTCTTGTAGCACGTGGTACAGATTTCATAGTCTACCTTAGAGTCCATGTGCTAACAATATTGGGGAATGATCAAGTCAATATTCATATGGAGGAAGACATTCTGGATTATGAGCACACATTAATGCTCGGTGGTAATACGGAAATCAAAGAAATCCTTAATCATGAATGGCTGGGGTTCTCTGTTATTAGTGTATATCTCAGGTATTACATCAAACTTTAAAAGTTATGTCTCGTCTAAAATTTTGATTTATTATTAATCTATTAATTTATATACATGTTTTAATTTTAGATACTTGTACCATATGTTCCTGGTACCTGAACAAAGGACTCGGAGGTTCAGATTTCTATGCCCTTTACGAACAGCTATGCAATACGGATCTGGGCATCAACAATATATAGCTGATCGCTTGTCATTAGAAAATCCAGATTATGAGACCTTGTTTTTGTCACCGTGCAACGTAGGGTGAGTCATTAAATCATATAGTATATCACATAGTTAGAGATATTGTTTTCTTTTGTGAAATGTGATGATTGCTAACTATAAGAGTAAATACTCGATTTGGTCCCTGAAATTGTAAGGTCGTATCAACTTAGTCCCCCACATTATCAATATTCCAAAATGATCCCTGGAATTGTAGAAAATTAATCAGATTCGTCCTTCCGTTGATATTTACATGGACTATAATGACATTAAGTTGGTAATGTCAAGGATGCATTTGAAACTAAGTGAATAATGTCAGGGATGCATTTGCTACATTTTGCAATTCCAAGGATCATTTTGGAATATTGATAATGTGGGGGACTAAGTTGATACGACCCTACAATTTCAGGGACAAAATTGGATATTTACTCCTAACTATAATAAACCTTTTTGTAGGCAACATTGGGTATTGTTAGCGATCAATTCCAAAGAAGACATAGTGTACTATTTAAACCCCTTGCATACTGACTATAACATTCGCCAAAAAATGAAGGATATCTACAATCAGTAAGTATATATGCATTCAATTTTATCTTCATATATATAAATAGTGATCATGATTATGTAACTTAATGAAGTTGTTTGATTTTGAAATCAGGGCTTTGCTAATTCATCGTGCCTGCAGTGGAGAAGCCAAGTCGAGATATTCTAAGTCGTCCAAGACTAAATGGATATCTATAGAGGTATTTACAAAAACTCATATGCAATTATTTAGGTTAAAAATTAACTTGAAACTTTTAATTTATTATTTTCGGTTTTATAGTGCCCCCACCAACCGAATAGTGACGATTGTGGCTACTATGTCCTGAAGTTTATCAAGGATATCGTCGTTCAAAACCAAACGCAAATCCCAACGACGGTATGTAATTTTAGCTCTAGTTTAATAATTTTCATTTCGCAGTACTTTCCTGAGTGTAAATGTGATAGATATTATGATGATCAACTTATTGAACTCAGGGAAGAGTGGTGTCGCTATGTTGTTACGAATTTTATCCAAAAATAAAGGTAGAGTACACATATACTATGATGTTATAAGTTAGAGTAGTGCCTCTCCTACTAGGTTTGTGTGCATTGTGCATTGTGTGCAGGGGCAGCAACAAGCTTGGATATATATGAAGTGTACCTACATGCAGCTAGCTAGTATTAAGTATTGAAGCTATAGTATGTAGTGTAAAGTGTTGTTATAGTGTACATAGTGTATAAGTGTTGTTAGTGAACCTCTGTTAGTAATTTTAGTGTAGTACAAATTTTAAGAGCAGACTTCTTTTTGTATATGCAACTAAGTTAACCTTACTTTTGTATACTGTGTTAGTAATTAAGGTATAGAAATTATACTTGAAGGGTTATTTTGGTATATATGTACTGGTTTTGATGAGAAATTGCAGCTGGTATGTATTGGTTTTGCTGAGTGCAGGGGGATGGATAAATGGAAAAAAAATGTCAAATTTAAAAAAAAAAAAAAATAAGGGTATAGACAGCACTTCCACAAAACACCCTAAAACATAATTACACAGCGCTTTCTTGAGGAAGCGCTATGTTTGTGTATGGTATATAGACAGCGCTTTATTGAGAAAGCGCTGTCTTAGTCACAACAAAGACAGCGCTTCCTCAAGGAAGCGCTGTCTAATTATCTTTTAAACAGCGCTTCAGAATCGCTGCCTTTTCCTTCCAACCTACCACAGCAGTTACATGAACAGCGCTTGTAAGCGCTGTTGTAGGCAAAAAATAAACGCTGTCTAATTCCTTTTCTATTGTAGTGGGAAGAGAAAAACAATTTTCTAAGCAGCATATACATAGACATTGTGAATATATAAGTTGAAAGTGTGTTGCCTCGTATACCATTTAAGGGTTAATAATAACATTCAAATTAATAACAAAAGTATCAATATCATTCCAATATACATCAAAAGTTTCGGTGGCTGCTGAGTTTCAGGAGTAACTTGCTAATACATGGTAGAAAACTTAGCCTTTAGATCCTCTAAACCTAGTCTTTTTGTTTGGGAGAGTTAGGACAATTTTTCTTATTTCTAAGTTTGTGAAAGGATGGTTGATCGAAGACTAACAATCAGTAGAAATATTATTTAAAATAGTTGTTAAACCAGGTAGATGGGGTTTGAAAACGACCGAGATTAATATTTGAAATTCGAGTTGATGTCTAAGTCAATTCCAAGTAAATCTTTAATTAGGTCCTTGAAATTGTGGATTTAAAAACCGAACCGGTGCTTGAACCGGTAAAGGCATTGTCAGTGTTCACGGTTCACTAATTCAACCACGGTCAAACCGTGATTGAATACCAGTTTTAATTAAATACATAATTTTAATTTATATAATATATTAAATAATAAATTCAACTCTTGAGATGACATTTTTCAATGAACTAAGATTTAATGGCTCTTAATTTTCCAATACAAGTTCAAGTTCCCAATATTAAAGTTATTAAATAACACTATTGAAAGCTGAAATCATAATCATTCATGTGTTCAACTTTCAAGTTTTAACATTAAATAATTCTTTTATTTGAAAGCTGAAATCATTGACCTTCCACTTCCCGTTCTTTCCGTTAGTTTGTAGAACCCTTCCCCCTTCTCCTTTTCTTCTTCTTGTCGTCGCTGGAGAAGGAGCGCGGTCGTTGGAGAAGGTCCAGAAGCCGTCGTTCGTGTCCGTGAGAGAAAGGGTTCGTGAGAGAAAGGGAGAAGAAAGATAAGCCCTCATCCTCCTCCTTCGCTTCTTCTTCTTCTTCTTTGTGGAGAAAAGGGGAGAAGAAAGAAAGGTTGTTTATGTGAACTGGTGAACCGAGTAAAGCGGTGGTTTTTACCAATCTGTCTGGTTCACGACCGGTTCTGCCGCTTTCTTCTCGGTTCCTTTGTTAAACGGTTTTCTAGTAATATTGGACCGACAACCGAATTGGTTTTCGGTCCAACCGGTCGGACCGACCGGTCCGGTCCGATTTTAAGAAAAATGGGTTTAAGCAATGTTTTAAAAATCAGACTGGTTACTGAACCAGTGAAGGCACTGGTTTAAGATTCAGTGGTTAGTCGAACCGGTGATGATTAAATACATTTTAAATATTATATATTATATTAAGTAATAAATTTAAGAAAAATAAAATTTTAAATTAACATAAAATAATCATATTGTATATTTCATAAGACAAAAACTCTACAAAGAAGGATAAAAAATAAAAATTCATATATATGTATTTTTATAACTTACCAATGCACCTTTATTTGACTATAAAATATAATTTCATAATTTTAAAAATAAAAATTAAACTAAAAAATTTAGAATAAAAAAATGACCGATTTAAACCGATTCTGGCCACCAATTCTCACCAGTTCTTGAACAAGCCATTTTTCAGGGTTCAACAGATCAGACCCCTACCTGATCCCAGGTCGAACCGGTCGGTCCGATTTGGTTTTCAAAACAATGGGTTTAAGTTTGAGAATAACATTATTTCTTCCATTTTGTCTGTGAAATTGTGAAAAAGACCTGTATTCAAATCCCTACTCATACCTTTAAGCTCTCGATTCTTATTTAGATTTAATTTTGATATAGTTAATGTAACATTTTTTTATAAAGTTTGACTAGTGTTACATGGTTCTTTGTAAAATTTGGTACATGATACAGGTACATGGTAGGAGACTTTTCAAATTATGTGGAATGAAAGTATACATATTCGACTCATTATTTCAAATCGAAATTCGCTTGATATAGCACAACAAGAAATTTTGGAATTAACTACAACAAAATCAGTAGTTAATTAATATCTAATCTATAATATAAAAAATTTAACTGCAAATTAACTATGAAATGACTACAAAAATGGGCGTATCATATAATGAGAGCAAATTAGTTAGGAAAATTACTCCTGATTATGGCATAGCTAATTTTAAGAAAATTCTAACTATTTTGTAGCTAATCTATAGCAATATGTTGCTCAATATTACTTTTACAAATTATAGCTAATATCTTAACGAGGAATGTTATTTGTATATCCAAAATGGGACAACTAAAGATAGACACCCCATTTTGAATGAGTACAACTTGAACATATTTTAAATTTGCAATTGAAGTTAAAAAAAAAATAACACTCAAAATGGAATGTCTATCTATAGGTGTCCCCATTTTGGGTGTGCAAATAACATTCATCTATCTTAACACTCTCGTAGCTAATTTGTTGTTAATTTATAGTTAAGGGTTAATTAAAATGTTGCAATCTGAAGCTATTCAGTGGATAACTTGTAGCTAATTTCTTATTCTCCTCTAGCCAATCCATAATATAATATCCATAGCTAATTATAATTTAATCAAATAGATTATACAAACCATATGAGTAACACTAGGTCTATATACCAATAGTTCAAAACAAGTTTATAAAAGAAGGAACAGAGTATAACTAATCAATCCAAGTTTGCTTAAAACAACTCTACAAAATGAGAAATACAAACATTAGTCAACCCAAGTTTACTCAAACCAAGTCCAAAAAACGAGCAACAAAAACATAACCAATCGGTCAAAGTTTGCTCCATCATCATCATCATTCATCCTCATGAGGTAATGAGCTTGTTTGCAGCTTCTGTGGCATGGATCCCATCCCAACTCACGTCATTATGGGTCCTCACAGGCTGTTGCTGTCATTGTGCTCCCATTTACCTCTTTGGTATTGCCACAGTAAACTTTAGGATCGAAATTGTAGTCACCCCCTCCATATCCACAATATATGCTTTTGTACCATACTGAAGTCATATTCAAAGAAAAACTATATAAGTCAGAATCATAATGAAAACATTCTGGTTATATATTTAGCATCTGTTAATACAAATAATTTATAACAGTCAAATGGTGTCTGTCATAGAGATCTCATTGGAATGTCTAACTAAGATGTCAAATAGTGTTTTTCTTATAATTAAACACGGCCAGGGAGAAGTGTATGAACCATGAAAAGTAGGATGCTGGAAGAGCTCTAACAGGACTGTTTAGGTATCCACATAGATGACATAAGCATCAGAAAGACTTTCTCTAGTTTGTCACAATGTCTCCTTCAACATGTTATAGTCCACTACCGCATTGTTGTATGATACCATGTATCCAAACTCATCAAGGTCTGAACTATCATGTGGAAGCTGAACCAAGAATGCAGGGTAGCATCCCAGTACTGGTGCAAGATTAAGAAACATAAATGTACGTCCTCCTAGATTACAAAGCTCCTAGAAATTTGAGGGAATAAATTTTGAATTAATGACATTTTGTTATTTGAGTAAAGTTTTAGTGTTGAGTCTCATGGCAATAGTCAGAAGGTACTATCACGGTATCACCCTAATGGTGGCAGCTATTTGTGAAATAACTTGAGGGAGGTACTCCTTCACTCCACCTATGCCAATGGCAGCTAAGTTGGAAGTTAAATCATTTTGGCCAATGTAGAATGTGTAAAGAGATTTTGACGTGCTTGTTTTGGCATTGTGCAATGAATATATATATATATATGACTAGGAAGTTTGTGAATTTTGTACCTTGTTGATCAACTTCCTTAACTTGGGTTTTAAATTGCTTCATTTGGTTGAGCTGGATAGCAAGGGAGAAAGGGCTAATTCCAGTGACAAAACAAAGAAGTATTAGGCAGAAGCACAATGCTGGTACTCCCATCAGGATGACTCCGTCGACGGTTTCATAACGAGGAGAGGAAAGGAATGGAGTAAAAATGATAGAGAAAGATATGGGTCGGAATCCTCTCCATTTCTAAGATTTTTAATGGTTTAAATTTTTTTAAATGGTAAAAAAAGTTTGAGATACAAAATTTTCTTTTGTATCTATCTCCCTCCTAAATGGAGCCTCTATTTCAAAAGAAATGGAGAGAATCTCTTCTAGAAAGATATAGAGTGAAAGAAGTTTTATAAAAACAAAACAAATCAATATTTAAAGTAAGAAGATATAGTATAGTTAATACGTGGTTAGTTAACTTCAGAATTCCTACTACTTTTATTAGTAGTTAAAGTTAGTAGCAAAAAAAAAAATTCTTGTAGTGTAGGATCACTGTCCATAAACTTTAAACTATTCTAATAAGTCCTAAAAAAATTAAAAAAATATGAAGCACAAGTTAGAAAATAACATAATGTCAAAACACTTCCATAAAGTCATAAAGTAACAAAATCACAAAACACTTCATCATTCAAAAATTCAAATATCTAAGTTAATTTTCTAATTTCAAGCTAGGTAACGTAACTCTTGTTGCTAGTAAGGTTAGTGGATTTTATTTTACCCAGCTACTAATTTTAATCCTATTGGAAATATGCTATTCACTTATTGTGACAAATCCATGGATGTGAGGGATAGAGGTCATAGGCATAAGCCAAAGAGAGAGCATACTCATGAGGTAACATTATGTATTTGATAAAAGATACTGAAAGTGAGTACAAGATGCTCTAAATATAGAGCTTGTGGAACCAACTAACTTGCTAACTAACTCCTAACCTCCTAATAGATTTTATTCTGTAATAGCCCCCCGCAAGCTGATAAGTGGTATCACCACAATCAGCTTGACTTACAAAGAACAAAAGAAAGCAAAAACATATACAAAAGCAATGTCGCAAGGCCCAAAAAAAAACCAGTCCAATAGGTGAGCTCAAAAAAAACAGTAGCAAAAAAAGGCCCAACAAATTGAAGTAAGCAGACACAAAATGGACTTCTGAAGGGGAAATTCCTCTTGGAAAACCCTAAGAAATGGCTCTTGCACAACCCTAAGAACAACCGGCGGCGGCGATGACGGTGGAGACAACCGCAGTCGACGACCGATGATTGATGATTGATGCGGCGAGAAGAACAATCCTATGATGCAACTAGAAGCACTTCGCATGGCTATGATGAGATTAAGAAGAGATAGCATACCCAACTCTTCAGGGAAGTGGTGCAGAAGATCAATGACAGGTTGAGGCCCAGTTACGACATGGATGTGGCTTGATGCGAGACTGTGGAACGAAGGGCTAAGCAGAAGAAGGAAAAACTCAAGGTGGAAGCCGAGGGACGCAAGACGCGAGGCAGTACACGACGAAATCATAGTTGTTCCACCGGGATCGAAGACGAAAACACAGTGTTTTGGAGGTGTTGCGGAGTTGATGTGTTCATTCGTCTTCTCTGGCGACTGCACAATGATTGCCGGTAAAAGCTTCCCGAGCTTGAACCAAGTGAGATGAACCGGATCTGATGCGGTGAAGATGAGATTGACACATAATCTTGAAACAGAGAATCTGACGGCGGAGACGGAGACGGCGTGCAAGAATGGTGGCGCAAAGACGATCTCGACGTCGGAGACATGATGATCGAGGCCAGAATCCAACGATGTATATGGCTCTGCCGATGGTTCCGATTTCGGATTTCGGATTTTCTCAGCCAAATCGCAACCTCTCTATTCTGTTATGTGCTTCTTGAGGAGATCGATAACGAGTTCTTTTGGTTCCTCAGTGATTTCAGAGAGGAAATCATATGCAAGATCTGTAGTCTTGGCTGTTTCAGAGAGAACCTCTTGCGATTTCGATGTTTCCTCTTCAACAATCAAGATCGGCGGTGGCAGAGGAGTTGCAGGATCTGATTGAGGTTCTTCTTCCATGGTAGCGGATTCAAGCTTCTCCTCTGTGTCGCTGATGAAATCTTCATTCGAAGCCTCATCTTCATGTTCTGAATCGGAAGCGCAAGCAGGGTATCGCTCTGATACCATGTAAAAAATTCAGGCATCCGAATGGTCCCCTCAAAAATCGGCTTATGAGGGGTGGTCTACCCAGCTATATAAGCAACGGCCAGGCTCGTTAACCATCCGATGTGGGACTCGCAATACCCCCTCGAGCCTGGTGGATAGTGCCGCTAGCCCTCGCTTGTGGTGACGAGCCCAGGCTCAAGGGGGCGTGTTGCAAGTCCCACATCGGGTGGTTAACGAGCCTGGCCGTTGCTTATATAGCTAGGTAGACCACCCCCTCATAAGCCGATTTTTGAGGGGACCATTCGGATGCCTAAATTCTTAACATGGTATCAAAGCCACGTTCTGCCCGGTGGTGTGGATAGTGCCGCTAGCCCTCGCTTGTGGTGACGAGCCCAGGCTCGAGGGGGCGTGTTGTGAGTCCTACATCGGGAGGTTAACAAGCCTGGCCGTTGCTTATATAGCTAGGTAGACCACCCCCTCATAAGCCGGTTTTTGAGGGGACCATTCGGATGCCTAAATTCTTAACATGGTATCAAAGCCACGTTCTGCCCGATGGTGCAGATAGTGCCGCTAGCCTTCGCTTGTGGTGACGAGCCCAGGCTCGAGGGGGCGTGTTGCGAGTCCCACATCGGGTGGTTAACGAGCCTGGTCGTTGCTTATATAGATGCGTAGACCACCCCCTCATAAGTCGATTTTTGAGGGGACCATTCGGATGCCTAAATTCTTAACATGGTATCAAAGCCACGTTCTGCCCGGTGGTGAGATAGTGCCGCTAGCCCTAGCTTGTGGTGACGAGCCCAGGCTCGAGGGGGCGTGTTGCGAGTCCCACATCGGGTGGTTAACGAGCCTGACCATTACTTATATAGCTGGGTAGACCACCCCCTCATAAGCCGATTTTTGAGGGGATCATTCGGATGCCTGAATTCTTAACATGGTATCAGAGCTATATGGCTACTGAAACTATATGGCTTATTGCTACTCTACTAGTAGCAGTCTTGTCAAAGTAGTAAAGCCCTTCTCTGAGCTTACCTGTACCAATCTTCCTCAACTTCGAATCCTGGATTGAGCAAACCTCATCAGCAAAAGTAAAAATGCACTTTGCTGACTTTCCCAACTTAGAAATAGAGAGTAAATTGAAGCTAAACTGAGGCAAATAAAGAACATCCAGCAGAATCAGAGAATCGGTCAACTTAATTGTGCCAGCTATCTCAGCTATTGTCACACTACCATTAGGTAATCTTACTGACAAAGGGGGTATTCTATCATAGGATTGAAAGCAATCTAAGTAGCTACAAATATGGTTTGTTGCCCCTGAATCAAGGATCCAGTCATGCAAGCTAGATTTAGAACTACATGAGAAAAGAGACATAGTACCTTCACCATGAATGCAAGCTTGATTCACAGCATGTCCTGATGGAGAATCATCCGATGCTTTCTGTAAACCAGTCTTGTGTAGGATGCTAATAAGTGCTCGATACTTCTCAGGTGTGAGGTTGGGAACATAAGGCTGACTGTGAGGCTTCTCTAGCACTTCCTCTTCAGCTCTTTGCTCCCCTTCTTCACTAATAGAATTGTTCACAGTTGAACTTGGTGCATTCTTGAACTTCGGACTAGGGTAGCCAGGTGGATAGCCATGTTTTTTATAGCATGCATCCACCGTGTGACCCATCCTTCCACAATGAAGGCATTGTTTGCCATTTCCCTTTCCTTTGTATCCATACTTCTTTCCATCTACAAAGTTGATTGCTGAACCAATGTCTTCAGTTAGGACTAAGCCAGCCTGCCTCTCTTATTGTAGCACCATAGAGAACACTCGATTTAATGGAGGTAATGGATCCATTAACAGAACTTGTGACTTAACCATTCCAAATTGTGCTTTTGTAGATTATAATTTTGTGCTTTTGTCTCTACTTGTTGTTTAATTGTCTGAACATGTTGCCTAGAAAACAACCTTCTAGTCATCTAAAACGGAAAAGGAAAAACATCCTTCTGATAAGGACTTAATATTATGTTGCAAACATCTTGAAACTTATCTAAAACATAATAATTCTTATGATCTTAATGGTGAAATTCTATTTGAAGAACTAAAAGTCATTAGAGAGGTTTTAACAGTTGAATCAAAATCAAGCTTTATGATATTAAGTTCTTTGAAAACATTTAATTGTTTTCCTAATGCATGGATAACTTATAGAATAATATTAACTATTATTGTTACTGTTACATCTACTGAGAGAAGTTTTTCTAAATTGAAATTATTAAAATTTTATTTGCAATCTACTATGTCACAAAGTGGATTAAATAGTCTTGTTTTAATTTCTATCGAAAATGATTTTTTAAAGAATCTTGATTATGAACGGTTTATTAATGATTTTACAGCAAAAAATACAAGAACAATGTTTAAATGATTATAAGGGTACCAACTTCTCAATTCGAATTGGACACCCATCCCCCCAACCTTCACTTATTCTTATCCTATTCACTTATTTTATTTTCTGGATCCACTAATTGATGAAGCCCAAGGTCCATGATCTTCTCATTGTATTTAAGTGATGCTATTGTATTTAAGTGATGCTATGCTTTTTACAAACTACATCAATTAGATACCCGCCATTCTCCACCCCGCCCCAGCTTCACCTTCTCCACAATTCTGACATGCTTGAGTAGTGCGGATGTCGTGTCACAAATGAGACTTGTATAATCTGAGCTTGTTTTTAAAGTGATCTCAATATTGAATTTATTTTTAGATTTTTTTAGTAGATTAAGATCTCTATTCTTTTTATTAAATTAATGATGGATATATCATTAGTTGTTCACTCTCATATTAGAGAACCTTTTTGATAAGTCTTCTTCCTCAACTCCAACATTAGTCTGAATTTCACTGTATATGATTTCGGTCACAAAACGTGAGACACGAACGATATCACTAATCCATGTAACTTGTTTGACTAGTACAGCCATAACTTAAGAAATCCAACTCTACTGAATGATAGCATGAAAACTTTAGAATAAATCGTCAATTTGGTCCCTGAAATTATAAAATCATATTTGTATCAACTTAGTCCCTGTCAAAAGTACTGAATTGATTAACTTTTGACAACTTCAGGAATGTTTTTTCGAAATATCGAAAATGTCAGGAACCAAGTTAATATGACCTTACAAACTCAAAGACCAAATTGGAGATTTATTCAAAAACTTTATATTGATATTACATCAAATTTAAACTATGGTTTCCCATAATCTCTATAATGTTTCATATTGATACCATGCAGCGCACCTATCGTAGTCTTTTTTTTATTTTTTAAGGAGACACTCATCCTAGCCTTTGGTATTGTTTCGTGCAATTTCGTGGATTCTACATAGTATACCGATTCTTACTCTCATGTTTTTGTTTGGTCTTTTGTCCATTTTTCTTTGGGCTGCGAAACTGATTAATTTCCTCCGTGAGATCTGGGCAAAAAAGGATATCCTATGGACCATGGAGTATCAAGTTCATTGTTGGGTTCAGATACAGATATTGGCCCGGAAATCCTATGGACACCCAATCATAAATAAATCATCGTGATTGTAAATGATGAAATGTTTGATAAAAACACACACATAACAAATGATATATATATATATATATATAGGGCTACTCAAGTGAGAGGAGCGTGTTATTGTGAGAAAGACTATCTTCGCTAAACTTTTACACTCTATTTGGTTGAAATGAAAGGTAGACGAAGGAAAACGGGAAGACAAAAAAAAGTAGAGATTAGCTTCTATCCTCTCCTTTGGTTCTAAGAGATAGAGTTCTGTTATTTGAACATCAAAGTTTTGATACCGTTTCTGACATTGTATGTATTTATTTCTATCTCTCACTTATTTTTATCTTCTTTGTATACACGTATCTCAAAAATATATCACCAAAACAAAAGGGACACATTTTGATGTTCAAAAATTATTTCCCCAAGAGATAGAATTCTGTTATTTGAATATCAAAATTTTTACACGGTAAATTGTTTTGATGTTCAAAAAATTGTTTCCCCAAGAGATAGAGGGAAGAGAAAAAATCAGTAGTAGGTCCCATAAAATTGTTTTCTCCCATACATGCGCAGAAAAGTGGGTGAGAGAAAGGAAAACACATGAAATGACAAATTTGTCCGTAAGAAAGTGGTTGTTGCTTTGTCTTTTTAGATAATTTATTATATTATTTTATCACTTAAAAATGTTTATGTTATTTCATAAATATGTTTTTCTTTCCTCCCACTTTCTACTCAATCAAACAAAATGAGAGAAAAGATTTAGTTTTCTTTCCTTTCATTTTCTCTCTACCCAACAATTGAATAATTATCTTATTTTCTATTCTTTTTCTCTCGTCTCATTTTCTTTCCTAAATCAAAGGTAGATACAAATCTGATGCATCAGGAAGCCTTTTATAGACAAAAAAAACAAATAATAAATAATAAAATAAAATAATATTAAAATGGACGCAAAACTTGAAAGTTAAGAAAGCTTGGCAGTGGATTTGCTGCGTCTATAGCTTCTACATTTTGGTTTGCAGCTGGAATAGATTGGCAGGAGCAGTGCCGCGTTGTAGCCACAGATATTTATTTTGTTTGCCAACAATTTTATAGCTTAATTTACGTGTCTGTATTATCTCCTTCAAATCAAGCTTAAAAGTTTATCATTATAAGCATTTTCTTCAATTTTTCTAACAGCTCAACCTTTAATGGCTTTGTAAAACTATCTTATTAAATTGAATATCTATAAAATTTTGCAAAGTGCAATGGCAAACTTGTTGGCACAAACTATTTATGTGGAAGTATTATGCTTTTGATATGGCATTTCAAGAATTATTTTCATCCATATTGCCTTTGTAGCACAACTACTTGCTACTATATATTCTACTTCAGCCCGAGAGAGTGCAAGAAATATTTTTTTTTTCGAAGACCAAGATATTGCGCCGAGCCAAGATGGAAAACATACCATGACATAGTACTCTTTTTGGTTGCTGAGTCACCATCTCAATCATTGTCTGTATATCCACCAAGTTTCACATCATTAGTATTTCTATAAAAAATCTCATCGGTCATAGTACCTTTGATGTATCGAAGATTTCTTTTAACTCCTTGCAAATGACAAGTGTGTGCTTCTTCCATGAATCTGTCGAGCAATCCAACTCCAAAGACTATGTCAGTTCTAGGTGCACTCAAATATCTCAAACTCCCAATCAAGCTTTTGTAATGAGTTAGTTTCAAGCTTTCGCCTTTATCTTCTCTCGTCAATTTCAACTTTTGTTCAACTGGAGCGGAGAGGACATTGACTTTGAATTCTCCATCCTGAATTTCTACAAAATACTAGTAGCATATTTCTTCTTAGAAATAAATATCTCATCATTTCGTTGTTCAACTTCAATGCCTAGAAAACAGGACATTAAAGCCCATATGTGTCATTTCAAAGCAATTTATCATAGCCTCTACGAACTTTGCAATCATCCTTGAATTATTGCCAGTAAAAATCAGATGATCAACATAGAGGTAACAATGAGAATATTGTGAGGCTCTACAAATTTAACATACAAGGTATGCTCAAAAGGGCATCTTTCAATGTTTTGTTTTCACAAAATAGGAATTCATCTTCTTATACCACGCTCTTGGTGTCTGCTTCAACCCATACAATGTTTTCTTCAGTTTGAAGACTATATTTTTGTCTTTCAATCACATATCCTGCCGGCTGCTTAACAAACACTCCTTCTTCCAAGGTACCATTCATAAAGGCATACTTAACATCCATTTTATAAATTTTCCAATTATTTAGAGCCAAGAGTGAGATAATAATACAAATTGTGTTTTTTTTTTTTTTTTGATGAACTAATACTAATTGTATTTAATCTTGCAACATGAGAAAATACTTCAAAGTAACCAATACCTGGCTTTTGATTGTACCCTTTTACAACCATTCTTGCTTTAAAGTGATCAATCTCACCACTAGGATTGTATTTGTTTTGAACACCCACTTCACTCTAATTGGCCTTTTGTATGCAGGCAAGTTTGTTAACACCCATGTATGATTCTTCTCAAATGTATGGATTTCTTCATCCTGACTTTTCTCCATTTCAATTTATTTGATTCCTCTTCAAAATTTATTGGCTTATGATATGCAAACAAAGCAAAATTGATAATCTCTTCAACAGATAGATCATTATCATTACCAACAACATAATCGTCCAGTCTGGATGGTAACTATCAACATCGCCGAGGTCGACTAGAAGTTTCTGGTTGATCTTTCTGTCCATTCTCTTCTTCATAGTTTTCAGAAATCACGATTAGATCCTTTTGGACTTTTAAGGACTAGTTCCATATTCCTTCTTCGCCAAATGTCAAATCATGGCTAATAATCACCTTCTTTGTCTCTATATTACACAGTTTGTATGCTTTGGTGTTTAATGAAAATACATCTCTCACCTTTGTCATCATACTTCTTTCTGCGTTGGTCTAGAGCATGAGCATACGCATACATATCCAAAAACTCTAAGGTGCCGGATTGAGGGTCTCCTTCCTCTCCAAGCTTCTTCGGATGTTTTGTCACTGACACTCTTTGTTGGGAACTTATTTAAAGGTAAATTGCACAACCAACTTTTTCTGCCCTAAATTGTTTCTGCAGTTGTTTAACTCTCAGTGCGCATCTTATCATATCCATGGTTGTTCTATTCTTTCTTTTTTCTATTACTCAATTTTGTTGAGGGACGTATATATGGTAGTCGATTGATGTTGAGTTTCATGTTGTTGGAAGAAATCCATAATGTACTTAGGCAATGCCAACAATTTTATAGCATGATTTACGTGTCTATAGCTATTGCAAGACATGAGAACAAATCTTGATCATTAAATCTTATTTGAATGATCAAGATTAGAAGATAAATACCTCTAAATTTTTTAAGTGGTTATGTAATCACTCCACAAATCTTAATTTTTATAATTCATGTATAATTGTAGGGACAGACCTTTTAAGAAGTGGGGGAGAGCCATTAATTGTAGGGACAGACCTTTTAAGAAGTGGGGGAGAGCCATGGCTCCCCCAAAAAATTTTCCCCAAAATTTCTCTTATATAAAAAATTATATATATATGACACCGTCAATAATTTTTACAACATATATTACATCCAAAACTTACAAATTATCATATATTTTATTTTACAGAACATTATTATTAGACCCTATTCATTTAAAAATATTCAAATAGATGAACAACTCTATAAAAATAGGCATTATTGCCAACTCAACACCATTTGAGCTCACTACAAGTATGTTTCTTCTCCTCCGCACATCATTTCGCATATTGAATGTTTACACACTTTACACATCTGAGTGATAGAATTATGGATGATTAATTGTGAATTTTAGGTGCATCATTTTGGCTAATACCCAATGACTCCCACAAATTCTTTACTCAAGATGTGGCACTATATGATTGTATGGTCAAATTTTTTGTTCTCACCTTAAAATACAAAATGTTCTCATTAGATATGTCCTCTATATAGGGAGCATATCTAGTGAGTCCACTTTGTCATTGTGAGAAATAACAAAACAAAAAAATCTTAACCACTAGATCTTATTTAAGTGATCAAAATTAAAAGATAAATACATATAAAATTTCAAGTGGTTATGTGACTATTAAGTAACTTTTAATCTTGACCATCCATGTATGATTTTATGATCAAGATTTGTTGTTCTCCCCTTAAAATACAAAGTGTTCTCACTAAATATACACCCCCTCTCTATAAATAGAGACAAAAAAAAAAAAGAACAAACAAAGAAAATTATTAAAAAATTAGCATACAGTAGGCACCTTAAAATATAAAATCCTAGTAATTACATTCTTGATACATTGACCAGATTTGCACTCTAGATGTGTTTGATTTATTATGAGATAATTGCAGGATGTAGGATTCCAATAAGGGCATCAAAGGCAGAATTCTAAATCACTTGAATGACGAGAAGTTTGGACTCAAGTACTTAAAAAACTAACATAACATTCAGATTTCAACCAACAAGCCTTGCCAACTATTAAAATGGAAAAGGACGAGCATAATTCTAGCTCATCTCCTCTACCTCAACAATGCTAACAAGAATTGTAGAAAAAGAAAGAACACGAGAAAGTTGCAAAGACATAAATAAGATGAGACAATATCAGCCTATCATCCCATTTTCCAACTCATAGCAAACTTTTTACCTACAGAGATTTTCAAGCCCTTTAAGGCTACCATCACTGTCTTCTTTTCTCCACTTTCCTGACCCTCCAAGTGCACATGGTCTGATATGCTAACTTTCACATTTGAGACACCCATTAGTGGCTTTCCATCTATCTCAATTGCAGATAGTGCTCCAATTCCATCTAATCCCAACACAGATATTGATTCAATAAACCAACCTTTATCTAATGCAAACTTGCCCTCTTGGACTTCTGACCAAACTTTTACAGCCCCTTGTTTGACAGTTGCATAGAAATCAACATAGGTTGAACAGCCATTTCCAAGATTCATCTCTGGTAGCTCATCATTATCGAGGAAAAGGTTCCCTTTAGCTTCTCCTTCCATTGCCCCTGCCGGGAAGGTTATAATGAGGCTGAAAGGTGTCATTCTGGCATCCTTAGAGATCAATCCACCCTGCTGCATTGGAAGAATGGTATTCTGATATAAATGCACATTGACCACATGCAGGGGCGCGTCAAGGTTAACATAGATTCCATCCTTTGATGTAATGGTACTTGTTAAATCAAGCAAACTGTACCAGCTACCGGGAGGAAAGAGTGCTTTCACTTCTGTTTTTCCTTGCTCAAGCACAGGAGAAATCATGAGACTGCTTCCCAGCAAGAACTGGGTGCTAAGGCCATAACATTCAGTGTAAGTAGGAAATGAGAAGAAAAGAGGCCTGGCAATTGGGGCTCCACTAACATGAGCCTCATAGTTCAGGGTGTAAAGATATGGGAGGAGCTTATACCTCATACCCAAAGCATTTCGAGCAGACTCGGCTACTGAATCCCATTGGTAAAGCTCCTGTCTAGGGGAGTAGTAGTTTGCATGATCCCTTGAGAAAGGGTAGAAAGCACCTACTTCAATCCACCTATTACAAAGCTCTTCAGTGGGTTGTGGATAGAACCCACATATATCAGCACCCACCATAGGCACTCCAAATATACCAAAATTGAGCATTGTGGATATTGAGTACCTCAAGTTCTCCCATGTGCCCTGATTGTCACCAGTCCAATGTGCAGCATACTTGCCTGAACCCACATAAGTGGATCGGGACAAGATAAAAGGCCTTTTGCCTTCAAGTCCTTGAAGGCCTTTGTGAGTCGCAATGGTTTGAGAGAAACCATAAATACTGTGAGCATCATACTCCAACACACCATTATAGTGGACTGCACTAGTGGCTATCGTTTTGAAGCCAATAGGAGCTTGTACTCCGGAAGCATTTATTTTGTAGGGAGGATCGTCCCATCGTGTTTTAGTAATGTTTTTGCAATCCAAGCAACATATCCATCCAGGTCCTGTCCCAGTTGGGCACTGCTTTCCCTTAGGAATTTTGCACTTTCCAGAACAGAAATTTGAGACTTCATTCATGTCAATCCATAGGCCATCAACAGGAACAAGTTCATGGAAGCGGCGGATCTCATCAACCCACCAAGAAACAGTTTTTGGATTGAGAAAATCAGGAAAATTTACGGCTCCTGGCCAAACTTGAGCCAAGAAGGGTTCGCCGTCATACTTGATAAAAACATCGTTAGCTATACCCCTTTGATATACACCATAACTGCTGTTAACAGCAATTCCAGGGTCAATAATGACAATGTATTTCATGCCAATGCTGTGTATTCTGTCCAGGAAGTTTAGAAGCTTTGGACGAGGATAGTTGACTGGATTGAGTGAGAAGTCCTTTTTCCCATCCATGTGATCATCATCATTCCAGATCACATCAAGTGGGATTTGAGCCTTCTTGTAATTCTCCACAACATCTTCTACCACAGATAGATTGTGATATCCCCATCTGCATTGGTGGAATCCTGTAATACCAAATAAGTGAGAATATTGGTCAAATACTATTACAAAAATTCAGGTATCATATTCAACTAGATCTGGAAGCATAAGGATCCAATGCTACCCACTCTTAACATTTAATTGACGAGTGAAGTAGCAACATGTACATGAAGTAAAAGTCATAGAAAAAACATATTTCAAAAGGAAATTCTAAATGGAGTTCCAACCTTTGAAAGAAGCTTATGTTGGTGCTTTTCACCCCATAAATCTAATACAAATATGAATATGAATATGAAATCTTAGAAAAAATCAACATAGTGATAGACAATGTGCAGGCAATGATAGTCCTTGACAAGGACCCACGGATTGCTTTATACTTGCATGCTATTAAGGTCAAATTCCATGACTCAAAAGTTCAGCAAAAAAGATGAATTTTTCTTTTATATGGTAAAGTTAAGTTTCCAACTTTTATGTGTGACCTTATCTTTCCATGTGGACCCAAAAGGTATTAAATTAAATTACTCAACAATTAAAAGTAGACCCAAAAAAACTTTGACAGCATCCAGATCATACAAACAGATTCAGAAATAAAAATAACTTTGCAGAACTAACTTTTAAAAACAATCAGAACATCCCCATCATACAATATCACAAATATGCTAAAGCCAAAAAACAGCTATTGGAAAATCATGACTCATTGCAGTCTCAAATACAGTATGCACACCAAGGATATGCTATCATAATCTCCGGATTAGGATTGGCTGCTGTCAAAAACTCCTGCAGTTAGTATTCAAGCATTTTATCACTACAAACAAAGCATTAAAAAATAATAAGTGAAAGAAAAAAAAAGAGAAGCAGCTTAAATGCAGTAACTGCAAGGGATTTTGAAAGCAGGCAATCCAAATCTCCATACACCAAGAAACTCAACACATTCACATTATCAAAGATTTGAAAACTACAGATTCTATCACTTTATTTAAGGCAAGAACAATTTTATCAATTAAATATTCTTATCTGGTAAGCCTTAGTTTTCACAATTGATAATTCTTCAATCAATAATATTTAACATAAAAAGGGAAAACCCATATCAGTATCACCTATATGTTGCATAGTAAGTAAAATATGCGATGTATAAATAGAAGAGTAACAAGTTAATCATACCAAAAGCCCAGTAAGGCATTGGAGCAGGTCTGCCAATGAAGGATGTATACTGATCAACAACATTCAAAGGTGTAGGCCCGGAAAAGAAGTAAAAATCCAATACACCTCCAATAATCTTGTATGTCAGAGATGTTCCTTTGTAAAAAACATCCATTCCATTGCTATTCAGCAACAGAACAGCATGTGCAGAAGCTTTACCACCTGCATTTCTGAGATCCATGTACACAGGATGTGATCCATATAGATCAGCATTGAGATTAATAGCTGATATGTCAGTGGTATACAAAGTGTAAGGGTCACTTGGATAAAGTTTAATCCCATGAGGCTGTGTGTTCTCTCCCAAACCATACAAAGAGGCATCTTTAGGCAATTTGGTAGAAATCTCAAGGTACTGGTCCTTAAACACCAAAGGGCTAAAAGGGTCAGAAGCATCAGAGCTAGTGTTGAAAAGGGTCTCACCATTTGACTTTCTTTTCACTGAAAAGCTAAAAGGGTCTGAAGTATAGCTGAATAGAAGCTCAGAACCAGAATACTCAGAAACTGATATGGGGTTCTTCCTGGATCTTCCAATGGTTTGAGTCAGTGCAGGTGGCTGCTCCCTTGGCAAAAGGTTGTAGGGAACCTCCCATCTTTGCTTCTTGGCATCAGTTATGTGTACCCTCAAACGGTTCTCTGTCTCATGCCTGCAAAATCAAGAACAATGGACAAAAAAAAAACAATAAAAAATAGCTTTTTTTATTTCATTATGGAACTTTGTGAAAGGGAAAAAGAGTGTGCTCTATAATGGTAGGTAGGACTTACTTGACATAGAACCTTAGAAGGGGGATATCAGGACCATAGATTGTGGTCTTTTGCTTAACTTGAAGGAAACCGACAAGGCCACCATCAGGGGTCTCTTCAATGGAGATAAGACGGTAGCCTTGGCCAATTTTGGTGGCATTGGCAGAAGAAGAAGTAACTCCAGCTACACAAAGAAGCAGAGTTAGAAGAAGAAAAGACAGAGGTGGAGAAACTATAGGGTTGGGAGACACCATAGCTCACTCTATAGGACTGGGAGGGGAGGTGACGGTGTATAAATAACCAACAAGATACTTGTCTACACTCTTGGATGAGCCAATTACCCATCTTTTATGTCATTTCCACACCACTTTTGTTGTACTATTTTTACCTTGCTTTTTGTACTAATAAATTATAAGAAATATAGTTTCTACTACATATTCGTTTTCTTGTGGATTTAATTGGTATGAAGTATTAGTTAATTAATGATAAATTATCATATTATTAAAATTACTTGATTGTCATCTTCATTATCTTAAAAGTCACAATAATGTGATTTGTGGTTAATTGAAAGTATATAAATTTTACATAGATAATTTATCAAAATTAAACTTTTTTCTTTTTATCTAAAAAATGAGTGTAAAAAATATATATAAAAATGAGCTTAATTTTAATATAATATTTTCACAAACTATCAACTAATTATACATCATTATATGTGATTTATAATTATATAACAATGCATAATTGATTACAGAAAAAATCCTATAAAAATAGGATGAGTAAAAAAAATTTCCACATGTGACAACACTTATAGGATTTTTTTAGACATGTTTTCATTTTTAGCACATTTTTTACAATTTTTTTTATAATTGTATAACAATGCATAATCGATTTTTTTTTATAATTATATAACAACACAAATAGAGTTAGAATTTTTTTTCAATGGCGAACGGTTTCTACCACGGTTTAATTCAATGATTATGCCTAAATTTAACTGAATTACATTAAAATTGTAGCTATTTTTTAGTGTCACTTCTATATTAATTATTATTTAAATTTTAAAATATTAAACCAATAACTAATAAAATATTAATAACTTTGACTAAATGCAAATAAGATCAACGCAATGTTAAAACAATGCACCTGTCTATCAGTTCACACATACACAGGATAGACGGGTCGCAGGACATAGACGGGTTGCGCGAGGCACACACACGAAGTATAGACGGGTTGCGCAAAGCACACACACACGCGGGGCATAGACGAGTCGCGCTAGACACACAGACAGGTTGCGAGAAGCGTAGACGAGTTAAACACACACAATAGACTTATGAACAGTGTATAGACGGATTACGAAAATTGCTGAATAATTGCACACACATTTATTAATCCATTCACAAGTATTTATACACACTTAGGAGTTAATCCCACACGGATTAACTGATTTACAGTTACACTCCTAACTGTCTAACTAACTCAAACTGAATTAACTAACTCAATACACTCCCTTTAATTCAGTTTACTCTTAACTGTGATATGCATAGAAGCATCACTATGAAGTCTAACATCCCAACTAGGTTGGCACCCTAGACTTCACCATTCATTTGCAGCACATCACACTCTACTGAATATTTGACAATGACACAATTCCCAGCTTATCTCTTAACAACTTGAATTTTTCTCCCTTTAAAGCTTTAGTCAGTATATCTGCCCTTTGATCTTCAGTGCGGCAGTAAACTAAGCTCAACTTCTCCTTATTCACTTGATCTCGCAAGAAATGAAATCTAGTCTCAATGTGTTTACTTCTTCCATGTGCAACTGGATTTTTAGCAAGATTGATAGCTGATTTGTTGTCTACTAGAAGCTGCATCTGAACATCACTTTTCAAATGTATCTCTTCTAGTAATGATTCAAGCCACAAAGCCTGACATGCACCATAAGAGGCTGCAATGTACTCTGCCTCACAGGATGAGAGTGCAACAACAGGTTGCTTCTTTGAACTCCAGGAAATAGAGGCATTTCCCAACATGAATACATATCCTGTTGTGCTTCTTCTATCACTTTTATCTCCACACCAATCAGAGTCAGAATATCCTCTAAGTGCAATCTCTGAAATAGGCAAACTATTAGAATACAGTATACCATAATCAAGTGTACCTTTTATATACCTCAAAATTCTCTTTGCAGCCAGAAGATGTGAGGTTTTAGGACTTTCCATAAATCTGCTAACAAGACCAACACCATAGGTAATATCTGGCCTACTATTGCACAAGTATCTAAGTGAACCAACAATCTGCTTGAAAAGAGTGGAATCAACAGCTTTCTCACTTTCACCTTTCTCAAGCATAAGGTTGTTTTCAACAGGAGTGTCAGCTTGATTGCAGTCAAACATATGAAATCTTCTCAACATGTCTGATGCATACTTTCTTTGATGCAGCAATATACCTTTTCTGGTAGTCACAAACTCCATTCCCAGAAAATATGAAAGTATGCCTAAATCAGACATTTCAAATTCAGCCATCATTTTTCTCTTGAACTCTTCAATTTCTTCACTTCTATTCCCAGTCACAAGCAAATCATCTACATACAGACATACTAATAGTAGGTCCGATGCATTAGAGACTTTCACATACACTCCATATTCCACACTGCATTTGCTGAAGCCTAACAGTAAGAGAAAATTATCTATCCTCTTGTTCCAAGCCCGAGGAGCTTGCTTCAATCCATATAAGGCTTTATACAGCTTATACACCTTTTCTTCACTGCCAGCTATCTCAAACCCGGGAGGTTGACACACATAGACCTCCTCATCAAGTGATCCATTTAGAAATGCTGACTTGACATCCAACTGATGTAAAGTCCACCTTTTTGCACTTGCAAAGGCTACAACAAGCCTTATTGTCTCAATTCTAGCCACAGGAGCAAACACATCTCCATAATCCAGCCCTTCCTTTTGTAGAAACCCTTTGGCCACCAACCTAGCCTTGTATTTGGCTACTGAACCATCAGGATTCATTTTGGTTTTGAAGACCCATTTCACTGCAATTGGCTTCTTTTGCTTGGGGAGGGCAACCAACTCCCATGTGTCATTTTTATTAATAGATTGTAGTTCCTCCTGCATTGCTGCAACCCACTGAGGTTCCTGAACTGCCTGCTCAAAAGTCACAGGTTCCACATCTGCATACAATGCTAACTGAACCAGATCACCTTCTCCTGCTATTGCACTATCAGGAAACATCACAAAGTCAGTCAATCTGGTTGGTGGTTGCCTATTCCTCTGTGGTCTTGTAGTATGAGTTTCAGCAGGAGCAACATCTTGCAGTTGTGTAGCATTTTGATCAGGATTTGCCAAAGTGACAGGGACCCGTCTATCAGTCATGCCTCTCAGTGGGGTTTGGTTCCAATCCCAAGTATTGGACTCATCAAAGATAACATCCCTACTAAAGATCACCTTCATGCTGACTGGATCATATAGTTTATAAGCCCCTGTAGGATGATAACCAAGCATTACCATCTTCTCACTCTTGTTCTCCAGCTTGCTTCTCTTTTCATCTGGGACATGTCTGTAGCAAAGAGAACCAAAAATTCTCAAGTGGCCCACAGCTGGCTTCTTCCCTGTCCAAGCTTCCTCAGAAGTAGTGCAATTCAATCTTTTGGTGGGACACAAATTTAAGATGTATACTGCAGTTGCTACTGCTTCACCCCAGAAGCAGCGTGGCATTTTCTTACTTCTCATCATGCTCCTTGCCATATTCAAAATAGTCCTATTTCTCCTCTCAGCAGTGCCATTATGCTGTGGAGTATAGGGAGCTGTAACTTCATGAATTATGCCTTCTTTATCACAAAAATTCTCGAGCTCTCTTGATGTGAACTCACCTCCACCATTTGTTCTTAAAATCTTTAAGAACCTACCACTTTGTTTTTCAACAAGAGCTTTAAATTTCTTAAAAACATCAAATACCTCTGATTTTCTTTTAATGAGAAACAACCATATTTTTCTTGTATAATCATCAATAAAAGAAACAAAATACTGGTTACCTCCAAGAGAGACTTCTTCAAATGGTCCACAAACATCTGAGAAAATGACTCCAAGAGGTTCAGTAGCTCGTGTAGCAACATGTGACTTGAAAGAATTTCTCGGTTGTTTCCCTATCATGCACCCTTCACACACTTGTTCTGGTAATTGAATGGAGGGAAGATCATACACCATCTGACTATTTTTCAGCTGACACAAGCTTCTGAAGTTGAGATGGCCAAATCTCAGGTGCCACAGCCAGCTTTCATCTTGGACAGCTGCTGACAAACTGAGTAATTCAGCCACCTGAATATCAATCTTAAAGGTCCTATTATTGGACAAAGGAGCCTTCAAGATCATCTTTCCCTTGCTGTCATAGACACTCATCTGATTATTTTTGAGATTCATAGAGAATCCTTTCTCTAGTAACTGCCCCATGCTTAGCAAATTATTTTGCATGGTTGGTACATAGAGAACATCAGCTATGTAGGCTGGTTTCCCATCTTTCCTTTTAATCAACACTTTCCTTTTTCCTTCTGATCTTATGGAACTGTTGTCAGCAAACCTCACATTGCTCTTGACTGCCTCATCAAGTTCTACAAACCAACCTTTATTCCCAGTCATGTGATTGGAGCACCCTGTGTCAAGATACCAAGAACCAGAATTTGTGCCTTCTGTTCTGGTAGTAACCATTAGAAGAACTTGATCAGAGTCTGAGCTTTCACCATGGGCAGCATTCGCTTCTTGTTCATCTCTGCTGGTAGAAGCCTTATTGGATCTGCACTCATCAGCAAAATGGCCATATCTTTGACAAGCATAACACTTTACCTTGCTTTTGTCAAATTTTCTCTGACCTTTCCACCCTTTGCCACCTCCTTGTTTGCTGAAACTTTTCCCCTTGCTTTGATCAACGAAGTGACTATCTTGACCAGAATTGGGATTTCCATCAGCTCTCCACTTGCTGCTTTTAAATTTTCCTTTGCCCTTCCACTTCTTGCCAGTGTCCTTTCCTCCTTTCTTGCTGATCTAAGCTTGGAGTGCTTGCTCAGAATTTCGCTCAGCACTTCTTTCATTCAGGCTTTGTTCATGAGCCTCCAAGGACCCTTGTAACTCTTCCACCTTCAACTCCTCAAGATTCTTAGACTCTTCAATAGCAACCACAATATGATCGAATTTGGAAACCAAGGTCATAAGAATCTTTTCTACTATCATCACATCAGTAAAAGTTTCACCACAAGCTTTCATCTGATTTGTGAGAGTCAGTACCTTTGTGAAGTAATCAGCAACATTTTTTTGCCCCTCCATCTGCAACAGTTCATAGTGTCTTCGTAAAGTCTGGAGCCTCACTTTCTTGAGTTTATCACCACCCGCATGACTCCTCTCAAGAATATCCCAGGCTGCCTTGGAGGTCTTCGCAGCAGAAATCCTTTCATAATTGGCCGAGTCCATACATTGATGGAGCAAGAACAGAGCTGTGTAGTCCTTCTTCTTTGACTCCTTGAAGGCCATTCGTTGCGCATCTGTGGGGTGTACCCCCAATTCTTGGAGGCCAATTTTCACCACGTCAAACACATCTTTGAAGCCAAAGATTACCTCCATCTGGTTCTTCCATCGGTCCCAGTTCTTGGAATCAAGAACTGGTAGGTTGCCACCCATAATTCCATTTGATTTCTCCATTGCAAGAAAAAAATCAAATCGATTTGCACACTAACTACCAGAATCACACTCCTGATCCCAGGGCCGTAAAGCTCTTGATACCAAATGTTAGAACAACGCACCTGTCTATCAGTTCACACATACACGGGATAGACGGGTCGCAGGGCATAGACGGGTTGCGCGAGGCACACACACGAAGTATAGACGGGTTGCGCAAAGCACACACACACACACGCGGGGCATAGACGAGTCGCGCTAGACACACAGACAGGTCGCGAGAAGCGTAGACGAGTTAAATACACACAATAGACTTATGAACAGTGTATAGACGGATTACCAAAATTGCTGAATAATTGCACACACATTTATTAATCCATTCACAAGTATCTATACACACTTAGGAGTTAATCCCACACGGATTAACTGATTTACAGTTACACTCCTAACTGTCTAACTAACTCAAACTGAATTAACTAACTCAATACGCAATAATTAGTTACATTCTAGTCTTTTTTTTTGTTTTTGATGAATAGTTACATTCTAGTCTTTAGACATGAAGTGAGTTTATTTCTAAATTAAATAAAATATATTGATTTCAACTTAATAAATGATTCATAGGTAAATACACACTTATTTAATTGGTATGAAGTATTAGTAATAGGATGAGTAAATGTTTTTTCCACATGTGACAACACTTACAGGATTTTTTTTTACGCATGTTTTCATTTTTAGCACATTTTTTACAATTTTTTTTATAATTATATAACAATGCATAATTGATTTTCTTTTTAAGTACATAACAACACAAATAGAGTTAGAAATTTTTTTCAATGGCGAACGGTTTCTACCATGGTTTAATTCAACGATTATGCCTAAATTTAACTAAATTACATTAAAATCATAGCTAGTTTTTAGTGTCAATTCAATATTAATTAGTTATATTAATTATTTATTTAAATTTTAAAATATTAAACCAATAACTAATAAAAAATTAATAACTTTGACTAAATGCAAATAAGATCACCTCAACAATTAGTTACATTCTAGTGTTTAGACATGAAGTGAGTTTATTTCTAAATTAAATAAAATATATTGATTTCAACTTAATAAATGATTCATAGGTAAATACACACTTATTTATTTACCAAAAAAAAAAAACATACACACTTATTTGATTACTTTAATAAGGAACTCATCTTAACAAGACTCTTTTCTCCTATTCTGTATTATTACGGTCACTGATTGTGGTTCTCCTTGGAGAGGATCATCAGATGCATGTGATTGTATGGGAGATCATGTCCATTTCTCATTGTCCGTTGGCCAACACGGTCCCACGAGCATGGTTTGTTTGTTAATTTCTTTTCTTTCCTTTTGTGGACCCACATTGCTTTTGCATCACTGATTTTTTCTTGGGGTTGCTTTCAGGAATTAAGAATGTATATCTTATGCAAATCATGTGCAGGAATGCAGGGGATCAGTTGCATTGTGATGCGATTAACGTAAACTAGATGCTGTTTAGGTGTCTGTAGAAGACAAAAGGAACCGTGATTCTTGGCAGAATCCAATCTCTGGCTATACTCCGTGTGGATCATGGAGACTTCTCCATCTATACACATTAACATCTCCATCCACTTCAGCTACTGTTTTTAGTGAATTTAATTTGATTTATTATTTCTTTTATATTTAAATGGCATACTCATAGATAGTAGTTCTTAAATTTTCATTCAGACATCTTTTTCTTTTCTTTACTTTTTTTGCTACCAAGACAGAATCTAAATGACATACTTATAAGAAGCTTTTTAAATATTTGCACGTTGATTAACACTAAATAAGTTAATGAATGAAAAACATTTGCATATTTTTATTTTAGAGAAAGCTTCTAAAGTAAGTAAATTACTGTATTTCTATCATTGATTTAATAAAGTGAATTAAAATTTTTATGTATTTTATTAAATTAAGAATGAAAACACTCTTATTATTTTATTTTAAAAAAAAATTCATTTTAGAGGAACCTAATCCTATTATTTTGGATGTAACTTTACTATGTTTGCCAAGGAATTGGTTGTATAGGCAAATTGATATCAGGGAGCAATCTAAATTAAAATAGTGAGATCTAAAGGGGCTTCGAAGATTCACCAGTTTTGACTGATAATTAGACTGTCGCTACTATCTGTAAAGCGGTACAAAGTCCCCGTCTTTTTTTGTAGCTTTTTCAATAGCGAGTAGCGTCCTATGGGGAAGTGAGCACTAGATGATATATGAATTGGTTTATGAATAATTTATTTACATTAATTTATTGGTATAAGCGCTTGTGATATGTTCATAAGTTATTTTTATCTTATTTTGATAAGCTATTCAAAATAACTTATGAAAATAGCTTATGATTTATATAAAAATAATTTGACTATATTTCTCTTTGATAATAGAAATAGCTTATAAATAGTGCTTATATAATAAATATTTATCTTATAAGCATTTATTCTATAAGTACTTAATTAAATCGTTTACTCAAACAGATCCAAGATCATTTAGTTAATCCAATTGTATAAAGAAAAAATAAATATATTAGGTGGTCCTCAATATTTATTGGGGGTGCAAATGCTTTAGGATCCGTTTGGTTTAGATTTTGGTAGAATTGATTTTGAAGAAATTGATTTTGACAGAATTGATTTTAAAAAAATTGAGTTTACAAAAATTAATTTGTGTTTGGTAATGATATTTTAAAAATCAGTTTAGAAGAATTGGTTTTGTTTGGATGATAGTGTAAAATCACTTTTGAGATGTAAATATAAAGAATATTGTGAGTCCCACATCTAGAATCAATTGTTCTCAACGGGAAAGCTAGAAATTCTTGCTTCTCTTAAAATCAGTTCTATCCAACCCGGAATTGATTTTAGTGAACGCTAAATTTAAAACAAACACCTTTAGAATCTCAAAATCACTTTTACTGGAAACAAACATGATTTTGAGCCATTTAAAATCTAAACCAGACAGGCTATTAGAATTTGAGCAGAATCGGCAAGATTTATCGTTGCTGCAAATATTTTAGACATTTGGTATTTTTATAAGTTTATTACTGCAAATTTAATAAAAACTTCATTGTAGTTAGGATATATTTAGATACACAATTTAATTAAGTGTTTATTTAATAAGTTTTTTTTAAATAAATTAAAATAACTTATTTTCATAGGTTTTTTTGAAAAACTTATAGAAATAAGTTAAAAAAACTTAAGGGAAAATCATAAACTATTTTCATAAACTATTTATATAA
This sequence comes from Ammopiptanthus mongolicus, assembly GCA_039655645.1. Taxonomy (NCBI): domain Eukaryota; kingdom Viridiplantae; phylum Streptophyta; class Magnoliopsida; order Fabales; family Fabaceae; genus Ammopiptanthus; species Ammopiptanthus mongolicus. The sequence continues at coordinate 29,769,112 of CM077348.1, read as the reverse complement.
GTTTATTTTCATAACCTATTTTCATAAGCTCTATATAAGCTCTTTCAAATCCATTCTTAATCCATATGTAGATTCACCCTTGGATGCAACTATATCGTTTTAGAGGGTAATATTGTTTGCACTCCCAATTACTTATTTGCATTTTACATTAGTTTTTCTTAATCTATAAAAAATATAATTAATTAATTGAGAGCATAAACAAACAATTAGTCTAACCCTTCTTAAATAATTAACTCTTTGAAATTTAATTTCATTCTAATTTGATTGACGTTTTAAAACATTAACGAATATTTATCATATATTTTCCAATTATATTCCTAATTATTTATGACAGAACAACTTCCAATATTTACCGCAGTTATGAAGCAACAATTCTCAATAAAGACAACTTATTCAGATAATGTATTTTTATTAGGTTAATTAATGAATTAAAAAGGGAAGTTTCTGCACATAAAAAATGGTCATGTTAATCAATACCCTAAGAGTACTGATTAAGGAATACAAAAAAAAAAACAAATTCTTATTGGAAAACTAAATTTATCACTCCTCAAATATCAAATGCCCCAATTCCCAATGAAATTTTTCTCTTTTTAATTGCTTAACCAGGCTCTTAGGAAAATGGTTAGCATTCTCCGATAAAAAAAGGTCTTGTTAATGAGTTCCCTAATGACAATTTTAAGGAATCAACAAAAAAAAAATTATTAAGAAACGAAATGTTACATTTTTCAATATATTAAGGAAATGCTAACCAGTACCCTAAGTAGGGGTGGTAAATTGGGTTCTGACCCTCGGGTCAACCCGCCAAAATTTGGCGGGGTGGGTTGAGGTCTTCAACCCACCAATTCACTTTGACCCGTCCCGCTTAACCCATCCCAAAACAGGTTCGTGGTAGGTCGGTCACGGGTTGGCCCGCCAACCCACTAGTTTAAAAAATTAAAAAAAAATTATTATTGATTTATTTATTTTATTTCATTAGAAATTAAAATTTAGATATATATTTAATATTTATTTATTTTAGTTTTATTACTTCAGGGTTTACACTTGAGTCTTAACACCCCTGAGTCACTGACCCCTCAGTGCCTCACCCTCACTCACTCTCCCTCAGAAACGTCGCTGCCCGCTGCACCAGTCCGTTGCTGCTCAGTTGTCGTTGCTGATTTTCGTCAAGCCGCCGTATATCTCTTATCGTCACCAATCATCCTCAGGCTCATCGCGTCCAGTCGTCCATGGTACACCTCTCTCTGCCTCGCTCTCGCGCGATTGCCTCTGCATCTCCGGCCATCACAGTACTACGGTACCCCCTCCCCCCCTCTCTCTTTGTGCCATCGCTGCTGCAAGCCATCCCTCGTCGTTGCTTGTCACCGTCGTCGTCGTAGTCCTCATCGCCGCTGCTTTTTAAGGCATGTACACCTTCTGTCCTTCTGAAAGTTTTTTTAAAAAAAATTAAAAAAACAATACATAATTACATAGTGTTAGAAACAGAGAATGAGAGAAAGACAGAGAGAGAGGATAAGATTCAAGTGTTATTTATTCCAATTTTTTAATAATAATTTAAGAAAGGCTATGAAGATTGACCATAAAAAACCAGAAATGTTATATGAATTTGTTAAAACAAATTTGTTTTACATGAATTTGTTATTTTTTTGCAATTTTATAGCGGGCCGATCCGCCAACCCATTTTATGTTTTAGTGTTTAGCGGGTCAACCCGCCATTAAGCGTGATGGGTTGGGGGTTCAACCTATATGACCAAAATGGGTTGGCCCGCACCATCCCGTTTTGGGCGGGATGACATGTTTTGTCATCCCTTGCCCTAAGGGCATTGGTTAAGGAATCAAATATAGATAATGTGTATTTGAAATCGTTGTATTCAATACATTAAAAATTGAAAAGTTGTGATTTTCAATAAAAGTTTTCTATATATTGATTTCTTAACAAATGACTTTAGGATATTGGTTAGCATGACCCATATATTAAATACATTATTTACTCATATAAATTTCCTTTATTGATTATTTAACCAATGCCTTAAGGGCATTTGTTATCATTCTCCAAAAAAAGGGAAGTTTTGATGAAAAAATAGTGTAATCAATGTATTGAGAGTCAGAATTTTCAGTTTTTCAATAATATTTTATATTTTCTTAATTCCTTAACCTAGAGCACTGCTTAGCAAGAATATTTGTTGTTAAAGGTGCAAAATATTTGGGAAATGATTCTTTAAAATGAGATTATCTATAAAGTAAGAAAGTAAAAATATATCTACATTTAATGTGATAAAGTACATCATAATCTAAATTCATCATTAAATGATCTAAGAGCAAATACATTTTTATTTTCTTAGCTAAAGAGAGTTTTTTTTCCATATATATATATATATATATATATATATGGATGAGATTTTTCTTCATTTTATCTGGTAGAGTTTGTTACATTATGTTACTAAAATTGGATTGGATAACAAAGTTTGCTTGTGATGGTCACATGATGATTTGACGTGAAAAGGATAAAGTTCCTCTAAAGTAAATTTCTTTTTAAAATAACCAAATAGGGGCAATTTTATCCTTGATTTAATAAAGTGTATAGAAATCTAAACTCATCATTAATCAATGATGGAAATATTCGTACTTACTCATTTTAGAGACAAACTCATTTTATGAGAGAAGCTTTTTCATGTAAAAAATTCACTTTAGATTAGTAAGACTTTTTTTTATTGAAGTCCAACTAATTCAATGGCTTAAATTGATTGATTAAACTAGAAGAAGTCATATAAATAATTTACTGGAAAAAAGAAATAATAAATTTTTATTGAGAATCTATCTATAATATTTTTTGATATGTTAAATATATTATTTTCCAATACAAACTTATCATGTTTTATCCCTTAACCATTACCATTAAAGTATTACTTAGCATTTGTCTAATATAAAATGTAAAAAAAAAAAAAAACAATTATAAGACGTCAAAACATTTATGGATGTTTTCATTTGAAAGAATTTAATGATCGGTTAATTCAACCTGTTAGATTAGTTTTTTAAATCAGATATTCATTTGGTTGAAATGATCCAGCCATAATTTCAATTTACGTTGTCTAGTCTGATTGGACACTAGTACTAATAGTCCTTTGACATGGTTTTTGCTTGGCGGCAAGATATTATGATCTTCCTTCAAAAGCCGGTGGAGAAGGTTGTCGGTGGTCCCAAATAAATACAAAGATATTTGGGGTGAATAATAAAATAATAATTATGTTATTTTGTTGTTAAGGTTGGAGGCCGAGCATCATTATTATTAGAGAAATAAAATAAGAAAATTAAAAGATTTCGGAAGCTAACGAAGACGCGGGAAACGCAAACATTAATTAGGAAACAACACCCAAACCGTGATTGCGTCTGGTTCTGGGAGTAGTCTTTGTGTAACTGATTGGTTTGTGGTGCATCATGCATCACTTGTTTTGAGCCCTTGATTTATTGATAAAAAAATAAAGGTTAAGATGAACGACCAATAACCTTGTGAATAGGTAATTCATATTTTCTTACTCTCTCTTGCTCACGGCATGGTGGTTGTAATTTGTAAATACTAAATAGGTATATATGACTCATTTTCTTTATATTTGTAAACTAAGTAGTACCTTCTCTAATTGAGTGTCTGAATGCTTTTGTAAATATATTTCCCTCTTCATCATGGGTAATAATCGCTTTGATTGGGACAAATACACCACCCTTAAAACCTGTTTAAAACACCATTCATTCATGCACTCTCTTTTGTTGTCGCTACCATATTGGGTTAGCGGTTGAGGTCAATCAGGTGGTGGCTTTTGGGAGTTCTTTTGTGAGAAAATATATAAAACTAGTTGACTTGTAATAGCAGGTCTTTTTGAGCGGTATATCATGCATGCGCAAATACTCCTTGATATGGCCCCTTGTTGCGTTTGCATTGTGCAACATAGAAGCAGTAGTAGTTACCTTTGGGCGATCTATCCATGTACTAAATAATTATACCTTTGCTATTGTCTTTGACCATAGTTTTACGTTTATATTAGATATTGGACATATTCACGTGCTGGATCTGAATTGGATGCTTACTTTTGGATCTCGTGCTTACGAAACTGACATTTATCATGCAGTTATATTACTATTACCTCACATCCTTATTACACATAAAAAAGTCTCAAATTTTTTGATCAAATATATAAGTAAATTTTAATTACATTTATCCTATTTAATGACATTGTTCCTAAAATACCCTTCATTTAATACCAATTTTGTTTTTCAATAACTCAATGTGGAATGCATTTAATAAAAATTGAAGTTTTCTATGAAGGTTACTTTAGGTAATCTCCTTAATTTTTTAACAACATTAAATGAGATTAACCAACTTTCTTAATATATGTGTTTCATTTAAGTTTTGCTTATAATAGAGACCGGAGTAGTAATTTAATTCTAAAATAGAGAAATACTAAATAGAGACCTAAGAGCAAAGAATTAAAAAGACAAGTTTTTATAAGGAAATTGTACAATTAATATATCAAGAAGCAAAATTCTAGTTTATCAATAAAATATTACCTTTTTTTATTTTTTAATAGTGCACTAATTATGGGTGTTGATTAGCAAGACCCTTTAAAAACAACAACCTAAACAAGTTTCTGAAGGAAAAAATATGGGAATACTTTTAAATTCTAGAAAATTAACAATTTAGTTCATGAAATTTATAAATGTATGATATGTTAGTCCTTCTGCTATCTTTTATCTGTTTGACTCTGTTTGAGTTAACATTTTTTTTATTGTAGTCCAAATTGGTCTCTGAAAATTTTATCGTAACTTAGTTTAGTATCTGGATATATATCATTTGATCACTATTATCACTTATCACGTCTGATCACGGTAACATCCCAAAAATTCCACGTTTGTCGTTTTGACGGTTTGTGTGAATAACTGAACTGAGAACACAATTTGATTAATCATAATCATAATGGTAGTTAATAATTGGAAATTCATATTTGAAATTCAATTATGAACTTAATAATCATAAAATGTTGTTTTGAGCCCGATGTGTTGTTTTGGGTCAGAATCGGTAACGATGTTATTATTTTAATCGGTAACAGATAAATTTCTCGTTTCACGTGCCAGAGGCCGGGAACTGAGAAATAGTGTCAAGTGTAATATTGAATTATATTTTCATTATTACCTTCTTAATCTTAATTTATATTGAAGAGAATTAGTTTCCATGTAACAAAAATCAACAAAGGTAGTAAAAACCTATCATCCATTTTGTAAAACTCCAAGCACTTAGTTTTTAACCAATTGAAAAATGTAACTATCTAGTTACTACATAGCAATTTGGTCAAGCTTGATGGGGAAGTGCCAAAATCTTGCTTTTCCTCATTTCATGGGATGTTGTTGGATATCATGCCTTAAGTAGAAAAAGTGCTTTTACCATTTATAGTAAATCTTGTCCTTGCTTCACCAATACTTGACAACACATGTACTTGAACCATCTTAGCCCTCCATTTCTCATGACAATTTTCACTATTATTTCAGTTAATTTCCTTGCTCCCAAAGGCCATAGGTTCGGCCATTTAGTGTGAAAACACGCCAAAACATTTCATTCTTTCATCCTACTACACAAAAGCTCCAAGTTTCCATTCTTCTTCTTCTCTCTTAGAGAATTTTGGTTTTGATCTAAAGGTGAGCACATACTCACTATTCTTTCATTTCAACTTCATCTTATGACACCTTGATACCTTCTAAACTACTTCTTTCTTTGGAAGATTTTCATTTGAGGTTGTTAAGACCAAGATCCATCACAATCCTTCAAGAACACTACATGAGACTTTGAATATTGAATATTTTTTGTTCATCTTCAAGAGTAAGTTTCTAACTTCCTCTACCTTCATTTTGTTGTATCAAAATGATAAAATATAATATTGAGTACAAGAAAAAGCCTGAGACGTGTGTAGGGACACTGTCCTTAAGGATTATTTCACCCACAAAAAAATATTATCTCAATATGTGAAACTCCCCCAGGATATAACAGGCTCTTCTGGCACAGAGTCCAGGAATACAGAACAGCAAGATCAGATACCATTCAGAATTCTTATTCTATCTCTTTCACATCCAACGTTGGTAGTTTCCCCTCAACTTGTCTTTCATAACATATTTATCCTTTCCTTCTTTACTGGACAGCAAAAAATAAATGTGGCATTGAATGAGATTAAAACTAGTTTATTGCCATTAGAAATGCAATCTGCACGTTGGAAAGAAATCCATAATTGCATGTATCTGTAGCTGTATAAAAAGACATGTGCACAAAATAATGGAAAGAATTTTCCAATTAATACCATTTGAACCAACATTTAAAACTATTGATTTGATTAGAATAAATGTTCAGTATTCAAAACCAAATTGAATAGCTTGAATAGCACAAATTAATGTATTTAATGATAATAAAAAAAAACTGATAACGGAAATAAGTTTTAAAGAATATTTTAAGACATTATTAAAAGCAGACTTTAAATTAAATTTTTTTGAAATAACATTAAATATACAACAATCCCCCACATATTTCAAAAAATTAAAATAATATTCTGAGTTAGGAAATTTCATATGTGTAAATGCTTCGGACCTGGTGTCTCTTAGACTATGAACCAGACCTAGACTGATAGGTCTATGAACCAATATACTTTGTGTAAGCACGGATCCTACCAATCACATTACACTCCCACAGATCTTGCTGTTACGCTGTTTTGCGCCAATAGGCCATGCGCGTGCCTGGTAATTCATGAGTGCTCTAAAAATTATGCCACAATTTCATACAAGTGGCCCCACTTGACACTCATATAGGTGATTTCATCAAGTGTATACCACACTTTATACACCACCCATAAGGGATATGAAATTCATTAAAAGCTTTCAGCTTATCCTCCCAATAAATGCAGTCTAGCACTTCTCACACCATAGGAAGGGAACAAAATTAATGGTGCTAGCAGAACTAACAAGTGATTTGTTATTACCCATATGAACCTTCTTCATGGGATCTCCAATCACAAAGGTTGGGTTACCATCACCGTCAATTTCACATTGGCTTAAGTCCCATTCCTCTCGATGTTTCATTTATTAATTTCCTTCCCAAAGGCTTTGTCAGAGGATCAGCCAAATTCACTTCTGACTTCACATAATTAATGGACATAATTCCACCTTTTAGCAGCTGCTTAACCACATCATGTCTCAATCGGATATGTCTATTCTTGCCATTGTAAGTCTTATTCTTTGCAATGGCTATTGCCGCTTGGCAATCACAATGCATAGAAACTGGAGGAGTTGGTTTAACTCCTAATGGAATATTTACTAAGAGGTTTCTTAACCACTCAGCCTTATTACCAGCCAACACTAGAGCAATAAACTCTGATACCATGGTAGATTTAGCAATAATAGTTTGTTTGGTTGATTTCCAAGTAATTGCACCACCACCAAGGGTGAACACTAACCACTAGTGGATTTTGTCTCATCTGAATCTGAGATCCAATTAGCATCACTGTATTCTTCTAATATAGTGAGAAATCCACTATATAGAATACCATAACTCATGATACCTCTCAAATATTTCATTAGTCTTACTAATGCATCCCAATGTTCATTATTGGGATTATATGTGTATCTACTCAATCTGCCCACAGCATATGCTATGTCATGTCTAGAAAAATTCATTAAATGCAACAGACTCCCTATAATCTGTGCATACTCAGATTGAGCAACAGGGTTGCCTCTATTTTTCTTAAGTTGGGTGTTAGCATCATAAGGGGTGCTTACTGGTTTAACTTCAAAGTACCCAAACTTCTTTAGAAGTTTCCCAACATAATGTTCTTGTGGTAGCATTATACTATCACCCTTCCTTATAATTTTAACACCCAATATTACATTTGCTTCACCCATGTCTTTCATGTCAAACTTTGAAGCAAGAAATTCTTTAGTTTTATTTACTATATCATGACAAGTACCAAAAATAAGCATGTCATCCCATATAAGCAAATAATTACACATTCACCATTTACCATTTTTGTATACACACACTTATCAACTTCAAGAGATGAAAAACCATCACCAATCAAAACTTGATCAAATTTCACATTAGCTCCTCGTGGTAAATCTACTAAAACCCATGTATTACAATTTGTAATAGAATCAATTTCGGATTTAATAGCTTCTTTCCAAAGATGTGCATCGGAAACATTAATTGCATCATAAAAACTCAAAGGGTCATTTTCCACAAGATATGTATAAAAATCATTTCCAAAAGAAGTCTCTTTTCTTTGCCTTTTACTTCTTCTCAAATCCTCATGCGTGTTTTCAAAATTATTTTGTGAAGATTCATTTGAAACACTAATATTTTGAGAAGGTGAAGAAGGTAACCTTTCAAATTTTAAAGGAAAAACATGTTCTAAAAATTCAGCATTTTTAGTTTCTATAATAGTGTTGTAATCAAGCACATCACTTTTCAAAACAAGAAATCTATAAGCAGCCCTATGCTCTGCATACCCAATGAACATACAATAAGAAGTTTTAGAACCAAATTTTCTTTTCTGAGGGTCAGGTAGCAATACCTTAGCTAGACATCCCCACACTTTTAAATATTTTATGTTAAGCTTATAACCTTTCCATAACTCGTATGGTGTTATACCAGTTTTCTTGTAAGGTATTCTATTTTGTAAATGACATGCAGTTAATAATGCTTCACCCCAAAGATTATCAGGTGCAGAAGAACTAAAAAGTAAAGCATTCATCATTTCTTTTAATGTCCTATTTTTTCTTTCTGCAACTCCATTAGACTCAGGTGAATAAGGGGCAGTAGTTTCATGAATTATACCTTCCTTTCCACAAAAATCATTAAATAAAATATATTCACCACCTCTATATGATCTAACTCTTTTAATCCTTTTATTCAATTGATTTTCCACTTCTGTTTTATAAATAAGAAACATGTCATATGCCTCATCCTTGGTTTTAAGTAAAAATACCTTGGTGAACCGGGAAAAATCATCTATAAAGGTAACATAATATTTTTATCACCTCTAGTCATGGTTTGCTTTAAATCACCTAAATCAGTGTGAATTAAATTAAGTAATTCAGTTTCTCTTTGAATAGAATAACAAGATTTCTTAGTTAATTTAGATTCAATGCAAATCTCACATTTATTCATACATGTATTACTAAAACCATAAATTAAGCCAAGATCATGCATCTTCTTAATATAAGAAATACTAACATGTCCTAATCTTGCATGCCACATATCAACCGAATCAATCAAGTAAGCAAAAGAAGATGCATTTTCATTAACAATTTCATCAACATTGAGTATAAAAAGTCCCTGATCACAATATCCTTTGCCCACAAACATATTATTTTTTGTCATTACAATCTTGTCAGATTCAAATGACACTTTAACCTCAACTTTACTTAAAAGTGCTAAAGAAATTAAATTTGCCCTAATACTAGGCACATGAAGCACTTCAATCAAAACCAGAGTCTTGCCAGATGTGAGCTTTAGAAGAACCTTTCCCTTCCCAAGAACTGCAACAGTTCAGGAATCTTCAAGATACACAAGTTCTTCTCCATCCCCCCAGAAGAGTAGGAGGTAAATGCATTTTTATTTGCACAAATGTGCCCGGTAGCCCCAGAGTCTACCATTCATTGCTTCACATTGGCCACCATATAGGCTTGAGAAATGACCGCAGCAATTATGTCATCTCCTTCGGCCAAATTTGCTTTTGGCTTAGGAGGATTGTCATTTCTCTTCCTATATCTGCAATGATTTGCAAAATGACCTGTCTTTCCACAAACAAAACAATTTCCTTTTTTTCTTGAAAGTGGGGTTCGAAGCAACTTTTGGCACATAGGAAACATGATTAGATTTTTTATTTTCGTACCTCCTTTTGTTTTCCACAAAATTTGCCCTTGCGGCTAATGCCTTTGCCCTTGCATCTTTGATTTCCTTCCAGTTGGTATCTTCGATGATTATGTGTGTAATCAATTCTGCAAGTGATAACCGTTTATGCTTGTGTTTAAGTTGTTGCTTATAGTCCTTGCACGATTCTGGCAGCTTCTCAATCAAAAAACCTGCAATGAACTCATCTGGAAGTGTGATGTTTTCAACCTTGAGGTCTTTTAGTAATTTATGGTACTCGTTGATCTGTGATTTGATGTCCTTCTCTTCTGTCATCTCCCATTTGTAGTAGTTGAAATAGACAGATGCAAACACTAGCTAGAAGGGGGGTTGAATAGTGTTTGACAAATTTATGCGGAGAAAAAATTTTTCGCAAGCACAGACGGGTTATAAAAGACGAGTAAACACAGACAGGTCAATCAGACTGATAACTCGTCTGAAGGTTTTCACAGAAAACACACAATCATGCAAGATAAGAAAAGTTTTGATAAACACAATTATAAACCCCTTTAGTTAGATGATAGTTAAGACAAATAATCAAACTAAAGAGTTAAGGGAAAGAGAGATCACTAAGCAGGTTTATCCTGGTTCACCCCTTAACAATGAGGCTACGTCCAGTCCTTGGTAGCACCAAGTTTTCTCACTATAACTGATTTAGGTTACACGACAGACAAGTATTATTTTCACACCTAGCCTCTTCAGGCTCCAGACGAGTATTGTTTTCACATCTAGCCTCTCCAGGCTCCAGACGAGTATTGTTTTCACACCTAGCCTCTCCAGGCTCTAGACAAGTATTATTTGCACACTTAGCCTCTTCAGGCTCAGACGGGTTTGTTTGAGAGAAGTTGTAAAAAGATTACACTTTGCAAGTCTTTCACAAGCACTCAGACGAGTGTATTAAATGTGAAGTTCTAAAAGACTGCGTAATAACTTCAAAATGATTGAAGAATAAATAATGAAAGAATGAAGATATAAATGCACAGAGTAATTGCTCTTGATTGCTTTGATCGTTCTCTTGTCTACTGGAATCTTCAAAGTCTTCTTCATTAAATAGGCTTCAAAATTTTAAAGCCGTTAGACACAAGGTCTGAAGTCTTGGCTTCTTGCAGATCTTCAATAAATGCAATAGAGTCGTTCTGATCAGCCATTAAAGCATAGGGAACTTCGCTTGTTCTCTCTCATCAGAGTGATACAGACTTCTGATATACCTTTGGTCTCAGCAGGTCTGTATACGTGCTTTTTGTTTGCAGAGGGAAGACTTTCCCTTTTGGTGTAAGATGCAGTTGTGTTCAGGCAAAGCACTTTGTTGAAGTTCCTTATCAGAGTCGAGACAGCTTTCATCCAATGTATTCTTTAACGTTAGTCTTTGGACGGATGAGTAGCTTCATTAGACGGGTTGACTCTTTAACAAAGAGATGACGTCAGTTGCAAAGTCTTTTAGATGGGTAAGTCTTCCTTTGATCAGACGGTTGAAGACTTTATTAGACGAGTGAACTTCTCTTAGTTCAGACGAGTGAACCTCTCTTAGTTCAGACGAGTGAACCTTAGCTAGTTCAGACGAGTAAACTTATCTCAGTTCAGACGAGTGAACTTTAGTTAGTTCAGACGTGTGAACTTAAGCTAGGTCAGACGTGTGAACAGTTCATATAGATGCTTAATGTTATAATCTGCACACTAAGTAGACGAGTTAAATACCACAGACGGGTTCAATTAAATCATTGAATAACTGTTTTAATTTCATCAAAACTAAAGTAAATGCACATCAGACATTTGGAGACTCAACAATCTCCCCCCTTTTGATGATTATAAAACATGTTAAATGATTTAATGAACTTAAGAAAATTCACATAAATCAGTCATGTATATGATTAGTCAGATTAAAACATTGTTCCATAATTATAACATACTCGACAGATAAGCATTTAACTTTTTGTCTTAGTCTTATCTTAGTATTTTCTCCCCCTTTTGACATTATCAAAAGTAATAGAACATAGACAGAGAGAAAAGAAAAGATACATCATATTTAAAAAATAAACATTTGTTCATATCAGACAGTTGTAACATTAAGACATTTTTCATTTAACTTTCTCCCCCTTTTGTCATAATAAAAAAAGAGAAACAGAGGAGGTAATTTGTATTTAACCATCATTGGCTGTGTACAAGGTACTTTAAAAAGAAGAAAATTACAAATAAGTGTTAAAAAGATCAAAAAGAGTTAAAAGCAAGTTTGTCCTTTGGTTTTGCCTAAAGGCTTCTTCAACTGCTCCCCCTGAGCAGATGCATCCTCTTTGATGGTTTTAAAAACGAAGAGAAAGAGATTTGAAAACGTAAGAACGAAATACCTTTTAAAATAAAAGAAAGTTTTCCCTTTTAAAGACCAAAAACAGTTGTAATTTTAAATGAAAACAACAAAAAGATGGAGGTTTTTTTTTAATAAAAAAAATTGATTTAAAATAAAAACAGTCATGTACACATATTGCCTCAGATAAAGAAATGGCATTAAAGATAATAACCATTTAAAGGAAAATATTTCAAATAAAGAGTATGATTCAAAGAGTCAGACGGTTAAACATAGACGCGTATCATAAACATTCATCATACAGGTTATTCAGCAAAGCAATGTATATTCAAGTTGTCTCTTATAAAGTTAAATCTATCCTCAGCTAAAGGTTTTGTAAAGATATCAGCCCATTGATTTTCAGTTTTAACAAACTTAACATCAAATACACCTTTTTGAACATAATCTCTTATGAAGTGATGTTTGATTTCTATGTGCTTAGCCTTAGAATGTTGTATGGGATTCTTAGTTAAGCAAATAGCACTAGAATTATCACACCAGACAGGTATATTATGCTCAAATATGGAGTAATCTTCTAGTTGATGTTTTACCCATAATAGCTGTGAGCAGCAACTTGCAGCAGAGACATATTCTGCTTCTGCAGTTGAGAGGGCGATAGTCGTCTGTCTTTTGCTTGACCAGGAGACTAAGTTTGCTCCAATGAAGTGACATCCTCCACTGGTGCTTTTCCTTTCAAGTATATCTCCAGCAAAGTCAGCATCACAAAAGCCAACTAATCTGTAATCTTGTGTTCTCAAATACATTAAACCAAGATTAGTGGTTCCCAGCAAATATCTAAAGATTCTTTTAACAGCCTTAAGATGAGATTCTTTGGGATTAGATTGGAATCTAGCACACATACAGACACTAAATTGAATATCAGGTTTGCTAGATGTTAAGAAAAGAAGAGATCCAATCATACCTCTGTAGACAGTTTGGTCTACCTTTTTACCTTCATCATCTTTGCTTAGATTAGCATTAGTTTGCATTGGAGTTTTCATGATCTTTGAGCTATCCATTTTGTACTTCTTTAGAATCTCCTTGATGTACTTTTGTTGATGGATGTAGATTCCATCACATGTCTGCTTGATTTGCAGTCCAAGGAAGAACTTCAATTCTCCCATTATGCTCATTTCAAATTCTGCTTGCTTCAACTTAGAGAATTCTTTGCACAATTTTTCATTAGTAGCTCCAAAAATAATATCATCAACATATATTTGAACTACTATGAAGTTATCTTTTGAGCATTTCTTAAACAAAGTTGTATCAACTTTTCCTCTTATAAAACCATTATTCATAAGAAAAGAACTAAGTCTATCATACCATGCTCTAGCGCTTGTTTTAAACCATATAAAGCCTTTTTAAGTTTGAAAACATAATCTAGTTTTTCATTATCTTCAAAACCAGGAGGTTGTTTAACATAAACTTCTTCTTCAATTATTCCATTTAAAAAAGCACTTTTTACATCCATTTGAAATAGAGTAATTTGATGTTGTGCAGCATATGACATGAGTATGCGAATAGCTTCTATTCTAGCTACAGGTGCAAAAGTCTCAGTATAGTCAATACCTTCTTGTTGGTTGTAGCCTTGAGCTACTAACCTTGCTTTGTTTCTGATAATTTTGCCATCTTCATCTAGCTTGTTTCTGAAAACCCATCTTGTTCCAATAACAGACTTGTCTGTTGGTTTGGAGACAAGTTTCCAGACATCATTCCTTTTGAACTGATTAAGTTCCTCTTGCATGGCAAGAATCCAGCTTTCATCTTCAAGAGCTTCCTCAATATGCCTTGGTTCAATTTCAGATAAAAAGGCCATATTGCTTGACTCTCTTAAGACAGATCTGGTTCTAACACCTTCAGAGGGACTTCCAATGATAAGATCTTCAGGATGACGAGCTTTGAACTTCCAGTCTCTTCTGAGATCATAATTTTGATGTTGATCTGACTGATGACTTGTCTGCTCCACTTGTCTGATAGATTCCTCAGCAGACTCAGTTTTTGATACGTTTGGCTGTTGACTCGTCTGCTGGGTAAGATCAAGTCCTGCAAGATCATCTCCTAGATCTGATAGTTCCCTATCAGACTTTAGATTATCATTGAATTTTACATGAATAGATTCCTCAACAACAGAGGTCCTAAAGTTAAAAACTCTACATGCTTTAGACACTTCAGAATATCCAATAAAGATACCTTTGTCTACCTTGGAATCAAACTTTCCAAGTTGATCCTTGGTATTTAAGATGAAGCATTCACATCCAAATGCATGGAAATAAGATATGTTGGGTTTTCTACCTTTCCACAATTCATAAGGAGTCTTCTTTAGGATAGACCTTATAAGTATTCTATTTTGCACATAACATGCAGTGTTTACTGCTTCAGCCCAGAAGTACTTCGGGAGATTATTTTCATTGAGTATTGATCTAGCCATCTCTTGCAGAGATCTGTTCTTTCTCTCAACCACTCCATTTTGCTGTGGAGTTCTTGGTGCAGAGAAGTTGTGAGAGATTCCATTCTCTTCATAGAACAGTTTGAATTGCTCATTTTCAAATTCTCCCCCATGATCACTTCTAAGGGTAGAAATACAGAAACTTTGCTCATTTTGTACTTTCTTACAGAATACAGAGAAGGCCTTAAAAGACTCATCCTTGTGGGTTAAGAAAAGTACCCAAGTAAATCTAGAATAGTCATCAACAATGACAAATCCATATTTCCTTCCAGCTAAACTGGCAACACTAACTGGTCCAAACAGATCCATATGTAACAACTGAGGAGGTCTAGTGGTTGATACAATGTTTTTTGATTTGAAACTTGATTTTACTTGTTTACCTCTCTGACATGCATCACATAAAACATCTTTCTTGAAACTAATATCAGGCAATCCTCTCACAAGGTTATCCTTTTTCAATTTCGAAATAAGTTTCATACTAGCATGTCCTAGTTTCTTATGCCACAACCATCTTTCATCCTCTTTAGACATCAGACAGGTTACACTTTAATTTGATCTGAGAGTTCAGTTAGCTCAATCTTATAAAGATTTTGCTGTCTATTAGCTGAAAAGAGGGTCTTGCCACTCTTGTCTTTGACTATGCATTCATTCTTAGTGAAGGAGACATCAAATCCACTATCACATAATTGACTTATGCTAAGCAAATTGTGTCTTAGTCCTTCAACCATAAGCACATTTGAGATAGAGGGAAGCGGGGGTTTACCACCAATTGTACCAACACCAATTACTCTTCCTTTTTGATTGCCTCCAAAGGCAACAAATCCACCATTCTTAGACTGGAGGTCTTGGAACATAGACCTTTCTCCTGTCATATGTCGCGAGCAGCCACTGTCCAGGTACCAGCAGATAGGGGTGGGCATGGGTCGGGTTGGGTGGGTTTTGGTGCATTTAAAGACCCAACCCAATCAAATAAATATGGGTTGGGTTGGATCGGTTTCTTTGAAAATTTTCATGTAACCCAAATCAACCCAACCCAACCTCATACGGGTTGGTTTGGGTCGGGTGACCGGGTTTGGTAGTAAATTATTTTGTTTTTATCAAAAGCAAATAATGGGGGAACAATAGGGAAGAAAAATACTACCAATGCATTAATTTGAACTTCCAAATACAAAATGAAGCATACAACTTGAATTTGGAGCACAATATCCATCAAAATTAAACAAACAAGTGAAATAAAAAAAATAATAATGTCTTCAAATAATTCCTAAACAATTTCACTGACTATGTCTTCAAGCTATTTCTGCATGTCTTCAAACTATTTCTGCTCATGTAACTAAAAAATGGTTACTCCAATTTAGGCGACTGAGTATTAAAGAAGAGTCATCAAATTCAAGATGGAAGAGTCACTCCACGCTCCAGTAGCTGAGCTTATAATATTCCTCTCAATATGTGGGTTGGGTTGGGTTGAGTGGGTTTACAATCTTTGGACCCAGTACCCAACCCATAAGCTATGGGTCTACTTATTTAGAAACCAACCCAACCCAATGACCCGAACTAACCCAGTATTTGTGGGTTGGGTTGGATTGGGTACACCGGGTTCGCGGGTCAACCCGTACCCATGCCCACCCCTACCAGCAGAGGTGTCTGCTTTGTCCTATTAAGGATGTCTGCAACAGAAATTATTTTATCTTTAGGTACCCATATTTTTTTGGGTCCTTTTCTGTTAGTTCTAGGAGTCTGTGAAGACTTCCTCTTCTTCTTGCGAAAACACTTAGACATAACATGTCCAGCTTTTTCACAGAAGTTACAGACGGGTCTAAATCTAACTGGAATGGGTTTAACATAGACAGTTGAAGATTTTGTGGATACTTTATGATCAGCTTAATGATCATATCCAATGCCTTCTTTGTTAAGAGAGTGTCTCTGACATCCTAGCAGTTTTGTCAGATTATCTCTGCCATTAACAAATCTAGCAAGATCAGAAGTGAGCTCCTTCACTTTCTGTTGAAGTGTGACCACTTCTTCAGAATGTGATGTTTCACTTGAGATCGAAGCTTCATCAGACTTTTCAGTCCTCAGCTGGCTATTCTCTTTGGCCAGCATCTCACACTCTTGAGATTTTTGTTTATGCTCACTGAGGAGTTTAAAATAATCTCTCTTGAGGGATTTGAAGGCCTTAGATAAGCCTTTGGATTCCTCTACCAGCTCATCATAAGCATCATGCAATTCCTCAAGTTCAGAATGTGCCTCAGTTTCAGGTTCTGACTCTGTATTGGCCATCAGACAGAGATTGGCTTCCTCTTCTGTCTCTTCTCCTTCGGAAGATGAGCATTCAAGATCTTCCTATGTGGCCATCATTCCTTTCTTCTTCTTTCTGAAGAACTTCTTTTTGGAAGCCTTCTTCAAAAGAGGGCATTCAGGTTTGATGTGACCAGGCTTCTTGCACTCATAGCAAACAACTGGACTCTTGTCTGTTGATGTGGATTCTTTGTGAGATTTTCTGAAAGGCTTCTCCTTTCTGAACTTCTTCTTTCTCCAGAGCTTTTTCATCTTTCTGGTCATGAGAGAAGTCTCTTCATCATCATCAGAATCCTCATCATCAGACTCGTCTATGTCACAGTCAGACTCGTCTGCCTTTGAAACTTTTAAGGCTTTAGCTGCCTTTAGATCAACTTTTAGAGCAATGGCTTTGCTCTTTTTGATTGACACATCTTCATTGAGCTCTTGCTCATGAACAGTGAGTGTGCCAAGAAGTTCATCCATAGTAAAGGAGGTGAGATCCTTAGCTTGAGAAATAGCAGTGACAAGAGGTCTGCACTGCCTTGGAAGGCTTCTGAGAATCTTAGCAACTTTCTCAGCATTTGTATATATTTTACCAAGAGATTTCAAACCATTAGTAATAGTTTGGAATCTACCAATCATTTGAGCAACAGATTCACCTTCATCCATGGTGAACAGTTCATATTTTCTAACAAGAATAGAAATTTTAGATTCTTTTACCTTTGCAGTACTTTCATGTGTGACAGATAAGGAGTCCCACATTTCTTTAGCAGAATCACAAGCACATACCTTTTCAAACTCTTCTGGACTGAGAGCACAGATTATAGCATATCTGGCTTTATGGTTTAGATCCCATCTTGTCTTTTTTGCAGGTGTCCACTGAGCCTTAAGCTTGTCTGAGCCATCATTATTTTGAGGAATGTAAGGACCATCAGTAATGACATTCCATACATCAGAATTTGTTGACAAGATGAACTAGTGAAACCTTTCTTTTCAGTAGTTATAATTTGAACCATTGAAAAAGGGAGGTCTGGTCATAGAGCCTCCTTCAGGTTGGGGGTTCCCACTTGAGCTTGCTCCAGAATACATTGTCTATTCTTCAGGATCTTTTCTCTACACTGTTAGGTGCTCAACCCAGAGGCTGAGCTCTGATACCAACTGAAACAGACAGATGCAAACACTAGAAGGGGGGTTGAATAGTGTTTGACAAATTTATGCGAAATTTAGAAACTTTTTCGCAAGCACAGATGGGTTATAAAAGACGAGTAAACACAGACAGGTCAATTAGACTGATAACTCGTCTGAAGGTTTTCACAGAAAACACACAATCATGCAAGATAAGAAAAGTTTTGATAAACACAATTATAAACCCCTTTAGTTAGATGATAGTTAAGACAAATAATCAAACTAAAGAGTTAAGGGAAAAAGAGATCACTCAGCAGGTTTATCCTGGTTCACCCCTTAACAATGAGGCTACGTCCAGTCCTTGGTAGCACCAAGTTTTCTCACTATAACTGATTTAGGTTACAGGACAGACAAGTATTATTTTCACACCTAGCCTCTTCAGGCTCCAGACGAGTATTGTTTTCACACCTAGCCTCTCCAGGCTCCATACAAGTATTATTTGCACACTTAGCCTCTTCAGGCTCAGACGAGTTTGTTTGAGAGAAGTTGTAAAAAGATTACACTTTGCAAGTCTTTCACAAGCACTCAGACGAGTGCATTAAATGTGAAGTTCTAAAAGACTGCGTAATAACTTCAAAATGATTGAAGAATAAATAATGAAAGAATGAAGATATAAATGCACAGAGTAATTGCTCATGATTGTTTTGATCGTTCTCTTGTCTACTGGAATCTTCAAAGTCTTCTTCACTAAATAGGCTTCAAAATTTTAAAGCCGTTAGACACAAGGTCTGAAGTCTTGGCTTCTTGCAGATCTTCAATAAATGCAATAGAGTCGTTCTGATCAGCCATTAAAGCATAGGGAACTTCGCTTGTTCTCTCTCATCAAAGTGATACAGACTTCTGATATACCTTTGGTCTCAGCAGGTCTGTATACGTGCTTTTTGTTTGCACAGGGAAGACTTTTCCTTTTGGTGTAAGATGCAGTTGTGTTCAGGCAAAGCACTTTGTTGAAGTTCGTTATCAGAGTCGAGACAGCTTTCATCCAATGTATTCTTTAACGTTAGTCTTTGGACGGATGAGTAGCTTCATTAGAGGGGTTGACTCTTTAACAAAGAGATGACGTCAGTTGCAAAGTCTTTTAGATGGGTAAGTCTTCCTTTGATCAGACGGTTAAAGACTTCATTAGACGAGTGAACTTCTCTTAGTTCAAACGAGTGAACCTCTCTTAGTTCAGACAAGTGAACCTTAGCTAGTTCAGACGAATGAACTTATCTCAGTTCAGACGAGTGAACTTTAGTTAGTTTAGACGTGTGAACTTAAGCTAGGTCAGACGTGTGAACAGTTCATATAGACGCTTAATGTTATAATCTGTACACTAAGTAGACGAGTTAAATACCACAGACGAGTTCAATTAAATCATTGAATAACTGTTTTAATCTCATTAAAACTAAGGTAAATGCACATCAGACATTTGGAGACTCAACAGTAGTTTCCAATAACAAACTTCTGCTTCCCAACGTCTTCATCAGTGTACTTTAAGTTCATGGAATCCCAAATCTCCTTGGCTTCCTTGTAAGAACAATAGACATCGAACAAATCATTAGTTAATGTACTAATAATCGTATGTCTACATACCTTGTTAGCATATGTCCAAGTTTCGATTTGTTTGGGATCAACAGATGGTGGAGGTTTAGAATCCGTCAGTGCTGCAGCAACACCGTGCATATCGAGGATGGAGAAGATGCGCTCTTGCCATCTTCTATAGTTTTGTCCTCCAAACATCTCAATTTTCGAGATATCTGGAAACGGTTTGGCATAGGCGACAATGGAAGTAACTGGCTGAGGGACGACATAGACAACCGTAGGAGATGCGTTGGAATTGTCAGCAATCACACCATTGTTTGTGGCTTCAGAGTTGTTCTCCATAATAATCCTTAAGATTGTTGTATCAAAATGATAAAATATAATATTGAGTACAAGAAAAAGCCTGAGACATGTCTAAGGACATTGTCCTTAAGGATTATTTCGCCCACAAAAAAAAAATATTATCTTAATATGCGAAACTCCCCCAGGATATAATAGGCTCTTCTGGCACAGAGTCCAGGAATATAGAACAACAAGATTAGATACCACTCAGAATTCTTATTCTATCTCTTTCACATCCAACGTTAGTAGTTTCCCCTCAACTTGTCTTTCATAACATATTTATCCTTTCCTTCTTTACTGGACAGCAAAAAATAAATGTGGCATTGAATGATATTAAAACTAGTTTATTGCCATTAGAAATGCAATCTGCACGTTGGAAAGAAATCCATAATTGCATGTATCTGCAGCTATATAAAAAGACATGTGCACAAAATAATGGAAAGAATTTTCCAATTAATAGCATTTGAACCAACGTTCAAAACTATTGATTTGATTAGAATAAATGTGCAGTATTCAAAACCAAATCGAATAGCACAAATTAATGTATTTAATGATAAAAAAAAATGATAACGGAAATAAGTTTTAAAGAATATTTTAAGACATTATTAAAATCAGATTTTAAATTAAATTTTTTTTGAAATAACATTAAATATACAACACATTTTACTTCTATAAGGCCATAGTTTAAATCTTGTTCTTGTTGATACAAAAATAAATAGCTTTGAACCCTTTTCTACTCTTGAAAAAAAAAAAAAAAACCTTTGTTCTACCGTGTGCATGGTGTTGAGAAATCAAGTTTTGAACTTGTTTTCCTTGGTATAGGTCACGGTTTTTCTTACTTCTTGGTGACCAAGCCTTCTTCTCATACTCTTCAAGAAGGTTTTTATTAAGGTAATGGGGGAGTGAACCACATCACACCATATTGGTGGTTGTGAAAATGGTTTATGGGTTTGGTTTGTGGAATACCCCTAACTAAGGGTTTTGCTACTTTATCTACTTGGTTCTCTATGATAACAATGTTGTAATATTAATTTGTGACTTGATTTGTGTTTATTGATGTGTTTGGATGGTTGAAAATAACTTTTATATATGGAAAAAACCTAATCTAGGGTTCCTCCATCTTTTTGTTGAAAAGAGTTTGTGAAAATATGATTTTCGTATCTGACCTTGTATGACTCATTTAGGTTTTTCTCTCAACCTAGACCTCGGATCAAACCTTGTTTTTTATCCTGAAACTAGACTTCTTGGACTTCATTTTGATAACAAATTGCGTTTAGTTTCATGGAGATTTGACCCTTGAAAATCTGTTTCAATCTAAGCATAAATTTTTGTCTTGGATTCTGACTACAGTGGACTATTTAGTGAAATTGTACTAACTCGATTATGTTTTGTGAAAATAAATTTTACAGGCAAAAGATAGACATCCTAAGCTTTCATATGAGTCCTCATTTGCTCAAATCCGAATTCATTTGGTCAATCAAATGTTTATCACAAGTTGATGCTTGAAATGTTGATAATTCTGTGTACGAGTTTTGTGCTGATTTTTGGAATTGGATGTTATGTTGTTATTCATTTTGATGCATTAATGATTACTCTTGCTCATGATGAATGTTGGTCAAGCAAAATTTTCGCATTAAACCAAGGGTAGGATTCGGCTATAAAGCATAAATAAAAGGGATTTTCAACTTCAATCTTTGAAACTTAAGTGATTTTACAACTCTAAAAATTGAATTAATGAACGATAAATCAAAGCAAAACAAAGAAACATTATTTGAATAAAACACAATCTCATATTCATTCGATAGATTCTCAAGACAAGAGGAAAAGTATTTTGATCTTAAGTTATAGCTTAAGTAAATCAAATGATGTTTTGAAAATTAATGAATCAAATGTTCTCAATAACAAACAACTTTGAGAAAATCTTATGTAACATTCAGTTACTGAGTAGGTTTTGAACGTAAAACCGATCTACGATTGCAATACAATATATAGTTTCAAGTTGAATTATAATTGATTTCAAGTTAAAAGGAAATTGGACTTTAGAAGATTTCTCTTCTTGGTTAAAACAAAGGAGTTATATACTCACTTCTTTACAAAGAGTTTATACACTCATCTTCTTTTAACAAAAGCAATGGTATATTCAAATTGAGTTTTGAACAAAGTGAGGTATTTGAAAAGGAAAATATTTTAAGTCATCATAAATATTTAATGCACTTATGATGGGGTTTCATAAAGCTAAAAGATGTTTTTCTTTTAACTTAAAGAGATTTGAATTTGCAAAATAGAAAGACAAAACAGTTTTGAACTCAACTAAGGATTTTCCTAAGTTAAAACCCTAAGTCAAATAATTTACTTAGAGTGAAATAAAGAGATAAGAAAGTATAATGTGTGGTGGAATAAGACCATATGTTACACCATTTATGATTCACTCGTCAATCGATTCATAAGACTTAATGAATCAAGATCTATTTCATTACTTGAAAAACAAGTGTCCCCTCACTTGGAAAGGATCTAAGACTTAACTAGAGGATTCTCAATCCTTCTTTATAAGACATTTAGGACTAGAGAAAAATATCATTAGACACAAACACAAACATGAAACGTTTTGGTTTGGAACATTAGTTCGATGACGGGACAGTGAGTCGGACCCGAGAATATCGTCTACCTGTAAAGTCTTGTGATGACTCGATCTCGGAGGGATTACAAGATTATCCAGTGGATAAGAGTTTAAAATACTTTAATAGTCAAAGATCTATATAAGAAGATTCCTATGGAATTATGAGTTTTATTCTGTGAATAAATGTTAACACATGACATCTGTGTAAGCCTTACAACAGCGAGATTTCTGTGGAATCACAAGGTTTATCCAGTGGATAGACATTTTTATCGCATCTGCTTTTGTTTAAGCATTGGCATTGTTATGCATGAGTCAGTAAGACCTTGAGCCTAGGAGTTGAGCTTACACCTTGATGCGGATCCGAATCTTACGGTGACGATCTTAAATGGTCTTGACGATGTCAGGGTTGGAGATTCCATAAGTGACAAGTTGGTGATTCTTCTGTGTCATGGTATTCCGTGCACTGCTATGACATTTTTGACTAGATGTCATACTTTTCACGATTGGTGTAAAGTGTTTTCCGTAAAATCTAGATACGCGTGCGTTACGAATGTTGTAATATTATCCCACGGTTGTCGTACACGAAACATGTACTCTTAATCACTCTCTTCGACGATCATATTAGTTCCATGGAGTAGGGGTCTGAGTCATACCCATCTGCATATTGAATGCATCATGGTCATCATATTAAATGACTTGAATATGTGATATTGTTATCTTGTTTAAATGTAATATTATTTATACAGTGACTTCTAACGACATGACTATTGATGTGATATATGTTGTATATGTGTGTCGTACAGTTTTTACTCCTGCCATGTGTTGTGTTGATGAATGTGAATCTCACTTCATTACTTTGTAGTGCATCGTTGTGTGCTTCTTTGGTTGCTCCTGAGAAGGTTGTGATACTGAGACTTCACCGGGCGCTTCAGATGCATCTCTCTACTGAGTTTCCCACTGGTTACGGCGTTTAAACATCTAGTCATGATGGGCTTCTAGCAACGTAAATGTGAAGAGCCGCAGTCACCATCTGCAAGGGTCGTAGAGGAAGGGTTCTTATCCGCTTCACCAGTTGTCTTCATGTCGTTTGCTGTCAGGGTTGTAATCGCAAGTGGAATGCTAGATGGACCTTTCCACCGACGCGTTTAGTGCCTCCTCCTTCTCTTGGCGACAAGCCGCCTGTTGGAAGAGTTACGTCTGGGGCAACTCTTGCTATGTCTCCCATAGGAATGCTAGCAGTAGTCCCTGCTAGGGTTTCTGTTAGGTCTCGTTTGATGGGTCCTAGTTGGAAGGCGATGAGTGAAGAGACTAGGATAGTGGTGAACTATCCACACCTTCCTACTTCTTTCGCTTATCTCTCCGTAAAGGAAAAGTCAAAGGAAGTATCCAACGGTTGATCCGATGGATGTTTTCCCGTGTTAGCCTGTTGTCGGCCAGTGTAGGGTGTCAGAGTGTCTGTACCTTTCTTTTATCTTTTGTGGAGTTGTGTTTCCAAGTATCTTGTGTTTAGAAGCTGCGTCTCTAATCCTTTATGTTGAGTCTATATCTTATCTTTCTGTTTTACTTCTGTAGTCAGGTTGGGTTTTTATGTAAACCTTTATGAACTTATAATCTTATATTATGAAATGTTTCTATTTACCTTACACGCATAAACGGTTACAAGTTTTATAGTTATGTCTGGTGAAAAGGAACATTTTACCCCATCTTTCTTAAATGATTTTAATTAACCCGTTTTTCGGCCTTATAGTTCGATAAAATGTTCATTATGTGATGCCCCTAGAAAGGGTGGTATAGTCATCTGTTCGCCTAGTTTCAGTATGTCTAGGTTGCTCACCTGATTTCTCACCTAGCCCTGATGGAAGAAATTCTAGTCCCGACGGCAACAAGGGAGTTATTGGAACATGATTCCTTCCCTGGTGGATCTCCATCTCTTCCTTCTTTGGAAGGACTTCCCTCTCTCTCCCTCAAACTCCAACTCTAGATTTCAACCAGAAGCAATTTCAGCACATAATCCCCTAAATTGTGGCACTTGCACACCGATTCAACCAGATTCGACAACACTTTAGACTTGAGGGCGCCTCCACTAGGGTCCACCTCGTCGTGGAGGTAACCGTGGGAGATGAGTTTCTGGATCGCGTCAACGGCGGGATCGACAATCTTTAGGATGCCAGAGCCGACGACATTGATTCGTGAGCGAGCTTCGCATGCTTTCGCCACAAAGCGTTCTTGATGATCTCGCTGAGAAAAGGAGATTGGTGGAGCTCGAGGGTTAGCCAACAATGGCGGCGAGTTGACTCTGAGTTCGCAGGGAGAAGGAGGAAGCGAGTGAGTGAGGTTCTGTGAGAGTGCGATTGTGGAGTTAAGACCGAGGTGATGGGGGTGCCGGATGAGAGAGGAGAGTGAGCGATGGGGGTGGCGGAGGAGAGAGGGGAGTGAGCGAGTAGGGGAAGGGGTGAAAAGTATTTTTTTTTTTTTTTTGCAAATATGGTCTCCCTCATAGTCTCTTACAGTGAGCAATATGTCTAGGTTGCTCACCCTAGAATTCACCTATTTCTCTCTTATACTCAATCATTAAGAAGAAAATGACATAAGATAATTTATTCTCCTATATCTTATAGTTGTAGTTGTCATCTCGATTTTACTTACCTAATTTATATTTTTTTTATTTATAACAATAGCATAATTCAGGTTGGACATTAAAGCTCTTTGGTTATTATTAGATAGTTTGCAATGTTGTTATAAGTTTTTGTTAAAGTTAATAGCGTATCACCAACGAGGCTTAACACAGTTGATAGATAGTTGAGTGTCTAAAGCGTGTTGTTAAAGGTTCGACTCCTGCCGTGTGTATGAAAAAAACTTTGTTGGAAGAGACAAAAGCCACTTTAGTGATCCCTACGTCTCGAAAAGAATTAGTCTTCGATTATAATTGGTTGAAGGATATCCTCGTGCACAAAAATAAAAGTTCTTAATTAGCATATCAAAATTTAGAATAAAGAAAGCCTCCTCAACAAATGCTTTTTTTCCTTAAAAAATCTTAGTTTTGTGTTAACCATCATAAGATGTACCGAATTCCAAACTTGTTTAAAAAGACAATTTTTTGTTGAAATCTATTATTATCCTATGTGATAATGAATGATTTCAAGCAATGACTATAGATTTAGTTCATTATTAACGTAATTTTTTTGGTACACAATCTAGTTTGGGAAATGCTAACCAATGTCCTAAATGTATTGGTAAAGGAATCAAACATAAAAAAATATATTGGAAAATGATGTATTCAATATATTAAAACTTGAAAAACTGTGATTTCCAATAAAAATTATCTATATATTGATTCCTTAATCAATATCCTTATGACACTGGTTAGCATGATCCAATTTTTTTTTAGGTTTTCTGTGAACTTGTCACTCTCTTCGTCCCATTATATATGTCATACTTAGCTAAATCATACGGTTTAAGAAAAAACAATAAATGAACGAAAGTAAATAACAATTCTACCAAATTAACATTGTTGATATTTTCTTTATTTTTACAAATTTTGTTATCATTAATGATAAGCTACATTCAAAGAGAAAAGATAAGTATTCCAAGACGTTGATAATAGAACAAAATGTAGCTATTGCCTATTGGTCACTCAAAATTTTCCCTTTGAAAATGAAAAAGTGATGATTCGATTAATGTATCACATTACAAAATCTAAAAATATAATTAGGGATAAAATTGACAGAAAGCATTTAATATTATATTAAAATAGAAAATGACATATATTTTGGGACAATTTTTTTTTATAAATATGACATATATAATGTGACGGAGGAAGTATCTACTTTGCATTAATTTTGACTATCCTATTAATCATATTTTTTGAAAAAAAAACAATAATCTTTCTCTTATTTATTTTATGGATTCACATTCTCCCTATAATTTCTCTTCCCACCAAAAAAAATAATAATTCTTAATTGATTCCAACTTTTTAAAATCTTTCTCTCTTCCAAAAACTATTCTGTAACATGAGTTACCAGCTAATTATTTTTTTTTTAAAAACGAAATGCCCAAATTTAAGCACCACGAATTACCAGCTAATTACCACTTTACCACTTTTGTTTCTCATGCATAGGGATGATAATTTGGATCTTACCTACTGGGTACCCGCAAAAAAACTCATAATGGATAGGATAAATACCCGCTCTATGGATATGGGTACGGATCTGGATAATTATCCGCAAACGAGAGAGGGTATGGGTGCGGGTACGGATACTGTAATACCCATCCCGCCCCGCCCGCATATATAAATATATATATTTATATATTTATTTATTTACATTAATACATATAATTATAATTATATATCAAATTTTAAAAATAAAATTAATGTAACCTATGGTTTCTTAACTATTTTTTCTTTTCAGACTTAATCATCTACTGTCCTAAGCATTAACAGCAGCCGCTGATATTCTTTGTGTTATCTTTTCCTTTTTTCTTAGTTAAAGTGCGGATAATGGATGCGGATATCGGTAATTAGGTCCCCAGAGGGTACGGATAAGAGTACTTAAGTTGCTATCCACGGGAATATGAGTCCGGATACGGATATTTTTTTCAAACACGAATATAAAAATAGATACTATAATATCCTATCTAAATCCTATCCATTGCCATCCCTACTCATTCACCTTCTGTAAACCATCTAATGGTTTTATGTATTTGCCACACGCCAAAGTTACATCCGTGCTGCTGTACAGGTGCGCACAAAGTCAAGATTAAAGGCAATTTTAAGGCCTCTGTTTTTTAGAAATTTCAGTTAGGGATGATAATATGCATTTTAACCCATGGATATTCGTAAAAATTATTTATGATGGATAGGATAATTATTTATTTTATGAGTATGAAAGTAGATTATTACCCATAAAATTTAATGGGTGTGAGTGCGTGTATTTTAGTATTTATCTCATCCCACACTCGCATACATATGTATATTAATTAATATTTATTTAATTATATATATATATATATATATATAAATATATAACTATAATATCTTAAATTAAAAAAATTGAAATGTAACTTAGGTTATCACTTCCTTATCTTCATGCGTGCTCACACTTCTACATATCTCCTCAATTTAACTTTCCTTTTTTTTTTTTTATATACTAACTTTTCTTTTATTATCTTTATGAAGTTGTTATTGCAGAGATTAATTATAATATTTACTTAATTTTTTGGAAAATATTAGTTATTTGGTATACCAATCTGCCGTTGGCAGAGTTGGTAACATGACTTTCCCACAAAGAAAATGACGCAAGTTCGATTCCTGGAGTTCCCCAGTTGGGAGACAGCACAACCCCGTGTGTAAAAAATCGGATGTCCGTCGCTGCCGGACCGGGGATTAGTCCCATAGGCCGTCCAAAGGATCGAAACCGTGGGGACACCTTGGTGGACCCAGTACGGAACAAAGGCCTAATTATGGTGGATTCCGAACCAAAAAAATATATTAGTTATTTGGTATCACTTTTGTATTTCCGACTTAGATATATCATGATGTAGACGTGTAATGTGAGAACATACTAGATTGGTTTGCCATGTTATAAATATACTATGATGATATTTCAGACTTCTTATATTATATTATATATATATATATATAATGTTTTTTTATTTATTGATTTTTAGTTATTAATTAAATTGGGGGTAATGAATGCGGGTAAAGATACAGGTACTTAAGTTGTTACCCATATGGGTATGGATCCGGATACGAGTATTTTTTTAAAACGCAGGTATAGAAACAAATACTATAGTACCTACCTATACCTTGGTGAATTCTTGGGTGAGCAACCTAGACATATTGCTTACTGTGAGAGACTACGAGGGAGACCATATTTGCAAAAAAAAAAAAAAATTGCTTTTCACCCCTTCCCTTACTCTCTCACTTCCCTCTCTCCTCCGCCACCCCCACCACTAACTCCCCTCTCACCTCCGCCACCCCCACCTCTCACTCCCCTCTCTCCTCCGCCACGGTCTTAACTCCACAATCCCACTCTCACAAAACCTCACTCACTCGCTTCCTCCTTCTCCCTGTGAACTCAGAGTCAACTCGCCGCCATTGTTGGTTACCACTCGAGCTCCACCAATCTCCCTCTCTTAGCTCATGGAACCAGGTCGTCAAGAATGCTTTATGGCAAAAGCATGCGAAGCTCGCTCACTAATCAATGTCGTCGGCTCTGGCGCCCTAAAGATTGTCGATCCCGCCGTTGACGCGATCCAGAAACTCATCCCCCACGACGAGGCAGTCCCTGGCGGCGCCCCCGAGGCGAAATTGTTGTCGAATCTGGTTGAATCGGTGTGCAATTGCCACAATTTAGGGGATTATGCGATGAAATTGCTTCTGGTTGAAATCAGGAGTTGGAGTTTGAGGGAGAGGGAGAGAAGTCCTTCCAGAGAAGGGAGAGATGGAGATTCACCATGGAAGGAATCAGGTTCCGACAACTCCCTTGTTGCCGTCGGGACTAAAATTTCTTCCATCAGAGCTTCTTATTCCTGTGTTGTCAGAGGCTTCGCCGCCGCCATGGTTGTGGCTGACTTCACAAGAGAGGCATCAGAGAAGATGCTTTAAGATGAATCAAAGGGCTGACATTTTTAATTATAAAAAAGTTCAAGGATAAAGAAGTAAATTTATTTTTGCAAATGAGGGCTCCCGTATGATCTCTAATGGTGAGTTATATGTCTAGGTTGCTCACCCTAGAATTGGCCAGAGAAATAATAGAGCCCAAAAAGTGAATTTAATCTTGATAGTAGGTCAATATAAAATTATTTTATATTGTCAAGCGTTTAGAAATCAACATATATTTAAATTTTAAAATAATAATAATAAGAGTCAAACATTTTAATAATATAATAATTTGTGATTGTTTGACAATGTAAAAATCTTTATACAGAAAATGTAATCAATTAAATAAAAAAAACTATAAATAAAATTTTATAAATTTGGAATGCTCACAGATAAAAACACTTTGCATCAATTTTTCTCCTCCACCTCACCACACCCGAGACTAGGGATGGACATCGGTCGGTTACGGTCGGATTCGGGTGAAAAAATCCCAATCCGAAGAAAATTGACGAGTAAAATATGTCACCCGCTCCCATCCGTTGGTGCCCTCGGATTGGGTGGGTGGCGGATACATCGGATCAGCGAGTCAACGGACGGTTTGAAGCGGTTAAGGGCCAAACAAAAAAAAAAAACTTGACTACATATACCAAGAAGCATTAAGAGGAGGAGAGAAACTCAAAAGTTTCAACATAAACCCAGAAACATCAAACATTCAAACTTAAACAAGAAAGTTTCAAATGTTCAACAAAAAGAAGTATCAAAACTTTCAACAAAAGCACCTATTCTTTTGGTTTAATCTTCTTCGTTCGCGGATCTCAGATCTGCTTCTTCTTGGGTTGCTTGTCTTGTGCACTCCATGGTTGCAACTCCGCGACAGAGGATGGCTGGATGCATCTCACGACGGTGTGGAAGTACTTCGATGCGGCGGAGTAGAAGACCGAGGATGGCAGAATGGCTTCCAATCGCGGCGGAGAACCTTCGATGAGTCTGACGATGGAGTGGAAGGCAAAGAGGCATGAATGGCCGAACAACTCAACGGCACCGGTCGGAGTAGAAGGAGGCGGTGCTGGCCGAAGGCAGTGAGACCGGTACGAGAAAATGAGGGAGCGGACTAGGGTTTCAGAATTTTAGTTTCAGAGTATGAGAGACTAGGGTGTCAACTAAAGTACTGAACTAGTGAAGGGTTTAAAGTTAAGATTTAGAGTTTTTTTGACCAAAAGATTTAGATTTAAAGACTATTTTCCTAATTTACTGCTTTAATTACTCTTTCAAGATTCTCAATGCATTTATTTAAATATGAAAGAGAGAGGCTAAAGGGTGTGGTTCGTATTCCCAATATTATAAATATAATACATTGCTTTAAATCATTCCCAAGAAAGAGTGACTGAAGAGTCTAGGGAGAGTAACCGAGTAAGTAATTGACTATGAGAGTGAATTTAAATTTTGTTCAATTATCCGTATTTGGTCTAGTACGGGTGGAGTCGAAAATTTTTCACCCAACTCGAGCCCGACCGTTGTCACCCATGTGAAACCGTTCCTGTAACCCGTCGACCCGTTACGACTCGACCACGCACTTGTTTCTGTGAACGGGTTCTTCGTGTGTGGGTCGGGTGACGGGTTGTTGTCCACCCCTACCCAAGACGTAGGTGTTGCCCCACTTAAAAAAAATATATGCTTCCTACGGTATCAGTTAGCAACATGTATCATCTTGTTTTGTCATGTTAACAATGGGGCACAAAGATTATCTTTATATTTTTTTATCAAGAAAAATTTTCTATAATTATATTTTAATATATATTCTGTTTATTATAAGGATGTGAAAGTATGTACTATTCAAATGACTGATTTATCTTTATTTTTTTTACAACGCTTTCAATTTACTTCTTTCACTCATAGCTCGTTTAACTTCATATATATCTCTAAAAGATTATTTGGATTGGGTTAGCAAAATGAGAAGTGTACGTCATTTATGTAAAATCATAGGTTCAAATCTTATCATGCCCATTTGTATTTGTGTATATATATATATATATATATATATATATATATATATATATATATATATATATATATATAATACCCCCTAAAAATGAGTATTTATTTATTTCCCTTGAAAACCGTTTACAAATGCCTCTTCATTTAGTAAATGTGCAAACTGTTATATTGTTATTAATGAATAAACAACAAGTAACTTTAGACAATTTTTGTTTTTGTTAAATTAACATTAGAGTACTCCAATTAATAGTTTATTCGCTTTTTATAGTGAGCCATTAAAAATAAATATAAATATTTAAAAAAGAATTCAATCTCCTAAGCCTTCTTACTGATTCTTTAGCTTCCTGTGGAATATCGATGTTGATATTCTACATGTATTGTGGCTAATGGTCCGGCCCTTCGGATCCAAAATCAGCTACAAAACTTCGTCAAATATGTAATATTTTAAAAATCGATAATCGGAGGATCGAAAAGGAGAGCGATTCAAGATTCAACCGATTCAATCGATAATCGGTGGTCGAACCGATATATATATATATATATATATATATATATATATATATATATATATATGTGAGATGTGAGATAGTTGAATTGAGTGAATTAGCCTATGGGTTATGGACAGATGAATTGGGTATGGATCACAATCCTTAGCCCTCAAATAAATCAGACAAAAAGTACCTTCCTTTTTTCGTACAGTAAAAAACAATGATCCGACCTGTTTTTGAAAACCGATTTTATGTCTATTTTGATCGATTTTATGCCGGTTTAACTGGTTTTTGCATGGTCAGCTCGCATTCCTGATTCTCTAGTCCAACCAGGATCGAAGAGGCATCTGGTTGATGGTCAAATAGGTGGACCGACCTAGTTGAACCATTTTTTAGAACATTGCAAATAGAGTAAACCATCATTTTGGTCCCTGAAAGTGTGAGGCGCTGTCATTCAGTCCCTGAAAGTAGTTAAATTATAAAAAAAATCTCTCAATGTTAATTCTGCTAGTCAAATTAGTCCTTGTCATCACCCCACTCAAGGACCAACTTGACTAACGAAATTAACATTGAGGGACTAACTTGACTAATAAAATTAACATTGAGTGACTTTTTCATAATTTAATTGCTTCTAGGGACTGAACTGATAACGTCTAACATTTTCAAGAACCAAAATAATGGCTTACTCTTGCAAATATGATAAGAGAGGGAAATATTATAATAGTGAATGCCTACGGTGGTCATTGATATAAAATAGATTGAGAAAGGAAAAAGTGAAAGACAAAGGATCTATTTGGTGTGGTCATTTTCGATCATTTTCTATTTTTTTTTCAGTTTCTATTTTTATTTTCAGTGAAAACAGAAAAGGAAACTAAAATATGTTTGGTTAGTCTTTTGAAAACATTTTCTTTTTGAAAAAAAGCAAATTATGGTCCAAAAGTAAAAACAAAGAAAAAGACATGTTCAGGACTTTCGCTGAAAATTTGGAAAATGAAAACTAAAAAAATTGAAAACATGGTGGCACTTGTTATTGAAAACGGTTAAACCAAACACATTTTCAATACTTTCAAAATCTGGAAATAGAAGCCAGAAAGTCAAAACAAACATGTTTTCTAATTTTTCAAAATTTAAAAATGAAAACATTTTTCAGAAAATAGAAATAGCAAATGAAAACAAGAAAAGAAAATGCAAACCAAACAGGCCCGAAGTATATAAAAAGAAATAGGCAAAATATGTTGATTGGTCCTATAAGTTTTCTTTACTTTTCATATCGATCCTATAAGTTTTATTTTTTTCAAATTAGTCCTACACGTTATGTTCTGTTTCCACGTTAGTACTTTCCATCAATTTCGACCTTATGGCGTCAGATCAAAAGCCACGTGTCGCACTAATGAGATAGCCACGCAAGTCAAAACTGACGGCATTAGGTCGAAATTGATGGAAATGACTAACATGCAAACGGAACATAACATGTAGGACCAATTTGAAAAAAAATAAAACTTATAGGACAGATGTGAAAAGTAAAAAAAAACTTATAGGACCAATCAACCTATTTTGCCAAAAGAAATATTGCAAATTGCTTATAAAAGAGTGATTCTTGATGACCTTTGAGACTTCTTTTCAAACATACTTTATGGCTTAAATTCTTGAAATTAAATCTCATAATTGACATATACTCAAATAATCTCTTAAAATCGGGATTGTGCATCAAGAATGGTTGGCCGGGATAGTTAAGCTAGTAGGGCAGAGTTTTTATTTTGGCTCATCAGGAAAGAGATAGGAAAAAAAAGGATTTTCGTGGTTTGTGGACCAGTCCCTGAAACAGAGTTGATGGTAAAAGGGGACCGTAGAGGAAAGCCTGCACCAGCTACGCCTAACGTGTGAAATGGATGCATAAGAATATTGTGCTCAGCCTGAAATACAATCATAAAGTTGAAAGTACCAGAGATTCCTAGAGGCATGCCATCCGAAAAGCGTCCTTGACCAAATGGGATGTGATATGGTTCCGAAGGATGAGTTAGACATTTCCAATAAGATTTCATTTTAGAACAAAAATCCGATAGACTTATTAGTATTAGAGGGTGCCTTGAGAAAGGGCAAATGTAGAGAACCTTCCAACGAGATAGTGTCTTTTCAACTCTCTCCAAATGGAATCGATTCCAAACATATATATTATGGTTCCTTACTTCAATAGCATACAAATATTATTTGATTTTTATAAATCAACCACAAATTGGTTAATATATAAATAAACCTTTAGAACTATATTGGACTAGAAACAACCGAAGGTAATGATAAAACTTTAGTTGTTGAAGTATTTCTTCTTCAGAATGATTTCCTTTTGTTAGAATGATTTTGTTATTTTACATAATATTTCTTGGTTAAAATGTTTAGTTCTTTCACTGTACGGGACCATAAGATTGGTCCAATCTAGCAAGTATCTAAACCATTGGAATTGGTTGGGCTTCATACGTGGCCCCTAATCATACAGCCATGATATATAGCCGAACAAGTTTTGTAAGGCTGAGGCAAAAAATTGTCTCTATCTATACCTGTGCACTGGCACAGCCCTCCATCGGTAAGACTAGGCATGTTATTGCCAACGTCCAAGGGAATCAGAAACTGAAGAGAAAGGAGACGCAAGAAAATGGAAATGGTCCTCCATTGCATTAATTGTGCAACAAAAACTTCTAAGCTATTTTCTCTTTCACAGTACGAATGCCAGAAGGGCCGTTGACACCCAATAAGGTGGTTTCTCCTGCGCCTTCCAAGCAGCCCATGAATAGGGATGATAATTTTATCCATGTCCGCATATAACCACAAATAAAACTTGTAATGTGCACGAGGCGGGTAGCATAATGAGTACCCACGGGTAAAAGTAACGAATTTTTTTCTATCCGCCTATTAATGAGGCGGAAGCGGGTATTAAGGTATCCATATCAACGAGTGTCCCAATCCGATTATAAAATTACTTAAATACCTTTTACTTATATAAGGAACCCTATAATATTTTGAGGATTTCTCCAGGCACCTTTAGGCAAGATTTTTCGTTACTGTTAATTTCTTTAGTCTTCTGCAGTGACCGGTAAAAGCATGGTTTTTCAAAATAATTTGTTCCTAGTTATCATGATGTAATTGTTTTTATGAATTTATATTCTCTTATATATTTAGTACGTTCCTTCTCCACTGCTACTCTGTGACAAATTACTGCATTTCAAGGATTGAGCCGAAGTTAATGGCCTCAACAAGTTTTTGAGATTTTCCTAACCAGCAGGGCACAATGCCGAGTGAGAAACTTTTGTAATCTTCTATATTTTGCTAACCATTTGTAGTATGTATAGAAGTTCTGGACCAACCACAACTGGTGACTAGAACATATTCTTGGTTGATTAAGTTCTTCCCTTTGTTTAAGTTTTTTTTTTGTGAAAATAATTTTTTTGATAAAAATGCACTTTTAAAAGATTTTAATAAATATCCATGGATATCCATGAATATTTATAAAATCCGCTAAAAACCCGACTAACAGGTACCCGTGCAAATACGGGACGAGTACAAGACAGACTTTCATCTACCATGGAGGGTGGCAGGAGATCATTACCTGTGTCCGCCCCACCTCATTGTCATCCTTACGCATGAGTGGGATTTTTATATGCACCAATAAATGCACAATAAGTATTTAGATTTAATTGATATATATTGTCAGTGTAAAGATTTATTACACTATCAATCAATTATAAACTGTTGCATCATTACAAATGTTGACTTTTATCACAATTACCTTACAAGTAATGATGTGTGACTGATTGATTATGTAAAAAATTTTACACTGATAATATATCAAAATTAAACACTAAGTACTTATATATTATCCAAGTTATCCTAGTTTTATTTTATATAATTACATATAAAGATTGTTTTATAAATTTTTAAAATATCTCACCTATACAACTCAGGTTATATTTACAATAAAATGAAACTCAATAATAATGTCTAACTCATCCTCCCAAGTTTCTCCAAGTACATCAGTGTGACTTCTCACCACCCTGAATATTGATTACTTAAACCATAATAGGTGAAACCGCTTGATAAAGTCCCTAATTTGAGAGAGGGAGCGCTCTTCAGAATTTCGAAAGAGAAAGAAGAAAATTAACAAGATTTCTAAATATTCTCTGAGACTTCATTCATACGGTTACCTCCTGATAGTAAGGAAAGTAGTTACACAAGGGGTGGATCACTAGCCACCTGTCATAACAAATTCTGATATTTTAACAAAGTAATTAAACATGAAAATCATTCATCCAGATGGGCTTGTTGATGCTGCTCTTAGGCCTAGCATTTGGGTTTCCACTAATAGAGATGGTCATGTGTCCTTTAGTGGCGTTCTCGGTTAGGCCATTAGCAGATTGGGTGGTATCATTGCCCTGCTCTTGGACACTGACCTTGTCCTCAAGGTCTGTGTTGGGGTAAGCCTTGGAAAATGGAGAGAGGGCGATGATGGTTCTCCTTCCGTATATCTCTTTTACAGGCTCGAGATCGGCGCTGATCTGACCTTGTAAGGCTGAGAGAAAGCGTATGGTCGGAGTTACAACATTGTGGTAGACGGAGCTCGAGGTAGGCGGATCCGGTGTGTTTACGTTTTTGGTAGTTTTGTGTGCGCAATCTAGTTCAAGCGATAGTGAGAAGTGGAAGAGAAGCGTCATGCGGTGGTTCTAACGAGCACAAGCACAATGGCTGGTAGGTATAGATCACGGTGGCGGTTGGATCCCCTTCGTTTGGTTGTGGCTGAGCACAACGCTTGGGCTCACTCTCTCTGGTCTTCCTCAACTCCTCGTTTGAATCCAGATGATCTGGATAGTGTGGTCAGGGAGCAGTTTTACCTGCCCCACGGTGGCCGCCAATTGTTCCAGGAAATTCAGAACAATACAAATGTTTGGGATTACAAGGTCCTACCGCTACAGGTAATTGTCTTATTGCTTTCTTCTGCATGTTAGCATGACCTTTAAGGCTTTTGGGCCATAAGGGGCCATTCGTTGGTCAGGGCCAGGGGCCATTCCCAGAGGGAACAATACTACTTCTCTTGATTTTGCATTTTAGAGTTTTTGCTAGTGTCACTAATGCCTAGTGAAAAGCTATCACTATCAACTCCAATAATGTTCAATTTATATGTAACACACCTAATCACCCCACTTTAAAATTTGCATATCATTTGAGCATTGTACAAAGATTTAACATAGCACACCTACTTGAGCAAGACATAAAGATAACAAGCACCAAGAGAGACATTACAATATGTAAGCAGAACTATCAAGAGTGAAAAATAAGACAACAAGATAAAAAATAATAATACAACACCTACTTCAGTGAAAAACATTTAAAAGCATATCCATGTAACTAATATATAAAAACAAACTAATGAGCAATTTTTTACACTCCAAAAAAAATGCTATCTAACAAGATTTACAAAATTGCTATCTAATTTGAAGTGTAGAATGGCTTGTGGAAAGCCTTCAAACGGCAAGCACAACAACCGGAATGCAAATGACCTTTCCTCTCCCTTACGCTTTTTGTTAGACTCTAGTCGCCACGAACAACAAAAGAAATGATAGAATATGGGAAGAGCCTCGGCATGGAAAAGGCCTCAGCACAGAGAAGAGGCCCAAACAAAAAAATAAAATAAAAGGTCCAACAATAGAAAAAAGAACAACAAAAAAATGATGAAGAAAAGGCCCAAGCACCTATAAAAAATTGAAAATGGGCCTAAGCACTAAAAAACGATTGAGACAGGTGTTGTTACTTTTGGACGCATAGCGAATATTGGTGAAGATGATCAATTCGAAAATTGTGTTTGAACCTTAATCTTTTACTTGACAATACATCAGGGAGCCACTCAACCTTTTTATTCTCTTTTTAAGTTTTAATTAGCACAATGATCACCATTCCTACATGTCATTCACGACAACTTTAATTATTACTTTAGTTGCCACTCATTACTTGATGATATTCAAATCCAGTCATTTTTATGACAGACATGATCATGAGAAAAACCAGTCGTTCCATTAAAGAACCTAAAATATTAACTAATCTTATTCGCATTATAATCGTTAGCGTGTCTTATTAATATGAAGCGAAGCGGAAAATTTAACGCGGAAGCAAATCAACTTTTGGCCGGCAGCGTCTCAAAGTATGCAGCTTTAAAACATAAGGAAATATATGACATACATCGTTTGCCCCATCAGTAGGGCTACAGTATTAATATATACATGTAGAGTGTCTCAGTGCAAAATACATTGAAAGTTAAGAAAACTTTCATAGTACAACTCAATACTCCTCAAGCTCGTCCACCGGCATCAACCTCGTATGGAGTATCCCAACTCCTCCGCAGCTGGATCTTCCACAAAGTCTTTTCATATATAGAAAAGAAACATAAAGAGAAAAGACAAGGTGTAAGAAATATGCATCATTATATATAGGAAAAGGGGCAGTAGTATAGCATACACAGGGGTGGCCCTGAGGGTGTGCGGAGTGTGCGACCGCACAGGGCCCTAATTTTTAGGGGCACCAAATCTTTTTTTTTACTTAGTATATATATATATATATATATATATATATATTTATAAATATAAAAATTATATAATTAACAGACATTTAATTATTTTTCTAATACATGCATAACTTATAGAATAATATTAACTATTCCCGTTATGTATTGTTGCATCTGCTGAGAGAAGTTTTTCAAAATTGAAATTGTTAAAATCTTATTTGCGATCTATAATGTCGCAAAGTAGATTAAATAGCCTGCATTGATTTTTATTGAAAATAATTGTTTAAAGAATTTTGATTATGAATAGATTATTAATGATTTTACAGCAAAAAATGTCAGGAGGATCATATTTAAAGATTAGTAGGGCATCACTTTCTTTCTTTAGCCCTTATGATTCATGTGCTATCGGTGGATGATGTTGTTGGTGTGGGATGCTACTCAAATTGCTACATGTTCGGGCTAATAGATACATGTATAACTCTACTTTTGCAATAATTCTATTATAGTTTTGGTTTGGTTTGAGCTTTTCAATGTTGATGTAATCTTTAACTTTTCTTCAATGATATTTTATTTCACTTGAGGTTATATTAAAATAATTAATTACTAATTTTTTGCACCTCTTTTATTTTGATATATGCATTTGATAATCAATATATATATATATATATATATATATATATATATATATATATATATATATATATATATATATATAACTTATAAAAAATAGGCATCAATTACGTAGTTCGCACAGGGCACCCAAAATCTCAGGAACGGCCCTGAGCATACATACATGTAGCACATAACACATATAGAAAACATGCAACACACTAAACAACCATCTCAAAGATATTTCTCTCAGATCAAACCTCTAAATGAAGGATACTAATAATCCTTATATGCATGTCGGCCGAGTAATAACGTCCCTAATTGGACATCCTCGTCGGGATCAATAATTCACGTCCCCACTTGGACCACCCTTCGGAGGGGTGTTAATAACGTCCCTAATTGGACCGCCTCGACCCGGAATCGACGGTTTCTCAATAATAATGCCCCCATTTGGGCCTTCTCGTAATCGAGGGTTTCTCAATAACGTCCCCAGTTGGACCGCCCTGACCCGGCATCTGGGGTTTCTTAATAACGCCCCCATTTGGGTCGACCTCCGAAGGGGTTTCTTATGTGGCATGATATGCATGTACAATCATCCATTACAGGTTGATATCGAAACCTCACACCTAGGCACTCAGCCATAACCATGATGCCTTGCATAAACATAATATCACGACGCCATGCGTAGGTCCTGAGTGTGATGAATCAGTGGGTGAGTCATCACCATGACTCGTCACTACTCATGATTACTCTACCATGACTCACCACCATGAGTCATCCATGTCATGATTACTTTCTAAAGTAGTCATGATTACTTTTCCAAAATATCTTAATATTTTATAAAAGGAAAGTCCATGGGAATTACAACTTTGCCATTAGAACTCAGAAAGCGGTGAAAATTGAGGTGTTACAGATCACATGAATTGTTAGCACTAATTCTAATAATTTTTGCTATAATTGCATTTCTT
Organism: Ammopiptanthus mongolicus; assembly: GCA_039655645.1. Classification (NCBI taxonomy): domain Eukaryota; kingdom Viridiplantae; phylum Streptophyta; class Magnoliopsida; order Fabales; family Fabaceae; genus Ammopiptanthus; species Ammopiptanthus mongolicus. The sequence continues at coordinate 29,729,247 of CM077348.1, read as the reverse complement.
ATTATCATGAATGGCCGCTTAATGCTATATGCAATGGATTTTTACAATCTACTACAGTCACAAGTAACCTTGAAATAGTAATCTCTTAAATACCATTTACATTCGTGACAATTATTTGATATAAACATCAATGTATATTCTACGCCAACTAGGTCTCAAACTCGAGATCATACGTAAGATCAACCAGGAGGGGAAAGGAGACACGTAAAACATGAGATCATAACATGAATCGTAAGATGCTACCAAAATATAAATTTATAAATAAACATATATTTATATAAAATAACACAACTAAGTAAAATAAAATAAAATAAATGCATTATAAAACCAAGAGTTAGAGACTAAAACAATATGTGAAAGAAAGCCTTCAAATGCCTAACTAAATATCTATAATAGCAAATCGTTTAGGCAATGATAATCTATAATAGCTTTCCTAAGAGTTTGCTTCTTTTTTTTGCCAATTTTGAATTTTTCATCATGAAAATAACATCATACATTATTTTTGTTTCAAACGCTTTCTTCTCTTTGTGTGGACCTAAATAAATGCAATAGTAATTAACACACGACAAGTAAATAATTTTTTTAAAAAATAAACACCATATTATATAGTTTTAAAAATTTACCATCTTAAACGCAATCCAGTGGCGCTCACATCCAGAAGAGTTGTATGTCAAGCTCAAAACACGAATAGCAAACCTTTGGAGCTCCAGATGTTCATCTCCATAAGACTCCCACCATTGTGTTGGTGTTTTGGTATAAATTCCATTCTTAGCTACTTCCTTAACAAAAAACTTTGTTCGACTCTTCAAATTTTCAAGTGAAGCATCAATCTTAGTTATTTGTTCACTATTTCCCATAATCTTATCCAAACAATCATATAGTCCACGTGTAAGTTCATAATCAACTTTAAATTTAGGACTATAATGCATTTGAGAGGTAAGGTACATGCAGCATGCAAAGGCCTATGGAGTTGCTTATCCCATCTTTTATCTATGATAACCCATAGAGGCATATAACTAAAAATGGAAGGAAAAAAATTAGTCATTAGTTTTCAAATAAAGATTAAATAATTCCTATTTAAAATAAACAATAATTTTTTACCTTTTTTTGGACACCATTGAAGACGCTTTTTTATCTTCTCTTTAGCACAATCAATTTCCTTATAAATGTACCCCATGGCTGATCTTTCATCTTAATCCACCAATCGAAGCACTTTGACAAGTGAATAAGTGCCTCTCAAGCAAATGACACTATTTTTCCAAAATCCCCTATCCATAACCACATTTTCAAATAAACTTCATATCCCTTGATTTTGCACACATGTTTGTTTTCCATTGATCGAATATAAACATTCTTACCAATGTTCCCTTGTTTTCATTGAGGCAACACGAAGTTAAGTAAGATATGGGGATATGGCAAAGCGAGTGATGCCCGATCTGATCAAATGTTTTCTTTCGGTGAAGTGTTGTAATAGACAAATGAATTAAGTTCTCCTATAATTATAAGTTGTAATTTTCTCCTTTTGCAATTGTCTTTGTATGAAGTGGTAACTTTTTCTAAAAATCCTCCAACATCAAGTCAATGCAATGAGCTACGCAATATGTCCAATAATCTTAGTCTTTTTCTCCATAAACATTTATCCAACAACTTTGTAGTTGGTCGCATTGTCTGTGACAATTCGAATAACATTTTCTTCACCAACTTTGTTAACAACTTCATCTATCATCTTAAAGATTTCCGTCACTATTTTAGATATGTGAGATGCATTATTAGACTTCAAAAAAACAATTTCATTAGGGCTATTTACTAAGAGGTTTATTATGGTTCTCGTTATTTACTAAGAGGTTTATTATGGTTTTCGTTCTCTTGTTAGTCCAACCATATGTCATGATAGTGCATCCTATTTTTTTTTTCATTGAGCTTTATGTTCCTCCAATGCCACATTAGTCAAATGCATTGTTCGCTTTAAATACTTGACTCTAATTTCATGGCAGGAGGGTGGATTAAATCTTAAACCATGTCTTGCAACCGATTCAAACATCTCAACATATTCATGACTCTTGGTCACAATGAATGGTATTACATTGTTGTAGGAAAATCATCAATGTCTTGACATAACTCATCTCTTAAATTCTTCTTAAAAATGTTGTTGATAGTGGCTTGAGTGCTCAAACCCTTTTGCTTGAAAATATTCTCACGTCTCTCTTCTTCTTTTCCTTTTTTTTTTCTCATAAATTTCTTTACCATTATTGCTTGTTTCTGTTGAAAACTCTTCCATCTTTTTTATCAATCTCTCTTGCAATGAGGCAACAATTTCCCACATTTCATTTTTCACTTCATCACTAACAACCTGATAAACCTCAATTCTGTGCATTTTATAGGGGGTATTTAGGTCGAATTTCGATACATTTTAAGATAAATATTATTGTATTCCCTCTTTTTACTTAAGTTTTGACAGAAATTGACGTTCAGAGACAGTTTAATGGACTTTTGAAGAAAAGAGAAGGTTTATGAGCTTAAAGTGGCAGAATACTGAAGTTATGAGGTTCTCACAGTCATGTCATGCGAGAGCACGCCCGTGCCAACCTTCCAAATCCATTCATCCAAACAATGCCTTACAAAAATACTCAAAGCTAACCTCTGGGGATTTAGCACGGTCGTGCCATGCGAGAGCACGACCGTGCCACATTGAAGAAAGGGCTGACTCAGAAAAGCAAGGCCTGACAGAAGTAAGCACGACCCCAGTCGTAAAGAGCACGACCGTGCTAGATGAAGAGCACGCCCGTGCTGTAGCACGTGCCTTAGAACGCTGTTTTACGAAGTTAGCAAGCCCTGACACAATTGAGCACAGCCGTGCTGAGTGAAGAGCACGCCCATGATGAGTGAAGAGCACGATCGTGCCACCTGATTGGCACGCCCGTGCTTTGGCACCCCCATGCTGATGGCATAGAAGATCTAATACAAGGCCTAGTCCGCATATTTTTTTATAAATAGAGGCCCTCTGTGCCACTTAAGAGAATATTTTTGACTCATTTGGCAAACTTTGCCTTCTGTACACTCTTTTCATCTTTTATTCTTAGTTTTAGGATTTATAGTTTATAATCTTTGTAGTTTTGATTTCTAGAGTAGGATTGACACCTGGAAATTAACTTGGAGACAACTTCTCCTTCTTCAATTCTTTAGGATGCATTTCCCTTTGTTGATTTTGGTCTTCTCTATCATTATGAGTAATTAAATTCACCACTAGAGTTGTGGTGGATCATATGTTATTAGAAACTCTTTTCGCTTATGTCTTAGCTTTAATTCAATTCTATTTGGTTTCAAGGTTGTAATTTGAATAGTGTTATTCTGTTGTTCTTCATCCCATACTAGGATTAACTACCCTTTGTATGCTCTTAATCAATTAATTAATATTTTGGCTATCAAGCCCAATTAAATTGGTAGACCTATAGGATAATCGGGATTTAATATCGAGATTTGCGAAAACGTGATTTATTCATATCAATCATTCAACTTCTTTATGCTTTATGCTTTCTAATCATTTAAATTCTTTGCATGATAACCATTGGATTTATTTGGGGAAAAGAATATTAATTGTCTGACAAACAATTAATAGTTTTCGTAGAGGGATTGGTATTCGAAAAGCAACCGCGAAATTGAATAGAATTAGGATTTAGGGTATATCGAAAGCACAAGTGAAGCCATGGCTCTAGGCTCTTTACTCTTGATCTCTTAACTCTCTTTATCTCTTTCATTATCTTTTACTATTACTTTATTATTATTTATTTTCTAAGTTCTTGATTAGTCTAAATAACACAAGGATTTCCCTATTCCAGTAATTGCTTTATCACTTAGTTATCTAAATTAATCTCTTGGGTACGATATCTGGACTTCTGTCCTATATTACTTCTGCGACAGGATACACTGCCCTTAAGTGTGTTTTGAACGCAACACAACCTTGCAAGGGCCAACATATTTTTGGGTTCCAACCAAATGGTGCATTAATTAATATATAACTCCGATTATTGACAATATTTACATTTAAATTTTCTTGCATCTCCGTCAATCTAAATGTCATGCTTCTAGGCCACATCACTCACATTTCCATGAGTATTGTTGCTTGGAACTTTGGATTTGGAATCATTTTCAAACCCATCAGCAATAATAGGACATGCACCCACACTTGGACTAGCCCAATTTGATGGCATTTTTCAAGAAGGGAGCAATCCACTGAAATATGGATAAAAAAGAACCATCACCAAATATTAACAAAACATTAACAATAATAACACACAAAAAATCGAAAAAAGTTTTTTTTAATGCATCCATGTTAACAAAAAGACAAATATGCTCATTGCTTAAGACAGAGGCAAACTGAGTGAGGAGAAATAGATCAAGTAGAAGAAAATTTTCTTGTCATGTGATTTGCAAATATTAGTCTGGCAATGACAAGGAATGGAAGAAAACATGCAGATGTACATTATGTGCAATTGGTTTTAAAAGGAAATGTCGAAAAATGCAACATTGAACAACTGTTTGTAAAAGGAGAGAAATATTAAAGAATAAGGAAAGTTTATTTTATCTTATTAACATTGGGAAGGGAAGCTTACGAACTGTAAAAGCAAGAACTTACAAGTTACAACAATACTGAATAACAATTCATATGAAAAGTAAAACAGAGAATTTTAAAAATATTTTTATTGAAAGTTTGAAACCAAGTTATAATCTATGAACAATAAGTCTTTAACTAAAGGACAATAGGTTACGGTCATAGTCACCACCTGACACAGTCACACGAACACAGTCACAACACAACACACACCTAAAATATAAGTTTATAACATAGTACCATTGTACCTACTATAATACAAGTAGCGCACCTTCTTCTTGTTCTTCCCTACCAGTCCAGACTAGAGTCCATCTTCAACAAAGATTCAAACTCTATTGTCTATGTCTACTAACCACCCACTGTCACAACAAGCATACACCGACCACCACCCGTTGTCGATGCAAGGAAGCACCCAACCCAAGAATAGCTACCTTCGTTGCAAAGTCTCTTGCAGCAAGTATGCACACTTTCACAACACAAGGATTTGGCTTTGAGGGGGATAAGAGCAGTGTGAAATGTGTCGAAATCTTAGTTTCTCGGAATAAGTTGATAACTCTTAGAAATGAGAGTTATCTATTCTTTCTTAGCTTGAGTTTTAGTAATCTTTGAGTGCTTTGCGTGTATGTTTTGGGTGTTTTAGCTTAGTTTAGAGCATTTTATATTTTTATGTGAGTTTCTGTGAATTTATTATTTTAAGAGTGTTTAAGTGTGTAATTAATGTGTTTTCTTGTTTTTCTTACGTTTTGGTTGAATGGTAAAGAAACTGGAAGTAATACTCTGGGCGTGTTGTAGCATTTGTAGCTGAAGCTTGCTAAAGAAAGGAGCACCGCTCACAATAATCTCTCTCATGCTAAGGCGTCCTAAATTATTGGTTGAAATGAAGACTTACTAGAGGAAATGCTGCAGCAATTGGGATGCTGCAGCATCTGGAGCGGGTCCTATTGCAGAAGAATGATAATTTGACATATTTTCTTTCTCCTAACGTGGTCCTAGGTGCAAGAACACATACCCATGTGCCATATAATGCCAGATATTTTGTGAAATGGTTACTTTATGAGATGGGCCCTAGTTGCTTTAATGAGAATGGATAAAGTTGAGCCCAAAAAGAGGAAAGAGAGTGGACAACTTTCAACCCTAAAGGAATATTCTCACTGACTCTTCACCTCACCACCTCCCATACGCCTCTCCCTCCATACACAACCTCCACTTCCATTTTTCATCTTCTTCCTCCATTTCCTTCACCCATCAAACTTGTTGAACTATTTTGGATCTGGTTTGAGCAGAAACATTTGGAGAAGGTGCTGATTTCGGTTGCTGCAGCAAGGAGTTGCTTGGAAGAAAAGGAGACATCCTCTTGGAAAAGCTGTTGGCTACCTCTCTCCCTTAGTTTATACTTACTTTACCATTGTTAACTCACATTTCAGTTCTCTAATGGATTGAACCTTGGTTGTTATTTTCTCTTTTGTTATTTTTAAGCTCATCATGAGCGAAACTTGTTGTAGCTATGAGTATGTTGAACTTGTAATGGATTGCTAGTTAATGTTATGCGATGATTTGCTAACCATTTTCTCTTGAAGTGTTTTTTAATTGCGTTTTATTAAAGCGTTATCACCTGAAGTAGAACTTCAATTTGGTGTAGCTTGGAAAGCTTAAGTAAGTGGATTTGCTTAAGGGATAGAGGTTAATTCTCTAATTGGAAACTTAGTAGAGGTTGAATGTATTAGGAATAATCATTCAAATCCTTAGGCTAGCAAGAACATGCTTATTAAGAAGAGGGCGTAATTAATATGAACCTAGGAATAAGATGCATTTAATGAAACCTAGCTTTTAAGTGTTGGAAAACACAACTTTAATTTCCTACATCCATATGCTACAACATTCTCGGAGCATAACTGACACTAGTTTGAAATTACAAGGGATACTTACCCGTAGCTGTTCTACCGCATCTGTTAACCAACCTTTATTGCTCCATTTTATTACTATCTGTGCTACAACATTTTAATATTGAAACTAAACACACACCCATTTATTTTTTGTTACCTTTTTTTATCTTAGCTTAATAGAACCATTGATTTGAACTTTGAGCTAGTACACCATTCTAATCCACGTGGGAACAATATCTACTTACACTATATTACTTGTTACGATTGTGTATATTTGTACATATCACAATTTTACACAACATAAGTCGCAAATCAAATAAATGGGGAATGAAATAGGTATTTTTGTCATATGGGTTCACTGAAAACAGGTTGCTACTTGCTCCAGCCTAAACATGTTTGCTTATCGAAAACAGAGAACACATACAATTCTATGCTATTGGGCTTTTTCCCATCGATCCCACTTCGATTCAATATGTACGAATCTGAGATCATGATTATTGAGGCAGTCCATACTCGTAAGATCTCACGATCTTAAGATACAAACCTTGATTTTAGCAACAGTGTTCTATGCTAACGATTACTATGAACACCCATTGATACAGGTTCCATTAGTCTGAAATGGAGATCCAACAAGTACTTTGGCTAGACTCCACATTCATTAGTACCTAAACTTGATATCTTCTCACCTAAGTCCTATTATTGCAGAACCCACAAGTTAGCATCAAGCCGAATTGATGTGGTATGAGATACTTGCCTTGAGCGCAATAATTATTCAAACAATACACGTATGCACTACCCACAAGTTCAACTAACCACTGACTTGATGAGGTCAAAGGGATACTCGTCCATAAACGCGCTACACTCCCGAAAGTCCTCGATGTAGAGACACAAAACCTAGTGGCTAAGCTTTAGGCCGCTAAAAATGGCATCCTGAAATCTTTGCATGCTCGAGTAGCCAAGACAGAGTTGGATATTTGACCTAACCGCTTAATTAAAAGTGAAAAGAACAATTACATTTGAAGTTAGGCATTGCACCCATTATCTTAGTGAAATTTTTTGCGTATTGAAATAGCTAGAGGAAGTCAGGACCCATAACCTCGGCAACACGGAATAGCTAAAAGAAGTCGAGCACCGGACCAAATAACTAAGCAAAACACATTCATACAAATCAAAATATAGCGCCCAAATCGGGACTTTTCCAAAAGCAAAATAGAGTGATCTTATGGACGCACAAAACGATAATCCATGTTGCTAGGACCTCGTTGAAGTGGTTCACTTGAAGGTCCTCATCTATGGACGATATATTTCACCAAGCGCGGGAACCCCATGGCCGGTTCCCCTCTTTGGTCCCATTTTTCAAGTGTGTAGAGCTCTGTTTAGAGCCGTAATCTAGTGCAAGCAGTTGCACTCAATGCGTAGATTGATAATCATTTTGTGAAGCCTAATAGCTTCACTTTCCCTTTCCTCCTCGAGTCTTGCACCAAGCTTTCTTGGGTCAGGACCTGTTCGACGATTCATGACTGTATTGTGAGGTTCGGGTTTGGTTCCAACATGTTTGTGAGGAGCACCCTTTTGTTCTTTCATGCTCATCGTGGAGATTTTAAGGTTGCAACTGCACTTTTTGATGAAATGCCAGCTAATGATGTAGTGTCATAGGATATGTGATGGAAGTTATCATATTTATGTATCTTGGGTTCTATCTCTCCCATTAATGTTCTCTCTACCATTGCCATCAAGAAAGAGTGTGAGAAGGAAAGCAAAAGGGAAGAGATAGATTGGGAATTGGAGAATACCTTCTTCTTATCATTTACTCATGGATCGAGGAGGTAAGTATCATTTACTCTTATGTGAGAATCATAGATTTCAAGATCCTTTTATGAGTATGATAGTTTTCTATTATTGAGAATCTTAGAAAACTATAACTAACATGTGGTATCAGAGCATGTGTTGTGAAATTTGTGATTCTCCATTGATGATGTTTCTTTCCCAAATTATCATGAATCCTAAACAATAAATTTGGGATTTTTATGTTTTCGCTGCATTGTTGTAGGAGAATGTTTTTACATATTAGTGTTATATATACGTGTGATTGTTGAAACTGTTTTTTGAATGAAGCGTCCCTGTACAATTTCAATTTGAAGAAATCTTCACTGTTCAACACATTGAATGGTTATAGAATACTTGGGATTAAAAATTGTATGTCATTGAAGCCAAAGTCAATGTTTGTTTTTTGTCCTTTGTGAAAGAATTGCATATGCCATTTGAATAATTTTGGCTTTTATGAATCGATAATGAAAGCCTGTTACATACATGAATTCTCGAAAATTTTCTTTTACGGCCAGTACCATCTAGCATCTGTGAATTTTGCAGAAGCAAACACAGGCAAGCCGTGTTGGCGTGGCCGGTACTGTTTTTTTTTTTCCTTTAATATATATATATATATATATATATATATATATATATATATATATATTTTGTTTTCTAATTTGCGACTAAATATTTTGGTAAGCTTGTTAATCACCAAAGTGGTCAAACTTGTATGTTTATTTGATTCCAAATTAATGATGTTTAATATCAGTTACCCATAGAATGGATGCTATAAATGACAAGATGATTTTTTGTTTATGGGTAAATTGAAGTTCGTAGTTTTAAGGCATTTATGAATCACCCAAAGGTTGATTAGTTGTTCTTATAATTAATGGGCATGATTTATGGTAATTTGAATGCACTATTAGTTTTATTTATATATCCAAAGATAGTAAATATTTCTAGTTAGTGTATATTTCATTGCCTGATAATGTTGGCTTTATTAGCATCATTATGTTTGTTGTACATTGATGTATCACCCAAAGGAGAACATTGATGTGCATTGAATGTTTAATGTTTTATTGTCTGAATCTGTATTGTATGTTATTTTATTACTCAAAGTATTAATGTTAGGCATGTGTTAATTGCAGTATCTACTCCTATGTCATTACCTTCGCATGCTATGTCTGTTCCAACCTTTAATGGGCTGAATTTCTCTGATTGGAGTGAACAAATCCAATTTCACCTTGGTGTAATGGATCTTGATTTGGCTCTTCAAGTTGAGAAACCTGCTGCTATTACTGATGATAGTAGTAATGAAGAAATAGTCCATTATAACGCTTGGGAAAAGTCAAACAGGTTGAGCTTAATGTTTATGCGAATGAGCATAGCAAGTAACATCAAGTCCGCTCTTCCCAAAACTGAAAGTGCAAAAGAATTTATGAAGAATGTGGAAGAGCGCTCCCAAACTGCTGACAAGTCTCTTGCTGGGACATTAATGGATACTTTAACCACCATGAAGTTTGATGGTTCTCGTACAATGCATGAGCACGTCATTGAAATGACAAATATTCCAGCAAGACTTAAGTAATTGGGAATGGAAGTGGATGAGAATTTCCTTATGCAGTTCATTCTGAACTCATTACCGTCTGAGTATGGCCCGTTCCAAATGAGCTACAACACCATGAAAGATAAATGGAATGTGCATGAACTGCATAGTATGTTGGCTCAAGAGGAAACGAGACTTAAGAATCAAGGAAGTCACTCAATCCATTATGTGAACCATCAAGGAGCTGGTAAGAAAGCTGATAAGAAACATGGAAAGGGGAAGGGACCACTGAAGATAAATGAGTCCTCCGTTAAGATCCAGAAGAAGGAAAAGAATGACAAATGTCATTTCTGTGGGAAATATGGACATTTCCAGAAGGATTGCCCAAAACGTAAGGCTTGGTTCGAAAAGAAAGGTAAGCTTAATGCTTTAGTATGTTTTGAATCAAATTTAACTGAAGTTCCACATAATACTTGGTGGATTGATTCTGGATGTACAACTCATGTTTCTAATACGATGCAGGTATTCCTTATAATCCAAACCATAAGCCCAAATGAGAAGTTTGTCTTCATGGGGAATAGAGTGAAAGTTCCAGTGGAAGTTGTCGGGACTTATCGTTTAATCCTAGACACTGGTCATCATTTAGATTTGTTTGAAACTTTGTATGTACCTAATATTTCTAGGAATTTAGTTTCTTTGTCTAAACTAGATGTTGCTGGATACTCTTTTAAGTTTTGTAATGGATGTTTCAGTTTGTATAAGCATACCTTTATGATTGGATCTGGTATACTTTATGATGGTTTATATAAATTGAATCTTGATAATTTATATGCTGAAACTCTTATGACCTTGCATCATAATGTTGGCACTAAACGTAGTTTAGTGAATGAACGTTCTGCTTATTTGTGGCATAAGCATTTGGGTCATATTTTCAAGGAAAAAATGGAAAGACTAGTAAAGAATGAAGTCCTTCCAGAATTGGATTTTACTGACCTTAATATTTGTGTGGATTGTATTAAAGGAAAGCAAACAAAACATACAAAGAAAGGTGCCACAAGAAGCACTCAGCTTCTTGAAATAGTACACACTGATATATGTGGACCTTTTGATGTCAATTCTTTCGGTAAAGAAAAGTACTTTATCACCTTTATTGATGATTTTTCACGTTATGGATATGTCTACTTACTGCATGAGAAGTCTCAAGCAATGATTGCCTTAGAAATTTATGTAAATGAAGTTGAAAGGCAATTAGACAGAAAGGTGAAAATCATTAGGTATGATAGAGGTGGTGAGTATTACAGAAGGTATGATGAAAATGGACAACACCCTGGTCCATTTGCTAAGTTCCTAGAAAAGCATGGCATATGTGCTCAATACACAATGCTGGGTACACCACAACAAAATGGTGTATCAGAAAGGCGTAACCGAACCTTAATGGACATGGTTAGGAGTATGTTAAGTAATGCATCTTTACCCTTATCATTGTGGATGTATGCCTTAAAGACTGCCATGTATTTGTTGAACAGGGTTCCTAGTAAGGCAGTTCCAAAGACACCTTTTGAACTGTGGACAGGTCGAAAACCTAGTTTAAGGCACCTGCATGTCTGGGGTTGCCAGGCAGAAATAAGGATTTATAATCCACAAGAAAAGAAACTGGATGCAAGAACAATCAGTGGATATTTCATTGGTTATCCAGAAAAGTCTAAGGGGTTTAGATTCTATTGTCCTACCCATAGTACAAGAATTGTTGAGACTGGAAATGCTAAATTTATTGAGAATGGTGAAACCAGTGGGAGTGAAGCTTCACAACATGTGGAGATTAAGGAAGTTAGAATACAAGTCCCTTTGACTTGTGTTCCTACTACTCAAGTTGTTGTTCCTCATGTTGTTGTACCACATAATAATCAAGAAGAACAACAAATTAATGAGCCCGAGGTTCATAATGAACCTATAGTAGAACAACCACAAGAAATAACATTAAGAAAATCCCAAAGAGAAAGGAGACCTGCTATTCCGAATGACTATGTGGTATATCTACAAGAGTCGGAAAACGACTTAGGAATTGATGATGATCCAGTTTTGTTTTCACAAGCCATTAATAGTGATAATGCTGATAAATGGTTAGATGCTATGAAAGATGAGCTTAAATCCATGGAACAGAATGATGTCTGGGACCTTGTGGAATTGCCTGAAGGTTGCAAAAGAGTTGGGTGTAAATGGGTCTTTAAGACTAAACGTGACTCTCATTGTAACCTTGAACGTTACAAGGCCAGACTTGTTGCTAAAGATTTTACTCAGAAAGATGGCATTGACTACAAGGAAACCTTTTCACCAGTTTCCAAGAAAGATTCCTTCAGAATTATCATGGCATTGGTAGATCATTATGATTTAGAGCTGCATCAAATGGATGTGAAAACTGTCTTTTTAAATGGGAATTTAGAGGATGATGTTTATATGGATCAACCAATGGGATTCATAGAAGAAGGAAAGGAACATATGGTGTGTAAACTTAAGAGATCAATATATGGACTTAAACAAGCTTCCCGACAATGGTATCTCAAGTTTAATGATACTATTGTTTCCTTTGGATTTAAGGAAAACATTGTTGATCGATGTATATATCTAAAGGTCAGTGGGAGTAAGTTTATATTTCTGATTCTGTATGTTGATGATATCTTGCTTGCAACTAATGATCTTGGTCTATTACGTGAGACTAAGAATTTTCTCTCTGATCACTTTGAAATGAAAGATATGGGAGAGGCAAACTATGTGATCGGAATAGAAATATTCCGGGATAGATCACTTGGATTGTTGGGTTTGTCTCAGAAAGCATATATTAATAAAGTTTTAGAGAGATTTAGAATGAACAAGTGCTCGGCATCTCCCGTTCCAATTCAGAAAGGAGATAAGTTTAGTCTCATGCAATGTCCAAAGAATGATTTGGAACAGAAGGAGATGGAAAAGATTCCTTATACATCTGTTGTTGGGAGTTTGATGTATGCTCAAACATGTACAAGGCCAGATATTAGTTTTGCAGTTGGAATGCTGGGTAGATTCCAGAGTAATCCAGGACTGGATCACTGGAAAGCTGCAAAGAAAGTTTTGAGATACTTGCAAGGAACGAAGGATCACATGCTTACTTATAGGAGATCTGATCACCTTGAGGTGATTGGGTACACAGATTCAGACTTTGCTGGTTGTGTGGATACAAGAAAGTCCACATTTGGCTATGTGTATCTTTTAGCCGGAGGAGCGATATCATGGAAGAGTGCGAAGCAGACAGTCATTGCTGCATCCACCATGGAGGCTGAATTTGTGGCATGCTTTGAGGCCACGATTCAGGCTAATTGGTTGCGGAATTTTATTTCAGGACTTGGAATAGTCGACAGTATTGCTAGGCCGCTGAAAATTTATTGTGATAATTCCGCAGCAGTCTTCTTTTCTAAAAACGACAAGTATTCCAAGGGTGCTAAGCATATGGAATTGAAATATTTTGCCGTTAAAGAAGAAGTTCAGAAACATAGGGTGTCAATTAATCATATTAGTACCAACCTTATGATAGTTGACCCTTTAACAAAAGGGTTGCCGCCCAAAATATTTGCTAGCCATGTTGAGAATATGGGCATTATGTTTGCTAGCGAATGTTGAACTGTAATGTTTTATTTCATTATTGATGTATGTTTGACACTCTGAGCTCATTAATGTGTAAGTTTCTGAATAGTCTATTTTCTACTTGTGTATATGCATGCAATTGATGATGTTGAAAACAGATTATGTTCTTGATAATGACATTATGTTTGAACCCATAATGGATTTCTCATTTCAAGATCATATTGAGGAGAAAGGCTAATATAGTAGTACATGGAAGGAAGTGTGTTGATTTATTAACATATGACCGCCATGACTCTTATTAGTTTATATTCTTAATTATGGTTAATGATGGAACCAATGTATGTAAGGTCCGTTGATGCATATCATAATTGATGTATTTAAGTGTCACAATAACACATGAGTCAAGTGGGAGAATGTTGGAAAAATTAAATAAATAAATAAATAAATTAGTGTGACTCATGTGAAATAAAGTAATGGGCTTGAATGTAATTTAATAAAGTAAGGGACCTATTGGTTATTATGAGAAGTTGAAAACTTCCCGTAACTACTTGATAACTTGATGGAAGTTATCATATTTATGTATCTTGGGTTCTATCTCTCCCATTAATGTTCTCTCTACCATTGCCATCAAGAAAGAGTGTGAGAAGAAAGCAAAAGGAAAGAGATAGATTGGGAATTGGAGAATACATTCTTCTTGTCATTTACTCATGGATCAAGGAGGTAAGTATCATTTACTCTTATGTGAGAATCATAGATTTCAAGATCCTTTTATGAGTATGATAGTTTTTTATTATTGAGAATCTTAGAGAACTATAACTAACAATATGATGATAATAACATATGCGAAGCAAAGGGAGACGTCGATGAGTTCCGATGAAGATGACATTATTTTTAAACTAAATAAATTAATATTTTAATTAAAAAATGCTAAGTGCGTATGCTACATGACAAACCGTTCGTCACATTTGATTGTTATGTTGGATTTCTAATAGAAAATTCACAGAAAGACTAATGTTGCAATATTAAAAAATATTAGAGGATCAAATATCCTATAAAAATCCTATCCGACGAAAATCACACGTATACTATAATTAAAGATTGAAAGTGTAATTAAACATTCGTTTGGTAATGTGTCTCACTAAATTTGAACGGGAATTTTTAGAAGCTACGAAACTATAGCTTTTACGTTTAGGGCAAAGAAAATTACAATATTGAGACTAAGAGCATGTTTGGGAAAGATAGATTTTTCTTATTTCACTTATTTTTTGGCTAAAAAGTTGTTTCATACATAATCTATCATGTTTGACAATTAGCTTAAATTTATAAAAAAGCTTTTTTTTGGGGGAAAAAAGTTGTTTTATGTCATCTAATTTGTTTTAGCTTAAGATTGTTATGATTTGATTATTTCTCATTCTCAAAACTCTCTTCCCTATTTACCTCTACAAAACTAACTTCCAAATAAATATTATTAAATTATACAAATAACTTCATATCCTTTTTCGTAATTTATTATGTAAAAAGTGATTTTTTTAGACCATCTAAACGAAAAAGATTATCTTGAAATCGCTTTTCCGCAAACAGACCCAAACAAAAATAGATTCTGATTATAATCGATTATCACAATAATCGATTAAATCTTTTTTTTTTCAACTTTCCTAAACACATTCTAAGGACATGATTCTAGGAGGGAAAACATGAAACCAAACATATTGAGTAAATACCCAATTTGGTCCCTGAAATTGTAGGATCGTATCAATTTAGTCTCCCACATTATCAATATTCCAAAATGATCTCTGGAATTGTAGAAAGTTAATCAGATTCGTCCCTCCGTTGATATTTGCATGGACTATAATGACATTAAGTTGGTAATGTCAGGGATGCATTTGAAACTAAGTGAATAATGTCAGGGATGCGTTTGCTACATTTTGAAATTCCAAGGACCATTTTGGAATATTGATAATATTGGGGACTAAGTTGATACGACCCTACAATTTCAAGGACCAAATTGGATATTTACTCCAAACATATTATGAACAGTTTTGACCATGATTAGGCGGTGACATGGCAAACCACGATATTAGATAAACACGACCTTCCAGTCCGTGTCAGATAAGATACCACACTCTTCACTTCACTTCTCAACCCAGAGTCCAAAGTAAATCCCTCATCAACCTAATCTCACGTGAGATCCACTTTCCCAGTCCTCCGTCCACATTCTGGAAAGAAATCCATCGACACAGCGCGTGTGTTTTAAGCCTCAGCTAGAGCGTGGATATCATCTCGGTTTTTTTGCGTTCCGTCTTTCAAGTAAAACGAGATTTTGATCACAGTCGTTTTATTGTCATTCTTGCGCACTCGTTTTACTCTCTCTTTTTCTCGCGTCGTCTTTTCGTTGCGGCATAAACCCTTTTTATCGATCGGAGGAGCAAAAGCCTTGCCGTCGAGATTCCCGAGGCTATTCCGTCGGCGATCGAGTACCGGTGGAAGTGACGAAGATGAAGGTTTTTGTGAAGACTCTGAAAGGAGCGCACTTCGAAATTGAAGTGAAGCCCTCAGACACGGTTTGTCACCCTAATCTCCTTGTTCAATCGAATTTCGTTCCTAACTTATCGGTTTTTGTTTTTTGATACTGCGAATTAGGTTTCGCCTTTCGATTGTGCAAGCAGAAACCCTGGATTTGAGGGATAACTAGGGCTTACGTGTTCGATTTTTATTGAATTTGATTGATGCCATTTTGAATTTACTCTATTATGTGTGAAATTTAGATTTTGAATTGATTGCTTTGTGGTTTTTGGAATATGCTGTGTAATGAATGAATTAGGGTTGGTGGTTGGGAACATTAACTGGCTAGCTTTTTTTTTTTTCAATTTTTTTGTCGTTTCATATTAGGTAAAACCGCTAGTGGCGATTTGCCATTGACATTTTTTTGGAACTTTACTTGGGAATTTCAAACTTGTTTCTGCTAGATAATTATTAATAGTTTTGATTGCTATTGGACCTCACTGCCATGGGAATTGTAATAGTTGCGCATAACTGACTTGTATATAATTCTATAACCGACACTTGGATTGATAACCAATTGAAGTGTGGTCTTTGAACCATCAAAATTGACATTGTTGTAAGAATTTGTGGTTGCTCTATTTGAAGTAATGGATTAGGATCCTCTAAAGTGAGCTTGAATGTAAAGTGAGAAAGTAAGGGTGCATCCATCCTTGATTAGTTAAAGTGCATTGAGATATCAACCCACTTTAACTAATCAAGGCTGGATGCTCCTTTATTTTCTCATTGTACACTCAAACTCATTTTAGAGGAGCTTTATCCTTAAGTATTGTGCATTTTCCATCTCTTTCAAGGATGCAAATTTCCGTGAACTGTCAGTATTGAAATTTTATAAACTTTTTAACGACCTATATGATGACTTCTACAAATTTATCAATTCTTAATCTTTTAATTGTGTTTCATGATTCTCTATCTCTGGTGTTCTACTGCGTTATGTTCTTTATGCTCTGTAACAGTCAATCCTCAATATTTGCTGTAATTGTGGATATTCTTTTCAGGTTTCTGAAGTGAAGAAAAATATAGAAACTGTTCAGGGTGCAGATGTCTATCCTGCTGCACAGCAAATGCTTATTCATCAAGGGAAAGTTCTCAAGGATGGTACTACCTTGGAGGAAAATAAAGTAGCTGAAAATAGTTTTATTGTAATTATGCTATCAAAGGTAAAAACTTCTTCTATTTATTTATGTTTTTCCTTTTTTGAAAACTACATTGGTCTTTGTACTTTATCATAAAAGCTCTTCAATCCTTCTGCAAACCCGTTGAGGAAACTCATTTACAACTTACTTTGCGAATGGGATTAATCTCATTTATGTTCTGGACTTGATAGGTACTTACTTTGACTTACTTTGACTGCTAGCTATGTGCATGTTTATTTCCGTATGGCTGGATTCTCTTATCGTTGAAAGTGATTAGAATCTGAAGGAACACTTTCGCCCTAAAATGACTGGAGTTATTTATGTTGAGTTAAATCAATGATATATTGTTTTTTTATCTTTTGACATGAATCAATGATATATTCTTGTTACTTGTATAAATTTTTAATGTTTACCATATATTCTTTTATTCAATACTAAATTATAATCTATGAGCCCTAATATGCTAGACTAAGAGCTCATCTGGTGAAGGATCTACTGCAACCGCACCTTCAACTAAGGTAAGGACAGTATAATCTGTTAATGAATATTGTTAATGTTACTATTATTTGGTTCTTTTCTGCAGTTCTTCAACTACCTAGAATTGGATTGGATTATTCATATATTGTTTTGTTTTGGCATTTTAAATTAAATTATATAGATAAATGCGCAAAGTAGTCAATCCCGTATAGCGGGATGTAGCGGCCAACCCAAAACGCTATAGCGGGTAGCGGGATAGCCACTATGCCGAAAATTAGGGAAATAATATAAATAAGTTATACTACACACATAAATGCTTGACAATAAAAAATTACCCAAAATTAAAGACATACCCATCACTAATAATCAATAGTCACAGTATAGAATATAGACACAATAATCACCAATCTAAGGCATAACTAACCAATTTATCAAGGAAGATGATGCCAAAAAAAGTGGTCAGCTGCGAAGTACACATCAACTAGAGAAAGAAAGAACAAGATAGCTTAAATATAGAAGAATGAAGTAAAATGCAATGGTGCGCTGCAAAGTACCCAGCAAGACAACAGGAAAAAAAAAGGAGTTCAAAAAAGACAGAGCAGAGCAGAGACCTTCGAAAAGAAGAGGGTTGCTGCGGACAAGGGGCTGTGAAGAGCACTTAGCACACCAAAGTCGTTGGAACACAACTGGGTCGCCGGAAAATGGCCGAGTTTTGCACAAAAATGGTGGGCTGCCGGAATATTAAGCCTCTGTTTCATGGGGATTGGCAGCACAAAACGATAATTGGCCGAAGAAGATGGGTTTGTAACCCTAAATGAGGTTTGACTAAAAAAAGGTAGGAAATGGCTAAAATGTCCTAAAAAAGGTCGGAAATGATTATAATGTCCTTAAAAAATGTATCACAGCTAAAAAAGAAGACAAAATGGAGATTTCACTCCTCACATCAGATAGCATCCATGAAGGACGCTATAGCAGCCGCACTTCGCAGAGATAGCGGCCGCTTGATGAAAACGCGTCGCGACGAGCTGGATGCCGCGGGAGGCCGCTTGACGTGACACGATGGCGCGATAGTGGCGCTATATGATACAATGGAAAACATGACATTGATTTCTATTGGATGTATCGAAACTAAACGTGCAAATGCAAGCATCCCTAGAAAACAGTGCCTTCCATTGGTGTAGTGTTATTTTAGTTTTTTTTTTCTCTATTACGGATATGCTTGTTTGTCTAATATGTTAGGTGTTAATGTTCCTAAAAATGAAAAATAAGCTTGTGAAGGTTCTAATGACTTTTATTTTGAAGTTTCATCTGAGGGGGCTTGTTTAAAACTGAATAATTTAGCATTCAATTTATTTTGTTTGAGTAGTTTAATTTTACTAAAGGTGTGATTTAATGATTTTAAAAGTAAATAAATAATTTCTGCTGCATACATTTAGTGACTACCCATGTGTTGAATGTATTCAACATTTTTTCACTTAAATTCATTTTCATTGCTGAATCCTTTCAATTAAACACTGAAGGGGAGTTATCAACACATCCTAGGTGGAGGATTAAGAATTTCTTCATGATGTTAATGATACAGACTATGTATTCCATGCTTGCCAGTGTTTTGAAAATGGACTGACATAAACTTGTGAGGCCACTGGTTTGACTCTGCTGGTCAGATAAAGAAGAAAAAAACAAAGAAAATGGAAGTAAATATATAAACTAAATTTTTTACAAGTTATCAATACTAGAAATTAAAACATGAGACTGTTTATTCTCAGCGACACTGCTTCTTTTTCATGTCCATTTTGATTTCCTTCTAAAGACATAAGTCATGTCTCTTATAATTCATTGTGTTAAGAGTAGCTTAAGCTGAAATAGTTAAGATGATATTCATGGTTTGAGCTGTATTTTATTTAGGGAGCATTTGGGTAAACAGCTTAATAAAGCGCTTATTCAATAAGTTTTTTTCAAATAAGCTAAAAACAACTTTTTTCATAAGCTTATCTGACAAGCTTATGGAAATAAGCTAAAAAGAGTTCATAGGAAGATCATAAATTATTTGTATAAGTTTATTTTCATAAGCTATTCTCATAAGTCTAAATAAACTCTTTATAAAGTTCTTTCAAACGCACCCTTAGTCATCTGTATTTTAAAACATCTGTATGATTTTTCGCTTGTTAATTCAATCCCTCTCATAAAAGGATGCAATGAAGAGAAAGAGAAGATAAAGGGAAAGAGAAAAAAAGAAGGGAAGAAAAAGAAAATGAAAATTCTGTTATGAAGTTGTCATTTTGTTAAATGCAATGTAGTTAGAATTGTAGGAATCATCATATGATTCATATTGCGATCTGATCCGATTGTGAAGGCAATTGATATGGATCGTACGGAATATTGTTGTGAACGGAATCGTGTGTCGAATCATGCTGAAATTGCATGAATCTTGATTCTGCCGCGATTCTGACGATACACATCTCGGATCGATAACCATCGCTGCCTTGGTCAGTGTCGCCCCACAGTGGCTGTTTGGCTCGTTGACAGAGTTCAGTGGAGACGGGGGCTAGAAATGGGCTCAGACGTGCCGTCACTTGCTGCCCAGATTCGAACCGGCGATGAAGGTGCAGGACCGCGGGGCTTGTCTAGCCAGCTGTGAGCCTCTAAAGGTGTGACAGTCTGGCACCAATGGTATGGGTGGTGAGGTCCATGCTTGGTGAAACATGCCTCTGTTATAGATCTGAGATGGAGAGGAGAGGAGCAGAAACAGAAGATGGTGGCGACATTTTTTCCGTTTAAAAAATTAGAGAAGGAAGAAAATGAGGAATCCCTAATAATTAATATAACAATTGATGTGCATAGAAAATAAGAAAACGTATATATGAAATAAGGAAATAAAAATATATGGAAATGAATATTAATATTTATAAAAGAAAACAGGAAAATTATTTATTTCTATACTTATTAAAAATTAGAGATAAAAGATGAAAAACCCTAATAATTAATATAATAATAGTAATAATAATTAATGTACATAAATAATGAGGAAGTTATGGTGCATAGGATATAATGAGATTAATTCATATATGAAATAAGGAAATAAAAATATATGAAAGTTAATGTTCATAAAAAAGGAAATAGGAAAATTGTTTGTTTATACTTATTTTTTATGGTTATATATGTGAAATTATGCTATATATTATTTTTAATAATTGATTATATATGTTGTGATTCACAATATGCTTGGATTCACGATTCAAAAAATAGGCTTTCTGATACACGATTCGATGTCTGATTGATAAACATGATAAAACGACGTAGCAAGACGAAAAATATATTCCCACTTTTGAGTTCTCAAAATATTATCCAACTATCGTGTCTCATTGCAGGCTCCACAGACAAGTGCAGCTCCTACTTCAACAGTGTCATCGGCTCAAGCTCCTGCTGTGACTGGGGCACCGTGAGTCTTTGATTTTCCATCACATCTCCTCCTCCGAGTTGTTTAGATAAATTTTCGTTACAACGATTTGATGTTAAATCTGGTCTGTCTGCATTCTGCAACTTCATTTCATTTTGGCAGGCCTACATCTTTTACTGCCCTGGCCCCGGCCCCGGCCCCGGCTCCGGCCCGGCCCCGCCCCGGCCCCGGCCCCAGCTCCAGCTCCAGCTCCAGCCCCAGCCCCAGCCCCAGCCCCAGCTCCTGCTCCTGCTCCTGCTCCTGCTCCGGCACCAGTTCCTGCTCCCACTCTATCCAGCACTGCTGTGTAATATTCTGTTTTGTCTGATCATTGGAATGCACTTTTTGCTCTTTTTACAATGTTTGCATTTTGAAGATGGAAACTATTGTTTCTTCCTTTTCAAATTTGTTGTTGAAAGAAACTTTGTTGAGGCAGGCCAGGGTCTGATATATATGGGCAGGCAGCATCCAATCTCGTTGGTGGAAGCAACTTGGAGGAAACAATTCAGCAAATCATTGATATGGGTGGGGGGAGCTGGGATAGGGATAATGTTGTCCGTGCTCTTCGTGCTGCTTACAACAACCCTGAAAGAGCTGTTGACTATTTGTATTCTGTATGTGAATTTCAGCTGATGTTTAATTTCTTACATATGATACTTGTCTACTTTAAATTTGAACGGCGATTTTTTATAGATTGTCTTAGCTGCCATTTTGATGGAAATTTACCTCTGGTTTAGTGGTTCGAGTCATACAATATATTGTCTTGCATTCGTTTTATTAAGATTTAGATATTATTTATAAATTGTAGGGCATACCAGAGCAAGCTGAAGCTCCACCTGTGGTCCAAGTGCCTGCAAGTGCACAACCAGCTGCTCCACAAGCAGCACAACCAGCAGCTGTTCCTTCTGGTGGACCTAATGCTAATCCTTTAAACCTCTTTCCCCAGGTAGCAATTAAACTATTTTTTGTTGAAGAGCAATGATAGACTTTTTGGCGGTGTACTTAATGTTGTTTTTGACAGGGCCTTCCTAATGTTGGTTCTGGTGCTGCCGGTGCTGGTTCTTTAGAGTTTCTGCGCAACAGCCAACAGGTATTCTTTAGAGTTACTGCACAACAGCCACTTGTACTGAATTTTTTTTCTTCCAAAGCATGTCTAACCTAGATTTTTCAATTTTATTGGTGTTTCAGTTCCAAGCCTTGCGAGCTATGGTGCAGGCTAATCCACAAATATTGCAGGTTTTCTTCTTTGCTTTGGTAGTGTATCTTCTATTGATCTATTTTCTTCTTCAGATGTCCCTGAATTTTGCTATCATTTCAGCCTATGCTACAAGAGCTTGGTAAGCAAAATCCTCATCTTATGAGATTGATTCAAGAGCATCAAGTTGACTTCCTCCGCCTGATAAATGAACCTGCGGAAGGCGGCGAGGGGTGAGGGATAATCTTTCGCTATTCTTCGCATTTTTTGTTGGGTTGTTATTCATTTTACCTATCAGTTGATGTTTTTCTGTTATTGTACTTTAGGAATATATTGGGACAGCTGGCTGGTGCGATGCCACAAGCAGTGACCGTCACCCCTGAGGAGCGGCAAGCAATTGAACGAGTAAGTTTAGCCTCTTTTCTATATAAAGCATTGAATGATAGATGTTATTTTCTTGTTTAACCCTCTTAGAGCAACTGAAACATTTGCGTTAAACTACCTTGCTGCATTTTCTTCACGGGAACTCTTATGAATTGGAAAGAAGAAACAAGTATGAGAGAGAAGTGGAAGCTTCGTTGTTTGGTGAGGGAGAGAAAACAGAGTGGATATAAAAATATGTCGTGGGACCCGCAGCAAAAAAATCTCTTCCTAGCAGGCAAGAAAGCAGGAGGGAGAGAGGGAAGAAAATTGAAATAACAAATCTACCTTTTTGTTTTGGACTTGCAAATATGTTATTACTTTTTAGGGGTAAATATGTTTTTACAAGAGAATCCAACTTTTCTTTCTCTCTTCTTTCAATCCAAACAACCTACAAGTCTACCCATTTTCTACTCATTCTCTCTCTTAGTTATTTGTTATAACATTGAACAGATTCATCTGTGTTCTTTTTGCCATTATTTGATGGTCAATAATTCAATTATTGGATGTGATATGAATTGTTAAACTAGTCTGTTAAGCGTAATGGTAGTTTTACATTGTGTTGACAACCTACCCAAACTAATATAGGTGGCATCGTGAACTCCTTTTAATTCTAGCTGGAGTCACTAGTACGGTTGTATAAATTTGTGAACACAAGGGTTGTACAATAACCATTTCACATTTGTTAAACAGCTTTAAACATAATTTATAGATTTGGATCACATACTGTTGTTCCTCAGGAAGAAGCAAGGGAGTGTACTGTTACAAATTTGAGTCTCTCTCTATAAGTGGGTGGGCCTCACATAAAAAATCGTGTTAGTCTCACTTGTGGTATTAGACAGAAACCTAGAATACGACCCTTGATGCTTCTAAGGAGCGTGGAAATGGAATATCTTGTTAACAAGTGTGTATGTAATTTATAATTTGCATGGTGCTGATTTTTGTTTTCTACTCCAGCTTGAAGCAATGGGTTTTGATCGTGCAATTGTATTGGAGGTGTTCTTCGCGTGTAACAAAAATGAGGAACTGGCTGCCAACTACCTTTTAGATCACATTCATGAGTTTGATGAATAATTAGTTACCTTCTGCAATTTGTCAAATGATATCTTGTTATGTTTCCTTTTGATGGGTCTTTGTTATATATAATGAGTTAATGTTTGACAATGACAAGTCTCAAATGGATAAGGAAATATTTAATCACCGCTGCATGATTATTGTCCATGTATTCGTCATTTTCTGTTCTTAGGATTTTTCTCCATGTTCTTATATCAATATCATTATTTGAAAATAAAAAAATGGGACAGCAATCGACGATGAGTAATGATGTTCGAAATCATGATTAATGGCATGTTGAACAATTAATGGATACACCAGAGATTGATAATTCATTAATTATTCATTGAATTATGTTAATCAAGATTTTGTACATGATTAATTAGGTTATTGGTTAACTTATCTATAACATCTGTATTTATTGATCAAGTGTAATTGAACTGTGTTAATGACGATTTTGAACATCTTTAATTGTGGTGGGTTGTTGTCCTATTTTTTTGATGACCAAATAATATTTTTGTTCCTATATGTAGATGTTTGGTATGTATCGTTGTTTATGGTGCATCCTTTTAACATGTCTAATGGTTCACGCAAGTTTTCAGGCTTGGTTAGGGTTTGCGAGGTTTTGCTATCGACTATAGGATTTTTTTTTTTGGCAGTGCCTTATTTGTTAAATTTAATCAAAATATATTTGAAGTACAGTATTTACCAAGCTTTTAAAAATGGGGTCTGAACTAGTTAAAGAACTAATTCCTGGTTCAATGGATAAAAATGGTTAAACTAATGTTATATTAAAAACTCCGTACTTTATATATTAGACACTTGAAATGTTTTTTAGATTATGAGCTAACTTTGTATGAATGGAATTATCTTTTTGTTCAAATATAGGAGCATAAGGGTTGTGATGTCTTTCAAGAGTCATCTTTTTTAAGATTTTAACTTACTCCTTTTTTAAGGGATTCAGGTTGTTTACTATTACATTTGGTCTCACTTGAAATGTTTTAATTAATTCTAAACATAATATATTTGATAATTATTATTGACACCAAGAAAGTAAGTTTAGAGTGACTTGTCAAATGACCAATGAAGTGTGAATTTTTTTCTCTATAATATTATTTACATACCATTTAATCACCTTACTTTTACACTTTTTGAATAATAAAATTGAGAAAAATGCACTTTTAACACATACTTTTCCCCTTTCGAAGGTGCAAAAATGATGTGCCACCCTCATCTCCAAGTAGCCATCTGTTACCGATCGATAGTAGTGGGTAGTGTGTTTGGGTGCTCGTCTATACACCTTGAAAAACAAGGTAAATGGATGCTCTTTCAAGGAGAATTTATTTGTAATATAGAATGTTGACCAAAAACTTGCAACCGATCGACCAAGTGCCTATTTGGTTTTACTTCAGAAGTATTTTGTCAACGGGTTTTGACCTCAACCAACTTGAACATTAATTGAACATGTTTGCTTACAAAATTGTGTCCAAAAGATTCGATTTTGGATAAGGTAGAATTGATCTTGTTGGAAGCAAGAATTTCTAACTTGTTCGTTGAGTAGAATTGATTCAAGATATGAGACTCATAAAATTCTTTATATTTACACATCGAAAGTGATTTTATTTTATCATCCAAACACAAGTTAATTCTTTTAATCTCACTTTTAAAATAGTATTTTCAAACACATTTTTTAAAATCAATTCTTTTAAAATTAATGTTTTAAAATCAATTCTATCACAATCTAATTGCATGTTTGGAACCACGTCGAGAGGCCCTTTCCGCACGTTTGCATCGGTCAAATGCTATTTGACCGCAAACTTTTATGTTTGGCTTCGACAAAAAAAAAAAAAATCATTCCACCCCCGAAAATCAATTTTACCTAGAAGATGAAATTTCTAGCTTTTATGGTAGACTTGAATCGATCTCGAAATTTGTTTCAACAGTGACAATACATATTCCCTCATTTGCCCTCTGGTGTTGCAACACCTCTCACTGTTAAAAGCAATTTTGGTAATTGCACACCTAAAAGCATTTTTGGTAATTGCATACAACATAAATTGATAAAAAACTTTTTTTTTCGTGAATGTGTCTAAACATAAATCACGTTATGGTTAACTCATTTTTTTTACTAAAATCAATTTTACAAAATCAATTCAGTCAGAATCAATGTTCGTCACCGCTGAACCAAACACACTAAAACAAACCAACCCAAGTCATCATGTTAATTGTTTTGAGTCCTCAACTTTGTTTTTTTTTTTTTTCCCATTTTAATCCATGAGAAAAATTAACTCGTAGACTTATCATCGACAACACTTCCACCATCCACTATGCTCAGAACTCTGATGAAGATCAACTTTTCATTTATTTTTATTCCAATTGCAATCCTTCCATTCGACCTAGATATGATTTTCCTCTGTTTACTGTTGAGGATGTCCGTGATGGGGACGTGGACAATGCTAATGGCGATGTTGTCGGTGAGTACAAGATGGAAGATGAACTTCATTACTTCTCCCTGGATATGAGAATAGATACCAGATTCTTGGTCCAGCCTGAAGATCCAACACAAAACAAGCAAATTTGCATTTTTCTCAAACAAACAAACAAGTATATCAAAATAAAATAATTAACTGAATTGTAGAAAAATAAAACAGAAAGGGCCTTTACTTGTGCACAGTTTCCTTGAATTTCTCATCCTTGAGAATTTGAAGCATCAAGAACACCAATTACTTGCTCAAAGATGACATCAATGCCACTTACACTAATCGACTCAGAAGGCCCACAAGAGAATTAGCTTTTGCTCACGAAAAAGGATTATTATGATTTAGAGGAGTCTCCACCAAATTTATTTTTGGGGAAAATATTGGAAAACCCATTAATTGAAGGTAAATTGGTCTTTAAAAAAAAGATTGAGTTCAGGAGTCGGTTACAAGTAGGGAACGTATTAACATCCTACATCGAACGTTCTAAGAATGACACCTCAAGTTAATTGTGCAAATTCTTTAATAACTTTGAAAATATTAATTTTACCCACTTTTGAAAATATAAAATAAAATAAACACACAAATTATGAAAATTTAATTTTGGCTTGACAGAATGATTGATCTTGCTCCTACGTATTCCCCAGTGCGATAGAAAATTCAAAGCCACTTAGTTCTTATAAAAATTTGTTGGTTTGGTTGATTTTAATTATTTTTATTTTGAAATAAATATGATGGGGAAATTTCAGGATCACCAAGTTGTGACAACTAAAGTGTTCTAATACCGAAGAATTAATAAGATGTCACATCTCACTTTACCCATTTTATTTAAGTGAAGTTAATTTAGTTTTTTATTTTAAAAAAAGCTTAGGATCACCAAGTTGTTACAACTCATGTGTCCTAATACCAAAAGGTTAACAAAATGTCACATCTCAGTTTACCCTTTTATTTAAAAGAAGTTAATTTAGTATTTTATTATTATTTTTTAGCTTAGGATCAACAAAAAAAGCTTAGGATCACCAAGTTGTCATAACTCAGGTGTCCTAATACCAAAAGGTTAACAAAATGTCACATCTCAGTTTACCCTTTTATTTAAAAGAAGTTAATTTAGTATTTTATTATGATTATTTTTTAGCTTAGGATCAACAAGTTGTCACAACTCAGATGCACTAAAATCAAGGTTTAACAAGATGTCGCATCTCAGTTTACACTTTTATTTAAAATTATTAAAAATATTCAATTTATGAATGTTAAGAATGTATTTATCTTAATAAAACATATTCTAATTAAGTTGGTTTATTATTGTAAAGGAATGTTAGTGTTTGGAAAATAATAGTTGTAACAAAATTTGAATAAACACTTTTATTTTAAGTAATCATCTTCATGTATGTGTCTTATATTTTTTATTTTATTTTTAAAGAAAACATTTTTATGATTCAATACAATGAGCAGCAGCCCAAGTTGCAAAAAATAATCTACTAACTCAAACACTGGGCAACCCAAACCTCATTTAACCAACGCAGAAAATTAAATAAAATTAAGAAAGTGTTTGATAAAACTAGCGGTTGAAGTAGTTGAAAAATATAAAATGACATAAAAGGACATCTTCATTAATGATTTTACATAAAAGAGAGAGAAGAGAATAAAGGTAGAATTAAATGAAGATAATAAGAATAAAAGTGGAAAGAAAAATGAAACGCTATAACCTATAAGCTCAAACGCTACTTCAAGTAGCGTCTGAAAAAAACGCTATAAGCTCGTGAAAAAACGCTATAAGCTCGTGACAGATGCGCTTATCAAACAGGGCTCTTTCTCATCTGCTATAAGCTATCCGCTATAAGCTCGTTGACGTGCCTTACCACACAGGCTCTAAATTAAAAAAAATAAAAATAAAACAAATAAAAGAAAGTAAAAGAGTTTAAAAATTTTAAAGGAGGACAAACAGAAGTCCCATTTCTGCTACTCACTTAGGCGTGGACGAAGGGCCAGCACAGGGGAAAGGATGGCGGCGGTAGGCCGAGAAACATCCGGTGGGTCGCATGGCGGTGGCTCGGTACGTCTGGGCGGAGATCAGGGAGGCAGCTGCGATGGAGCACGATGGGGCGTGCGACTTGGCCTGGTGCGGTGGTTTGCGGTGGTCGTGAGGATGGCGCTGCGTACGGCGGTGATGAACTGGTGGGTGTTAGGTATCTAGTAATTTGATAGGAAGCTAGACAACACAAATTTGCTGAAATTCCTCTCATTCTACTGATCATACGCATGCCTCATATATAGGCTTTATTAAACTACAATTGCTAAACCAAGTGCCAATAACTAACTATAACAGAATCAGTTATTGGCCAAATTATAGCTCTAACAACTCAACAACTAGAAGCTAACTCTAACATATCCTCCCTTAAACTGAACTTTCAACACATAATTCAGTTTAATCATACAATTTTATCATTCCCAATCTGCTTCTAAGGCTAGAGAAAGCTTCCAACTTCAAAGGCTTTGTCATAATGTCAGAGATCTGCTCTTGAGAGCTGCAATGAATCAACTTGATAACTTCATCTCTGCTGAGGTCTCTAAGAAAATGAAAACTTACGTCAATGTGCTTGCTCCTACCATGCAGCACAGGATTTTTGGACAGTTTAATGGTTGAACTATTATCACAATATATAGTTGTAGGCTTCAGTTGAGTATGGCCAAGTTGCTCTAAAATTCTTCTTAACCAAACACTTCAACAAGCACAGGAGGCTGCAGCTATAAACTCAGCTTCTGTGGTGGACAAAGTCACCACTGGTTGCTTCTTAGAAGACCACGACACTGCACCTGATCCAAGCACAAAGACATACCCCGAGGTGCTTTTTCTGTCATTCACATCTCCTGCATAGTCACTATCTGAGAAAGCTACAAGAGTACCTTCCTTTCATCTTCTATACATGATGCCAAATTCAGTTGTACCTCTCAAATATCGGAAAATCCTCTTTACTGCAACAAGATGCATTTCTGTGGGCCGCTCCATGTATCTACTGACTAGGCATACTGTAAACATTAAGTCGGGTCTGGTAGCAGTGAGGTACATCAAAATCCCTACCATTTGCTTGTAGAGAGATGCATCTACTGCCTTCCCATCCTCATACTTTGAAAGTTTGCATCCTGGCACTATAGGATTTGTCACAGAATTACTCTTCTCCATGCCAAATCGTTCCAGCACCTCTCTGGCATATTTTTTTCTGATGA
Source organism: Ammopiptanthus mongolicus (assembly GCA_039655645.1). NCBI lineage: Eukaryota > Viridiplantae > Streptophyta > Magnoliopsida > Fabales > Fabaceae > Ammopiptanthus > Ammopiptanthus mongolicus. The sequence continues at coordinate 29,699,810 of CM077348.1, read as the reverse complement.
AAATTCCCTCTGCATTTTGAGTTACTTCTATGCCTAGGAAATATTTCATCTTGCCAAGATTTGTCATATCAAATTCCTCCTTCATTGACTGCTTGAACTCAGCAAACATCCTGCATCACTCCCAGTAAAAATCAAATCATCCACATATAAACTCACAATTAAGAACTTGACTTCTTTTCCTGACTTAACCAACAAGGTGTGTTCATGAGAACACTTGACAAATCCTTGGTTGCTGAAGTAGGATTCAATCTTGCTGTACCATGCCCAAGGAGCTTGCATAAGCCCATACAATGCTTTCTTTAATCTGTAAACCTTATCTTCTTCACCCCATTTCTGATATCCCAAAGGTTGATCAATGTAGACAGTCTCACTCAGTTCTCCATGCAGAAATGCACTCTTTACATCAAGTTGGAACACATTCCAGCCTTTGACTGTAGCAAGAGCTAGAATAGTTCTAATTGTATCCCATCGAGCCACTGGAGCAAAGACCTCATTATAATCAATGCCATATTGCTGGGTATAACCCTTTGCTACAATCCTAGCTTTGTGCTTTTCAATCATGCCCTCTTCATTGCATTTAGTTTTGTAAATCCATTTCACCCCTATTGGCTTGACTCCAGGAGGAAGATCAGTCAGTTCCCAAGTCTTATTCGGCTCAGTTGCTTCAATCTCATCCATAGCTTTCCTCCAAACATTATGCTGCACTGCTTCCTCATAACTATTCGGATCAGCAGTGCTGAATATAGCAAAGTTGTGCAGCTCATCTGTTGTCACATAATCTTCTAGCCAAGTTGGTTGTCTTCTAGTCCTCCCTTGAGCTAGATTTGGTGAATTTGCAGCTTGTGATTCTGACTCTGATTCTACATTGTTATCCGAGTTCTGAGCAGGTTCAATCTCTACATTTCCATCAGAGTTCTGAGCAGCTTCAATTTCTGCATTTCCCTTTTCTGAATTTTTGTCATCTTCACATTCTGCTAGATCCTTTTTTTCTTCTATTTCTCCCTTGTTCCACTCCCATTTTTCTGTCTCAGCAAATATCACATCCCTACTAACAATGACTCTCTTTGTAGTAGGATCATAAAGCTTATAAGCCTTAGACTCCTCACTCACTCCCAAGTGCACACTTGATACTTTTGTTATCTAATTTCTTCCTTTGAGTATCTGAAACATGAGCAAAACTAATGTAGCCAAATACTCGAAAGTGTTTGACTGATGGCTTGATGCCACTCCATGCCTCCTCAAGTGTGACATTTTTCACAGCAAGAGTAGGACTTCTATTGAGCACATAAATTGTCCATTTCACAGCTTCTGGCTAGAACTGTTTAGGAACTCCTTTGTCAGACAACATACTTCTTACCATGTTCATGATAGTTCTGTTTTTCCTCTCGGCCACACCATTTTTTTGTGGTGTGTAGGTTGCAGTAAGTTGCCTTTGAATACCATTACTGCTACAAAAACTGTTAAATTAACAGGAATTAAACTCTCCCCCTCTGTCAGTTCTTAAACCACAAATAGAGTTTCCCGAGTCTTTTTCAACCATAATTTTGAACTTCTTAAAGATATCCAATGCAGCAGATTTTTTTGACAGGAAATAAACCCAAGTTTTCCTACTGTAGTCATCAATAAAAGTAATGAAGTACCTTTTATGGCTGTTGGATTCAGGGGTGATAGGTCCACAAATGTCAGAATGAATAAGTTCCAAGCATTATGTGGCCCTCCATGAACTCTCCTTTGGGATTACTTCTCTATGTTGCTTGCCAACCATACAGCCTGCACATACTTGGGAAATCTCCTTCAGTTTTGGTAGGCCTCTAACCATCTCTTTTTGTGAAAGAATCTTCAGTCCCTTGATACTGAGATGGCCATATCTACAATGCCATAGATATGTACTTTCCTCACTCTCCATTTGCAGGCAAGAAGGGGCAATCACATGAGCGGCTACAGCAAACATCCTGTTTGCAGACATCTTGCAAGACATAATAAGACCTTTTTCATTATGAAAGACCTTACACATGTCTTGCTTGAAAATTACAGTGAGATTCTTCTGCTGAAGTTGGCCAATGCTAAGAAGATTGTTCTTCAAATCTGGGATATAAAACACATCCGAAATTACCTGAATCATCCCTTCAATCCTCAATTTGATGTTGCCTTTCCCTTTAACTGCCATCCTCGAATTGTCACCTAGCTTCGCTGATTCTTTGAAGGTAGCTTCAAATTCAAAGAACCAATCTTTGAGGCCACACATGTGGTTGCTACACCCGGAATCAAGAAACCACACCTTTCCTTGATCAATGGATTGTACCTCTGTGAAGGACATGAGCAACATCTCTTCCTCATCATCAAACTCTGCATAGTTGGCATTTTCCTCCCAATTAGGACATTCATATTGGAAATGCCCCAATTTGTGGCATTTGAAGCATTCCACATGTTCTTTGTCATAGTACTGTCACCCTCGAACTCTTCCACCTCTTCCACGACCTCTTCCTCTACCTCCCGTTCTCCCAGCATGAGTGATCTTTAAAGCCTGCTCCTCCTTCTTATGCCCTTTCATTCGTTGTTCATGAACCATGAGACTGCTTTGGAGTTCATCGATAGTCATGACAGTCACATTGTTGGACTCCTCAATTGAACACACCGCATAATTGAACCTGGCAGTCATGGATCTTAGGATCTTTTCAACCACTGTAAGCTGCCCCAGTTTTTCACCATGTGATTTCATCTTGTTCACAATGGTCAGTGTTCTTGTAAAATATTCATCTACAGATTCTCCTTCTTTCATGCCAAGAATTTTGAATTCCCTCCTAAGAGCTTGTAATTGTGCTCTTTTCACCTTTGTAGAGCCCTGGTACTTCTGCTTCATGGAGTCCCAAATCTCCTTTGCAGTGTCCTTGTTCAATATTGACTCCATAATACTTCTATCTATGGCTTGAAAGAGATAGTTTTTCGCCTTCAAGTCCTTCAATTTGCTATCCTCCATACTCTTCAGTTGTTCTTGGGTTGCACCTGCTGGTGCTAATGTGATCCCGGTTTCCACCAAGCTCCAGTATTCCTTCGATCGAAGGAGGTTTTCCATTAACATTGCCCAATGGTCATAATGACCATCGAACCTTGGGATCGCAGGTTGAACATAGTTGCCATCAGCCATGACTTCTCTCAACTCAATTTTCTTCTTTCTCACTCTTTCAAGAAACTGCAGTTTCTTGTATCGGGCCCCTTGTGGAGCTCTGATACCAGCTGTTAGGTATCTAGTAAATTGATAGAAAGCTAGACAACACAAATTTGCTAAAATTCCTCTCATTCTATTGATCATACGCATGCCTCATATATAGGCTTTATTAAACTACAACTGCTAAACCAAGTGCCAATAACTAACTATAACAAAATCAGTTATTGGCCAAGTTATAGCTCTAACAACTCAACAACTAGAAACTAACTCTAACAGTGGGGAGCGGCGTGGTGGCACGCGGTTGTAGTGGTGTTGCTATGGAGGTGGCGTTGCTATGGGGGTTTGTTCTCAAAAGGGAAAGTTTTGTGTGATATTAGTGTAAAAAAGAAGAAAAAGAGGCAAAACTCTGAAAGAAAGAGTGGGATAGGGATGAAGATGGTGCCAACTTGGCTCCCTTCTCTGTATTCCCATCCCAAAAGCAAAAAAAATATGTGTCCCCTTTAGAATTTTTTCAATTTCTATTTATAATTAGAAATTAGGTTAAGAAAAATTATTTTGGTATCAATCACAATCAAATTAATCCATCTTTTTTTATTTGAAAACTTACCATTCTAATCTATCTAATTATGGAGTTGATTTTATTTTAATCTCAAGTAAATCAATTATTCAAATCAGAATCAACTTGATTGAATCATCCATTTTGATTTGCAAACCTACCATTAGTGGATTTATGAAATTAATTTTACTTCCGATTTTAATTTAAATTAAAAAAGGAAAAAATTATCAATTTGATGAGGATCATTTTTGTAAACTTACCAATTTGAGCAAATAACATTATTTATTATTATTTTATTTTTTGTTATTGTAATTATTGCTAATCCATATTTTGCTCAAGGCTCAGTGGACCTGCTTATGACACTTTCTGATCCAAATTTATTATTTTTAATTTATGGTTATGTATTAACCGGACAAAATTAAGTGTTCACAACTGCCCTTCTTTACTTGTTTCTTACTAGATAGTAGGTATAACCATAGTTTGCATATTATCTTTGTAGGCGACAAGTAACGACAAGAACTCCAATTTTGTCTGAGGATATAGGGTGCAGGGACCCTCAAAGGCAGTGCGATGGCTACGAGGACCCGGAAAGGCGATGGGTACGGGTACCTGAAAAAATAAATGACAATGGATATGGAGACCTGAAAACATAAATGGGTACAGGGACCCAAGAAGAAGATCGATACGGAGACCTAAAACTTAAAGACAATTGGTACGGGGACCCGAAAACTTAAATAGGTACGGAGACCCGAAAACTTAAATGGGTACGGGGATCCGGAAAGACAATGGGTACAGAGATCTGAATACTTAAATGGATACGGAGACCAGGAAAGGTGATGGGTACGGGGACCCGAAAAGGTGATGGGTGCGGGGACTCAGAAAGTCGATGGATAAGAGGACCCGGGTACTTAAAGGACAATGGGTACGGGGACCTAGATACTTCAATGGGTACAGGGACCCGTAAAAGCTATGGGTACGGGGACCCGAAAACTAGTTAATGGGTAGAGGGACTTGGAAAGACGATGGGTACGGGGACCCTGAAAATTTAGCAATGTGTTTGAGGCCCTATGCCACATAAAGCTATCAGAAAGACAGGCAATGGGCCCTGTGCCCGTTAAAACTGAACAAAAACAAAGCAAAGCTTATGAAGTCTTGTGCTGCCAAACACAGCGTATAGGCCCTATGCTTGTTAAAGCTGAACAAAACAAAGCTTAGGAGGCCCTGTGCCTACTAAAGCGAAAAGAAACGTAGCTTATGAGGCCCTGTGCCTACTAAAGCAAACAAAAACACAGCTTATGGGCCCTGTGCCTGTTAAAGCTGAACAAAACAAAGCCAAGCTTATGAGGCCTTGTGCACACAAACACAGCTTATGGGCTCTGTGCCTGTTAAAGCTGAACAAAAACAAAGCAAAGCTTATGAGGCTCTGTGCCTACTAAAGCAAACAAGATGCAACTTTTGGGTCTTTTGCCCGCTAAATTGAACGAAAACAAAATGAAGCTTGTGAGGCCTTGTGCCTGCTAAAGCTAAATAGAAACAAAAAAGAAGCTTAAGAGGCTTTGTGCTGCTAAAGCTAACAGAAACACAGCTTTTGGGCCCTGTGCTCGTTAAAACTGAACAAAAATAAAGCAAAGCTTATGAGGCCTTGTGCCTACTAAAGCAAATCTTGAAAGGCCTTGTGCCCGCTAAAGCTAACAAAGATGCAACTTATGGCCCTATGTCTGTCAAAGCTGAACAAAACGAAGCTTAAGAGGCCTTGTGCCTGCTAAAGTTAACAAAGACGCAACTTATGAGGCCCTGTACCTGCTAAAGCTGAACGAACACATAACAAAGCTTAAGAGGCTTTGTGCCTGCTAAAGCTTAACAAAGATGCAGCTTATGGGCCTTATGCCCGTCAAAGCTGAACAAAACGAAGCTTAAGAGGCCTTGTGTTTGCTAAAGCTAACAAAGATGTGGGTTATGGGCCTTGTGCTCGACAAAGCTGAACAAAACGAAGCTTAAGAGACCATGTACCTGCTAAAGCTAACAAATACGCAACTTATGGACCCCATGCCTGCTAAAGCTTAACAAAACGAAGCTTAAGAGGCCATGTGCCTGCTAAAGCTAACAAAGATGCAGCTTATGGGGCTTGGGCTCGACAAAGCTAAACAACACAAAGCTTAAGAGACCATATGCTTGCTAAAGCTAACAAAGATGCAACTTATGGACCCCGTGTCCGCTAAAGCTGAACAAAACAAAGCTTAAGAGGCCATGTGCCTGCTAAAGCTAACAAAGACGCAACTTATGGGCCCTGTGCCCATCAAAGCTGAACAAAATGAAGCTTAAGAGGCCTTGTGCCATCTAAACCTAACAAAGACACACCTTATGGGGCCCTATGCCCGCTTAAGCTGAACGAACACAAAACGAAGCTTAAGAGGCTTTGTGCTTGCTAAAGCTTAATAAAGACGCAGCTTAAGGGCGTTGTGCCCGCAATAGCTGAACAAAACAGAGTGAAGCTTATGAGGCTCTATGCCTACTAAAGCTAACCGAGACATAACTTATGGGCCCTATGCCCGTAATAGCTGAACAAAACAGAGTGATGGCTCATGGGGCCCTATGCCCGCTAAAGGTGGAGAATGTGATGCAATGATGTTGGTTTTGTTATGCATGAGACACTGCATGATGCAAGAGATGTCTTCAGTGAATTATTAAAACCTTGGTATTTTTTTTTGAACCATTCTTTGGTCTTTGGCAGCCAAAATTGAGAATGAACTAGAATGGGTCCATTGGTTTGATCTGTAATTTGCTTGCTTGATCGATGCTTTGCTTCTTGCTAGAGATATGTTTCTTTCATGATGATTATCCTAATGGATGAAAGTTCCCTTGATTAAGAGGCCACTATGTTCCTGTGATCAAGAGACCATTATCCTCAAAAAAAAAAAAAAAACTAACAAAATAAATAAAATAACATGGGTTGCCTCTCGCAAAGCACTTGTTTAACGTCTTTAGCTTGACGGTATCTCAAAAGTGAACCATCAGGGGGCTCTTCAAGTGCAAATTTAACATCTAACGCATTGCACATTCTTAGTTTTCTAATCATGTGGTTCATGTTATTTTTCCTTTCCCCCCTTAGTGGATGAGCTTCAAAAGACGATGGAATTCTTGCTTTCTCGTCGTCCACCAACATGATCAAATCCTGGCAGATATGATTTTCCTTCATAGGTTCCTGCGTCCTTACATAATCGAATTTGTTAGATGCAACCACGTCATTAGCAGATTAAGTAGAAATAAAAGGAGAGAAATATTAACAGAGATTTTTAGAATTTAACATTTTTAAAATATTCTCTTTGGTACTACTATTTAATGTTACTTTCCCCTTTTTAACCTCAATTTCAGCATCACCAATGGTTAAGCTTCTGGCTCCTTGTTGATTTTCACAGTTTTTGGCTCACCGGGGAATGGTGCATGGCACTGTTTCAGCTGGTACACAGTCGTGCTAACCATTAGACTTGCTTTTTTCAGCAGGAGCTTCATCTTTTTCTGTGGTTCTATCAACTAACTCTTCTGGCACATTGTCAGCTATGTACGACTGTGCTTGAGCTTCAGAGTTGTCCCCTTCAATAGGAACTTCTTCTGTGGATGCCTGTCCACCAATGAGTGGAATGATACCCATCCAAAATTGGTGAAGTTGTTCATCTCCAAGCTCCTCAGAAGGGATATTTTTCCAAAGTTGATAGAGGTGCTCCTCTTCAAGCTCTTCATTTATTTTGATGGCATCTTGAAAAGTGACATTTGTCACTTGGGCTTCTTCCTCCAGATTAAGCTCAATTTGAGGGACCAATGGTTTTTGGGCCAACTGAGACAGCATCATAGATAGGTTGGAGAGTTAAGTCCCTATATGAGTGTTCATAGCATCGAATCGGTTCATGCTCCGCTCCATAAACTTGTCCCAATTTAATTCTTGTTGTTTATGTCTTGGCCACTGATTTTTCAAGTTAGGTGGCTCGTAGACATAATCATATTGGCCCTAGTTGGAGTTGCTCCCAAAATTAGTCTAAAGATTGCTTGCTGGCTTCTGTACCCACAGACCACAGTCGCTAATGGTGAAGTAATCTCCAAGAGTTATTCTTGACCCATGGTTTGCCTTGATTCCCTAACTGCAAAATAAGATCAACTAGAAGCGCACTTTTGGGAAGACATTAACATTCAAAGAGAGAGATAATAAAAAATAAAAATAATAGAAGAAAAAAATTTGTCTAAAGTAATTAGGATTTCTTTCTTCCAATATCACTAGAATCACAAAATATCACAAATTAATTCCTCGCAACGGTGCCAAAAACTTGTTGCGTTCAAAACACACTTAAGGGTAGTGTAACCTGTTGCAAAAGTAATATAGGACAGAATCAGAAGTCCAGATATCGTACCCAAGAGATTAATTATGATATCATAGTGATAAAGCAAGTACCAAAATAGAGAAATCATTATGCTATTCAGATTAATCAGTAACTAAAAAGGAATAAATAATAATAGAGCAATAGAAAAAGATACCAAAAAGATAAGAAGCGAGTTTAGAAATCAAGATTAAAGAGCCTAGAGCCGTGGTTTTACTTGTACTTTCTATATGCCTTAAATCCTAATTCTATTCAATTTCGCAGTTGCTTTTCGAATATCAATCCCCTTACGAAAACTATCAATTGTTTGTTAGACAATCAATATTCTTTTCCCCAGATGAACCCAATGGTTGTCAGGCAAAGAGTTTAAATGATTAGAAAGCATAAAGCGCAAAAAGATTGAATGATTGAAAGGAGCAAATCACGTTTTCTCAAATCTAGATATTAAAGCCCGATTATCCTATAGGTCTACCAATTTAATTGGGCTTGATAGCCAAAATATCAATCAATTGAAAAAAAAAACATACAAAGGGTGCGCAATCCTATTATGGGATAAAGAACAGAATAACACTATTCAAATCGCAACTTTGAAATCAAATAGAATTGAATTAAAACGAAGATATAGCAGAAAGGGTTTCTACTAACATAAGATCCACCACAACTCTATTGGTGAATTTAGCTACTCATAATCATAAGTAAAACCAAAGTCAACAAAACGCATCCTGAATAGTTGAAGAAGGAGAAGTGGTCTCCAACTTAACCTCCAGGTGCCAAATCCTACTCTAGAAATCAAAACTATAAACTAAAAGACTAAAACAAGAGTATAGTACTCAAAGAAATAAAGAGATGAAAGAGAGTTTAAAGATGAAAAGATTGGATGCCTAAGAATGGCACAAAGTGTGACACCCCCTTATGGGCCATCACCTGGTAACCCGTTGTGGAAAATAAACTTTATTAATTTTGATGGTTACTTTCGGAAAATAAGATTTTCTAAGTATCTAACTTATTTTGAAAATTTGTGACAAATTTTTACCAATAACTTAGCTTACCACACTTCAACGTAACTTAACACGCATTTATATAAACATCATCAAACAGTGCATACATATTAGGGTATCTTAAATTCATACATAAGGCCTTATACAGACGGCCATTCACAACGTCATGACTTTCAGTAGCCAGGGCAAACTGACAAAACTGTTGTTCAAAATGATAGGACTTATCTTATAGTTGGTCTACCTCTAAAGTATTGTGACTCCTCGTACGTCACCCTCCTTTGCATACTCAAGCGTCAGGGAATGGATCCTCGAATGTTCTAGTACCATATTGAAACTCATCTAAAGATGTAAGGGTGAGATACCAATATATGGATTCAAACACGATAACTACATGCATTACACATCAATAGCATGTAGGCATACATAATCATGATGCATGGATTCTATTCAATAAATAAACAGTTTATCACAAGGTTTCATACCCGATAGTTATTGTCATTTTAGAAAAATGCATGACACTTCAATATTCAACATCTAGTTCTTTACATAATCTCCGGAGATCCCAACACCGTTATAAAAATGAGTTGATCAAGCTTGATTGTTAAAAAGGCACATCGTTGTTAAAACCATTGTACACTGTCCAACACAAGGCACAAACGATCATCATTTATGGTTTTTCATTGTCCATCAAGACACAATGATATATATACACCGTTAGAATATCCTGACCACCAAGATATCCATAATAACACCGTTGGCACGTCTGCCAATTTTAATGCATGGAAAAACGTTTCAAGTCTTGTCACTTTTATTTGTGTTCGTTCTTTTGTTGTCATAGCCCAAAGGCTCCCAACTATTCATAATTTACACCATTTTAAAACTTTGCACCATTAACACAGGACGAAATGTCCGAGTGCTCAATTGCGGAGCCCTAAACCGATATGCACCAGCCTAAGGTCTGTGGTAATAGAAAACATCATTTACCTTTAATCACGTTTCCTCATAACAAGAGGAGGACACATAGTCCAAAGGACACACAGTCCATAACACCGTTGCATGGCTTCTCGTGCTGTTTCTACAGAACACTAGTATCCTGACGTCTCGTATACTAGGTTCACGTTTTCACCGTTTTCACCGTTTTTCGTTCTGTGAAACATATCCAAAAACGAAATCTCCACAACTCATCCAAGTTGTTGGATTTACACCGTTGGGAAAACTCGTTTACAAAAAAACTTTTCTGTTTGAAAATGGTTTGAAAACCACCGCATTTCTGATAAAACTTATCTTTTGTTGAAAGTCCTTTCCCAAAAACCATTTTTGAAAGGAAACAGCTGAGACCAAAAACGCTATCCCAGAACAGTGGCACTGTTTTTCGAAAACGTTTTCCGTAAATCGTTTCGAAATTAAAACATCGTTTTAACAATAAAAACGTCCTAAGTCGAAAAATCTTGACTTTTTCCTCTTATTTTAATTTATTCCACAAAGTGATTAATTTCCTCTTTTTCTTTAGAAAAACCAGCGTCATTGAAAATTCCCAACGTTTCCCAAATAAATCTTTGACGTTTACTACAAAGCTTTTTAAGGCTTTTATCCCCGTTAATTAGTTGAGCACTGACCACTGTCAGGCTTCCCAATCAACAATCAACATCACAGTATGGTTATAGCAGATAATACAGGTAAAATACCTAGTAAATCCCCATAACACATATTAGCAAGCAATTATCAACAGTCAAAGTAATTACGGAAAATAAATCGATCAACCACCACACATTTTAATTACATAATTACAGACCAAATATGATAACACGCAATTATCGGGAGAATCCCTCAGGCAGTCTCCCTTACCTCTTGAAGCTTCCCGGTTAAGGGAAAGCCACCCGGTTTCTCGTCCGATTACTCGTCGACAACTACACACATACAATCAATCAAGATATCAACTTCAAATCACAAAATTTTCTATTATTCATCTCCTCCTATGTTAGGCCATAGCTAAATAAAATATCTAGGAATGCCCAAAAATTCCTATCTCTTGGATTCCATCTTCACTAGGTGTGATAAGGCTAAATCAGAGCTTATTACACCAAAACTTGAACCAAAACCCCATCCACTCAATCATGGAGGGTTCGGCCCTTAAAACCCCTATGAGTTAGGAAGCTCATTTGGTTTCCAACTCTTAGATTATGATAGATGATCATGAATCTAGTTGAAAGAAAGTGGTTTGACATTAAAAGGATTTTTCTACAATTTTTCATGGACTTTTGAAGTTTATGAACTAAAACCTAACTTCCATGAATCATAAAGATTGGAGGGAGAGATAGAGAGATTAAGAGATGAAGATTGGAGTTAATACCTCCTAGATGATGAAGCTTAGTGAGAAACCAACTTAGTTTCACCAAATCTTTGAAGATTATGAAGAAATTTGGATGAAACGGTGATGAGAAATGATGAACAAAGAAGAACGAGTGAGATAGAGAGAAAGAAAAAGTTTGGTCAAATTTGGCCAAGGGTGAGTGAGAGAAGTTGAGATATTTTTTCACTTAAGGGTAGTTTGGTCATTTCACCATGGTTAAGTAGTAATTTCATGAAAACTCAAGGGCATTTTGGTCATGTCGTGTCCAGATATTTTGAAAAACCATCATGACACTGACATGCTTCCAATGTGATGTGACACTGAGTTTATCCGTTAGCGGGTCCCGTTAAATCCCTTTATAGCTCTAATCGTCTCCCGGTTCGAGTTTTCGCCCGAATAACTTATATTATTTTCAATTTTTAACGTCAAGAATTGATTTTAGCCAAAACGTAGAGAATCGAATTCTAAGACTAACTGTCTCATTCACAAGTCAAAATTTGGTCTTGATAGTAGTAAAACATTACTGTTAGTGAAAACGTAGACCGGGTTCCGTCTGATTTTTCGACCCAAAATTTAACCGTAGCTTCCTATGATCGCCTAGAGCACGAATATGATTTTGGTTCTTCCAAAATCATTTTCTAACATACAGATAAAAATACAAACTCGTTAATATCTATAAATAGTCATGGTTATTGTAAAACAACGAAAAATTGGGGTGTTACACAAAGGGCCTTTATTTATAACAAAATATGTGAACAGGGCCTTAAAATTAGGTCGTCTTTGCCGTCAGCACAGGCAAACGGGCATGCTCTTCATGCAGCATGGGCGTGCTCTTCAGGATGTTAGGCCGTGCTCAAATCTATCAGGGCGTACCAACTTCGTAGAACAACGTTCTAGTGCACAGGCTGTAGCACGGGCGTGCTCTCATTTTGGTACGGCCGTGCTCTTCGCAATTGGGACTGTACTAGCTTTTGTCAAACCTTGCTTCTCTGTGTCAGGCCTTTTTTCACTGTGGCACGGATGTGCTGATATTGGCACAGTCTTGCTGGATCTCCAGAGGTCAGCTTTAAGCATTTTCGTAAGGCTTTATTTGGATGGATGGCTTTGGAAGGTTGGTACGGGCATGCTCTCGTATGGCACGGTAGTGCTCTCGCATGGCAAGACCGTACTAACCCCAGAACTTCAGCATTTTGCCCACTTAAGCTCTAAAACCTTCATTTTTCTTTATAAATTCATTAAGCTACCTCTAAACGTCAATTCTGTGAAAACTTAAGTAAAATAGTGAAATACAATAATATTTATTATTAAATGCATCGAAATTCGACTCAAATAACCCCTATAAAATGCAAAGAATTGAGATTCATCATCACCACATTAGATCTCTCAAAATTTGGAGCCCATTTTCCCGGATAATCCTTTTGAATCGATAAAATCTAGTTGAGCACAAGATCTCCTTGAAAATGTCAAGGGATCACATTTTTCACTTGCTTTTGTCAATCATTTTTGGTAAAGCTGACCATTTCAAAAAGCGGCTAGTCTATTCCCTTCAATGAGATTCAATTGGTCATGTCAAGCTTCGACCTATTCCATTTCTTATAAAAATGTTTGACCAAGCCCATGTTCCAAGGGAATATTTTTCCAAATACATTTCGCTCTATCTTTTTTTTTGTTGGAATGGCTATTACGAAGACTTGTGACATCTTCCTAAAACATCCCCGTCCTTTTTGCAGTCTTGCTTGAATTACCAAACAAGGTGCAACTTCCTCCTTGTATTCAAATTTCGTAAGTCTTCTAACCAGAGTTGCTCATCGAGGATTTACCATTAGATGATTAAGTTGTACTGTTGAACTCATGTTTACCTTACTTGAAGTATCATGTAATAAACATGCATGTATGCAAAAGTATGACCAGGATAGAAATTACTGACAGAATAACTTCTTGATTGATATTAGAAGTTTGATAGCTCAAATGATATTTACAGAGGAATAAAGAAAGACTCATAAGAAGTGACATGGAAACAAAAGGGTTCAATGGGGTATTACCCAGTTTGCATTCATTTGATCTTGGCAATATTTGCCTTAACGTAAGACATTTGGAAATGAAATATGCTCAACCTATGTCACTTGAGAATGAATTGTCACAGAGTAGGATCTTTGATAATGGAGTTGCTCCAGTGCTGGCTCTTCACAAAATGAAACTAGAGGATATGGTTGCTCCAGTGTAGTACATATGATAATGGAGTTGCCCCGGTGTTGAGCCCCTGATAATGAAACTTGAGAATAAAGCTGCCCCAATATAGGGCACATGAGAATGAAATTTGAGAATAAAATTGCATGATATAGGGCCCTTGAAAGGAAAGTTTTGCCCCAATAACCTTTGCTGCTCTTGCCCTTACTTTTGCTTAGATTGCCCTTGCAGGTTTTCAGCGTAACGAGCTTTTTTCTTTTTTCTTTTCTTTTTTCCCCCTTTTTTTTAAGTAGCATTTAAGTAAAAACTCAGAAGAATACAAACCTTTTGTCTCAAAATTAAGGTTGATAAAGCAGCAGTCATTCAATAATCAGAGTGGACTTTTTAAAGCTCATAACCTGGCCAAGGTTGCATGCTTGAAAGAAAGGATATAAGGCTCAAATAAGTGTTTTGAGGGTTGAATGGAACAAGGATTCATGCCTTTTTCTTAATGAATTAAACTCAGCCAAGTTGCCTCTGTATTTGCAAGAACAAGTGTTTATTCCTTGTCTTTCCTTATTTTCTTCCCTTCTCGCTTTGTCTTTTGTCTTTGTCATTCGCTTTTTCATTTTCATTTTTTTCCTTTTTCTTCATTTTTTTTTCCTATATTTTTTGGTTTCCACCCTCGCATTATTTTCTTCACCATTTTTTTTGTGTTCACCCTTTGTTTAGGAGTGATTCTTGTCCAAGGTTCTTCAAAGAAAATTGTCAGGCTCAAAAGGGATAACAAGGGACAATGATGATATTTTGAGGAGGATAGAGAAAGACGTCAATCTTAATTTCAAATCATGATTGCTTATTTATTTAAAAATTTAAAAACAAAAAGATGGTGTACACCAAGTAATTATTTATTTGCTCCTTTTTTGTTTTCTTTTCATTTTTTCCTTTTGATTCCTTTTTTTTTTTTTGCAAAGGGCACATGCGAGGCCTTCTTTAATGTCTCACAAAGAATTTTCAAGAATGTAAGCCCAGTGGAGCAAACCAAGGAAGATATTTGGAGAAGAGAGAAAAAAAAAAAAAAAAAGAAGGTGAGATGAGAATACCATGATGGAGTAATATGATGTGGATGGAGATGTAAAAAGTAGGTTTAATGAAATTTTTGGTCCCTACAAATAGGGTCAGTTTTGATTTTAGTCCCTCCAATTTTTTCCCCAAAGGATTTGGTCCCTAAACGTTTTGAAACTATGAAAATGGTCCCTGTTGTCAAGTGGGACCCGTTAAATAAAGACATTGCAGACGGTGCGCCACATCATCGATGCCACATGTGTATTTATTTAAAAATTTAAAGCCACGAGGATTATTAAATTAATATTTTAATAATTTATAAATTAGAAATATATTTAATATTTAAATTACAAAATGTTATTTTAATAATTTTTTAATATTTTTTTCAGAAACCAATCTTCAAGTTCTTATATTCTTCTCAACCAATTCTTTCTCTATTCTCTGCGATTTCTTCCTCTTCTTCGATCTTCTTATTCTTCTTCATCTTCATATTCTTCTTCTTCCTTTTCTTATTCTGCTTCTTGTCCTCCTTCTTCTATTTCTTTCCCTCCTCGAAATCTCCATCCCACCTTCGTGCTTTCCCAAGACCCATTCGTCCACCATGAGCCAACCCATTTCCTTTGGTTCAAGCTCCAATACCCAATATGGTTTGTGGTTGTGTAGATAGGTTGTTGCTGATGACATCTAGGAGCCAGAAGAACCCTGGAAGACAGTTTTGGACCTGCCTTAATTGGAAGGTAATTGAATTTTGAAGTACCCAATTTTTCCCCATTTCCCCCAATTTTGCCCTAAATCTAACCTAATTATTTATGTAATAGGTGAAACCCAAATGCTTCTTTGAATGGGTTGATGATAAATCACCAGTTGTAGCTAAATCAACAGCTGTGGATGATGATGTTAACCCGCTGCATGAAGCAGTCATTGTTGATGGCATTCAAAGGAAGATACTCAAGTTGCAGCTGAAGTTAGCTAGAGAAAGAATTAAAAGTCAAATTGCAATTGGGCTGTTTTTAATGTGTTTGAGATTTGCAATTGGAGTCTATATTTTTTTTACTCAGAATTGCTAATGCAATGGCAAGAATTGATGTAATTGTTCAAGGGGATTAGTGGTTAATTTGTGTTAATTTGGGGATGTAATTGGATCATTGTTAATTTATGGATTTGTGTTGATGTTGTGATTTCCGTTTTAACTATTATCACCATTTTTAGATAATCTGTTATCAGTAATTAAAATCATAATATTGAACTCCATCAAAATAACCTTTCCATAAACTGTATAACAATGAATACACGCCTGAATGGTTAAAACGCATCAACACCACTAAACTTTGGTAAATCCAATTGAACTAGTTTATAATCAGTATGACCATAGCATCCAATATTCTGATCAATCAAAATACATCTTTACATCTTTAGCCAAAATACAATGAATAACATGGAACTTAAGCAAAATAACCTTTCCTGATCAACCAAAATACATCACCTAAACTGTACTATGTCAAAAAATACATCAACCAAAATCCTAACTTTTTTGCCTCACTTTATGGGTCATTTCTTGTCACCATTTGCTTTTTTGTTACCCATGATTTCTGGTTTTACTAAGTTTGTTGTGTTGATCATGTTGCTCCAGTTCTGCACAAGCTGGGCATCTGTTGTGGCAATCCCTGCTTCTCCATTATCGTCAATCGGTTGGTTTGAGGATGATCCTTTACTTGCTTTCCTTTTCTGGCAAAAATAAAAACCATTAAAATTATAAAAGAATAGTTATGCAAGTTCATTTCTTTATTCCATCAGTTATCAAAGAACAGTTTTCTCCTAACAGTTTTGTAATTACTTACCCTTTTACCTTTGAGTGGCTGTGATTCTGAAATGGCACCAATATCATGGTGGGATTCTGAACAAACAATAGGTCCAGGTTGTGAATTTGACTCATATTGGTGGTTCTTTTTACTTTTCTTCTTCTAAACAAATGAACCAAGTACAACATTGAACCAACAGTTTGAATCAACATAGTATTGTCATTGTGAGTATAGGTTACCTTAGCTGATCTCCTACATGGAGCAAGAGTACTTGGTCCATAATGTTGACCCTGAGGCTCAAAACTAGGTGGGGGCATCAATGTCTTCCCTACCAGGATGTTTAGCTGCAGGTTGATTTTCTTGTTCAGGTGTTGGTTGTTCTTGTTCAGGTGTTGGTTGTTCTTGTCCATGCTCACCTACATCACCTTGTTGATCTCTCAGCATCCGCAAAATCCTCTGGGACCAGAAAAGTTGATCAATGTTAACAGAAAACATGTAATTACATACTTATTTAACTGTAATAAAAGGACATACCTTCCTAACTTGACAACTTGGACTATTGTGGCCGTATTCATTGCAAGTGCCACACTTGTTCCTTGTTTGCTGCCTTCTCAACCTCGTTGAATGTTGACCTTCATCAGGTTCTCTCCTTCTCAGATTTTTAGGCCTTTCAGGCCCTCTTTTGTACTGAGGAGGCACGATCTCCACATCATCAGTTTGGGGCCACTTGTTTTGACCATTTATTGCGCTTATCGTAGGTCATAGGTCAGCTTATACGCCTCTCTTTTATAATATGTATGCACGTAAGCTTCCGGGTCATCTCTCTTATAACATATGGCAGCAACTGCATGCCTACAAGGGATGCCCACTGAGTCCCAAAAATTACACGAACAAGTGTGTTCATTTAGGTCCACTACGAACCTATCAACAAAGTGCATGTGTGTGACCTCAAACCTCAAGTCCCTTGCCCATGTAGGGAACCAGTTCCCACTTCTCTCGATCTCCCTATCAAGTCTCTTCCTAGGCTTAGGCATGACATTTCCATGATGCTTTTCAAGTTTTTCTCTTAATGAGGCAAACCTCCCCATCAAATACCCCCTTATCCACTCAAACATGGTTAGTATAGGTTTGTCCCTAGCCACTAATATTGTACTATTGATGGCCTCACTTAGGTTGTTCATTAATACATCACATTTTGGGTAGAAAGAGAAAGCATGCTTACACCAACATCTTATAGGAACCTATAACAGTCATTCATGTAACAAAGAATTAAAATAATGCCTTATTAACATTAACACATAATTAACACAATTAATAAATGAGATCAGTTTGGACCTGAATCAGCCAATCTTAGGCACCTTCATCAAATGCTTTGATCTCCATCATCTTTTCATTCCATGCCTCATAATAGGTTGCTTTGGCAGCTGCCATCATCAAGTCTCGTAGCAATGTGCCACCACCAAATTTTTTCTTAAGGTTATTGTCAAGATGTCTAAGGTAGAATCTGTGTTCCACGCCTTCCAAGAGCCTATCAAATGTTGGTATCAATCCCTATATAACACACAGTTTAATAAAATGCTTATAGCAGGAATTAATTTTCATTAACTTACAAACCCTTACCTTTTGTTGATCCGAAATAAACACCCATCTATTGGTCCTCACATCACCAATGTCTTCAAGTAATAGTGTCAAAAACCACCTCCAACTGTCCTTTGTCTCGGTTTCAACAACTGTAAAGGCTAGTGGGAAATATTGGTCATTTGGGTCCCTGCCAACAATAATAAGTAGTTGGCCCCCATACCTTGTCTTGATGTGGTAGCCATCAACCCCAATGAATGGCCTACATCTAGCAATAAACCCTCTCTTGCAGCCATCAAGACACATGTAGTAGCTTCCAAACCGAGGTTGCAGGGTAGGGTTTGGCCTCTCAATCTATAACTTACATGTGTTCCATGAATTTGCCTTTCTTATCTCCGCACTATATCGCCACAAAAGATTGTATTGCTTTGCAGCATCCCCTTCAACAACCTTTCTCGTAATTTGCCTATCCCTAAAAGCTACCTATGCAGTTATCCCGGTAGAATAGGTTCTCCTAATCTTGTCTTGAATTTCGGTCATCTTATACTTATTATTTGATCTAATCTTCTTGGTCACTGATTTTGCAACCCACCTTGACTTTGCATTTTTGTTGTCAAAGACCCTACCACATGCGTGGTTGGGAACCAATGTCTTCATGGCATATGTGTGGGTATCCCCAACCCTGCTCACTAATGCAAGAAACCCACATTTTGCTTTACAAACCACCCTCACCCTTGCTGCATCATTTTTAACAAACCTAATACTCCTCCCGTTCAGTACAGAATGCTCCATAATGGCATCCTTAAACTGTTTTAAGGAGGAAAACACCATTCCAAGAGACCACTTAAAATCTTTGCACATGTCCTCCTCCCTAAACTTTTTAAATTTGGACTGGCTCCCACCACCAAAATCCAAATCATGCTCTGCCCCGCTGTCAAGATCCTCGCTCACATATGAGTCATCAATCAAATGCTCTAACCCAATATGTTCAAACTCACTGTTTAAGGGAACTATTGAACCAACATCATCCACTACTGTTCTCATCCTTGTTGTAGTCTCAGTTGGAAGCTCAGTTGCAGTCCTATCCACTTCAAACTCATCATCCAAACCCAAGCCCCTCTCCTCCTCGCTATCCTAAAAAAGGACATGCCTTACACTATAATCAATGCAGTCACTGCAATCACTACAGTCATTACAGTCACTAAACTCACTGTCTTCATCTTGTCCAGCTATGTAATCATTGTCCTCATTATCCTCACTATCATCTCCTTCAATGACAACACCTTGTGTCTGAACATTGGCATCAACCCTGACCTTATTGTGTTTCATGACACTATCCTCCTCGGGTTGACTTGACTTCGCCATAATATCATCCACTGAATTATGGGAAAGGAAACCAAGCTCCTCAACCAAGTTAGGCTGAGAAATCTGATCATGCTTAACATACAAGTCAACCTCTACCCTATGAGCCATAGCATACTGGACCATCTCTAATGCATGGTTATCCCATGTAATCTGTTTCAAATCAGAATCTAATGCCCCTAAGTAGGTTTCCACCACAACTTACCTGGTTCCCATAACCTAAATCCTTAATTAATGACAGAGCCTCAAAATAGGACCACCTATCCATGTCTAGTCCCCTCACTACATGGACCTCCCCTTCTTCGTACTTAACGGGAGGTCCATCTACAAACTTCCCGCCATGGTACATAACAACATTGAAACTCATCCTGCAATGTTCAAATAGTAAACATAAATTATTATATACAGTACAAATGATACTATGATAAGGCAATATACGAATACAAATACAAATATTTACAATTAGCATTAGTATACATTCAACTTGACCTTATTTGACCTAAATTGCCCCAATTAAAGTGAAGCCCCAAATATCCCCAATTCAATTTGACCTAATTAAACCAAAGGAGACCCAATTTCAATAAACCCTAAAGTAATCCCTAATTTAGTAACACTGATTAAAAGCCCTAAATTAGACCCAATTTTAGTAAACCCTAATCTAATCCCTAGAATATTTATTAGCATACAGTAAACCCTCAACAACCAGTGGTCCCCTACCATTAAAAAAATGCCGCCTCAATTGGAAAATAACAAAATGATGGACCCCCAACCATTATAAAATTGCAAACACGGCAGAAAAGGGAAACGAAGAGGGGCCACATACATTCGATAGAATATAAAAGGGAAACCAAGAGGGGCCCATACCTTTCAAGTAATTCCCTAACACACGTTGAACAACGGAGACAATCGAGACCCACCATGCACAACTTGCAGCGAACAAAAAGCGCGACCTACTGACTAGTCAACCGGCATGAAACCGGGAAAAGCTATCGAGCTCGCCAGAAGTACACCATTTTTGTCCTGATTGAAGAAGATGAAGTGAAGCAGAAGAGGGAAGCAGCTGGGATTTTTGGACGAGAATCGGAACAATGCCCTAACCTATACCTTCTTCAGTTTTTGGGCTAGGTTGAAAGTACAAAAAATAGATATTTTCTTATGAAAAATTAAAAATAAAACAAGAATAATTTACAAGGTATTTAAAATATTAAATATATTTCTAATTAATAAATTATTAAAATATTAATTTAATAATCCACGTGGCTTTAAATATTTAAATAAATATACATGTGGCATCGATGGCGTGGCTCATCGTCAGCCATGTCATCAGCTAACGGTTCCCACTTGACGGCAGGGACCATTTTCAAAGTTTCAAAATGTTCAGGGACCAAATCCTTTGAAAAAAAATTGGAGGGACTAAAACCATAACTAACCCTATTTGCAGAGATCAAAAAGTTCATTAAACCTAAAAAATATATGAGACAAGTTATGCATGCAAATCCATTACATTAACGCTTCAAGAAAGTGAGCATAGTTCAAGAATCAAAGGATCTAATAGGTTGTGGGGTCAATACAGCCTAACCATCATTTATGGTAAGTCACTGATTAACCAATCTAGATTGGTTACCCTAAAATTTCCACAACATAAGGACCGGAAAGTATTATCCTTTTCGTAGCTCACTTGGAGTATAAACACGACTTTTTCGAGCTGATAAGTGAGAATCATGCACTTGCACATCATATCTCTATGGCATTGGGTTGTGACCCACATTTTTTTCGACAGCTTGAAATAGTCTTGTTTATGGTTCCACATCATGATTAAGGGTTTGAAGCACCATGCATGATATGTATGAAATGATTTTTTTTTTTTTTTTGTGTTTTTGTTACCAAAAAAACAATGCATGAGATGCATGAATTTTCCTTTTTTATTCAAGAATATCAATATCAATGCATGACATGTACGAAACATTTAGTTTTTCACCTAAAAAAGTATGAGATACATGAGATGAATTTTTTTTTATTTTGACCCAAAAATTTATTAATGCATGTGATGGATGGAAAAGATGATTTTTTTTCAAACCATAAATGTTAATGCATGTTATGAATTTTTGTAGAAAAAGAAAAGGGACAAACCTTTCCTTTATAAAAAGTGGGTCCCTTTTTAATTACAAAAATGAATGCAAAAACATGAAGGAGATAGGTAAAGAAGAAATATGCTCCTTTTGTAACCTAAATGGGTTTATTGGATGATTTCTACCTTGATGATCTATAAGCCTTCTAACGCGCGAAACCTCTCTTGGGTGGCTCTATAAAAAATGCTAGTAAACAGTCTTTAGAGCGAAGTACCCTCTTCGGAATTTAACACAAATAGGATGTACATCCATAATATGGGCATCCCATGAAAGAGTCACATTCTAGATGAAATTCTCGCGATAACCAAACAGGAAGTACATCCAAAATGGCTATCACTAACAATCCCGCACCCATCATAAGCTTCACTCAAACTCGGGTATAGAGCCCCACTCAAAGATGTGTGCAAAAGTGTAAGTGTACCCTATGGTTACAAGAACACATACAAAGACATGTTTATATAAAAAAAAAAAATACAAAACAACAAACAAATGGGTGAAATAAATACAAAAAGTTATTAAAAATATGCCAACTAACTATGATAGGCTTAACTCTCTAATGTCCCCCAGTGAAGTCGCCAGCTATCACGACCGTCTCGTCCGGGCGCCGTGAAAATAGATTATTATGATTCAGAGGAGTCGCCACCAATTTTATTTTTTGAGAAAATATTGGAAAACCAATTAATTGAAGGAAAACTGGTCTTTAAAAAAAAGATCAAGTTTGAAAGTCAGTTACGAGTAGGGAATGTATTAGCACCCTGCATCGTCCGTTCTAAGAATGGTACCTCAAATTAATTGTGCAAATTCTTTAATAACTTTGAAAATATCAATTTTACCCCTTTTGAAAATATAAAATAAAATAAACACACAAATTATGAAAAATTTAATTTTGGCTTGACGGAATGATTGATCCTGCTCCTACGTATTCCCCGGTGCAATGAAAAATTCAAAGCTACGTAGTTCTTATAAAAATTTGTTGGTTTGATTGATTTTAATTATTTTTATTTTTTATTTTGAAATAAACTTTGATTGGGAAATTTCAGAATCACCAAGTTGTCACAACTCAGATGTCCTAAAATCGAAGGGTTAACAAGATGTCACATATTAGTTTATTCATTTTATTTAAGTGAAGTTAATTTAGTTTTTTATTTTAAAAAAAGCTTAGGATCATCAGGTTGTCACAACTCAGGTGCCCTAATACCAAAGGATTTATAAGATATCACATCTCAATTTACCCTTTTATTTAAAAGAAGTTAATTTAGTATTTTATTATTATTTTTTAGCCTACGTTCACCAAATTGTCATAACTCAGGTGCCCTAAAACCAAAGGTTAACAAGATGTCGTATCTCAGTTTACCCTTTTATTTAAAATTATTAAAAACATTCAATTTATTAATGTTAAGAATGTATTTAATTTAAAAAAATTAATTAAGTTGGTTTATTATTGTAAAGGAATGTTTGTATTTGGAAAATAATAGTTGCAACAAAACTTGAATAAAAACTTTTATTATAAGTAATCATTTTCATGTATGTGTGTTATATTTTTTATTTTATTTTTAAAGAAAACATTTTTATGATTCAATACAATCGGGCACAAGTTCAAAAAATAATCTACTTATCCAATTCATTCCGACCCAATACACTCAACAACCCAAACCTCATTTAACCAACACATAAGGAGAAACAGAAGTCCCACTTCTGCTACTAACTTAGGCACAGACGAAGGACCGACACATGGGAAAGGACGGTGGCGGTAGGCCGAGAAATGTCCGGCGGCCCGCGTGGCGGTGGCTCGATACGTCTGGGCGAAGATCAGGGAGGCATCTGCGATGGAGCATAACAATTCTGAGCACTATGGGGCATGCGGCTTGGCCTGGCTTAGTGGTTTGCAGTGGTCGTGAGGATGGCACTGCATATGACGGTGATGAACTGGTGGGGAGCGGCATGGCGGCACTCTGTTGTAGTGGTGCTGCTATGGGAGTTGTTCTTAAAAGGGAAAGTTTTGTGCGATATCAGTGAAAAAAACAGAAGAAAAGAGGCAAAACTCTGTGAAAAAAGAGAGTGGGATAATGAGGAAGATGGGGAAACTTGGCTCCGTTCTCTGTATTCCCAAGAGCAAAAAAACGTGTCCCCTTTAGAATTTTTTCAATTCCTATTTAGAATTAGAAATTAGGTTAAGAAAAATTATTTTGGTATCAATCACAATCAAATTAATCAATCCCTTTTTATTTGAAAGCTTAACATTCTAGTCTATCAAATTATGAAGTTGATTTTATTTTAATCTCAATTAAATCAATTATTCAAATCAGAATCAACTTGATTTAATCATCCACTTTTATTTGAAAACCTACCATTAGCGGATTTATGGAAATAATTTTTTTTCAGATTTTAATTTAAATTAAAAAGGAAAAAGTTATCAATTTGATGAGGATCATTTTTGAAAACTTACCAATTTGAGCAAATAACATTATTTATTATTATTTTTATTTGTTGTTATTGTAATTATTGTTCATCCATTTTTAGCCCAAGGCCTAGTGGACCTACTTATGACTGTCTCCGATCCAAATTTATTATTCTTAATTTATTGTTATGTTTTAACCGGACAAAATTCGGTGTTCACACTTACCTTGAGAGGGATCATTATTCAAACAATACACGTATGCACTACCCACAAGTTCAACTAACCACCGACTTGATGAGGTCAAAAGGATGCTCGTCCATAAACAAGCTACAATCCCAAAATTCCTCGATGTAGAGACGCAAAACCCAATGGCTAAGCTTTATGCGGCTAAAAATGGCATCCTGAAAACTTTCCATGCCCGATTAGCTAAGACGGAGTTGGAGATTTGACCTAACCGCTTAATTAAAAGCTAAAAAAACAATTACATTTGAAGTTAGGCATTGAACCCATTATCTTAGTGAAATATTTTGTGTACTGTAATAGCTAAGAGAAAGTCAGGATTGAACCCATAACCTCAACGAAACCGAAATTGCTAAAAGAAGTCGAGCACCGGACCAAATAACTAAGCAAAATACAGTCATACAATTCAAAATAAAGCGCCCAAATTGGGACTTGTCCAAAAGCAAAATAGAGTGATCATGTGGAAGCACAAAATGATAATCCATGTTGCTAGGACCTCGTCCAAGTGGTCCACTTGAAGGTCCTCATCTAAGGATGATATATTTCACCAAGCGCAGGAACCCCACACCCGGTTTCCCTCTTTGGCCCCATTTTTCAAGTGTGTGGAGCCCCGCTTAGAGCCATAATCCAGTGCAAACAATTGCACTCTATGCGCAGATTGATAATTGTGTGAAGCCTAATAGCTTTACTTTCCCTTTCGTCCTCGAGTCTTGCACCAAGCTTTCTTGGGTCAAGATCGATTCGACGATTCATGACTGTGTTGTAAGGTTCGGGTCTGGTTCCAACATGTTTCTGAGGAACACGCTTTTGTTCTTTCATGCTAATCGTGGAGATTTGAAGGTTGCAACAGCACTTTTTGATGAAATGCCAGCTAATGGTGTAGTGTCATGGAATATGATGATAATAACATATGCAAAGCAAGAGGAGACATTGAAGAGCATGGGGAAACTTTTTGATGAGGTTCTCTAGTGAGATACGATTCAGATGAGGAAGTGCATTGGAAGATGAGTTCAGATGAAAATGACACTATTCTTAACTAAATAAATTAATATTTTAATTAAAAAATGCCAATTGAGCATGTTACGTGACAAATCGTTAGTCACATGTAACAGTTATATTAGATTTCTAATGGACAATTGATAGAGAGAATAACGTTGTAATGTTAAAAAAATTAGAGGATCAAATGTCCTATAAAAAACCCGTCGGATGAAAATCCCACATATATTATGATCAACGGATTAAAAATGTAATTAAACCGTTTAGATTTTATTCCTTTTCCATGATTAGGCGTTGATATGGCAAACCACAAGATATTAGATAAACACGACCTTCCAGTCCGTGTCAGATCCGATACCACACTATTCACTTCACTTCTCAATCCAGACTTAAAAGTAAATCCCTCATCAACCTAATCTCACGTGAGATCCACGCTCTCAGTCCCCCGTCCACATT
Source organism: Ammopiptanthus mongolicus (assembly GCA_039655645.1). Classification (NCBI taxonomy): domain Eukaryota; kingdom Viridiplantae; phylum Streptophyta; class Magnoliopsida; order Fabales; family Fabaceae; genus Ammopiptanthus; species Ammopiptanthus mongolicus. The sequence continues at coordinate 29,674,184 of CM077348.1, read as the reverse complement.
CTGGATTATCTGGAAAGAAATCCATCGACGCAGCGCGTGCCTTTTAAGCCTCAACTAGAGCGTGGATATCATCTCGGAGCCAACTACCCCGTAAATAAATGAAACGAGATTTTGCGTTTCGTCTTTCATATAAATCGAGATTTTGGTCACAGTCGTTTTATTGTCATTCTTGCGCAATCGGTTACTCTCTCTTTTTCTCGGGTCGTCTTTTCGTTGCGGCATAAACCCTTTTTACTGATCGGCGGAGCAAAGCCTCGCCGTCGAGATTCCCGAGGCTTTTCCGTCGGCGAACGAGTACCGGTTGAAGTGACGAAGATGAAGGTTTTTGTGAAGACTCTGAAAGGAACGCACTTCGAAATTGAAGTGAATCCCTCAGACACGGTTTGCTACCCCTATCTCCTTGTTCAATCTTATTTAGTTCATAACTTATCGGGTTTTATTTTTTTGATACTGCGAATTAGGTTTCGCCTTTCGATTGTGCTAGCAGAAACCCTGAATTTGAGGGTTAACTAGGGTTTTACGTGTTCGATTTTTATTGAATTTGATTGATGCTATTTTGAATTTCCTCTATTAAGTTTTTGTGGTTTGTTATAATAAATGTGAAATTTAGATTTTGAATTGATTGCTTTGTGATTTTTGGAATATGCTGTTTAATGAATGAAATGGGGTTCGTGGTTGGGAACATTAACTGATTAGCTAGTTTTTTTTTTTTTCATTTTTTTTTAATTCTCAGCTGCTTCATTTGTCGTTTGATATTAGGTAAAACCGCTAGTGGTGATTTGCCATTGACATTTTTTTGGAACTTTACTTGGGAATTTCAAACTTGTTTCTGCTGGAATGAAATCTGGATCATTATTACTAGTTTTGATTGCTATTGGACCTCATTGCAATTTGCCATGGGAATTGTAATAGTTGCGCATAACTGACTTTTATATACTTCTATAACTGTCACTTGGATTGATAACCAAGTGAAGTGTGGTCTTTGAACCATCAAAATTGACATTGTTGTAAGAATTTGAGGCTGCTCTATTTAAGTAATGGATTAGGATCCTCTAAAGTGAGCTTGAGTGTAAAGTGAGAAATTAAGGGTGCATCCACCTTAATTAGTTAAAGTACACTATGATCTCAACCCACTTTAACTAATCAAGGCTGGAGGCACCTTTATTTTCTCACTGTACACTCAAACACATTTCAAAGGAGTTTTATCCTTAAGTAATGTGCATTTTCCTTCTCTTTCAAGGATGCAAATTTCCGCGAACTGTCAGTATTGAAATTTTATAAACTTTTTTAACGACCTATATGATGACTTCTACAAATGTATCAATTCTTAATCTTTTAACTGTGTTTCATGATTCACTATCTCAGTGTTATAATAAAGCGGCGATGGCAGCGCCATGGCGGATTGCGGTGGCGGATTTTTGGCCAACCGCTATGGCCAATTTATGAAGGATGGCGGCGCCATGGCCGCAATGGCATTTTGAGGCGGCTTAAAATGGTGGATTTTTGGCCTTCCGCTATGGTCCGCCATCAGCAATTGATAACACTGCTCTATCTCTGATGTTCTACTGTGTTATGTTCTTTATGAACTATGAACTATAATAGTCAATCCGCAATATTTGCTGTAATTGTGGATATTCTTTTCAGGTTTCTGAAGTGAAGAAAAATATAGAAACTGTTCAGGGTGCAGATGTCTATCCTGCTGCACAGCAAATGCTTATTCATCAAGGGAAAGTTCTCAAGGATGGTACTACCTTGGAGGAAAATAAAGTAGCTGAAAATAGTTTTATTGTAATTATGCTATCAAAGGTAAAAATTTCTTCTATTTATTTATGTTTTTCCTTTTTTGAAAACTACATTGGTCTTTGTACTTTATCAAAATATATTCCATTATTTGATAGTTATTAAGGTTTAAAATCTACATGTGTATGGCAACGTATTAATAAGTATTTGGTGAGCTAATGTTTAGGGCTATCTGTTATATGGTGTTTGGAATCTGAGATGCTAATTGATAGGTAGAATAGATCTATGGTTTTGACTCTGCATCTATGGTTTTCCCATATACCTATGGATCTATGGTTTTGACTCTGCATCTAACATCAGAATTGGATGACGGGTTCATGTATTGTTAAGACCATGCTTGGGGCTTATTAATAAAGGGTTTGTTGGTGTGGGAACTGTTAGCTAATAGATGATCAAGACCTCCCTTCAATTTCAGTTGAATGTGAATATGATCTGAATTTTGTTTCCCCTTTGTACTCTACAATTTAACATTTTTCACAAGCATTCTATTCATTAAGGGTAAACTGCAATATATCTACAAGTTAAAATGTTTTGGAGAACATTTGAGTTTTGATCAAGATAGATTGAAACAACTCAATTACCAATATGTGCAAAAGAGCTGTCACAGAAACCTGTTGATAGAATTTGTTGCAAATTAAAATATGGTTTTTCATTTGATAATGTAGCTCAACAAAATACTGGGTAAACCGTCTAAAGGAAGTGTACAAAATAAAAGCTGCAACAGCACTTTTCTATAAGGTGTGTTTGATGAGATATACTTCCAATACTAACCATGAAAACCTTGCTAAGTGACAATTCATGCCTGTATCAGTGAATGTTAATCATAGTTGAGTTCATGATAGTGCGAGGTCTTACTGACTGTATGTGGTCACTGGTCAAACTGGGCATCCATGTTAATGCGTTGTGAGGTTTCACTTTCACTGCTGTTATTTCAGATTTATATCGTGAACCTTTTCATTATTTTTCATTTAATAATTATAAGCCATTGTTATCAAATTCTAATATATGCTATCCAAACGCCTAAAGCCTAAACTAGCTTTTTAATTCAGTGTTGTTGTTTAGACATCATTTTCCAAAATTTGATTCCTTGAACTTTATTGCTAATGCTGAACCTATTTAACCTTGGTTAAAAGTTCATATATTCATATTCAAAGCTTTACCCATCATCACAAATGCTGCATCAAATTTCTTTTTTTTTTTTTTTTTTTTTTTTTTTTTAAAGAAAGGAGATTTTGAAAAGGGGACAAGAAATGGTCCTCAGACAGCCAAAGGACACCAGTTAATATCAACTCATAAAAGCTCTTCAATCCCTCTGCAAACCCGTTAAAGAAACTCATTTACGACTTACTCTGCGAATGGGATTAATCTCATTTATGTTCTGGACTTGTTAGGTACTTAATTTGACTGCTAGCCACGTGCATGTTTATTTCCGTATGGCTGGATTCTCTTCTCAATGAAAGTGATTAGAACCTGAAGGGACACTTTCGCCCTAAAATGACTGGAGTTATTTATGTTGAGTTAAATCAATGATATATTGCTTTTTTCTCTTGACATGAATCAATGATATATGCTTGATACTTTTATAAATTTTTAATGTTTAGCATATATTCTTTTATTCAATACTAAATTATAATCTATGTGCCCTAATATGCTAGACTAAGAGCTCATCTGGTGAAGGATCTACTGCAACTGCACCTTCAACTAAGGTAAGAACAGTATGCTCTGTTAATGAATATTGTTAATGTTACTATTATTTGGCTATTCTCTTTTTTGCGGTTCTTCAACTACCTAGAATTGGATTGGATTATTCATATATTGTTTTGTTTTGGCATTTTAAATTAAATTTTATAGATAAATGCGCAAAGTAGTCAATCCCGTTTAGCGGGACGTAGCGGCCAACCCAAAAACGCTATAGCGGATAGACACCGAAAATTAGGGAAATAATATAAATAAGTTATACTACACACATAAGTGCTTGACAATAGAAAATTACCCAAAATTAAAGACATGCCCATCACTAATAATCAATTGTCACAGTATAGAATATAGACACAATAATCACCAACCTAAGGCATAACTAACCAATTAATCAAGGAAGATGATGCCAAAAAAAGGTGGTCAGCTGCGAAGTACACATCAACTAGAAAAAGAAAGAACAAGATAGCTTAAATATAGAAGAATGAATTAAAAAGCAATGGTGGGCTGCAAAGTACACAGCAAGACAGCAGCAAAATTAAAAAGTAGTTCAAAAATAGACAGAGCAGAGCAGAGACCTGCGAAAAGATGAGGGTTGCTGCGAACAAGGGGCTGTGAAGAGCACTTAGCACACCAGAGTCGTCGGAATACAACTAGGTCGCCGGAAAATGGCCGAATTTGGCGCGAAAATGGTGGGCTGCTGGAATATTAAGCCTCTGTTTCATGGGGATTGGCATCACAAAACGATGATTGGCCGAAGCAGATGGGGTTGTAACCCTAAATGAGGTTTGACTAATAAAAGGTAGGAAATGACTAAAATGTCCTAAAAAAGATCGGAAACGATTATAATACCCTTAAAAAATGTGCAACAGCTAAAAAAGAAGACAAAATGGAGATTTCACTCCTCACATCAGATAGCATCCATGAAGGACGTGATAGCCGCAATTCGCAGCGATAGCGGCCGCTCGACGAGCTGGACGTCGTGGGAGGCCGCTTGACGTGACACGATGGTGCAATAGCGGCGCTATATGATACCATAGAAGACATGACATTAATTTCTATCGGATGTACCGAAACTAAACATGCAAATGCAAGCATCCCTAGAAAAGAGTGCCTTCCATTGGTGTAGTGTCATTTTAGTTCTTTTTTTTCCCTATATTACGGATATGCTGTTTGTCTAATATGTTAGGTGTTAATGTTCCTAAAAATGAGAAATAAGCTTGTGAAGGTTCGAATGACTTTTATTTACAAGTTTCATCTGAGGGGGCTTGTTTAAAACTGAATAATTTAGCATTCAATTCATTTTGTTTGAGTAGTTTAATTTTACTGAAAGTATATCAGAAGAAACTATTAGCATTTATTTAGTATATAAATAAATATAAATAAGGCTTCACTAAGGAGTCATTTAATGATTTAAAAGTAAATAAATAATTTCTGCTGCATACATTCAGTGACTACCCATGTGTTGAATGTATTCAACATTTTTTCACTTAAATTCATTTTCATTGCTGAATCTTTTCTCAATTAAACACTGAAGTGGAGTTATCAAACACATCCTAGTTGGAGGATTAAGAATTTCTTCATGATGTTAATGATACAGACTATGTATTCCATACTTGCGGACTTGCCAGTGTTTTGAAACTGGACTGACGTAAACTTGTGAGGCCACTGGTTTGACTCTGCTGGTCAGACTGAATATAAAGAAGAAAAAAACAAAGAAAATGGAAGTAAAATATATAAAATAAATCTTATACAAGTTATCAATACTAGAAATTAAAACATGAGACTGTTTATTCTCAGTGACAATGCTTCTATTTCTTGTCCATTTTGATTTCCTTCTAAAGACATAAGTCATGTCTCTTATAATTTATTGTGTTAAGAGTAGCTTAAGCTGAAATAGTTAAGATGATATTCATGGTTTGAGCTGTATTTTATTTAGGGAGCGTTTGATTAAACAGCTTAATTAAGCGTTTATTCAATAATTTAATAAGTTTTTTTCAAATAAGCTAAAAACAACTTTTTTTCATAAGCTTCTCTAACAAGCTTATGGAAATAAGCTAAAAGGAGTTCATACTTCATAGGAAGATCATAAACTATTTGCATAAGTTTATTTTCATAAGCTATTCTCGTAAGCCCAAATAAGCTTTATAAGTTCTTCCGAATGCACCCTTAGTCATCTGTATTTTAAAACATCTGTATGATTTTTCGCTTGTTAATTCAATCCCTCTCATAAAAGGATGTGATGAATAGAGAGCAGAAAAGGGAAAGAGAAAAAAAAGAAGGTAAGAGAGAAAATGAAAATTCTGTTATGAAGTTGTCATTTTGTTAAATGCAATGTAGTTAGAATTGTATGAATATCATATGATTCATATTGCGATCTGATCTGATTCTGAAGGCAATTGATGTGGATCGTATGGAATATTGTTTTGCGACCGGAGTCGCATGTCGAATCGTGCTGAAATTGCATGAATCTTGATTCTGACGATACACATCTCGGATCAGTAACCATTGCTGCCTTGGCCAGTGTCTCCCCACAGTGTCTGTTTGGCTCGTCCACAGAATTCAGTGGAGACGGGGGCCAGAAATGGGCTCAGACGCGCCGTCCCTTGCTGCCCAGATTCAAACCGGCGATGAAGGTGCAGGGGTGCGGGGTTTGTCTAGCGGCTGTGAGCCTCTAAAGGTGGGACAGTCTGGCACCAATGAATGGTATGGGTGGTGAGGTTCATGCTTGGTGAAACATACCTCTGTTATAGATCTGAGATGGAGAGGATAGGAGCAGAAACAGAAGAGGGTGGTGACATTTTTTCAGTTTAAAAAATTAGAGAAGGAAGAAAATGAGGAATCCCTAATAATTAATATAACAATTAATGTGCATAGAAAATAAGAAAATGTATATATGAAATAAGAAAATAAAAATATATGGAAATTAATATTTATAAAAGGAAACTGGAAAATTATTTATTTCTATACTTTAGAGAAAAAAGATGAAAAAACCCAAATAATTAATAATTAATGTATAAAAAATAAGGAAGTTATGGTGCATAGGAAATAATGAGATTAATGCATATATGAAATAAGGAAATAAAAATATATGAAAGTTAATGTTAATAAAAAAGGAAACCGGAAAATTGTTTCTTTATACTTATTTTTTATGGTCATATATATATGTGAAATTATGCTATATATTATTTGTAATAATTGATTATATATATGATGATTCACAATATCCTTGGATTCACGATTCAAAAAATAGGCTTTTTGATTGACGATTCGATTTTTGATTGATAAACATGGTTAAACGACGTAGCAAGATAAAAAATATATTCCCACTTTTGAGTTCTCAAAATATTATACAACTATCCTGTCTCATTACAGGCTCCACAGACAAGTGCAGCTCCTACTACAACAGTGTCATCGCCTCAAGCTCCTGCTGTGATTGGGGCACCGTGAGTCTTTGATTTTTTCCATCACATCTTCTCCTCCGACTTGTTTAGATAAATTTTAGTTATAACTATTTGATGTTAAATCTGTTCTGTCTACATTCTGCAACTTCATTTCATTTTGGCAGGCCTACACCTGTTATAGCTGCAGCCCCTGCCCCAGCTCCGGCTGCAGCGGCAGCCCCGGTTCCAGCTCCGGCTGCAGCTGCAGCCCCGGTTCCAGCTCCGGCATCGGCACCGGCTCCAGCTCCTGCTCCCACACTATCCAGCACTGTTGTGTAATATTCTGTTTAGTCTGATCATTGGAATGCATTTTTTGCACTTTTTACAATTTTTGCATTTTGAAGATGGAAACTATTGTTTCTTCCTTTTCAAATTTGTTGTTGAAAGAAACTTTGTTGAAGCAGGCCAGGGTCTGATATATATGGGCAGGCAGCATCCAATCTTGTTGCTGGAAGCATCTTGGAGGAAACAATTCAGCAAATCATCGATATGGGTGGAGGGAGCTGGGATAGGGATACTGTTGTCCGTGCTCTTCGTGCTGCTTACAACAACCCTGAAAGAGCTGTTGACTATTTGTATTCTGTATGTGAATTTTAGATGATGTTTAATTTCTTACATATGATACTTGTCTACTTTAAATTTCAACGGCGATTTTTTTGTAGATTGTCTTAGCTGCCATTTTGATGGAAATTTACCTCTGGTTTAGTGGTTCGAGTCATACAATATGTTGTCTTGCATTTGTTTTATTAAGATTTAGATATCATTTATAAATTGTAGGGCATACCAGAGCAAGCTGAAGCTCCACCTGTGGCCCAAGTGCCTGCAAGTGCACAACCTGCTGCTCCACAAGCAGCACAACCAGCAGCTGTTCCTTCTGGTGGACCTAATGCTAATCCTTTAAACCTCTTTCCCCAGGTAGCAATTAAACTCTTTTTATTGAAGAGAAATGATAGAGTTTTTGGTGGTGTACTTAATGTTGTTTTTGACAGGGCCTTCCTAATGTTGGTTCTGGTGCTGCCGGTGCTGGTTCTTTAGAGTTTCTGCGCAACAGCCAACAGGTATTCTTTAGAGTTTCTGCGTAATAGCCACTTTTACTGAATTTTTTTCTTCCAAGGCATGTCTAACCTAGATATTTCAATTTTATGCGTGTTTCAGTTCCAAGCCTTGCGAGCTATGGTGCAGGCCAATCCACAAATATTGCAGGTTTTCTTCTTTGCTTTGGCAGTGTATCTTCTATTGATCTATTTTCTTCTTCAGACGTCCCTGAATTTTGCTATCATTGCAGCCTATGCTACAAGAGCTTGGTAAGCAAAATCCTCATCTTATGAGATTGATTCAAGAGCATCAAGTTGACTTCCTCCGCCTGATAAATGAACCTGCTGAAGGCGGCGAGGGGTGAGGGATAATCTTTCGCTATTCTTCGCATTTTTTGTTTGGGTTTATTCATTTTACCTATCAATTGATGTTTTTCTTTTATGCTTTAGGAATATATTGGGACAGCTGGCTGGTGCGATGCCACAGGCAGTGACCGTCACCCCTGAGGAGCGGCAAGCAATTGAACGTGTAAGTGTAGCCTCTTTTCTATATAAAGCATTGAATGATAGATGTTATTTTCCTGTTTAACCCTCTTAGAGCAACGGAAACCTTCGTTTTAAACTACCTTGCTGCATTTTCTTCTCGGGAACTCTTACGAATTGGAAAGGAGAAATAAGTATGAGAGAGAAGTGGAAGCTCCTTTGTTTGGTGAGGGAGAGAAAACAGAGAGGAGATAAAAATATGTGGTGGGACTCGCAGCAAAAAAAAAAAATTCTCTTCCTAGCAGCCAAGAAAACAGGAGGGAGAGAGGGAAGAAAATTGAAATAACAAATCTACCTTTTCGTTTTGGACTTGCAAATATGTTATTACGTTTTTAGGGGTAAATATGTTTTCACAAGTGAACCCAACTTTTCTTTCTCTTTTATTTCTTTCAATCCAAACAACGTAAAAGTCTATCCATTTTCTACTCATTCTCTCTCTTAGTTATTAGTGATAACATTGAACAGATTCATCTGTTTTTTTTTTTTTTTTGCCATTATTTGATGGTCAATAGTTCAATTATGGGATGTGATATGAATTGTTAATCTAGTCTGTTAAGCTAATGGTAGTTTTACATTTTGTGTTGACAACCTACCCAAACTAATATAGGTGGCCTCCAGAACTCCTTTTAATTCTAGCTGGAGTCACTAGTACGGTTGTATAAGTTTGTGAACACAAGGGTTGTACAATAACCATTTCACATTTATTAAACAGCTTTAAACATAATTTATAAATTTGGATCACCTACTGTTGTTCCTCAGGAAGCAGCAAGAGAGTGTACTGTTACAAATTTGAGTCTATCTCTATAAGTGGGTGGGCCTCACATAAAAAATCATGTTAGTCTCACGTGTGATATTAGACAGAAACCTAGAATACGACCCTTGATGCTTCTAAGGAGCGTGGAAATGGAATATCTTGTTAACAAGTTTGTATGTAATTTATAATTTGCATGGTGCTGATTTTTGTTTTCTACTCCAGCTTGAAGCAATGGGTTTTGATCGTGCAATTGTGTTGGAGGTGTTCTTCGCTTGTAACAAAAATGAGGAACTGGCTGCCAACTACCTTTTAGATCACATTCATGAGTTTGATGAATAATTAGTTACGTTCTGCAATTTGTCAAATGATATCTTGTTATGTTTCCTTTTGATGGGTCTTTGTTATATATATAATGAGGTAATGTTTGACAATGACAAGTCTCAAATGGATCAGGGAATATTTAATCACCTCAGCATTATTATTGTCCATGTATTCATCATTTTATATTCTTAGGATTTTTCTCCATATTCATATATCAGTACTGTTATTTGAACATCAAAAAATGGGACAACAATCGACAACGATTAATGATGTTCAAAATCGTGGTTAATGACATATTGAATTTGGTTAATGGGTACACCAGAGATTGATAAATCATTAATCATTCACTGAACTGTGTTAATCAAAATTTTGTACATTATTAATCAGATTGTCGGTTAACTCATTTATTACATGTGTATTTATTGATCAAGTGCAACACGTTATTAATCACGATTTTGAACATTTTTAATCGTTATGGTTGTTGTCCTAATTTTTTTTTTTTTATGTTCAAATAACATTTTGGTTCCTATGTATTGATGTTTGTTATGTATCATTGTTTATGGTGCATCCTTTTAATCCTTTCAGGCCTGGTTAGGGTTAGAGAGGTTTTGCTATCCACAAGAACGGAGGCAGTGCCTTGTAGGATTTTTTTTGGCCGTGCCTTATTTGTTAAATTTAATCAAAATATACTTGAGGTATAGTATTTACCAAGCTTTTTAAAAATGGGGTCCGTTAAACTAGTTAAAGAACTAATTCCTGGTTCAATGGCTAAAAATGGTTAAACTAATATTATATTAAAAATTACGTACGTTATATATTACACACTTGAAATGTTTTTTCAGATTATGAGGTAACTTTGTATGCTGGGTTTATTTGAACTATTTATGCCTTTATGGAGTAATCTTTTTGCTCAAATACAGGCATAAGGGTTGTGATGTCTTACAAGAGTCATCTTTTTTAAGATTTTAACTTACTCCTTTTTTAAGGGATTGAGGTTGTTTACCATTTCTGCTGGTCTCACTTGAAATGTTTTAATTAATTCTGAACATAATACATTTGATAATTATTACTGACACCAAGAAAGTAAGTTTAGAGTGATTTGTCAAATGATCAATGAAATTTGTAATATTTTCTATATAATATTATTTACATGCAATTTAATCACATTATTTTTACATGTGATTGGTTCGAGTGGTAACGAGTTTGGATCCTTTAAGTAAATGATCATGAGTTTGATCCCTAATTCATGTGTATGGAGAAAGTATGGTTGGGAGAGGTCAGTCATTAAATGTTGTCTAGTACTTCGGGGGATTAGTCTGCGTAGTTGCGCATGGAGGATACCTTGGGAAAATAAAATTGAGAAAAATACACTTCTAACATTTATACTTTCCCCCTTTAGAAGGTGCAAATATGAGGTGCCTCCCCTCATCTCCAAGTAACCATATGTTACTTGCCTATAGTAGTGGGTAGTGTGCTTGGGTGCTCTTTTATACACCCTAAAAAACAAGGTACATGGATGCTCTTTCAAGAAGAATCTATTTGCAAAACTGAATGTTGACCATAAACTTGCGACCGTTCGATCAAGTGCCTTTTTGGTTTGGCTTCAAAAATAATTTTTCAACGGGTTTTGACCTCAACTAACTTTAACATTAACTAAACATGTTTGCGAAATTGTATCCAAAAGATTCGATTTTGGATCAGGTGGAATTGAGCTTGTTGGAAGTAAGAATTTTTAACTCTTCCGTGGAGTAGACTTGATTTAATCTTGAGATCCACAAAATTATTTATATTTACACATTAAATGTGATTTTACTTTATCATTCAAACACAAATTAATTCTTTCAAACTCACTTTTAAAATATTATTTTCAAACACGCTTTTTTAAAATCAATTCATTTAAAATCAATGTTTCAAAATCAATTCTATCACAATCTAATTGCATCTTTGAAACCATGTCGAGAGGCCCCTTCCTGAATAATCAGTTACGTTCTGCAATTTGTCAAATGATATCTTGTTATGTTTCCTTTTGATGGGTCTTTGTTATATATATAATGAGGTAATGTTTGACAATGACAAGTGTCAAATGGATCAGGGAATATTTAATCACCTCAGCATTATTATTGTCCATGTATTCATCATTTTATATTCTTAGGATTTTTCTCCATATTCATATATCAGTACTGTTATTTGAACATCAAAAAATGGGATAACAATCGACAATGATTAATGATATTTAAAATCGCGATTAATGACATATTGAATTTGGTTAATGATTACACCAGAGATTGATAACTCATTAATCATTCACTGAACTGTGTAAATCAAAATTTTATACATCATTACTCAGATTGTCGGTTAACTCATTTATTACATGTGTATTTATTGATCAAGTGCAACACCTTATTAATCACGATTCTGAACATCTTTAATCGTTATGGTTGTTGTCCTAATTTTTTTTTATGTTCAAATAACATTTTGGTTCCTATGTATAGATGTTTGCTATGTATCATTGTTTATGGTGCGTCCTTTTAATCCTTTCAGGCCTGGTTAGGGTTAGAGAGGTTTTGCTATCCACAAGAACGGAGGCAGTGCCTTGTAGGATTTTTTTTGGCAGTGTCTTATTTGTTAAATTTAATCAAAATATACTTGAGGTATAGTATTTACCAAGCTTTTTAAAAATGGGGTCCGTTAAACTAGTTAAAGAACTAATTCCTGGTTCAATGGATAAAAATGGTTAAACTAATATTATATTAAAAACTCCATACGTTATATATTACACACTTAAAATGTTTTTTCAGATTATGAGGTAACTTTGTATGCTTGGTTTATTTGAACTGTTTATGCCTTTATGGAGTAATCTTTTTGTTCAAATACAGGCATAAGGGTTGTGATGTCTTACAAGAGTCATCTTTTTTAAGATTTTAACTTACTCCTTTTTCAAGGGATTGAGGTTGTTTACCATTTCTGCTAGTCTCACTTGAAATGTTTTAATTAATTCTAAATATAATACATTTGATAATTATTACTGACACCAAGAAAGTAAGTTTAGAGTGACTTGTCAAATGATCAATGAAATTTGTAATATTTTCTATATAATATTATTTGCATGCCATTTAATCACATTACTTTTACATGTGGTTGGTTCGAGTGGTAACGAGCTTGGACCCTTTAAGTAAGTAATCATGAGTTCGATCCCTAACTCATGTGTATGGAGAAAGTATGGTTGGGAGAGGTCAGCCCCTAAATGTCGTCTAGTATTTTGGGGGATTAGTCTGTGTAGTTGCACGTGAAGGATACCTTGGGAAAATAAAATTGAGAAAATACACTTCTAACATTTATACTTTCCCCTTTTAGAAGGTGCAAATATGAGGTGCCTCCCCTCATCTCCAAGTAACCATATGTTACTTGCCTATAGTAGTGGGTAGTGTGCTTGGGTGCTCTTTTATACACCCTGAAAAACAAGGTACATGGATGCTCTTTCAAGAAGAATCTATTTGCAATACAGAATGTTGACCAGAAACTTGCGACCGTTCGATCAAGTGCCTCTTTGGTTTGGCTTCAAAAATAATTTTTCAACGGGTTTTGACCTCAACTAACTTTAACATTAACTAAGCATGTTTGTTTGCGAAATTGTATCCAAAAGATTCGATTTTGGATCAGGTGGAATTGAGCTTGTTGGAAGTAAGAATTTCTAACTTTTCCGTGGAGTAGACTTGATTTAATGTTGAGACCCACAAAATTCTTTATATTTACACATTAAATGTGATTTTACTTTATCATTCAAACACAAATCAATTCTTTCAAAATCACTTTTAAAATATTATTTTCAAACACGCTTTTTTAAAATCAATTCATTTAAAATCAATGTTTCAAAATCAATTCTATCACAATCTAATTGCATGTTTGAAACCACGTCGAGAGGCTCCTTCCACACGTTTGCATCGGTCAAATGCGATTTGACTGCAAACTTTTATGTTTGGCTTCAACAAAGAAGAATCCATTCCCACCCAAAATCAATTTTACCTAGAAGTTGAAATTCCGAGCTTTTATGGTAGACTTAAATCGATTTCGAAATTTATTTCAACAGTGACAGTACATATTCCCTCATCTGCCTTCCTGGTGTTGCAACACCTCTCACTGTTAAGAGCAATTTTGGTAATTGCACACTATCCAAACAACATGAATTGATAAAAAAAAGTTTTTCATGAATATATCTAAACATAAATCACGTTATGTTTAACTCATTTTTACCTAAAATCAATTTTACAAAATCAAGTCAAAATTAATTTTCGTCACCGCAGAACTAAATGCACACTAAAACAAACCAACCCAAGTCATTATGTTAATTGTTTTGAGTCCTCAACTTTGATTTTTTTTTTTTTTCCATTTTAATCCATGAGAAAAATTAACCCGTAGACTTATCACAACAACACTTCCACCATCCATTGTGCTCGGAACTCTGATGAAGATCAACTTTTCATTTATTTTTATTCCAATTGCAATCCTTCCATTTGACCTAGATATGATTTTTCTCTGTTTACTGTTGAGGAGGCCCTTGCAGGGACGTGGACAATGCTGGTGGCAATGTTGTCGGTGAGTACGAGATGGAAGATGAACTTCATTACTTCTCCCTGGATATGAGAATAGATACCGGATTCTTGGTCCAGCCTAAAGATCCAACACAACAAAAGCATATTTGCAATTTACTCAAACAAACAAATGAGTATATCAAAATAAAAATAATTAGCTGAATTGCATTAAAATAAAATAGAAAGGGCCTTTAAGTGTGCACAGTTTCCTTGAATTTCTCTTCCTTGAGAAATTGAAGCATCAAGAACACCAATTACTTGCTCAAAGATGACATCATCGCCACTTACACTAATCAAATCTGAACAAGAGAATTAGTTGTTGCTTGTTTTGTTTCCAACATAGTTGTCACAATCGGACTACATCGGGAACCGGCCTACCATCCGGTTCGAGTGGCCCCTCCTGTAGAGAAATCGGATGAAAAACCGCTAAATTGGTACAAAATTGGGGAAACTGGACAAAACCAGTGGTTCATCGGGTTTCAGCGGTCTGCAAAATACGTGTTTGCTCCTCTGTTTTTCTTGATCCACGACCTCCGATAACTTGTAGCTGCTTTCAGCCATGCGTTTTGCTTCTTTTTCGACCTATGGCGCCTATGTCTTTGCCTCCTCCGGCTTGAGAGGGGACGAGTTATAGAGATGAGGAAAAGAAATATGAGTACATAAAGGTGAGAAGGGACGAGTTACAAAGATAAGGGGGGCAACGAGAAAAATCAGAAAAGAAATGGTAATGCTCTGCAAGTTACAGGAAGGAGGGTGAGAGGGGATAGGGGCAGCGACTATGAAAGAAAGGGGAGGCTAAGGTTACATTCTTGGGATCTTTAGGCCGATAGGCTCGTGAAATTATTTTTTTTTTTTTTTTTACACTTTTGGGCATGGTTCGAATTCAACAATGAATATAGGGTGCTTTAATTCTCTCGAACCTGTAACACATAAAAGGGATGACCGTGAGCAAACCTTATGGTCAAGGGATCCAGATTCCCTGCTGTAATAGAAACACACATTTACATGCAGTAAACAATCTCGGCTATTGATTTAAGATCGAACGGCCCATATTATACCTTTACAAAATCAACTTTACACAATATTTATTATTATGTTGTAACTGCGCACGCAGTTACAGCAAGGAATCCACTTCCATGGTCAAGAGCGAGACTGACTCTTTTTACACTTTTTCATTAATATAATTTTTGTATATTTATTAACATAAAATGTAAAAAATATTTTATATTTTAAAAAAATATGAGAATTTAAAATTTATGTTAATATTATTTAATATATTATATATTATATTAAAAATTTAAAATAATATTATATAATTATTATCCGTTCAAGCAAGGTTTAACCACGGTTAGACCATTAAACATTGAACCAGTGCTTTCACCGGTTTAATTATCAATCCGATTTTAAAAACATTGATTTCCTAAGAGAGCAAAATCTACTATCACTCATTGGGTACATAAATAGCTATACCTGCACTCATTACCCGCACTTTACTATAATAAATTTGTGGATATGTGAAAGAGAATAATAAATTTGTACTGTCAAAAGAGACGAACATAAATATGTAATACAAATTAGATCATTCTAACATATTCTCACATTACATATATACGTCATGATATATCTAAGACTTAAATGTAAAAGTCTTTGATAAAAAGCACCGCATTATTATTATTATTATTATTATTATTATTATTATTATTATATTACATTGAATATCCAATGATCATTGACCAATTTCTTCGAAATTGCGTGACTTAAGGAAGATAAAAACGAAGATAAAAAATGGGAGTTCACCATAAATTTTGCGGGTAATTACTCACCCCTATTCTCATACCCATTAAGCGTGTAATTACACTACCCATCATGGGTAATTTTTACGAGTACCCTATGTGTCCGTTACCCATTATTATTAGTAGCCTCATCAAACCTAATAAAAATGATCAAGTAAATTTGTTTAGATAAGAAATTAATATCATAATCAAACACTTAGAGTAGTAAGTATATTACTTCTAATTTATTCTTTTACTTCTTGATGTGCCAATTGTCTCATGTTCACCTCAAAATTTTATGCCATTGTCTCTACAACTGGAATTGCTGGTACCAACTCCATGTTGATCTTCTTTCTTTCTTGCTATCTTGCAAATTATTCCCCAGACTAACAACATTGCCTAATACTTTAAAAGAATGAATAACATGAAAAATATATGGTAAAAATGTCACCAATTTTATGTGCTACCTTGTTTCATTAAATAAATACATACAAAATCAAAATTTTATTTTATGTTACATACTAAAATTGTCAATTTAGCTTAGACGAAAGGAAATGAAGTAAAGAGAGTTACAACTTACCAACGCGAACATAGGTCCCTTATGGAATTAAAATTAATGCTCATATCAGTCGCTACCATCACCTTCCATATCAGCATCTTCATCTCCACTGAATGTGCGAAAACCAAATGTGAAAAAGAGAGAGCAATCAAAGCAAAAGGAAGACAGTTAGGAAGATAAACATAAAACTAGTAGAACCATAACACTAAAAAAAGTAGTCTAAAAGCCTAGTTATAATTTGTCATAGCATCCATTAACCAATACCCGGAGAAGTACAATTCCAAGAGTGACTGCCAATGAATACCAATTGGGTAAGCATATATCATCAAATTGAAAATAATAGCAAATGAAAATTGCAAACTCTACCTAGATCTAACTTCATAGTAACCCTAACTTTCAAATGACAATGGTTATATAAGAGACTTACCTTCGGTTGTGCTGAGCGTGAGTTGGGTTTTGGTGGTTTGGTGAGAAGAACCTTGTTGCTCGTTGGTGGTTGTCACAAAGAGGGAGTTGGAGAGTGATGGTGGTCACAAAGAGGGAGTGAAGAGCGTGCGTGGGAGTGAAAGAGTGAGATTGTTTTGGTTCTAACACAGAGTGTTTTGTTTTCTAAAATAAGTGAAAGATAGAGTTTCTTTGAAGAAGGGATATTATAGATGATATACATTTAATAGAGTTTCTTTGAGGAAGCGCTATTAAATGTGATAGACTATTTTTGGAGGGAATACCAAGTGATTGGGCAAGCATGCACGACTGCACATCTTCTGATACCACTCACGTCCGCTCGTGTGTATAATAACTTCTACACTATGAAATAGGGCATGACTGCACATCTTTATCTTCTCCATTAACTGCAAGCCCACTTATGTGTATAAAAAGAACCATTCCACTCTCAGAAACCACTCTAACACTTCAAAACTTTAATCTTTCATTCCATCTCAAAAACCTCTCTCACACTCCAAAAAAATGGTGAAAATTCATCCCATTGCAACAATGAGGAGTATTAATTTTGAAGAGCTTAAAAAGGATGAATATGACGCAACTAGAGAGATTGTTTTTCAAGGATTAACTTATTACTTCAACATGATCAAACACATCCATATTCAAGAAATTAGAGAGTTCTAGTCAGCTGCTGAGATCAAAGCCGACAGATCCATCACTTGGCACATAAATGGTGGTGCCGCAGTGAGCATCACCCAGGCTCTTTTTGATGAAATAACGAAAGCTCAAAACAACGGTTTTTGAGAGTTTTAGAAGTCTGGATTGAATAAAAGAAAACTCAGGCCTTTCTTTAAAAAAGGTATATCAGAGGCTATGTGGAAACAACGCTGATCAGAAGAAGAATGAGATAAGCCTACTGACCGGCAAGTCTAGATTCTTACTCGAGTGTTGCTACCATTTCATTCTTCCCCTAACAGAAAGTGAAAGCTTGCACTCCCTTAGACTATCAAAAACGTAAATGATTGTGGTCTATCACCTCCTCACCTACTACAAAATCAACCTTCCATTCCTTGCCATGAAATATCTAAAAGATCATCTTCGCAGAAAATATGAAAGCATCCCCTATGGATTGATCTTTACTGTGATCTTAGAATGTAATCAAGGCTACTAGCATGAAACATAATAATTTCTAGACCTCTCGACACTGCCTTCCTAGAGCCAAAGGTATTGAACTGACTCCTCTTGGCTCTTCATGTTCTTCAGAATCAACGTATCCAGAGCCTTTCTCACCAATGTCTCTTACTGAATCTGACCCGAAGGATATTCATTAAAAAAGAAAGCGTGTGTATAGCCTAGCCTATCCTGATGTCAGTCCATCTCTTTAAGCCAGGGAAAGGTTGGAATATTCCAAGAAGAGAAAAAGGGTGTCATATGTTGGAAGCGAGGGTTGAGCATCCTTAGAAATCCTTAGGAACTATCTCCTTATATAAACAATTTTTTATTTTAATATTCAATGATTAATTATATTATCAATGAAATGTTATTTTTATGCATTTTGTGTGATTCATTCTATACTGCTATGTTCTCCTCAATATCTAATGTGAAGAATTCCATTGCCAAGTGCCTACTTATACTAATTAAGTTGAACTCTCTTTCAAAATGTATAACTAATCCACAATTCCATCAACATGTTCACTATAAGTTATGAAAAATTACATTGAATACATTGACAATTGGTAGCTGAATGAGAAGTTTTAAGGAAATGTCATGCATAGGAATAAAATGAAAAATGACCTTAGAAAAATGCCAACTTCATCATCAAATTGTGTGAATTTTTAAGTGATTATGCATCGGAACAATGTTTATTCATACTATTTTATACTCAAGATCGATTTTCATTGCAACATTGATAAACTATTTGTCCAAAAATGTTGGTCACATAGAGGATTTTGTTTTTAATATGGGGAAAGATAACACTTTTTCTAGGAAACACTATTAAAGATATATCTATAGGCAAAATAGTTTGATTAGTCATGTACGTCTTTTTTTATTTTTTACTTTGGTCCTATTTGATTTAGTATTTTTTCATTTTGCTCATATACGTTATGTTCCATCTTCAGTGTTAGTACTAAAACTGACGTCGTTAAGAAGCAATTAACGATAATGACTAATATGGAAGACAAAACCAAATGTATGGGACCAAAATGAAAAAATAAAACGTTTCTTTTTTTCATTTTGGTCTTATACGTTATGTTTCGTCTTCTATGTTAGTCTTAAAACTGACGCTGTCAAGAAAGAATTGACGAAAATGACTAACATTGAAGACGAAACATAACGTATATGACCAAAATGAAAAAAATAAAATATATTGGACCAAAGTGATAAATAAAAAAAAGTACGAAACCAATCAAGCTATTATGCCAACATCTTTAATAGCGCTTCCTCAAGGAAGCGCTATTTAACATATAACCTTTAACAACGTTTCCCTTAGAAAGTGCTGTTAAAGGTTATCCACATCAAATATAATAGTGTTTTTTCGAGAAAACGCTATTAAAGGTAGACTCACCACATTTTAATGTGAATTATTAAAGCTTTGAATATGAGGCTTATTGATTTGTTCTTTCTCAAACTAATATTGCAGAAACCCAAAATTTATCTCCATTGAAACAAAATTGGTATTACAGTCAAAGTAGACAATGCAAAATGTGCTAGAGAAACTGATATTGCATTATTATATTTTTTAGAATTATAATTAGAGTTACAGTTAGAAAAAAATAGATATGAATTAAAATATCTTTCAGCATTGACAACAAGAGTTACCACATAAACATAATGAATACATAATTCTTTCACGCAGCTCGAAAACAAATTGATGTGAAGCTAGAAAAAGGTCTTTCGTCATTGAAGTTCTTGACAACAAGAGCTTGCTGAAGTTCTCCAATCAAAGGTGTTCTATCACTTTCTAATTGATTTCAACCTTACAAAACAAAGAAAGCACTAACTCACCCATGTTGTGGAGGAGGGAGAAATAGGATAGAGTCCATTTGGTTCGAGAAATAGAGTCAAATGTCCATCTCTTTCCCAAAAGAGAAAGTCCATTTGGGAGCAGCCCCATCGTCATCACTTAGAGTTCCTCGCCTGATGAGACGGAGCACAACCCACGTTGGGTTTATTATGACTCATATCCTATCTTTTGGATTTTATTATGACTCACATTCTGGATTTTATTGAGCCATATTTCTTTCATATTTCCTAGACAAGGAAGGGAACTCTAGAAATGAAGAACATGACGAGTTGAGAATGAGTTGGTAAAATTTGGAGTGTGAATGATAAGGACACAAAGGAGAATTATTTATAGGATAGTTCACCAGGTAAAACTAACGTTTTTCAATAGTGTTGAGTTATAAAGCAACACAATTGATGAATTCAGAAAATCATGCCTTGAATATCACATTTTCTATGCAGAGATTACTGTTTATTTAACTTCGTGGATTGTTTCAACTAACGTGTAGAAAGTTTGTCATCTAAAGGGCCTTTTTTTAATACAGAGGAAAGATGGCGTTTACCCAAGCAAACGCTATTACAATTACACCTTTAACAACCATTGTTTGATGAAACTCTATTAAATCATTAAACTTTAATAGTGCATCTCCGATAAAACTCTATTAAAGGTGGAGCCTTGGGTGAACACTATTAAAGGTATATTGTTTAATAGTGTTTCCTAAACAAAACGCAATTGAACACCTCCGCACAATTTTTTTTCCAGCAGTGTCATAATTTTGAGAATTATAATCAGAGTTAAAGCTTGAAAAACAAATACAGATGAAGCAAAAGTTCTTTTATCATTGAAAATAAGATTTATAATTTGCTACATTACAACTAGCTAGTAGCTATAGAGGTACAATTTGGGAATTGACATGGAAAACTAGAAACTCAATGAGAAATTATAGATTCAAAGTGAATACAAAGTTACAAAATTTATTGACGATAAAATTATATTTACAATAAGAGCTTGCTGAATCCTCCAATTCCAATTGAAATTACAAAATTAAAGAATTTATCCCTTCAATTATTGTTAACAAAACTTTCCTTTTAATTTCCTTTCATGAACAACTCAATACAAAAACCATTCAGCTCCAAGGTGTCCAATTTCCACCTGTTGACAATAAGAGCTTGTTGATAACAGTAATGAGGGGGGAGAGAGGGAGGATGAAGCCCATTTGGTTGGGAAATAGAGTTAAATTCCCACATCTTTCCTAAGAGAGATTCATTTGGCAGCAGTCCCGTTGGCATCTCTTCCAGTTCCTCGTCTGATGAGGATGGAGCACAAACTTACGTTGGGTTTTATTATAGCTCGCATCCTATCTTCTGTGTTTTATTATAGCTCACATTCTAGATTTTATTGAGCCATATTTCTCCCATCTTTCCCAGACAAAAAAGGGAACTCCATTAATGAAAAACACGGTGGATTGAGAATGAGTCAGTAAAATTTGGAGTATGAATGATAAGGACACAAAGGAGAATTATTCATAAGAGATTTTGGTCAAATAATTCAAACTAACGTTTTCAATAGCGTTACAAAGCAACGTAATTGATGAAATGAGAAGTCGTGCATTGAATATCCAATTTCCTGTGCAGATATTATTGTTCATTTGACTTCATATATTGTAGTTCATGGACTATTTCAACTAACATGCAAAGAGTTACACGGTTTTGTTTTAATACGAAGCAAATATAGCATTTCCTAAGTAAGTGTTGTTATAGCATCCCCTTTAACAGCGCTTGATTGATATAACATTATTAAAATATAACTTTCAATAACGCTTCTCTGAGGAAGCATTATAATAGGTGGAGAGCGTTTTTTTTTATAAAAAATATGGATTAAAGATAACGTTTTATTATGGAAACGTTGTTAAAGGCATACCTTTTAATGTCATTTCCTTAGGGAAACACTATTAAAAATCTCTGCACATATTTGTAAAGCGTTTCCTTCCGAAGCCGCTATGAAGTGTGGGCTATTATTAAAGGTCGACTTTGGCGTAGGGAGAAAACACTAACAGTTTCCTATTTAGAAATATTGATATGAAAGACTTAGGGGTAGTTGATGTGACTCTAGGAATTAGAATAGTAAGAGATGGTGAGAGTATAGGTTTATCTCAATCTCATTATATAGAAAAAGTATTAAAGAAGTTTAATAACTTTGATTGTCAACTTTTTACTACTCCCTTTGATCATAACATTAGTTTAGTACCAAATAAAGGTCGTCTGGTAGCATAACTTGAATACTCAAAAGTAATTAGATGTTTGATATACGCCATGACATTTAAGCGAGCAAACATTGCATATGTTGTAGGTAGATTAAGTAGGTATACAAGTAATCCCAGTAAAGACCAATGGCATGCTATCCAACAAGTATTGAAGTCTTTAAAGGAAACAGTGAACTATATGTTAAACAATAATGGGTATCCTTTCGTATTAAAAGGTTACATGGATGCCAGTTGGGTAACTTATACAGAAGATCATGCTTCAACAAGTGTTTAGGTCTTCACACTTGGTGAGGGTGCTATTTCTTTGGGTTCCAAGAAACACACTTGCATTATCGACTTCACCATGGTTGTAGAATTCGTAGCATTAGATTTAGGTAACAAAGAGGAAGAATGACTTATAATTTTTTTTTTATGAGATAAAAATTTGGCCTAAGTCGTTGGCACCAATATCCATACATTGTGATAGCCAGTCAACACTACCAAGAGCATATAGTCAGGTATATTATGAAAGTCCAGACACATTAGACTAAGACATATCTAAGTGAAAAATTTAGTTGCAAATGGAGTAATATCCATAATTTTATAAGCACGGAAAGAAATCTTGCAGATCCTTTGACAAAGGACCGACAAAGGATATGGTTCGAAAACATCATTAGGGATGTGACTCAAGCCCATATCTTAAATGATTACCAATGGTGAAAACTTGACTCACACTTGAGTAACATCAGTCTTGAGTTCAATGGCGAAAGTATATTATCAGAGTGATTGCAAGTATTTGACAATAGATACCTCCCAAGGATTAAAAGGACCATAAGTAAATAAAGGACGTAGGATCGATGAACTTTTGCTCTTATGGACCTATAACATGTATGTGTTGAAGTGCTTAATTATGAGGGTACTTCCGATTGAGTCTACCTATTTGAGAGTGAAGCGGGGTTGCTTCTTGGAGTTAAGGGCTTGACTTTAAATCTCTCATGAAAAGGATACAAGACATGCACAAAGCCTTCTCAAATGTGTCATTTTAAGTTATGCACGCTTGTTCTAATAAATATTTGGTTCAAAGCTTGTCTACCACTTTATTCGGGACGACTGAAACCAGGTCTTACTAAGTGAAGGTTCAAATCGCAAGATACTATTATCTTAAAGCATGCAATTTCAAGAGTAATGGGATTTAGATTTATGTTGAAAATGGTAGGGGGATCGACAATGCTGGTTTTAGAGGTGTCAGAGTATCAAACATGTGTCTGATATCGATATGCATGTGACACTAGTAGAACATGTGTTCGACGCTCCTTGTTAGGTGTCTGTATTAAAAAAATATTTTTTGTTGGTTCGGACACTTAGTCGATGCTTCTATATGGTTGGACACCTAAAAGACAATTATTTTTTTAATAAAAAAACATAAAGTAAATTAAAACTTTAAAATAAAAAAGTAAATGAACAAGAGACATAAGCATCTCGTATACACTTTCGAAGTCTCTCCCCCCGTTTTTCGTTTCTTCCATTTCTTTGAACACCTCTATTCCTCCCTCCTTGCAGGTCGTATACGCTTCTTCCCAGCTTTATGTTTAGGAATCAAGTCCGGACCAAGGCCAAAGTAAGTGAGGCCCTTGCTTTAGGTCTCAAAAAATTAATTTTTTCTTTTAAAAAAAATCCTACTTTGTATTTTTTTTATTATTATCTTTTTGATATGTTTGGTGCATCAACAAGCATAAGCTAGCCCATTTGGTATTAAAGCTTACCATTAGCTATAAGGTCTAGGGATCAACTCGTTATTGTGTACAAAAAAAATGTTTTTGTATGAGAAAATAGTTGGATTAATTTGTTATTAATTTTAGAAAGGCCTCGGCACAGAGTTTGTTTTAGATCTCAATAAGTGTTGGGTCGGCCCTGTTAGGAATATTAACTCTCCCTCCCTAATCATCGTTGAGATCCACTGCTACATTTTGTGCCTTTAGTAACATTTATAGGCATTTCTATTTGAGATATTTAGGCTTCCTGATACTGCCTTGTGTGGCTTCTGTTGTTGACCCTTTTTTCTAGGCAGCTCGCAACATCTGCTCCTGGTGTTCCTCTATTTGAATTTTTTTCTTACATAAGAAAGGTGAATTCAAGTGGCAGGTATCTTTTCTTGACTGGCCACCATAATTTCTATTATTTTATGCTCGGATGATTGTAACATATACAGCAAGCAATCATCTCTACAATTTGAGCTCAATTACATGTTTTCATAGACAGATCAGTTACAAATTGACTAATTCAAACATTTCTCTAATTCTGTAATTTTGTTTCAATATGTAATATCAGTTCTATAGTCAAAGATATGAGGATAAGCGTTGTAGGCTCATGAAGGAAAATATATTCTCAGCCTAATGTAGCATGGTAGAATTCTAACCCATTGCATATTAAGACACATGCATGTATGAGCTCTGAGTTGTAGAGTATGTCAGGAAGGAGAAGTAAATAAGCTCTCATATGTTGTAATTGTTTAATAGGCAAATTTAGTTTAGTTTCTTTGTAATATTGACATTATTATTGTAAAACTTGATTTTACTCTAAATATGAATGGAGATGAATAACTTTCATTTGATTTGGTTATATATATATATATATATATATATATATATATATATATATATATATATATATATATATATACTATTTTTATGTTATTTCTTTTGTTTGCTTTGATTGTCATAAAATTAGTGACATCTTTAAAACGTTACAAAAAGTCAATTAGTAAGATTTTTAAAATGTTACAAAAAAAGTAATTAGTAACATTTTTGAAATGTTACAAAAAAAGATAAATTAGTAACATTTATGAAGTGTTATAAAAAGTAACATTTTTTAAGTGTTGCTAATGATATGTTAAAGTGTTGCTAAAACCTTTTAGTAATATGGTCAATATATAACACTTGTCAAAATGTTATTAGTGCAAATAGTAACATTTTTTGATAAAATTTTACTAAATCTCAATAATATTATAGTGAGATTTGTCTCTTCAATTTAAATCTTGACTTAATCGCACTTTTAGTCCTTCTACTATTAGTCATGTGCGATTTTGGTCCCTAAAGTTTTTTTGTTGCACATTTGGTCTCTATATTTTTTCAATTTTGCAAATTCAATCCTTCCATCCAATGTTCATCAACTTTTCAATTATTAACATAGAGGAACAACTGCTCTAAATGCATGAAACCTCGGGTTGAACTTCTGTAGTAAAGAATCTGTGGTGGAATAAAAAATAGTCACGAAAAGTAGAGACAAAACTAATAAATAATATAAAGGAATCATTAAATCATGTTGAATTGTAAAGCCAGATGGAGGAGATCTTCAACTAGAGGTTTTGTATGCTTAGAGGAGTGGTTCTTAAGTTGATCATTGAAAAAATTGACAGACATTGGATGAAAAGACCAAATTTGCAACATTTAAAAAATAGGAAGATCAAATGTACAACAAAAAAACTATAGGGACAAAAATCTCACATAATCCATAACAGAGGATCCAAAAATACAATTAAGCCTTAAATCTTTTATAATGATTTTGATATTTAATTTTATTTGATTTGACACATAAATATATCGGAAATTATCAACGTTGATATTCGCGTGTTCTTCGTCCGTGTTGTGTCCGGTATGCGTGTATATGCTTCTTAAATTACCTTCAATGTGTCCATACTCCATGCTTTTTTCATTATTATTATTCACTTCGTCACTTTTCCTACGAAATCTGTCGTACCATAGCGTCGTTGTGAAACCAAATATGAAGTAAACACATGCATAAGCTCTAGTGTCAATCAATATGACAGTTTCTTTTTAAGATGTAATCTACCTTTATTGCCTTTCTTTTTTCAATGATCGATGATCACAAAGGGGGCTACATATATGTACATCGTTTAGGTCAATTTTATAAGATCGTCCCTCTCCCTCTGTCTCCCTTGATCAAGGAAGCGTGATACTAAATGAAAAGATCATTGAATGTGTTCTTTTAGACACGTGCAACAAAAATAGACACAAACAGATTTTATTAGTAAACACAATCAACATTTGTGAATTTTCTTGCGTATAAAAAAAACAGTTGTGAATTTTCTTTTATTACTTTAATTTATGCATTTCTAATCTTCGTATGACCATATAACAAAAAAAAAAAAAAAAAAAAACAAGACAATATCCATTCTTGATGCCTTATACCTAGAGATATGGCAAGGTGATCACAGCACTGTATATTAAAAAAGGTCCTTAATAAGCTATCATATTCACCATCACTTGGAAAAAAGATTCTCTGCTCTAAACGACACCACTAAAATGACAACCTAAAATTATATCGTCTTCCGATATGACTCTTACTACCGACACTTGTAGTCTCCTCAATATCTGCAAAAACACTAAATTGTCTCACGAAAATTCTCTGCAAAAGGTCCCCAACTTCCATATATGTGCATGGCGCAAAAAGCATCACAACTCACATATCCATTGATTATTAAAGCTAGGAGGGACCTCAATACCTCATCTCAATCTCAAAGGCCAAAATTTCAACACACATGCCGTTTAAAAGGACACGCATGATGATCTTACATGCATCCCCTTATTGTGGAGAGTGCGGTCACGGCTCGTTACTCTCTTGGTCCCAACCATATCATCGCAGACAAGTGACATTACTTGAATATATACATGTTAACAAAACAAAGACACAAACATCAACATCAGAGCGTAGTGGGTTGTCAATGCTCAGTTCAAAGGACCATTTGGTCCACCAACCAGGTCTTTTCAAATAGGACCCGCCTATAGCCAACCCCACTTACACTAAAGTGGTCAAAAACTACGAATACCATACTGACAAGGCATGTGCTTCTGATTCTTGTGAATGAGAGAAAAAAGAGAGACCTCAACGGGTGAGCAACCAGAGTCACAATAAAGATAACCCAATTTCAGGTATCAATTTTCAATAAGTAATTGGGAGCCATAATGTGGTAAAGGTGGTTTTGGGACATGGGACAACAAAAATGAGAGATATAAGGTGTTTGATTTGATTTTGAACCCCACTAACATAACAACTAACAACTAATATTTTTCTATAAAAAATATTTCAACAAGTAACAAAAATACATCTAGTCATGTTCAAAAGGCAGAGAACGTGATTAGGCCATCAATTGATTTTGTTAGTGATTTGGGATGTGGGACAAAGAAATAGGAGATATAAGATGCTTGGTTCGATTCTGATATGACCCTATTGACATAACAAACTAACAAATAATATTTTCATATAAAAAAAATTTTCAACAAGTAAAAAAAAAACACATCTAGTCAGGTTCCAAAGGCAGCGTGGTTAGGCCATCAACTGATTTTTGTTAGTGATTTTGCAATCATGGAAGGTATCTGGTAGAGATCTTAGAGGAATTGAGAAGGTAGACAATCAAACTTTGTTGTTTAGTCTGATCTAAATTGACCTAAAGTAGTTGGAGATGGCATTGGGTGCTCTTGCAATTTTCTCTACACATCTTGTTTGCATCATCCATCGCGTCAGCCGTCAAGCCCGCATAGAAAGGTTTAAAGATGCTTGCAGAAATGATATCTTTGTAATCATTGTACTTGTTTCTTTATAGTCAAGTGATCATCTACTTGCTCATATATAAGGAATGCGGCTAGTGATAAGCTTTAACGCAATGATTGAGGGGATTTTATAAGGAAAATGTTCTTTATACGCAGGAAATACAATACTTGGGTAGGATAAGTAAGATATTATATATGGGATTGTATTTTAACTATTTAAATGACAAAATACTTGTAGGAAAAGATTGTCTTCGTGTCTCAAGCAAAAATTAATCCAAACTCAAAGGGAATGAAATAAAAATAAATAACTAAATCTACACGATACCTATTAAGTGCCAGTAAAACTTACTCTAAATTAGTAATTAACAATAGTGAAGACAATGTTGCTTAAGCTTTATAAGGCATGGATTTTTACTGATGACACCTGCAAAATTTTCCATATTAACCTGTTATATTCTACAGGTCTTCCAAATTTTTCCATATTTGCTGGTTTTCCTCTTTTTGATCAAATGAACTACTTAGGCAAGGTTTCTAAAAGGGCAGAACAGGGGGAGCCTTTGGAGTTTAGGTGTCAGGGTCTTTGTAGATAGTTTTTATTCTCTGTTTTGGTGGAGGCTTGGGTTTAGGACTTTAGGCACTTGTAAAACCAATACTAGTTACATTAGGTAAATACAATATTAGATTTACATTGGGTCCGCTCTTTAGTCTTTGTTATTGTATATGAGTTAGAATATATCATGTACTTTTTTTCAATATACTTTTATTTTATAAAAGAAAAATATGTTCTACTGGTCTTGCCACAACATTATGTTTACCTTAGTGACTTGATTTTTCGAATAACCACGACTACATTGATTCTACCTTTAACAAAATATATACTTTAAAGCTTATGGTACTTTTGTTAATTATTGAAAAATGTAAATTTAGTTCTTTTGATTTAGTATTTATAAATGGAATGTGAGACGGTTAATGTCCACCTATTCATCCATTTGGAAAATGTTCTTTTATAGTGAGTTTGTCTCTATAGTGGATAAATAAGGATTTATACTATATCATAATCAACCTTTAATAGCGCATATTTAATAAAGGTTTTGGGCAAAAACGCTAAAAAAAAATACAGAGGTGTTTAATAATGCTTTCCAAAAGAAAACACTATTAAAAAGATACACATCTAATAACATTTACTCAAGGAAATATTATATTTACCCCATACCATTTTTTTAAAAAACGTGATCCACCTTTTATAGCGCTTTTAAAAGATATAGTTTTAATAGTATTTCCTCAAACAGATGTTATTAAAGGAGTAACTATAATAGTGTCTGCTTAAGAAAACGTTATCTTTCCCCATATTAAAACAAAACGCTCTAGGCGACAAACTCTCTACACATTAGTTGACATAGCTGATGAACGTATAGTAAATCTCTACACAGAAAACCTGATATTCAACCTTCAACGCATAAAAAAACTGTCCATAATCAATTCTACCTTAAATTCTATTAAACAAATGCAACCAAACCCTGAATCAAACTCTCCTATAAATAAATGTTCTTATCTCACACTACAAATTTTATAAACTCTCATTCTTCTCTATATTCTTCATTTCTGGAGCTTTCTTATGACTTATGAGCCATAATATAATCCACAAAAGGCATGCACTCCCATATCTTCTTGTCATGTGTCATGACTAATGTCCAGAAGAGGATAGTCTCTGCTCAATGTCATGATAGATCAAAGAAGATAAGAATGCTAACATCTCTCATCCCTTACCGGACAATAAAAATATGTCCACATGCACGAGGGCAGTAACCAGAGAGTGCTCCCAATACAGACAATGATCCCATGAGGGATGATCTGGTCTCTCTTCCGGAGATAGTGAGACGAAGGCATTCAAGAAATGAAGGGGAAAGCTCAAACACTGATGTACTGCTCTAATCCTCCAACAGTATTGAAGTAGTTTCTGCTGAATCTTTTCATAAGAACTTCAGTCAACAATCACACTTGGGTTATAACCGGAGAAGCACTAATTGAGGACTGGATATTTCAAGGGTGGCCATTTCAAGTAGCAAATCCTTCTGTTTGTCTTTTAGGAACCCAAGAAACAAGATTATCAAGAAGCTTTGGAATATCTTGAAGTGTCATCATTATCAATTCAAATTGAATTTTTTATTGTCGCTATAAACTCAAACACCATGGATGTATGTATGTAGAATTTGAAACATGAGAAATAAAATAGAATTAGATTCTTTGAATTCTCTTTTATTTGATCTCAAGATCTTGAAGTGCAATCTTTATCCCTTCAAAAAAAAATTTATTGTCAATGTAAACTCAAAAGACCATATATATGTATGTATGAATTTGAAATATAATAAATAAAATAGAAATTACATTCTTTGAATTGTCTTTTATTTAACTTGTAACTGGATTTCCAGATTTCCAAACTTAATCAACGTACTAAAACTGATAATGAAACAGAGAAAAAAAAGTAGTCATTTGGAAAAATTATAGCTTTGAGCATTGTACATGAAAAATGTAGTGAACAGAGTGTTCTACTTGCATTAGAAATTGAAAGCAATAAAAGTTATTAAAAATAAAAAATGCGTTTGGATAGCGTTTCTTCAAGAAAGTGTTATTAAAGAGTCTATTGTTCCTCATTATTTTATTTAAAAAAGCGAGATAAAGATTTAATAACATTTCTTTGACAAAACGTTATTAAAGGGTCTGTCCTTAAACACCATTAAAGATATTTATATATATAGTAGCCACTACAAGAAAAGGCTCCAATACTGATGGGCAAAGGTCTTCGGAAAACATCAAATTCGTCAGTAATGGTACTATTTCGACGGAAAACCGACGGCCTCAAATCCGTCAGAAATGAGGGCGTCGATAATGGTTACCGACAAGTTTATTATCGGTAATTTCTGACGGCCACAACCGTCGGTAATTTTCAATAGTATACCCATCGGTAATTTCAATACGTTACTGATGGCCTAGCCCGTCGGTAGCCATACATACTTTTTTTTATTTTTTTTTACTAATGTTAAAATTATATTTTATCGTTACCCAGTTATTAACGGGCTAGAATGTCGGTATAAATAAATATGTGGAATTAAAATTGTGCAGTTAAAATAAATGTGCAAAATTAGTCTTTTAGGGATCAAAATAAAAGTTTTCATTACACAATTTAATATGTTGAGAGATGAAAAATGTAATTAAAATTTTTGAGGGATCAAAATACAATTAAAAAAGTTGAGGAACGAAAAGTGTAATTAAAATTTTTTAGGGATCAAAATTACATAATTAAAAAAATTATGAGACAAAAAATGCGATTAAGCAAAAAAATTAAGGAGGTTCTAGATCACAAGATCTTCTTTCGAATGCGGTGCTTAAAAAATTTCAGGAACCGGGTTTTCCCCGTTCCAGAACAGTATGATAAGCGCGTCCCATATGGATAAGATTCATGGGCGGTGAGTGGACAGCAAAATGCGAAGTACAACTCAATCATAATGTTTCCATTTTCGATTACGTGAGAAGGAGAAACTCCACAACCTTAAAAACTGGTTGCATTTTGGCTATTAGCAGGTAGGAGGATTCAATCACGCACCTAAAAGAATGAGGTTTATGAATCATAGTTACTTGGAATATCATACGCCTAGGCGTGCACTGTGCAGTATCCGAATGGAAACGTAGTACGTCATTTAGGGATGCGAATGGAGCGGGTCCCGGGGAGATAGGAGTAGTCTCTGCCCCTGATGGTGGGAATACGTCGTACTGTTCGTCGGGACCTTATATTTTAGCTTATTTAAGATTTAGTTTAGTTTAACCTATTTAATAAAGAAATTAAGTAAAGATTTTTCAAAAAATCTATATAGCTAAATAGATGAGATTAAGGTTTTAAAAAAAGCGTATTAGAATTTAGGCATATTAAGCCAGCCTATTTAATAAACACACACACACACACACACACACATATATATATATATATATATATATATATATATATATATATATATTATTTATAATATTTATAACATTTGAAAGTTAAGGTCTATTGGATCATTTAAATGTAGAAATTCACTTGCTTATTTATTTGTAAAGGCCTAACAGCCTATTTATCAATATAGGCAATATAGGCATACTAACATCTTTATCATTAAAGGTTTACAAGCCTATTTACAAGTGAATGCCTATGATCTATTTATAGGTGGATGCATATTTAAAGGTCTTGTTGAAAAGTAAGTTTTTAAATTGGCTTCCAGACTAGGCCAGGCTTTGAAGAAAGCCAGACCATATCTTAAAAATTAGCCTATATCAGACTAATAGGTCAGACTCAAACCTTGAGATCAGAACACAAGCCAGGTTCAGGTCTGTCAGGACCTAACTTGACCTAGCCTATTCCCATCCCTATCTGTCACCCGTCCTGTCGGATGAAAATTCGTCCTATATATGCCTCATACTCGCGCAAGTATCCGTTAGTCGGGTTTTTAGTAGATTTTATGACTATCTTTGAGTATCCACAAATCTAAATGGATATTCATAAAACTTAAAAGAACTCGTAAAAACTTGATAATAATTGATAGGAACCTCTATTATCTTAGGAAATATGAATATATAGTTTATCAAAAAGAAATTCTCTGTCATAAATATTAAAGAAATGACACGCGAAAGTCACTAAACAGGTAAAAACAACATATAATATTCATTACAAGAAGATGCGCACACTTGATTTTAATTACTAAGGCTCAAACCAGTGTTTTGCATTATTATTCCTCTTTTGTTATTGTTATATAAGAGAAGTTGTTCAAAGAGAAATTGATTTCTTTTAACATAGTTGGCCATAAATGTTTATGTATCACTGAGACATGAGTTATCAACATGTTGGTGGAATTATGAGATACTGGCCATGATTTATCTAGGGGATCAATCATATAGGTATATAAAGATATTTAGGTAATTTCATTATCGGGTACGAGTACCCGCAGATATAAGTACCTCAATACCTGCCCTGCCCCATTAATAAGCAAGTAGAGAAAAATCCCTTTGTTTTATCCATGGGAATCCATTAGGCTACTCGTCCCATGTACATAGCGGGTTTTACCCATGGATATTAGCGGGTATGTATAATTTTATCATCCCTAATGTCATTGATGAAAGATACCAGAGGATGTTGCAACGCATAGGTATTAGGGTTGGACAAAAATAGTTGATCCGACCCGGACCCAAGCTACCCGGAAGAAGAAATAGGTGCACAGGCGGGTTTGAGCGGTCTTGCGGGTCAACGGTTCTTTCAATCAATTCTATATGGTTTAGTGCGGGTGGGTTCGGGTGTGAAAAAATAAACCCAACGGTACCCGAACCCGTCCGAAAATCAAATATCAATTGTATTGTAGGTTTACAGTTGTGCTTGCCTCATCATCAATGCACATTCTTCAGTTGATTACCGCAAAAGGTCTTGAGAATTGAATCAATTGATTATATTATATTGAGAGTTCAACTTAATAAATATTATATTTTGAAGCGCGAAGCAGAGGATAGAATGGAAGTGACGATTCAATATTCAATGTACCAATGGTTGGACTAGAAAATAGAAAGCTCTCCAAAGTCCTAACCCTTCTTTGAGAACCATTCTATTTCTTTTCCTCTCTCCAAAATTGAAAGCACACAACCAAGAGACAACCACCCATGCAAACACTTATGCAATTCATGTGCTATTTCTTCCCCACTTGTGCATCGCCGTAGCCTCCGCCTCCACCGCCATTCATACACCAACAAACCTCGTCGCTCTCTCTATCTTCTCCCCAACCCACTATTTCTTCTCGCCTTCTTCTTCCTCTTGTTCCGCTTCGTTCTTCAAGGCCTCGCACTGAGAGACCTCCTTCGTAGAGACTATGTTGTATCTCAACCAGTTCGCACTTTGTTTGGATCTCACCGGTTCGGTTCTGGGAAACCCTAGTCCTCACTCTCCTTTGCTCTCTCGCTTCGATGCGATGTCAATTTCGTGAAACCCTGGTCTCTAGGTTGCTGCAGGTGAATGGAGATGGCGGAGGTATGGCCTAGATTTACACCCGTATCAACCACCTGACCAACATGTCACCCGTTCTAACCGTCATCTTACCAAATCGAAGTCCTAAACAGACGAAAACGGGACTAGATTTACACATTCAGTGTTCTTCGGATTATCATTTTTCGGACTAAAACCGAGCGTAACCGACCGCTATCCAGCCCTAATAGGTATAATATGTAAGGCATGTTGACCAATTCAACATTGCTTGGACCGATTCAACATGCCTTGGATCGATTGAAGCCATGACCGATTCATCTGGTCATGGTTTGAATCAGTCATGCCTTGGACACCAGAGGATGTTGCAACGCATAGGTATACTAGGGTAAAATGTTTCATAGTCCCTTAGCATGTGTGGAAGGAGATAATGTTCAGCATGATGGTATAGTCTCTCGGTACTTTCATTGCGGTGGATGAAGGCGCAATATTGGTGAAAAGGTTAGATGTGGGTAGAATTCTTATCACAACATCAACAGTGGAGACTAATTCAAGATGTTAAAGGTTAAGATCAATGATAAACTATACACAATTAGGATGGTAGAGGAGGTGTGTCGGGGTCGTGGGTTGCAGTAAAAAATTTAAAGCACTCAATGGGAGGAGTTTGTGATATCATCGGAAAAAGACAGAAGTTCGAACTTACCAAGATCTGAGTTTTATGGCGAAACAAGATTTAAGGCGATTGGGTTCCGACCACTCGGGTACATGAAGAGTTACAGGCTGGGTCAAATTTCGAAATGATTGTTGCTAATGATGATAAGGGTGAGGATTTGAATGCAGAGATTATTGTGCCAAAATTAAATGTGAGGGAGGGGGCTTCGGCGACGCTTTAGGAGGGTGAAAGAGAGGCTGAAATAAGGGATAAGGTCTACAACGGAAATGGAATTGAAGGAACACATGGGGAAAGAAGAATTGGGACATAACAATATTGGGCCGATTGAGCAGTTAGTGGGTCAGGAAATGGGAAGTGCTTGTGCAAAAAGGAAAAATGCCGAACTAGGCTATGGAAAAGGTGTATGGCTGGAGAATTCCATTGGGTTGTATTGTTCTTTGGATTTATAATGGAAGGAGAAAATAAACACAAGAGAGACCAGAAGGGATTCAGTCACATGGAGAATGTTGAAATGAGAGAGAAACAAGAGACATATGGTTTAATCTGTGTGTGTCAACTACATAGCGGAGACTCTATTATATAGACTATGAGTAAATCAAAATACAATCATGATAATAATGACTAATTAAAACAAAAGAAACAAACAATATTTGATAATCCTAATAATCCTAATTACATATAATTAGGAGATAATATGTGATACTCTTAAGGTATTATTAAATATTCTAACACTCCCCCTCAAGCTAAAGCTTACTAAGCTTTAAGCTTGTTACACAGAAAAGATGAATTCCCCCTCAAATAAAAAAATATTGATCTCTAAGAAAATAATGGTTGGGAAGGTAACTCAGGGATGCTGGAGAAGACAGAGATAGTTGATGGCAAACAATCAAGCAAAACAAAGTCTGAACTCCTCAACAACGCATTTGGAAGCTTCAAATAACAATATTGGAGAACCAAAATATTTAAATTGAAACTAAGCTGGCAACTGCTTCCGGACAAAGACAAGGCTAGAGCATCTGGGACAAACAGCAAGGCTAGTGCATCAGGGACAAGACGAGCCCAATGCATCTGGGAAAACAAAACTAAGGCCAAAGCATCTGAGACCATCAGCTGGGCCAGTGCATCAGGGACGAAGACGGGGCCAGTGCATCTGGGAAATCAAAGCTGAGGCCAGAACATCTGAGCCAAACAGTCAAGGCCAGTGTATCATGGATAGAGAGCTAAACAGTTCTGCATAATGGGGCTTTTCAAAATAGAGGGCCTTTGAGGAAGGTGATGACAGATCCAGAGAGAACAGAGAAGGGCAAGTCCTGCACAGGAAACGACGGCCGGAGAGGAGCTAGGATGAGCAGCCACGCACTGCTGAAAGCGGCGCGCATGTGGCTGTGCGCGGAGTGGGTTGCCGGCGTGTGAGGGTGCATTGGAAGGCCAACGGCGACGTGGTTTGGACGGCTGGACAGATCGGCCGACGACGACTCTAATGATGTGGCCATCGGTCAGGAAAGGGTGGCGGCCGACAGCAGCGGCGGATGCTGGCCGTCAACCACAGACAATGACTGACGGCGGTAGACTGGACAGAGATGAGACACCAGGCGAACACGGATTAGGGTTGCCTCTTGTTAGGCTCTAGATACCATGTTGAATTTAAAGGTTTTAGGTAGTGAAGAAGAAAAAGAGATAAATAAAGTGACAAATATTAAGAGTGATATTGATTTGATATGGTGATAATATGATTACAAAAGACAACTTATAGTCCTATTTATACTAAATGTAGAATCCTAATCCTAACCAAATAGGGAAACAAATCATAACATATAAATAAGAAATAAATCCTAAGAGATCATATAGGATACTCTAAAATATTCTAAGATATAAAAAAGATATTATCAGATATATCTCTGATTTTCTAACACTCCTCCTCAAGCTAAAGCTTACTAAGCTTTAAGCTTGTTATACAAGAAACAATGCACTTCCCTTCAATAAAAATAAAAATTGAGCTCCACGAAGATAATGGTTGGAAGGCAACTCAGGGATGCTGAAGAGGCCGGAGAGAGTTGCTAGAAAGATAACTTAGCAAGATAGCTGGAATGATCATCAGCCTGAAAGATATTTCTTGGCAAGCAATCTAGCAAAGCAAGGTCCGAACTTCTCAAAACCGCATTTGGAAGCTTCAAACAACAACATCGGACACCCAAAATTTGAATTAAGGCAGACAACTACTTTCGTGACTGAGACGAGGCCAGAGCATCTGGGACAAAGACGAGGTTAGTGCATCTGGGACAAAGACGAGGCTAGTGAATCTGGGACAAAGGACCAAGACCAATGCATCTGGGACAAAGATGGGCTAGTGTGAGTCATAACCAACATAAGTCAATCGTCGACGGAAATAGAAGTCACCACTAATATGATTCATCGGTGGGAAAGGAGTCACAACCGGAATGGTCGTCGGTGGGAAGAGAAGCCACTGGTATGATCCATTAGTGAAAAATAATTGCATGACAAACACCGGAGCAATAGACAATAGAATGGAGCCAAAGAAACAATGCCCAAAACACCCAAACAGGGAGAAACAAGGGCGTAATTACTTCTCACAAAAACCACAACCAGGATGCACAAGACAAATGAAGTTGTCCAAGAGAGGAGAGAGAACTAAACACCGGTAGAAGCTTTCCAAGACGAAATCTGGGTGCACGCGTCCCGAAACGACAAACCGAGGCCGGAACTAGGACCCTGTTGTGCCAATGATCTGGACGAAGGTTGAATTGGCCGGAGAAGAGACCGGAGCGCCGTCACGTGCGATGGCGGTGGCCGGAAAATTCAAAAAGTGGAGGGCTGAGAAGTAGCACGTGCGGGCGCGTGGGAGGCCTTCTGGGTCTGAAACTTCGGGGTTTGATAGATTGGGAGAAAGCGCTTCTGATGGTGGTGGTTTCATCGGAAAACGCGTCGAAAACTTTTCCGGCGGTGGCGGACAGTAGCCGAAAAAGTTTAAGGGCACGCCGGAAAAGAACACAGTGGAAGAGACAAAAATGACAAGAATTTTTTTTCTTTTTGGTAAGGCTGAGAAGATGATTACAGTTCCTTCATACTTAACGGAACTCGACAGCAGAATAGTAATAGAATAGGTCATGGAGGATGATACCTCTCTGATACCATGTGGAAATGAGAGAGAAACAAGAGACATATGGTTTAATCCGTGTGTGTCAACTACACAGAGGAGACTCTATTATATAGACTATGAGTAAATCAAAATACAATCATGATAATAATGACTAATTAAAACAAAAGAAACAAACGATATTTGATAATCCTAATAATCCTAATTACCTATAATTAGGAGATAATATGCGATACTCTTAAGATATTATTAAATATTCTAACAGAGAAAACGGGAAAACATAGTGAGAAGAAGAATTACACTTAGAACGTGGGAACAATGAATACAGAAGTCTGAAGGGGCGAGTCGCAACAAAAGGAAAGCACAAACATGATAGATCGGAGGAATTGGCTGCGTGGAGGGATTTTTGGGAAGGATACGAAGAAAATGGAGATTAGGCACACACTTTGTCGAATCAGTTTGTTAGATCACGAACGAAAAATCCAAAGAGTGCAAGAAGGACGGAACTTTATATGATAATGGAGAAAAAGACAAGTGAGAGATGGTCTTCACCGAGTTTGTCTACTTCGGTTAATACTATGAGTAATCCATCTCTGAATAACTCTATATCTAATTCAAATATTAAAAATTGCAATGTACTTATGTACTTAAGACACTGGGAAAAAGAGGCCAAAGATTGGGGAAAGAAATTGGGGTTGTGGACAAGGGAAATGAAAAAGCAACTACTTTTAAGATAGTTGATATGGAAGCACATTATCCTCTGGCTAGGAACTATACCCATAGGATAATTGTCACCCGTCAACGACGAAGGAAGTATACATTCTTCTGAGTTCTCATTGAATGTCTTTCTCCACCACCGGTAATGATGTTTTTGAGGCAAAAATCTATGATGTCTGAGGAAGACATTCTTCTTAAAATGTTCCAATTGCATCCAACATTTATCATCTTCACATATAGGACACGCATACTGATCTTTGGTAATGTATCCTAACAGATTACCATACGCTGAAAAATCATTGATTGTTCCGAACAGCATGGCCCTCAATATGAAACTTTATTCTCTATACTCATCACACATCTCTACACTCGTCTCCCATATTTGCTTCAAGTCTTCGATTGAAGTCGCCAAGTATATGTCTATATCATTTTCTGGTTGTATGGGCCCAAAGATTAACATAGACAACTTCATATGCTTGCGCTTCATGCATAACCATGAAGGTAGATTATAAATTATCAAAATCAGTGTCCATGTAATGTGAGTGATACTTTGAACATCATGAAGGTTAAATCCATCAGTAGATAATGAAAGATGTAGATTTCTTATTCCTTTCCCAAAATCAGGGTAATCGTTATCAATTTTCGTCTTGAGGTAATTTTTCGGGTGTCGAAGCTTGCCATCTTGAATCCTTTCATCCTTATGTCATGTCAAGTGTTTTTCAACTTCTGCACTGTGGTACATGCTCCGAAATCTGTGTATAATGCGAAAATACCATAACATCTTCTTTGGACTCGATTCTTTTGTCTGCTTATATCCCAGGGCTTTAATTTTGGGCACATATTTAACGATGCGTATTCATTACGAAATAAAATGCAATCGTCGGAACAAGTATGTATCCTCTCATTGCTCATGCTAATTAAGCATAACATTCATTTAGCATTATATGTTCGACTAGGAAGCACATTATCCTCCAACTACATATATTTCAGAAGCGTAATTGCGTCCGTAAAGCTCTTATTAGTCCATCCATTGCCCAATTTCATGTTGTACAACCTTAACATTGGTGACAATCTTGAGAATTTAGTACAACCCCAGCATACAAAGGTTTCTCTGCATCACTTATCAACTTCCCAAACATTTGAGGATAATCCTGAAAGTCCTCTTCAACCACATTTCCCATTTCTTCAAAATGGTCGCCCTCATATGTATTTGTGTTGGTATGATTTGATGCATATCTCACACTATTCTTGAAATTATCACTAGACGCATCTCTTGTCTCACCATGCTTTGTCTAACATGATACCTTTGATCAATTCCATTACACACTAAATAATCTTCCAACTCATCTGCATTAATTCGCCTTGCATAACAACAATCTGAAAAAGGGCCTATGATTCTACTATGGTTTTTTGCACACTAAACTAGAAAGCTAATAGACTCTTTCACTTCGTCTTCACATTCCTTTGACAAACGATTTACAGACATACAATTCCGATCCATACTTTCCCAATCAACCAAAATAATTATTAACAACAGTTACTAACTTACCATACAAGGTGGGTTTCCTATCCTATCCAAGATTGCTAAATTCACATTATATTATTGCATGAGTCTTATTTTTTATCTAAGAAAATTTCGACAGCATTTTCCCTTAATTCTCCGAACACACAACTTAATCTAAGTGGTATTATCACCTAGATTAGGTATGCATGCGAAGAGA
Organism: Ammopiptanthus mongolicus; assembly: GCA_039655645.1. Taxonomy (NCBI): domain Eukaryota; kingdom Viridiplantae; phylum Streptophyta; class Magnoliopsida; order Fabales; family Fabaceae; genus Ammopiptanthus; species Ammopiptanthus mongolicus. Next base: position 29,634,199 of record CM077348.1, on the reverse strand, counting down.
AATAACAGTGTTATTGGGTGATAACATATATATCTTATTTCTTCAGCATCGCAGTAGCTGCTTCTTGTACAAGTCACATATGTTACCTGTGTAGCAACACATGTGTTATTTGTATAACAACTTTGAAATGTTGTAAAAATAATAGAGAGATAAGGAACTGTTATCACCCACGTCCTAGAAAAACTTTTTTACTAGATTTTTGTTGCTATTTGGGATAGTAACAGGGGACCATCTTGGTTAATATTGTATGCTGTATCCTTATATTTGGGTTTGAGTACCCTTATACTCATCTAATTAGTTATATTATTTTACCTATCCAAAAAAAATTTTACTAGCTAACTCATGAAGAATAATGTATAATATTTTGAATGCAAAGGCGCGACAACTATGATGTATGTATTTCCAATTTGGTTACATTTTTTGGCTGATTAGTTATTTTAAAGTTTTGTGACATTAATTAGATTTAGCATTTTTACTTTAAACTAAAATTTTAGGGAGTCTTAGAGTGATAAAAGAGTTTAGAGAGGTTGTGTGATGAGTGATGAAAGTTAAGGAAGGTATAAACTGTAATTTTTACGAGTTCTCATTGAAGATATATATCACCTTGAATAAGTCACTAGGATTGTACAGGTAGTGAAGGGTTTGTATAATTAATTTGCATCAAGTTATAGTTTCAAACTTCATAATCTTTTTTACATAATTTTTTTATCTACCAAGAAAAATAAGTTTATACCGAAGCCTCATGCTATACACTATAACACTACAAAGAGAGAACTTTATAATTAATTTTTAAAACATAAAAGAATTAATATAAATCATTTAAAATAGCAGTAACAACAAAAATTAGAGTATCAACTCTCTTCGCTAGCTATATATCTAACTTTCTCCAGTTATCTACTGTCCAGAAAACGCCTATATCAATGTCTCCAAGCACGACGAATTGGCTCAGTTTTTGTCCCAACAAAAAGAAAAGAAAGATATATTATTTAACCTAATACCTAACTACCATTTTGCCTCTATTTTATTATATATGTGCGTGTGCTTTTGGGTTACAACAAGTTGTATATTTTATTTGCTATTAAATTTGTTATTATAATATTTATTAATGGAATTAGCTCATCCAATTCACCTTTAGCTTTTATCTTTTGTAACCAAAAAAAAAAAAAAAAATCACCTTTAGCTCATTTTAATTTGTAAAATTAGCAGATGAATATAAGAAACCGATAAAAATAATAAATTCTTCTATTTTGAATTTGTTAAATGAGAATCAATATTGCATAATTTGGTTTGCTGTTACCTTTGGGTTTGAAAGCTTAACATGTTTTGATTTGAGGAAAAACTGATGATAAACTGGATGAAAATTCTGTAGAGCGATAATTTCTCTTTACTTGATCTCATCGCACCATTTTCGCCCATTCCTTAGGTTCTTTTCTTCTTCTTTTTGTTTATTATTTTATTTGTTTGTTAAACATTTTATTTCAATTAAAGTTAATTATCTCTTTTAGTTTGACTATTTTTTGTCAGTGTTAATTAAAATAATATCTTTGTAAATATTTTTTATTTAACGTTCTGTTCTTTTTTTTGTTACAAAAAATAGTAGGAAGTGAGGTACCAATCCGGGGCCTGGAGCAACATATATGAGTGGGGGTCCTCCCCAAGGGATTTATTTTGCACAAGGTGAGGATTGAAACAGAGACCTCTCACTAAAGAGTATCTCTGTACACATTCGTCTACCTTGCGGACCTAACTTGCTTCCACTTGGTTAACCCCGTTTGGGTTATTTAACTTTCTTTTATTTGGGTGTTCTACGTATTTAGTAAAAGGGGTAAAAAATTTTAATGTTATTAAATATTCGCAAAACTGATTTACGATACCATTCGTAGAATGAGTGATATATAATAAATATTAACATTTTTCCTACTTGTAATTAGGGATGACAATGAGTTATGTATTCGATGTTAGATATTTTTTATTTTTTATTCTTTATGCGAAAATGTTAAATCTATAGGCATGCATTCTAAAGCATATAAATCATATAGCCTATGATCTACATCATGCTAGATTACTAGGAGTCAGAAATTATGAATATACTTGAATCCATCGTATGTCTCTAACCTTAAGCGTTCTTCAAAAGGTGAACTTAATCACTAACCTTCGTGGAATGAAGGCGGCGATTGATCACAAGCAATGGGGTTGATCGTTTTCTTATGCGTAATATTTTGATAATCAACAAAGATGGTAAAGCGGTGGTCGTATGGTTCTTCCTCAGCCAAACCTCCTTATTCCTCAATGGATCCTTATTCTCTCTTCAGATAAGGAGAGGGGAGAGTGCGTCCTGATTTGGTGTATTGGGGACCATAACTATTCTTGACGTATTAAACCTAATATGGTTCCCATTATCCCCTAATAGGTCAACACTGGCACCCACTCATTAAGCTCATATCAGGTTCCTTTGGTAGTTTAATGTCCAACACTGGCACTCCTCCTAGACTTCCCTAGTCTCCTTTCTCCCACTCTCAGTCTCGCTCCAGCCACTTCAAGATATTTATGTTCCCTCTGCTCTCTTTACATATTTATGTTCTCTTTTAACAATACAAATTTCTTATTATGTTTTCAAACAGAATAATTTTCTTACTTTTGTTTTCAAACATACATAATTTTCTTTTATTAAAGTATGGATAATGAATGTGGGTCAGTATGGGTACTTAGGTACACTGCAGGTAAGGATACGAGTATTAAAATTATTATCCACACGTATATGGGTCTGAATACGGATATTTTTTAAAACGCTGATATGAAAACTGATCCTATAAAATCCTATAGTATATCTTATCCATTGTCATCCCCAACTCCCAAATTTAGTCTCATTTTCAAATACCATGTCTTTCTAAAAAATGAATTTTCCGATATATTTTCAGTTTAAAAAGTTTAGGGGCAACTCCTATTGTTTTTTCTTTTCTAGCCGAACCTGCGGTAATACGACTCGCAACACCCCCCCTGTCTCTTTCTCATCTATGTAAAAACACTGCCTCACAACCATTGAAATCTCTAGACGAGCTCCGCGTACAGATACCCCCCACCCACTTTGGGTATTTTCGTATAACATAGTTATATAGATATTTGAGGAGATAGACTTTTTTTTATAAGCAAATTAAATGAATATATTTGATAGACTGATGTTTATTCTAAACAAGACTCAAGTTGTTAAATTAATGGCAAATGTATTATTGAAAATGTTTATTCTAACTTCAAAATTAATATTTTGGCAATGTGCCAAATGGGAAAACCCAAGGCATCATATTGAATTTCTTTTTATTTTATAGTGAAGAAACAAGATTTAAAGGCCCTTAGCTTACGACTTATTAGAGTTTTTTTTATCGGTATAAGAGTAACTTTAATGAGAATTGTTTAAGTAGTTTTAAGAAATAAGAACTTTTTGAATTATTAAGTAGCATCATTGGAGTATAATGAGATGACGTATGTCCAGCTGCAAGAACAATTGTTTTAAGCAACTGGTTCTTATAGAAGTATCTAATAAGAAACCATGAAGCTAGAAAAAATAAATGTAAATAAAGATGTAGAGTAACTTGTAGGATCCATATGGTGAGCTTTTTAGAGTTGCGTAATTGGAGTGGAGAGTTGCTTAAAGTAGTATAAAATAAAAAGTAATGATGTGGCATTGTGAGACCCATAAAAAGTGGAGTTAAGCAATTACAATGAGTTGCACAATGAGAGATGTTCTAAGTGCTTTTATGTGAAAAAATAGTATTTGGATAAGCTTAAATTAGTAACTTATTAACTCAAAAGTTATTTTTAGCTTATTTTATGAGACCAACATTTTAAGCTTATTAGAAAAGCTTTATGTAAAAGCTCATATTCAGTATGACTGGAAAGTTGTTTTGCACATTTGCAGAATAATTATATCCTCATCATAATTTGAAATTCCATGAAAGTTAAACTTTTCATCTCTCACCTTCATTAATACTCTTTCGACCTTGTATCTCCCTCACGATGGAAAGCGTTTTTTCAAGTATGTATCCAAACCCTAAATAATTTAATTTAAAAGGAATTATGGTAGAAAAGATATTCACATAAGGTCTTCTTATATACACGATTAAATAAGTTACTTATCCAAACGAGACTACAGTTACGTCCCAAAGATGAAGAGACCTATGAATGATTTGCCTAACATGAATCTTCAAATGAGTAATTAATTACTGGTCTTTTTTTTTCATAAAGTTTTGGCATTAATTTGACCTGAGTGTAGCTTGATTTTTTTGGTGTCAACCAATAGTGTCCTGAAATCGACAGCCGAAAACTAATCCATTTTAAGGTGGAGAGATCGCGAAAGTGGGTACAGACTCTTCCAACTAATTTTTTTTCATACACACTACAAGAATCGAACCTCTGACAATATGCTTAAGAAACTCAGCTATCTACCAACTTGTTGAGCCTTGTTGGTAGTGTAACTTGATTTGTTAGTTAGGTTGCTTGAAAAGTTAAGATAGAAGTCTTTACAACTAGTTACTCGCAAATAAATAAAGCTTGATTTTCTGTGTAATTTTTCTTTGAACTTAAACCCATTATTAAAAAAATAAATAAAGTGGGAGATTTTTTTTTATCAGGGAAATAAACTGGGAGATAAGAAGCCCCCATATATTTTTGTTAATTAATCTTTTTCGGAACAACTGTTAATCTTTATGTAAAGAGATCTCGAATATTAACTCGAAAATCTTACAATGCCTAACATTGTACGCTATATTTCGAGATCATGTGTCTGAATACCAGAAAGGTTAAAAGAAATTATCATATATTTATGTATTCAACTACTGTTATTGTACTGATAAAGTAGCGATGTAATTGAGTGGGTTTGGATCGAATTTGAGGTATTTCAGCATCCGATCCGATCAATTTGGTAGGTTCGGATTTGACCGGATTTTGAAATTTTTGTGTAAATTCTAACCGAACCAATCCAATTAGATTCGGATTGTTTCATATCGGATCATCGAATTACCTGATCATTAATTTATTTAAATTTTAAATTCAAAAAAATAGTAAAAAAATTTTAAAAGACTAAAAAATTATAAAAACTCCTATTACACTTCTTGTAAAATATATAACAATCAGGAATTTAAACAATTTGTAAAATATGACACCATCCTAATTTCATTATGAATTATAAAAATATGAATTCTGATCGAATTGCCACCATCCTAATTTCACCAACCAATTACAAAAGCAATGGGACAACACACAATTAATCCAGTAGAGACTTAAACACAAATTCCAACAGAGACAATATACGACCACTAGCAATGAGAACACGCACAAGAATTAAACACCATCACTACAACCAGATTAGTATGACAATACAATTTTGTTCAATTCCAGAACAGCAAACTACAATATAACATATATCTAAAGATGTGACTGCACTTTCAGATTTGCAACAAGAACTGAGACTCCATTGTTACTCTTAATACCTGTAAGTAATTGAAGAAATTCACCAAATCAATAACAAAATTGAAGAAATCAGTAACTATCTGAAGATGAAAGTCACAAACCCTAACTACGACGAGCAAGAAGAGATGAAATTCGTACCTTGAAAGAGAAGATCAAGACGACAGACAATAACGCCACCACGAGACGCGAAGGCCGCCGTGAGAAGAGAGCACCTCCTTCACGCTTGGACGAGCAAGAAGCCAACAAGAGGAAGAGAGTCGCCACTGGAGAGAAGAGAGGAAGTCATCGTGAAAGGTTACGCCTCCTTCGCGCTTGGCTTCGAACGAGCAAGAAGAGATTCGCGAGAGAAGTTCAGAAGTGAGAGGGTGAGACGAGTAGCTACCATAACGAACGAGGAAGCTCCAAGTGGCTGCCGAAATGGAGATCAAGAAGAGAGTGCCGACACAGAGAGGAGGTTTAGGGTTTCGATGAAAAGGGTGAGGTGAACTGAATGTGCATATGGGCTGTTACTATTGTTTTAATTTTTACTTTTTACATAATACAATATTTTAATTAATATAATAAAATAATAAAAATATATTATTATAATATGTATCGGTTTGGTTTCGTTCGATCAGATCCAAACCACCAAAATCATTTTAGATCGGTTCGGATCCATCAGATTCGGGAATCGGATCAGATCTACTTACATCCCTACTAAAAAGAAAAGTTAAAAGAGGCCAACTCACTGAAAATGAATAAATAAAATAAACATTAATTGTCTGATGCAGTTCATTCTCTAACAAACTACATATAGCAAGTTGAGACAAAACTTTCTTGTCCAATAGCTGCCAACCATTGTATCAAAATCATAATGTAAATTTTATTGAGATATTAAATCCCCCTCATCGAAACCTAATTATTGAATATTTCCCCAAAAAATAAAAGACTTAATTATTTGTGGCCATAACTCTACAAGTGGTGGTGCATGTGAACGCTTGACAGATTGCACTGATAAGCACAGATCCTCCAAACCTCAAGCTTAGCCTATAAATACTTACCTCTGTGGCCATATTATGTACTAGAAGACGAGAATAAGGTTTTATGAAAATGGAACAGAATGACAATCGTGCTAGAAGGAAAAAGGGAGGGCTCGTCACAATGCCCTTCATCTTCGGTAAGCTTCAAACATAAACTCTAGTGCTACTTTTATTAGTTTTAATATAATATATGGTTTTATTTGTTTGTTTTTTTTTATATATAATATATGGTTTTAAATCTTATAACACTTGCACTTGTTTTGCTGCAGCTAATGAGATTACTGAGAAGTTGGCAGTGGTGGGTTTCAATGCAAATATGATTAGCTATTTGACAACACAACTTCATATGCCATTAACCAAAGCAGCTAATACCCTCACTAACTTTGGTGGAACTTCAAGCTTGACACCATTGCTTGGTGCCTTCATTTCCGATTCTTATGCTGGAAGATTCTGGACTATCACCGCTGCTTCCATTATATACCAAATAGTTAAGACCTTCTCCTTCTCTCTCTCTCGGAATATCAATCTCCTGAGCAAGATTATTAGCATATAATTAATAAAACTATTATTAGCGAGTAAAGATCCTCTAAATTTCTCAAAAGAAATGGATGGTTCCATTACTATAGTTTTGGATGTATAAAGCACATAAAAACATAATAAATGTTACCCATTTTAAAAATAAATGTTTTTATACACCCAAAACTATAGTAATGGAACCCTCCATTTTTTTTGAGAAATAGAGAGGATCTTTACTCATTATTAGCATATAGGTGTTATCGTGTAACTGTATTATCAGCATAATTAATAAAACTATTCATTGTTATATTTTTTTTTTCTTTTTTTAGTGAAGGTATGGAGGTAAAAGCTTAATTAAGACCTCACTAATCACTACTAACTTGCAATTAGATACTAGGACTGATTTCCCTTTGTTAAACGTAGAATAAGAAATAAATAGAATTAGAGGAACATGTTTTTGTACAAATTGTGTGCACAAAAACATCACGGGGAAAAAATAAGGTTGTGAGATTTTGTTCCCTTGTGACTTATTTTTTGAAAGTCATTTTGGACGTTTAATTAATTTGAATCGAGTTAGAAAAATCCATTTTAGGAGTCAAAACCCTCTTGGTAACTATTTTTTGCAATCTTAAGATTCTAACCCGAAATTTTATCTAATAAGGATAACCAAACTCTTGCCATTTGTGAGTTTATGTGTAAATAACATTACTCATAAGATTAATTAGGTATATATTACTGTGGATTCTTTGATTTTTTTATGAACATGTCTTGTGATAGTGATTTTCTTTGTTAATTTAATGCACCTTAATTATACGCATGATAAAAGCGACTTTTACTAATTTTTCACTATTTTTGTATTAATTAATCAGGGGATGATTAGTTTGACACTATCAGCAGTACTACCCCATTTAAGACCACCTCCTTGTAAAGGTGAGGAGGTATGCCAAGAAGCTAGTGCAGGACAGTTGGCAATACTATATGTCTCACTACTACTAGGGGCCCTCGGGTCGGGTGGGATCCGACCCTGTGTTGTGGCATTTGGCGCTGACCAGTTTGATGAATCGGATCCAAAGCAAACAACAAAGACATGGAGTTACTTCAATTGGTACTATTTTGTCATGGGTGCAGCCATACTTGTGGCTGTGACAGTGCTTGTTTATATTCAAGATAACATTGGATGGGGATTGGGCCTTGGAATACCCACTATAGCAATGTTCATCTCAATTATTACCTTCATTGTTGGATATCCACTTTACCGGAACTTGGATCCATCTGGGAGCCCGTTTACCCGACTTATACAAGTAGCTGTGGCTGCATATCGTAAGAGAAAGATACCAAATGCGTCCCACTCTGATTTACTATACCAAAATGATGAACTGGATGCTTCTATTTCATTGGGAGGGAAGCTTCTTCATTCGGAACAAATGAAGTATGTGTATCTTTCTCTTCTTCTTTACAAAGATATTTAGAATATGATAATAGTGTGTCGGACAAGTAGAAGAATATTGAAAATGGATTTCCTGCATTCAACAAAATATAAATTCACGCGTTTATTAAGTATATAACATTGGATTGGTTACTAAAAGTGTATGAGAAACTCTAAGATTAACCCAATGATATATATATAATGAATGTGCCTGAATGTTTGTTTTATTAAATACAAGTGATCTGAGTTCAAAAACATTTATCTTATTACTTTTTTATTACATCATTTTTTTATACCTAAATCCTAATCATTTATTATCTATCCAGTGTTGTTTTTAAAAGTAAAAGTGATTTGATTAATTGTTACAAAATAAGTGTAAGGTGGAGTGTTATTTTTTTATTTAAAATATTCAAAAAGAAAGTGACATGAAAATGTTTTGGGGGCATCTCGGAGAGTTAAGATGCCCCCTATTGTTACAAAAAAAAAAATGATAAAATATTCTTATTATGACTAAAAATCAGTAGAAGAATAAACACTGAGTTAAGAAATATAAACTAAATTATAACTTCTCTTATAATCCAAAGAATTTCTCTCTGTCTCTGAAACTCTTTAATTTAAAAAAATTCATAAATAGATTCTTATATTCATAATTTAAATTTCTTAAATCGCAATATATATTTATTAAATACAAATATGAATATGTAACAAAAAAAAAATAATACAAATATGTCAGCAAATGTTCCAACACAATAGTGTAATGGAAATACTATACGTACATGTATCATTCAATAAATGGAATTCAATCATCAATGATGGGTAGAGATTCACGAATTGACAACTCTCCAACACACTACTATTATTATTATTATTATGATTATTATAATAGAGAGAGAGAGAGGTTATAATTTGTTGTGTCAGGACGTGGATAAAGATCGTTAATTATGTTTTACTTGATCTCTTTTTGTTCTTATAAGAAATTTGGGGTGGGGTTGGGGGTGGGGTAGGTGAATTTATTTTCAAGTAAGTGAATATCTATATCTATTATTATTTTTTATATATATATATATATATTATTTAGTTGGTTGAGATCTTAATTTATTTGATTAAATGATAAATATATTTTTATTTATTCATTTTAAAAATAAACTCATTTTAAAAGAAAATCTTCTAAAAAATTAATCTCTATTTGTTTCGGCTAATATGAATCATATTTTAGTTTTTTTTTTTTAATCAATGAATCATATTTTAGCCGAGCACAAAAAAAATGAATCATATTTTAGTTAGGTAGTAGATCAGCATCCGCTAAATTATTTGTCAGTTATTCTTTCTGTGGGCCCAAATCATTGACCGTTTTTTCTTTTGACCTGAATTATTGACCAATTTGATCATCATCACATCATTAATTGGTCGTGCGCGCACAGATGACTAATCTTGACATGTGAGAAATTTTTGCATAAACATGATATTCAAGAAGGATACACTCAACCAATTATATTATTAATTAATAAATAATTATATAATAAATTAATAAATAATTTTAATTAGCTACTACAATTAATAATACAATTGCCATAGCCGCCACTTAAATGCAATAGATTTATGCAAGCCTTGTCCATATGTCTAGCATGAATCTATAAGCATAGTTTTTAGTTTTTTTTACTACCACCACATTTTTGTTTTGATCTATCATAGGCAACCATTCAGCTAGGCACCAAAAAGTTTCTGTCATCTTGCCTCGTGTATCTGTCTCTCCAGCACATCACCAAACAAGGCAGTATATTATCTGTATCAAGCCTTCAATTTTCGTCCATACGATATCATCTCCTTTTTTTTCTCATGCTCCCTCTCATTGACATTACAGATAAATAGACAAAATTAAATTTATTTTTGTTAGTGAAGTTCATTCAAATTTGCTTTTGTCTCTTTCACTATCATAACATAAGAGAAAACATGAAAAGAAAAAAGTAGAGGATCTAAACCCTCTTTGGGACTAGGTGAGTCCATAGTCCATATTCTATCTTCACATGTTTCTCATGACCACGTATTGTCTAAGGTAGATTTTAAATAAAGCATCTTTATAGTTTTTTTTTTTTTTTTTTTGTCTAAGGGGATACTCATAGTAGGTCTTTCAAGTGGGAGGAAGCGAGGGGAATAAGGAATGGAAAAGAGACGGGACGTGTTACGGAAGTTAGCAACTTTAGTTTTATTTCCTGTGCAGTTTATCTTTTCAAAGTTTTGATAAATTTAACTTATCTCTCTCTATCTTGGTAAAATTAAGATTAATAACAAACTTTGATAGTTGTTAATGACATATTTTTCTAATTTTCTTAAATACTCGAGCAGCATTGTGGCAGAAATTTTAATTTGTACACTATAAGAAGTTAAGTGCACCAATATTCACTAGGAGTAAATTGTGAATGAAGTAAAAATTTAAACAGATTTTTTACTTTCGTAAATTTTTTTCGTGAGTATGAGAGGAAAATTTTAACATTCTTGGAAATTTGATACAGATTTTTGGACAAGGCTGCCATTGTAACTGAAGAAGACAATATCAAAAGGCCCAACTTATGGAGGCTAAACACAGTTCATAGAGTTGAGGAATTGAAGTCCTTAATCAGGATGGGCCCAATATGGGCTTCAGGCATTCTTCTCATCACAGCATATGCCCAACAAGGCACATTCTCCCTTCAACAAGCCAAAACCATGGACAGGCACCTCACCAAATCCTTCCAAATCCCAGCAGGCTCCATGTCTGTCTTCACCATCCTCAGCATGCTTGCCACCATCGCCTTCTACGACCGCCTATTCATCCGTGTGGCCCGCCGGTTCACTGGGCTGGACCGTGGTATCAGTTTCCTTCACCGAATGGGGATTGGGTTTGTAATCTCAACCTTGGCCACTTTGGTTGCTGGGTTCATTGAAATGAAAAGGAAGAATGCAGCTAAAGCCCATGGGCTCATGGACCACTCCCATTCTATAATCCCAATCTCAGTGTTTTGGCTTGTGCCACAGTATAGTCTTCATGGAATAGCTGAGGCCTTTATGTCAATTGGGCACCTAGAGTTTTTCTATGACCAGGCCCCAGAGAGTATGAGGAGCACTGCTATGGCACTTTTTTGGACTGCAATTTCTGTTGGGAACTATGTGAGTACACTTTTGGTTACCTTGGTCCACAAGTTTAGTGCTAGGCCTAATGGGTCAAATTGGCTTCCTGATAACAACCTGAACAAAGGGAAGTTGGAGTACTTTTACTGGCTGATCACACTACTACAGTTTATTAATCTTATTTACTACTTATGTTGCGCAAAGATGTACACTTACAAACCAATTCAGGTCCATGACAAAGGGGATAGCGGTTCAGAAGAGAACCAAGTTGAGCTTACTACCACAGTTTAAGTGCAGTTTTATAGGGATTAGATTATTTAGATTTTATGTTTCTCCGCTTTTAGAGACGAGGAAACCATGTACTATAAATAATGATAATTACTAAATAATAGTAGAAGGAATGTATCCATTAGCTTGTATCTTTGTTCAGCTATAAATAATGATTGTTACTAAATAATAATAGAAGAATGGTATTCAAAGAGGATTGTTGATGGCTCAAACCATTTTATCTTGGTCACCTAATAGCAATGAGATCGAGTCCACTGAACTCACATACGGTGAGGATAAGAGAAGCTGTCTCAAATTCTCTATCTGAAGATAGAATCCTTAAGTCTGACCCATGGTGGTGACCTAGTAACGCGTTATGCATTATCCAGATCAGGTTTATGTACAGTTTCATAGATACTTTAGGTGTTACTTTTCACTAAAAATAAAACATGTCTAACAGTTGTTACACATGCTATATTTTCATTGATGAACTATTACATATCTTATTTCCATCGAAAAACAGCATCATGTTGCAAAATGATTTAAAAAAGTCAAGTTAAATCAAGATATTATACACCAAGCTTCATAACTGAAACTTGGGAATTAGGTCATAGAACTTATGAATGGTCAACTCTTTGTATGACCTAATTAGGTAGTGTTTCGTTTGTTTCTTATTTTCATTTCTAGTTATTAATAGTTCACTTATAAATACTTGCTCTTCAATTCAGTAGCAATTATGTTGGCACTGACTACTGGCCTAGGGCCTTCTCAAATAAAGGGAAAAGGACGACAACGAATAAGAAATGAATGTTGGTATAACCAATTCTTGAATCCCAATAGCAAATCAAGAAATGAAAAGAATACAAGCTTTTCTTATTGCAAAAGCACATGTTTAATTCTGCTGACTCACACCTCGTTTCTGACCATAGATTTCCGTTGACAATATCCGTCGCTAGGGGAAAATGTGAAAGGTGTTTCTCCCCTTCAAAATCTACTGAGGTAACACAATGAGAGTACAAGAAAAACACAAAATATTAGGCATTAAGCCAGACAGGCTGCTTAGTGAACACAATCAACTCATCGTCCCCTGGTGGATAAGCACAAATAATTATGTCATATTGCTGAGTGACTATAATGTTAAGCTTTCAGGGTTTTCAACAATTTTTGAGAATGTCTGAAGGAATGCAGCCAAGTCAGCCCCGTAGATTATTCGGTGATCAGCAGTTACATTCACCTGACAAAGAAAGTTTAGAACCAATGAATGCCATCCACATAGATGTAAATAATTATAATTCCACACACGATCCCAATCAGTAAACTGACAGAAGTATAATATTAAAGCATGTCTTTCTTCTTGTGCCTCTTAAGACAAACCCCCATTAATCAACATACTCATTAAAAAGAATCTCAACAATTTGATAAGCAAGTGTTATTCATCCTTCATTAGAGGGAAAATTACTATCTCTACCACAAGTAGGTAATCCTTCCATCCAATTTTTAACAAGTATGTAACTAGTCCTAGATTTTAGAACTCAACTCACGCATGTTTTGAAAAAGAATTATCACACAGTGAATGGAATAAGACTACTTTTTCATCGCTACAGTAAGACTAGAAATCTTTTCCATAGTATGATGCGTACCGTATCAGAATCAGACAAAATGTTATATATCCCTTTTATTTTCAACACAGTGCTGCTTCTCAAAAGTTTGTACAATTTTAATAAGGTTGTTCAACTGTGCATGTGAATACTGAATAGGAAAAGGATACAAAGGATTTATAGTTGCTTGCAGATTTTCATTACTTAAGACAAACACTATTGTTGAATGCTTAGATATTAGAAACAGTTACAAGTTACAGATAATGTCCCCAGTGATTTATCATTTCAAGTTACAAATTACACAAACAAACCGATGATTGTGCAGTTTCTGCATCAGACCATCCTCTTTTTATTATCCAGAACATGAAACACGGTTTTCTAACATTCAGATGAGAGATGGTAGATTATATTAACTGCGAAATAGAGAAAAGCTAACTATTACGAAATGTGGTCCATTGCTACTCTCCCCTCCATGTAGGACTCAACCGAAATAATTGAAGAAAATTATTTGCAGCATTTACGGAAAGTATGGCAGAGAAGGGAATAAAGCGCACAAGCATTTATCTGCATCAAGACTCGACAACAATTTTCCTTGAAATATTTGACTTTAAAAGTTTTAGAAAATTTTGGGCAGGGGGGAGAGAGAATCAAATCTAGTTCCTGTACAACCCTCTACTTGATGGCCCATATTCCTTCTTTGAATATGAAAGGAATAAAGTAGCATTCAGAATGGTGTTAGGTTCCTGAATTGGAACCTAGTTCTCAATACGAACTTGGGGAAGGAACAACAAGAATTGCAGAAAGAAAATGGTGCGAGAGAGAGGTTTCTGAGAAAGAAATCTGTATTATTAGGTAAACAAGGTTGAGACAACCTTCACTAGGGCTGGGTCCCTTCTCACCTGAATGAATTCAGTTACAATCAATAAAACTGTGACTAAACACCAGACCAGCATTATTTATAGCCTAACTAACTATTATACTATTAGGACTTATTTGCCCCTTTGTTTCTAATAGTACACACTTTCAGTCCTTTATCACTAGTTGTCAGTGAGTGGCCTAGCCATCTTGCCATATTCTCGTAAGAATCTCCTATAGTAACTAGTTAAACCAAGGAAATCTCGAACTGCCTTGACTGATCGAGGAATTGGTCAATGGTCAACTCAAGATAGCCTCCACCTTCTTAGGATCCATAGCCACTCCCTTGCTAGAGATCAAGTGCCCCAAGTAATCAACCTCGCGTCTGGCAAAACTACATTTCTTCTGATTTGCAAAGAATTGAGCCTGCTATAACGTGGACAGCACTTGCTCCAAGTGGTCAAGATTCTTTTGGTGTGCATACCTATAGATCGTACATTGACTGGATCAACTCCCATCTTCACTGGGATTTTGTGGTCCACAGCCCAGTTAGGAGGGAGTTGTACCTTGGAATATCTGTCCAGTAGTTGTTGTAGGTCTGATTGCTGCTGCAAATGCTGCAAATTTAGTCCCTCCACTGGAACACCAGCTGGTTGTTCTGCTTGCACCATGGACAAACACAGCATGAATGAAGCTTCCACCTCAACTGTTTTCAACAGAGTTTTGTCTATCATCTTGGGTGCTGCCATGCTGGGATCCCCTATTACCACCACTGGTTTCCCATGTAGAGAAACTCAATGTGGAAAAGTTCTCCAATTGGCTACTTTTTCCCTCAAGGAAGCCAGCCATTTTACTCCCAAAATCACATCTATGCCTCCCAATTCAAACATATAGTAATCATCCTTAAACTCATGATCAACCATAGAAAGAGTGAGCTGCAAACAGCACCCTTGGGTGCTTCGTTTGTATCCATCCCCTAACCCTACATGATATGGCTGGTGTAGGAGTAACCAGCAACTCCAACTCCTGAACCACCCGTGAGGAAATGAAATTGTGACTTGCCCCATTGTCAATGAGGATGCGCACCTGCCTGCCCTTGACCCCGCCCCCCCCCCCCCCCCATCAACTTCATGGTTGGGGTCTAGCAATTCCCTCAACCGAGCAACGTGATAACTCAAGTCACTGACATTCCACAGCAATCTGTTCATCCTGTGCCCTGTTTTCGTCCCCTTCCATATTCATCATATCTGCTGCATTCTCTTCATCCTCACCCATACTTACTCACACATTTTTTTCTGGGACCAGGGCTGAAAGATCCACCACACCTAAAACACATGTTCCTCTTGCTTCTTAACAAACTCATGATATGGCAATTGCCTAGTACCTGTACCTCTATTCTGAACAGAGCCCTGTTCTGAAGCCAAACACATGTTCCTCTTTCCTCTTAAGAAACTCATGATATGGCAATTGCCTAGAACCTCTATTCTGAACAGAGCCTTGTTCTGAAGCCACCCTTCCTGCAATCAAACCCCCTGTGGCAGAGGACTTGCTACTGCCCATTCCACTCCTTTCCTAGTTCCCCTGTATTACATTCTTGGACTCAGATGGCTGAACACCAGACCCGGTCTTTGCAGACAAAGCCCCTGATGGGGCAAACGAGCTCCCATATGAGAACTTCGCTGCCCTCCACTGTCCATTCCCTTTAACGTGTGAAACTCCTGTTCAATGGCCCTAGCCAAGTCAATGTCTCTATCACATCTCTTGGGTCATGGGTTCCGATTCTGTACTTGACCTCTGGTTTTAGTCCTCCCAAGAAATACCCCAGAAGTTGCTCATCAAAAATCCCCATTGCCCGGGCTACAAAGATCTCGAAATTCTGGACATAGTCCTCCACTGTGGAGGTCTAATGGAGGGTGGCTAGCCTTTCGTAAACATTACCCTATGCTTGCCCTCCAAACCTTCGGATGAGTGCAGCTGTGAAAGAGGTCCAGGATTGGTCCGCTGGTTTCATCCTCCGAAAACGAAACCAATGCCCAGCTGGTCCTTCTATACCCATACTTTCTCTGCTTCTTGAACATGTTGAACCTCAAAGAACTTCTCAGCTCTTGCAATCCAACCCAGAGGGTCTGTCCCTTCAAAGAAAGGTAGTTCCACTTTCTTTGTCCACCATCTATCATCTATCGATCCTCCACTGGACCCACGTTCCTCAGTCCGATCAAGAATGGGTTGATGTGGTCCTTCTCCGCTGATTTCTTGTCCCCATCTTCTTCGTCCTCCTCATCATCCCAATCAAGACTTGTTTCTTCATCCATCTAGCCAAGAGTGTCTTGATGTTGTCTGTGGTGGCTACATTCTGCCGGAGATCAGCTAGCTAAGACGAATAATCAGTGATTGCCTTCTTCAAGAATTCCACTTTAGATTCCAGGAATTCCACCCTGAGACACCATTGCGGTGCGGTTCTTCCCACAAATCGCAGGGAACAAGGCAGGTCAGACCAATTGTTAGGTTCCTGAGTTGGGAACCTAGTTCTTGATATGAACTTGGGGAAGGAAAAAAAATTGCAGAAAGAGGTTTCTGAGAAAGAAAGAAATATGTATTATTAGGTAAACAAGGTTGAGACGCCTTCACAAGGGCTGGGTCCCTTCTCAACTGAATGAATTCACTTACAACTAACAATCAACAAAATTGTGTCTAAACACCAGACCAGCATTTTTTATAGCCTAACTAACAAAACTAACAATTATGCTGTTAGGACTTGTTTGCCCCTTTGTGTCTTCTAGTATATTTTGGTCCTTTATCACTAGTTACATTCGGTTCCCTAACAAATGGTGATTTGCAGACATTCCAAGCTGTAGGTTCGAGGTTCACACCCCAACAGAACCACGAAATTTGTATCAGGGAAAGATGTTCAAAACAAACTCATTATAGAGAAAGGCTTTGTTGTTATAGGTATGTCCTCAATGTTGATAAATATAATAGTGGAACTTCATCTTCGATGACAATAAAGAGAACAAGCCCTATCGTTTACTATGTCAAGCAACATGAGTAAGAGTGATGAAAGTATGTCAAAAAACGACAAACTCTGCCTATATAGTAGTGTAAGATACACCTTAGGCACTAAGAACCAGTCAAACCATATGACTACGGTTCCTGACACCTAAAATGATCAAGATCCAGGAATGACAGATTTAAAAAGCCAATAGTTTTTATGAAGAGAGAAAAGGCAAAAGTTTCAGCTAACAATTGTAATTGGAAGCTTTTGAAGGCCTAAATATCTGGTTTCCTATGCAAGAGTAGTTGCAGTCAGAAACTCAAGAAAAAAGACTTCAGAGGAAAAGACATATACAGCAAAGAGGAGTTTTTTCTCAGTCATGACTTCAGCCCAGCCAATGGCAGAACTTAATAGAGGCACAGGAAGACAGCTTCCACCCAAAAAAAAAAAAAAAAACTTATTATTCTCTTATACTTTGTCTCTCTCAAGCAACCTAAGACGCATGATATTAGTTTCAATCTGCTACTATTGCTTCATGTTTATGCCATATTCCAACTAATTTCCTGTTAGTGTTGTAAATGATTAGGAAACAACAAAAATTAACGGAACTTCAAACCTGCAATATAAGTTAACCTATATATGATGTTTTGTTTGTTTTCTCTTCAATTATAATAACTCTGTAAATTGAGTATAAGTTCCAAACTCCTAAATCTTAGGTTGTTGATCAATATCAACTAGTTCCTTACTTATTTTTATTGAGTTTTAATTTCAATGTATTATTAATATAATTTTTCTAACATTATTAATCAATTATGTATTACTATTTACCTATATAAACTCAGACTATGTTTGGGTTGATGGGAAAGGATAGAAAGGAGTGGAATAAAATGGAATGATACTAAGTTTCATTGTTTAGATTGTTGAAAATAGGATGGAATGGAATGGAACCTGATGGTTCCATCCGATTTGGAGGGTATGGGATGGTTCATGGAATGAGATGAAACCAACTTATTATCCACTCCAGTCAATCATAAAATACCCAATCAATGATATGGTAACTTTGTTCCATTCCACCCATCATTAAACTTTCAAACATAGCCTAATCATTTCCCCTTCGAAATTTTTAAGCAAGTTCGGCACTGAGTCCACCTTATTATTATTTAGATAAATAATAAATAAAAAGCATTATGGTTAAGATTTAAGATTTTAAACGCATAGCATAAAAGCATGCAGATGTAAGCTGAAGTTTAGACTACACGCATAGAATTAACCCTTCAGGGAAATATAGTTATGTAGCATAACACCATGCCAATATTATGTAAGGTTTATTAGTTTATTGTCTCGATACAATGACTCCAGTGCAATAAGAAAGGAGGCTATTTTTTATGAAAAACGTTTTGCATTCAGCTAAGCATAAATTCACTTTTAATTATACAAACTCATAGATTAGATTAGATTAGATTAGTTTAGGCTGATAAGAAAAAGAAATAATCATATAACTCACCAGCATTTTATTTTTCACACTGAAGAATCCGTCCTTATCTGCCAAAACAGTAGGCTTTGATGCTCCAACAGCCATGATAGCACCCTAACCATAAATCGTGAAGTTTAGCAAACAAACAATGATCAAATCGCCACAAAACTGAGCCACGTAGTCTCTAAAGCTAATGGTTATAATTCAGGAGCTCATCAGTCACCTGGCCTGGAGGAAGTATGGCATCGAACCTGTCAACTCCAAACATTCCCAAATTTGAAAGTGTGAAAGTTCCTGCAGGCATAACATAAAGGATACAGTTAGACTTAGGCTAAAAGGTACAGAGAAACAAAACTACAAAAGACAGACAAATAATAATGAAACCTGAATTATACTCATGTGGTTGCAATTGCTTCGCCCGAGCTTTTTCCACTAACTCTTTCCATTTTTTAGACAAAAGATATAGGTCCAACTGTAATAATGAAACAAGTAATTAACCAACCGAATAACTTGGAAACTGAAACACAAGTCTACTCTATATTCTTAAAATCACAATTCTGATTCATGATTTATTCACTAATCACAGACCTTATCAGCATCCTGAAGAACAGGAGTAATCAAACCACCATTAATTGCCACGGCTACAGCAATGTTAATGTTACTATTATATGAAAAGCTCTTCCCATCTTTGCAGGTGGCATTCACCACTGGATGCTGAACCAGTGCCATTGCAGCAGCCTTCGCTAGAATCGCGGTCATTGTCACCCCTTTTGGTTTCACCTGAGAATGGGAATGAAAAAACTCGAAATCTCATTTTCAATTTCAACTAAAAAAGGGACAAAACTTTCGTGCAGTTTGGAAGGTACCTTGTACTGTTTTTCAATGTGAATAGGACGTGTTTAACAACTCATCAATGAAAATATATCATGTGTACCCCAGGCGTTACACATATCGTATTCTCACTAAAAACAACTCACCAATGAAAATATAGCATGCGTACCATTACACATGTCCTATTCTCATTGAAAACAACTCATCAATGGAAATATAACATAACATGTGTACCAATTGTTACATTATGTCTTATTCTCATTCAAAAATGGCATCTAAAGTAAGTAGGAAACTGCACCTAAGTTTTCTCCAAATAGAATATTGCACTCAGAAGTCAGAAGCATACCTTCTCATACAGTGCATCAAGTGCATCAGTTGTCACAGGATATCCAACACGGAATGTAGGCACAGAGAGACTCTCCACCATGTTCTTCGCAACCGCAGATTGCATTGTCGTGAAGGGCACAACACTAGAACCCGGAATCGGAGCAGGAGAAGGAGCCGAAGACGAAGCTGCCGGAGCAGCTGCAGCCTTTAGTGGAGCTGAAGTAACCGACGGAGCAGCCACATTACTCTCCGCCGGCGTAATTCCGGCGGCGGTCTCTACATCGACGGCAATAATCCGGCCGTATGGACCTGTCCCGACCACCGATCCAATGTCCACCTTGTGTTGCTTCGCAAGCTTTTTAGCGTAAGGTGTCGCGACGGTCTTCCTCGGCCCGTCGGAAACCGCCTTAGACGGCGGCGGACTCGTCGCCGTAGCATGAATGGGAGTTTCCGTCGGAATCGGAGCGGCGGCGGCGGCCGGTGCAGAGGAGGAAGAGGATTTGGCGGTCGCCTTGGCCTTGGCCTCGGCGACTTCTTCCTCGGTCTCGGCGAGAAGACCGATGGGGGCGCCGACGGGAGCGGTCTCGCCTTCACCGACGACAATGGCGGCGAGGATGCCGTCGTAGAAGGTCTCGACGTCCATGTCGGCCTTGTCGGACTCGACTACGACGACGCTCTCGCCTTTGGAGAGAAGGTCGCCCTCTGATTTAACCCAAGAGACGATTTTGCCCTCGGTCATTGTGGAGCTGAGGGCGGGCATGAAGATTTCCCTGATCTTGGATTGGACTGCAAAGGAGTGCCTCCGGCGAGGTTTTGATGCGGCGGAGAAGCGGCGCCAGGGGAGGAGAGTGGCGGAGAGGGAGGAGGAGAATGAAAGGGTAATATTGGAATTTGTGGCGGGGGAGAGGGTGGTAGAGAAAAAAGGGGAAGCCATGGTGGTTTTGGTTTGATGGATGAAATGAGTGAATGAGGGAATGAAGGTTGTGATGATGAGAGGTGGGGGTGGAAATAGAAAAAAAGAGAGATGGGGAGGGGGGCGGAGAATGCGAGGTAGAGTAGCTTGGAGTGTTGGAGAGGGGGGAAATAGTAGAATAGAAAAGAAGGAGAGAGATGGGGACGGTGGCGGAAAAAACGAGGTAGATTTGGTTAGTGTTGTTGGAGCTGCTTCACTCCGTTAACGTCGTCCAATTTTTGTAGTAGTACCAACTAGCAACAACCAATTAGGAATTTTATTTCTCAATTTTAATCTTCAATTTCTACCCATAGAACATCTATCAAGTAATCTGAGTGTGTACCCATGAGTGGTTTGTCGCACTGGATTACGATCTCAAACGAAATGTTAGGGGCTTGAATTCTGGAATTGTCACTTTAGGAAGGGTTTTACCTAATCACCACCTGTTATCTGAGGATTAGTCTCACAGCTTGTCTATAAAATACCTGATCAAAGACCAAAAGAAATAACTTCAATGTGTCCCATTAAAAATTAAAGAATAAAGTCTCGAAATGGTCCTTAAAAAAAATATCGAGACAATTTTGATAGCTAAAAGAAATTCATAAGCTTGTCCCTCGAAAATACAACCGTGAGACGCGTTAGTTCTTCCATCATCTTTGGTTCGTTTGAGTTCATGATTGTGTCTATGTTAAATGTTGACTCTTTACTTAGCTTATTGTTGCTTGACACATGTCTTATCGTGTTCAAATGAAAAAATCCTTATATTTTTTCATCTTCTTTGTTTTCTTTGTTTCTTCTTTATTTATTCTCTCATCTAAACATGAAAACTTTGTCATAGTACCAGGACTGGTATCTCATTTGTGTTGCTAAGCAAGTCTCATCTTCGTCCAACTCATCGTTGGAAGAGGTGTTGGCCATCGGACAAAGGTTGGACGGAGGTTGGCTTCTTGTTCTATAGACGATGTCTAAAGCCTCTGGCTTTTCCTTGGCAGTCTGCAGATGCATGACCATCTCCACTCTTGGTCTGTCCAAAGCACATGTGAGACACCAACAAGCCGAAGCATTTAGAGAAAATCTCCTAATGTCGGCATTCATCCAATCAGCTACATGCTTGGACACAGTTGAGCCATCCTCAAGGATTAAGGTTGGATGATAGTCACCATCATTGAAAACATCCCAGAGATCAAGATCTTCTCTAGCTCTGACGTATGTCTCAAACAGATGTCTCTAGTAGGGATAGTGATCTCCATTGAGGATAGGTGGAACATTCATTAAAACTCCACGAAGTGTTCTCCTTTCAAGAGTGACTCCTGAGATCTTTCTTCAAGAACAACAATTTGTTCATCGTCTGAAGATTCTTCTTTTTGCTTAATTGACCAGAGGCAGAGATTATTTATTATTTATAAGCTTTAATTGACATTATATCTGGTAATTTAAAGATTTCTATTCGTATAAATGTTACACCTACTAATTTTTGTAGTATAAGCTTATCTTTAATTAATAAATTACGCAGAAGTTAAAAAAAATATGGATATTCCTAAAAAAAAATTAAGGATTTCATGATTTAGGTAGGGTAGTGCATACTTGATATATCCTTATAATTTAATTCGTTTAATTAAAGGCACTAACAGTTGTTTACGGGTCATGTCCATAATGCCCCTATAGTGAAGGGCATTTTTGTCCTAAAAGCCTTGGGTTTCATGTTTAAAGAGAGAGAAGCCTCTCATTCACTCATTTTTGCCTCTACGGTTTCCCTAGCAGAGAAAGAAAACAGAGAAGGAACAGAAAGAAGAAGAGGATGATGAAGGGAAGGAAAAGGATTCTAGGGAGGATCTTTATCTCTTTCTTGCATTTTCGTCTTAGCTTGGAGTCTCAAGGTAAGGGATCTTCAATAAGTGAGGGATCGTATGTTATAGGGAGTAATTTTCGTGGTTTTACCTTGGGTAATATTGATGGTTTGGAATGCTTGATTTTAACCTATGTTTATGTTTGGAAAATGATCTTTGCATGAGTTCTTGCATAAAAACCTTTGAGTTTATGTTTGTGATAATTTTATAATTTTATAAAGCATGAATACTCTGTTGTAAGTTGATTGGAGCTAGGGGTGTAAACGAGTCGAGCTGAACCGAGCACTTGAAGCTTGATCTTGGCTTGTGATAAAAAAATGGGAAGCTTGAGCTTAGCTCATTTATTTAAACGAGTCCAACCAAAAGTTTGAGCTTAACTTGTTAACTAACGAGCCGAGCCCGAATAGTTCACGAATAGCTCAGTTCATTTACATCCTACTTAGCTCATTTATAACTTAATCATTTTTTGCATTTATGAAAACTTTCTTTAAATTATTTCTTAATTTTATCAATTTTTAATAAAATATTATATATTTTTATAAACAAAAGGTATATTGATAAGAGTACAATTGTATAAGGATACTCTAAATCATATACAAGAGATAAAAAAAATATATTAAAGAAACCTAGTAGATCTAAAAAACCAATTACAGAGGTTAAAACCAAAAGTAAGTATGCAGTAGCTTTACAGGATGAGAAGTATCTTGATCCATTTCACATATGATTGGATTCTCATCTAGATAGAGTTCAATCTCAGATTTGGAAGTTGGAGTAAATTCCTTTTGCTTGACATAATTCATCAACTTAGATCAACCACTTAAGGATGGTATTCTTTGTGGTAAACGAGAAGTAGAACCAGTAGATTCTGTAGATTACAAACTTTTTTCCCCATATAATTACTGGTTTCCCAACGTCTTTTCATTACTTTTTGTTTAATTGCAAGTTTGCACCGCCTAGGATAATTGCAAAAACTAAGATTAGGAATTTAGGATATATAAAATACTATATATAGGCTAAATACTCTTGGGTGACCGATAGTGAAGTAGTACCGTGAGGGAAGGGTGAAAAGAACCCCCATCGGGGAGCGAAATAGAACATGAAACCGTAAGCTCCCAAGCAGTGGGAGGAGCCCAGCTCGGGGCTCTGACCATGTGCCTGTTGAAGAATGAGCCGGCGACTCATAGGCAGTGGCTTGGGTAAGGGAAACCACCGAAGCCGTAGCGAAAGCGAGTCTTCATAGGGCAATTGTCATTGCTTATGGACCCGAACCTGGGTGATCTATCCATGACCAGGATGAAGCTTGGGTGAAACTATATATATATATATATATATATATATATATATATATATATATATATAAACACACACACACGAGCTATTCACGAGCCGTTAACGTCGAGCCTATAAGGCTTGAGTTTGGCTCATTTAAATAATCGAGTTAAACTTCAAGCTTGGATTTGTTTATTTAATTAAACGAACGAGCTTGATCGAGCATTTAACGAGCTGAACTAGAATAGTTAACGAATAGCTCAGCTCATTTACACCCCTAATTGGAGCCGAGTTATTGTTTAAACATGCTTGGGTTGAAGCTAAAAAGGGAGGACGGCAACGAATGGTGCAACTAGCAAGCAATGTTGTTGTTGTAGGGGGAGTTCACGGAGGCGTCGCGACCCGAAGTGGAAGGTGTTGCTAAGGATGTAAGACCTAAATTAATAACTCGATGAACACGAAAATCCAAACTAAAATCAATTAAATTGGTTCATATTTTTTTGGTGTTCAGGTCCGAACCAAACCCGATGGTGATTGGCTTGGTTCTCGAGTTTCTGGAACAAAACCGAACCGAACCAATTATTATATTTTAATATTTTTTTTAATATTTATATATTTATATTTATATATACATACATATTAATATTTAATATCTATATATATTTTAATATTTTCTATATTTAATATTTATTTATATATATTTTAATATTTAATAATTTTCGGGTCTGAATCCAACCTAGTTGAACCAACCCATTTTTGAATGGATTGATTTGGTTCAGGTTTTATTAGGAAAAATTGCTTAAAATCGAATCAACCATTTTTTTATTGGTTCGGGTTTTTTTCCACCTAAAACTGAACCATACCAACTCATTACACCCCTAGGTATCGTGGCCTGTTGTCCTTTTTTGTTGGAAACAAGAGTTCTCTTCCCCCTTTTGCACACTTGGCTCCTTATGTGTATCTTATAATGTATCGACAAAATTACTCGTAGTTAACCCTAGACTATCTTAGTTTTATATATAAAAATACTTTACTTTTATATTGATTTTATTTACGTACTTTAATATTTCTAAAAAAATATTAATAATAACTATTATTAAATTCGACAATTTACAAAGTTACATCCAGTTAACCCTAGACTACCTTACTTTTATATAAAAATTATAAAAGTTTAATTTTGATATATTGTTAGTATATACATTTTTACATTGTCGATGCTTTGCATGCCATTTTTGGTTAAAAAAAATCACAAATTATGTGTGATTTTTAAAATAGCTATGATAAGAGTCCAACAATATTATGATGCGACAATTTATATTTGATTGATAGTGTAAAAAGTTTTTATATTGCATGTCAATTAAATCGTATATATAAAAGGTATAACTTATATATAATTGTATATGATATATTAGTTATATTAAAATAATGTATTGTTTAAATTTTGGTATATATTTAATATAATTTAAATAATTAAAAGGGCCAACAGGTTGGCTTGTCTGCTGGCATAGGGTTGAAATCTAGGGGCTTTAATTTTCACACCCCCATCTTTAATTTCATACCCCCTCTAACTCATCAAAATTACCAACTCACCCCTTCAATGCAAGTTTTTCACGCGAATTTTTTTTTGGTTCAAGATTGCTCCCGTATGAAACCACACGGGAATGTAATCATGGTAGCATATGGTTGTGTAAAGTTATATAAATGGGCAACCATATGCAATCACATGATAGTTGATGTTCATAAATAGCCCACCGTATACAACTATATAGTAGTTTTATTTAAATAAATAAACTACCGTATGCTTCCATACGGCATGTATATTTTGGAAGAAAAACATACTACAGTATGGAATCATACCGTTGTATATCAAATTTATTCACACGTATGATTCCATACGGTAGTCTATACCACAAATTTTGATACACTACCGTATGGTATCATACGGTTGGCTAATACATCAACCTACCATATGATTCCGTACGGTGGCGTTACATTATTTTGAATATATTACGGAAACTATGTATTAAAAATTTTGTAACGCCACCGTATAGAATCATACGGTAGGTTGATGTTTTAGCCAACCGTATGATACCATACGGTACACGATAGTGTACCAAAATTTGTGGTATAGACTACCGTATGGAATCATACATGTGGATAAATTTGATATACAACCGTATGATTCCATATAGTAGTATATTTTTCTTCCAAAATATACGTACCGTATGGAAGTATACGATAGTTTATTTATTTAAACAAAACTACCGTATAGTTGTATACGGTGGGCTATTTATGAGCATCAACTACCGTATGATTGCATACGATTGCCTATTTATATAACTTTACACAACCGTATGGTCATATACGGTTGTTTGTTTACTTAAGCTATCGTCTGGCTATACACGGTAGTGTAATAAACAAGCTCCCGTGTAATTATATACGGTATCTTAAGATTTTAAATAAACTACCGTATTTAACTATACGGTAGTCTATTTATTTAAACAAATTATCGTATATCTCTATACGGTTGTTTATTTGTTTAAACTATCGTATAGAGTAATACGGGAAAACGCGATAGAGGAAGGGTAGTTTTGGATTTTTAAAAAATTGGGGATATGAAAATGAATTTTCTGGGTATGAAAATTAAAGCCCGAAACCTAGCATGTATCAACTTCAGTCCGGTTTGCCATAGCCCAAAAATGAGGTGATCCGAATGGGATATGCTAGCCCAAATTGACAGTCCTGGTTGAAGCATTGGTGGCTTGGGCTTTGCTCTGATTTCGATTGGGGTGCAATTGTGATCGTGGGTCTAGGATAGTGGTGATCATGTGGAGTTATTAAATTTTTGTGGGAAGTTATACTTTTATAGTTATTATTAATTATTCATTAACTTGTCAAAAAAATATATAGTTATTATCAATTATTAATTTTTTGTATTATTCATAAACAAGAACTTTACCTTGTTTTGGAAATAGGTGAGCAGACAAAGACAAGCAAAGCAGAAAAATAAAACACAGTAACTTTTACCTTAAGGAAATATAACTAATATACAATGGAAATTGGAAAGTAGGGTAAGATGTTACAATCCATTCTCGAATATATGTATTCTAATTGAATAAATAAAGGTAGATTCTAATGATTTTTTTTTTTTGAGGGAAGATTCTAATGATTTTTATACGTTGCAACGCTACAAAATATGGATATCTACATCACTTTTTTTTTCTTATAATATATATGTTAAAATGTTAATGTATACGACTCTACATTATTTGGGAGTTTTTAATTAGATCATAATAGTTTAAAAGTTCATGATTGTGTCCCTCTAATTTTCAAAGTTTCTGATTGAATCCCTATTGTTAGAAACTTCTAGAAAATTCTAATAATAGGCAGAATTTAGAACTTATTTAAAATAAAAAATAAAAAAAGACATTGATTCCAAAGGTTAATAATTGGGTTCTTATTCTTTCAAAAATTCCTAATTGGATTTGTACCATTAGAGCATCATTGTAACTTGAGGACCTAATTAGAAAATTATTAAACTAAAAAATTCTAATTTTTAATATATAAAGATCCAATTTAAAAATTTGAAATAGTACGGGAACCTATAATTTAATTTACACGAAAAAAAACCTTCCTTTTGGACACAGACTCGTGAATGTAGCAATGGCGAGATTCATGTGAATTTCAAGAAGTTATCTCACACATATTTAATGAATTAAAATGATAATGAGTTTTGTTGCAACGGTAATCGCAGTATTATTGGCGCAGGAAATGACATTGTAGAAGAAAAAAGTAGACTCACTACAAATTTTATTTAATTAAAAAAAAAATGGAAAAGTCTTTAAAAATAGTCATTGAAATTAAGATGGGTTTGGATGTCAGACATGCGGAATGACTGAGGGTAGCTTCTATGATGCTCCATTAAAAAATGGAGCATGGCATGCTCCTATATCATGAAGTGTTGGATGAGCTTTAAATTAGATGGACGAATGTGATATATTATGGCAACCTGCTGAATTGGTTGAACTATTTTAAAATTTGATATTGCTGAAAAGTCTTTTGAGAATGGGTATTATTTTATATGTTAATGAAAAAAAAGGAAAAAAATAATTCAATCCCTAACTTGACAGAAAGCTTTGATCTTTGATACTTGTTGGGCAATAGCAGCGCGCCGGAGTAGGACAGTAGTGACGGCACGACGGATCATGACGACGACGACGCGATGGAGTAGAATGACGGCGGCACGATGGAACAAGACGATGGCAGTGGTATGCCACGCCTGGGTCACATGTCGCAGAGGGGCCCGCAAATCCGCAATGGAGCGACGAGATCACATGATGTCTCAACGATGGTGCGATCTTGGATGGCAAAGCCGTGGGTGTTATATTAATAATTTATTTTAATTATTTATTTTAAAGCCAATTTTGACCAAGTCTTCAACTCTATCCAAAACTTTGTTGCCGTAACCGCCGGTTGGAAACGTGATGCAATTTTATTCACAATTTATTTACCTCTATATTATTTTATTTGATTAAAAGAAAAGCAAGAAAAGTCACATTGGGTAATAGGTGGTTTTTGGGTCCTATCCTTTCTCCCTTCAACTTTTCTTTCACATAGTTTGGTTTTCTTCCTGCCACCAATTCACGTTCTTTTCTTTCTTTAAAAATGGCAGTAGCTCTCTTATCTCAAGATATTGATATATTGATTGATTGATTTTTTTTTTCCTTTGAAGCTGTTGTGAAATTTTTCGTGAGGATTCTGTGAACGGTGATTTATTTTATGAGCAGTGGCTTTAGGGGAAATAATTATCCAAATTAAACCGGGTTCTCTTGTTCCCTTCACTATCCAAATAGTTGTTCTTGTGCCCTTACTATTTCATCTGTAGTACTAGCAAGAAGTGGTTGTTATATCCTGAGAAGTATTAGATGTGAGACCAACTGTACCGGATAATTTGCTCGTGGTGATAAAATACTCTTAAGCTCAGTGCTTTTGCACATCTCAGCCAAAATCGATAAGTTTATTTTTACTACTTTATCTTATTTAATTGCCTATCTAATTGATGCTTATAATTCTTTATTATTGTTTTAATTCTATGTTAATATTTTCATATTTTTCTAACAGTGGACACCTCTCTGCGTGGTGATGTTTTGGCAAAAACGAGATCCGCAGACAAAGTGAATTCCGAACTCCTATTCATCAAGTCTCTTTCAATAGGTGGTTCCATTTTGCAGAACAAGTTTAGATCTACTTTATGTGGGAGAGGGCCATTTTGCAAGTTTAAAAAATTAAGGGATTATTTCATAAATAACAAAAAATTGGTTAACATGATAAAAGTGGCTAGAGTTAGGGTGCACCATAGAAGCAGCCATGATGGAGACCTAGGGCCAGTTTGTTACAGATTATGAATAAATGATTTTCATATAAAATAATTTAGAGATTATATGAAAATCATTTTTTCATAATCTGTAACAAACATATATTCTCTCTCCTCTGTAGAATCATATTTTAATCAGAAGCTAATGGGAATAACATCTCATTTTAGACATAAAAATGATTTTTTTTAAATGAATTCTTAAAAAATTTTAAACAAACACAATTAAAACCACTAAAAATGATTTTTACGTTAAAAAATAATTTTTGTCATCAAATAATCTTAAATAAACGCATTCCTAACCCCATAGCATCCTTTATGCATCCGTTAAAAAATAGTATCCAAATTAATTGTGCAAATAAATAAATTATAAAATATTTATTTTCACCTTTATTTAAAAAATCAAATGAATTATCAAAAATTATTTTTGGCTTGAAAGAATAAAATCCTGCTTCTTCGTATCTCCAAATGCAATGGAGAATTCAAAGACACATATTTCTTATAAAAAAATATTTGATTGATTAATTGATTTTAATTTTTTTTTGGAAAAATGATTTTTTATATTTTTATTTGTTGCAAGGATTTTTTATTTTACAAAGAATGGAAAATCTTTATTTTTTTTTTTTAGATTTATTTTGGAAAAGGATTTCTTTTTGTTTTTTTAATAAACAAGCACTTTAAAAAAACAAAAAATCAAACCCAAATTTGAAAGTAACTAGACTCAACCCAATAAACCAAACTCAACCCATCATACTAGACTTTGCCCAGTATTTACCAAACCATATTGGACGACAAAAGTTGTCCGAGATGAAGATGACTAGGTTCAACAGCAATGATGTCTAGATGGAGTTGATGTGCGTATGACGACACACAAGAATGGGTTTGATTTGATGACTTTCAACTTGTTTGGTGTCTGAGTTTGGAAAAGAAAATCAAGAAAAAGGTAGGAGATGGATGAAGAATGGATGGAGAAAAAGTTGGAGTGGTTTGTTTCATGGTGTTTTAATTATTGAGAGTGATGAAGAAGATTTGTGAAGGAAGATCTATGTATTCCTTAGTTTGTCCCCCAAATACATCTTGTGCTTCCTCTTTTATAGAAGTCTCGATCCATTTCCCTTATATATAAATAAAACAGAAAATCTTAATTAGATTAGGATTCAAAAAGGACATAGGGATAATATTTACCTTAGATTTTTCAACCAACTGTGTTTCTAGGTTTCCTAGATAGGATAGGAAGAAGATTATCTGTTTTTATCCTTGTTTTTTAATTTTTTTACATTTTCTTTTTTTTTAATATATTGTTTCATAAATAAATAAATAAATTGTCAGATCAAAATGAGGTATTCACAATCTCTCTTTACTTATTTCTTACTAAAGAACATGAAAAACCGATTCTTTTGTGTTTCCCAAGTAGAGAAGGAAGACGATGTGGCGGCCTTGGCCTCAACAAAATCTAGATGACGTCCACAAAGTGGACATATGAGGTAATCATTATATTAATTAGGCCAAAAAGCACGTATAATGACTTGCAATTTGGAGGGCATGTCGACGAACTAAATTGAAAGGACCATTGCTCAGAGTCATAATATTGTCAAATTAGAAATATATAACTTGTTTTCTTAACTATTCAATATCCTACTTGTCATCTCCATAATAATTACAAGACTCAGGGGGTTGACCTAACCCAGATGTTACTCACTCTGTAAATATAATCGAACAATTGCTTGTACGATGATGTGTACCCTATTTTATAGCTCAACAATCAACACCCCAAGATTGCGAAGTAGCATGCAACAGGAAATAATGACAAACAACAAAGGCGAGGTAGATGACATTCTCAATTTTCTGCACGTAAAAGGCATCCTCCATAGTATGGAACTAATCACCATTTAGAAGATTAACTTTGGGTTACATTTTTTATTAGTTTGGCATTCAAATTATAGTATTAATATTGTACTATTATATATAAATTAGCTTATTCATTAAGTTTGTAGTGAATTTGCATTCTTTGTATTAATTACATAATAATATTTAAAATTTTAAAAATTATTGTATAATAAAAATATAAATTTATTTTTTAAACTAATAGAATAAAATTTAATTGCATTTTGAACTAATAAAAAAATTATTTTAACTTAATTACCAAAAACACTTAATAAATCTTGGATTTAAAAAGGGACATTGGAAAGTCTGTTTATAAAAAGTCGCCTTCACTTAAAAAATAAAAGAGAGGGAAGGTGTGAAGTAGATTGAGAAAGTTCTTTCGCAAAACTGCAGACTCTTGAAAGGTACGTTATAAGGGCGGACTTTTGGAAATAATTTCACAAATGCAGCATGTAACGCCTCGATTTCAGACGGAGCCCGGTTTGCGATTTTCACTGGCAGTAGTGTTTTACTACTATCAGGACCTAATTTAGACTCGTGAATGAGACAGTTAGTCCTAGAATCACATTTCCTATATTTTTGAAAAATTCGTCCTGACGTTCGAAAATGAAAATAATATATTATATTCGGGCCGATAATCGATCTGGAGACGATTCGAGCCGTATAAGGGTTTTATAAAGCCCATGAGCGGATAATCTTCATGTCAAGGCTGTGTCAGGTTATCTAGGGACTCATACCAGTGTCATGATAATTTTCAAAATATCGGGATACGAAATGATCAAATTGTCCTTGGTCTTTTTACTAAAATACCCTTCTTACCCTTGCTTAACTCTTAAGTAAAAACTTAAGAAAATATCTCATCTCCCTCATCCTCACCCACTCATTCACTCGGCCAAACCCTCTCTCAACCTCACCCTCACATTTCGCTTCTTTCACTCTTTTCTCTGCATTGAAAACTCCATTTTTGGAAAGTAAAAGCTTGGTTTTTGTGAAGCTTCTTCACTAGTTTTTGAAGGAGAATCTCCTAGGAGGTAGCTTACCTTCTCTATCTCTCTCAATCTCTCATTTCTGTCCTCAAATTTTTCATTATCATGGAGGTTAGAGTTTTGTCCCTAAAACTTCAAAAATCTCTAGAAAATTGTAGAAAAATCCTTTTAATGCCAAATCAATTTCTACAATCTAGTTTCATCCTCTACTATCATCATCCAAGAGCTTGAAATCAAATAAGCTCTCTAGCCTATTTATTTTGGAGGGGCCGAACCTATAGAAAATTGGGAAAAATGGGTTTTTTTGTTCAATATTCTTGATTTCACCTATTTCATTCCTTAATCATGTAATCCAAGTGATTAGGAATCCAAATCAAACTCTCACCTATTTTTCATGGTGATGGCCGAAACCCTAAGTTTTTGGTTTAAGGGGTTTTGGTTCAAATCTTTGATAATTGATCATGGATTATGTATTAGGTATGCTTAAGGATCATTGATCCAAGAGTTGATAGAATTTCATTATCCCTAACCTATTTAAATAAATAGGGGCAGCAGCCTAGTCCTAAGGTTAGGGGAGTTTTTGATGTAGCTGTATTAATTTCTGGTTGTGTTTTGTGGTGTAGAATCGGACAGGGTTCGAACATTTGACCGCGCACCCGACTGACCGTTGCAGAGTCGTAGCCGGAGCTGCACGTGAGCATTACTAAGGTGGGGAGAAAGAACCGATATCGTCGGGAAGGCAAGCTTAGTATAGAATATATATATATATATATATATATATATATATATATATATATATATATATATATATATTGTGTGTGTGTGTGTGTGTGTAGGGGAATCTTTAAACCCTACTAG
The DNA here is from genome assembly GCA_039655645.1 of Ammopiptanthus mongolicus. NCBI lineage: Eukaryota > Viridiplantae > Streptophyta > Magnoliopsida > Fabales > Fabaceae > Ammopiptanthus > Ammopiptanthus mongolicus. The sequence goes on along the minus strand of CM077348.1, from coordinate 29,601,159 downwards.
AGGTTGAGCCCTGGATAAAGTGCCTGGACCCTATGTGTAGGTACTTTTGGGCTATCACCACTAAGTTGATGATATCTGTATTGTGAAATTATTGTTGTAATGTTATTGTGATTTGACTAGTTGAGTGTTGATGAAAGTATGGTGAGTGGTGATGTTGTTCGGATTGATACCGTTGTGGTCCCGACCATGGAGTTGTGGCTCGTAGACGCAAGGCGTCATGATGCTAATGTTGATGTTGATGTTGATGTGATGCGATGTGTCGTGGTCGTGGTCGAGTGCGTAGGCATGAGGTACCGGTATCAACCTGCGATGAATGTTTGTTGTATAGCATATCATTTCATACCACAACGTTTTGTCCCAAATGGGGATGTCGAATTGGGGGCGTGTTACTTTAAATCCTGAGGCGGGATGTGATGTGATGTGACGTAATCCCGACGGGGATGTCCAACTGGCGACGTGATGTATCGGCCGACATGCATATATGGAAGTTAGCATATACATAGGGACTAGTATCCCTCTTATAGGCTTACTTGAGAGAATGATGTTTGAGATGATTGTGATGGGTTACTTAAGAGATGGGTGATGTTGTGTTGTATAATTTATATGTGATGTGTGATGCATGTATATTTATGATGTACTGATGCCCCTCTCCCATATTGATGATATGTGTTTCTTATCTCCCGTTATTTTTCGGTATGTGTTATTTTTATTTTATAGGAAGATCCTGAGGAGGAACTAGTTGCTGAGTAGCTGGACGGCATTCCTTACGAGCTTGATGCCGGAGGACGTGCCACGGATCCTAGCCACAAGAGGTTGGGCAGTGATCGTGGTTAGCCGAAGAGCTGTCTCTCGGCTACTTTTCATACTTTTATTTTGGTTTGTACTAATATATTCTGCATGTACTACTTTAATACTGTAGCCCTACTGATGGGGCAAATGATGTATGCAATATATTTCTTATGTTTTAAAGCTGTGTACTCTAAGGCGTTGCGTGCCATAAATTGTTTTGCTTCCGCGCTCAATTTTTCGCTACGCTTCGTATTAATAAGGCGCGCTAACGATTATTATATGATTAAGGTTAGTTAATATCTTCGGTTCTCCAATGGGACGGCGGGTCGTCTCATTTATTGGTATCGGAGCAGTTCGATTCTAATATCGGACTGTGAGGTTTATGAAGTGTATTGGCTTGATAAGTTGAGTCCACATTAGATGTCAACCGTGTTAGAAAAAGGGTAGAGCGTCCGATGCGCAAGTTATCGAGTGTGATGACTGTTTTGTTCGTAGGGCACATGATATATATATCGGTTGATTTATATTGAATGTTGCTTCATTCTTGTTGAGAATGACTCAAAATCAGTAAATCTGCCATGAGATCATTTTAGGGAATTCGCCAAGCGAATTGGATCTCGCTAAGCGATACAGAGAAATTTCAAGTTATGCATCACTGTCTCAATTTTGCTAAGCGAATGGAATCTCGCTAAGCGAAATTCAAGTTTTGCTAAGCGAATTGTATCTCGCTAAGCGATACAGAGGGATTTCAAGTTATGCATCACTGTCTCAATTTTGCTGAGCGAATGGAATCTTGTTAAGCGACATTCAAGTTTCGCTAAGCGAATTGTATCTCGCTAAGCGATACAGAGGGAATTCAAGTTATGCATCACTGTCTCAATTTCGCTAAGCGAATGGAATCTCGCTAAGCGAAATTCACGTTTTATATATATATATATATATATATATATATATATATGTCTTATGGATTGAAACTAACGCTTCCTTTACCAGGAAATCATGGCCAGAGGACACGGTAGAGGAAGGGGAGCACTAGTTGGAACCGGGAGCCCTGACAGTAGTGGGGATACCTCGGGAATTAGGGGTAGCGGAGATCAGAACGAAACGATGAGGGCCATGAGGGATTTGGCCACTGTAATGCTGCAACAAACACAGCAGAATGCTCAGTTCATGCAGCGACAGGAAGAGAGGGATGCTAGACAACAACAGCAACCAGTAGGAGGAGGTGAAATGGTAAATACAGGACTAAATGCTTTCATGAAAGGGAATCCTCCCAAATTCCATGGGGAGTACAATTCGGAAGCTGCTGAGCTATGGCTGCAAGAAATCGAGAAAGTCTTCGTCGCTATCCAATGCAGAGAGGATAGGAAAGTCACTTATGCTGCCTTCATGCTAGTTGGAGCAGCTAAAGCATGGTGGAAGAACAAACAGAGACTGCTAGAGGCTGAAGGAAGATTTCTGACCTATGAGGTATTTCGTGAGAGCTTCTTGGAGAAATATTTCCCAAGGAGTGTTCGTCAAGAGAAAGAAAAAGAATTCCTGAACCTGAAGCAGGACCAGAAGTCGGTGGGAGAATATGCCATGAGGTTCGAGGCACTGCTGAAATTCTCCCAGTTTTATCAAGTATACCCGGATGAAGACTGGGTGTGTAGAAGGTTCGAAGACGGACCGAGGCCCGAACTGAAGAGGGCTATGCTGCCATTGAGCATTCGATCATTCCCCGAACTGGTAGAAAAATGTACCATACTGGAAGGACACGATCAAGAGAGAGTTACACAAACTCCAGCAACAAGCGGTGGACTAGCTAGGAGCTTTGGTCAGAAAGGTCGAGGAAGAAAGTTCCAACTGAGGGCGAAACCTTACAGTCGCCCTAATTAACAACTACCAAGTTATGGGAAGGGGAATGCCAGTCAAGGGCAACCAGGGTTTTCCAAGTGCTTTCGGTGCGGCGGGCCGCATCAAGTGAAGGACTGTGCTCATGCACCAAATGTCACTTGCTTCCGTTGTGGCACGTGGGGTCACTATGCCAACGAGTGCAGAACGGGGGATGTTGGTAGGGGTCAAGTTCAACAGCAAGTCATAAGAACTCAGAATACTGGGACTGGACAACAAATGGTGGGCCAACAGAACAGGCCACAGACGATGAGAAGAGTGTTCGCTGTGAGAGGATATGAAGCCTCTCAATGTCCCGATCTGATACAAGGTAAGTGCCTAGTTGCGAGGGAACTCTTATCTGTTTTATTTGATTCGGGGGCTACACATTCCTTTATTTCTGTAGCATGTGTGGATCATTTGCATTTGCCCATTTCATCCTTACCATATGATTTGACTGTTTCTACACCTACGGGTGATTCCCTGACAACCCTATTTATCTGCTTGAAATGCCCGATTGTTCTAGAGAACCGATCTTTTCTTGTTGACCTAATCTGTTTGCCTATGCAGCAGATTGATATCATCTTAGGCATGGACTAGCTTTCGGCCAACCATGTAGTATTAGACTGTTCAAATAAAACCCTGTTTTTCCCAGCAATCTGGATTATTGCCTGCCAGTGATGGCATGTCGGGGGGGTGTACAATCAGGAGAGCGCATGGTACTGTTTTCTTTGGAAGCCGAGGATACTCCGAGTCTTGATGCTTTGCAGGTGGTGCGTGAGTTTCCAGATATTTTTCCGGATGATGTGCCAGGATTACCATCCAAGAGGGAGATAGAGTTCGCGATCGATCTTATACCTGGAGCCGGACTGATTTCGATAGCACCCTATCAAATGTCCCTAACAGAGTTGGCAGAGCTGAAGAAGCAACTGGACGACATGCTACAGAAGCAGTTTATCAGACCGAGTGTTTCGCCATGGGAAGCACCTGTGCTGTTCGTCAAGAAGAAGGACGACAGTTCAAGATTGTGTGTGGACTACCGACAGCTCAACAAAGCAACGATCAAGAATAAATACACGTTGCTATGGATTGACAATCTTATGCACCAGTTGAGGGGAGCAACGGTATTCTCTAAGATTGATCTGAGATCCGGTTATCATCAGATAAGGTTGAAGGAAGATGATATACCGAAGATGGCCTTCAGGAGTCGATACAGGCACTACGAGTATCTAGTTATGCCTTTTGGTATGACCAATGCTCCTGCTGTGTTCATGGATTATGTGAACAGAATCTTCAGACCGTACCTTGATAAGTTTGTTGTTGTTTTTTTCGATGACATCCTTATCTACTCCTTGGACAAGGAAGAGCATTTGATGGTTGTGCTCCAAGTTCTTAAGGACAGACAACTTTATGCCAAGTTGTCTAAATGCGAATTCTGGTTGGCGGAGGTACAATTCCATGGGCATGTGATCAGTAAGGACGGTATAGCAGTGGATCCTGCAAAGGTAGAAGCTATGGCTGAGCGGGAAAGCCCTAAAACGGTAACCGAGATCAGAAGCTTTCTCGGGCTAGCAGGATACTACAGGAGGTTCATCGAGGGATTCTCGAAGATTGCTTTACCTCTGACGCAATTAACGAGAAAGGGAAAAACGTATGAGTGGACAGAAGAGTGTGAGGCTAGTTTCCAAGAGCTGAAAATGAGGCTAACTACATCTCCAGTACTAGTCTTGCTAGATCCATCAACGTCATTCGATGTGTACTGTGATGTATCGTACCAAGGTTTGGGTTGTGTGCTCATGCAAGGGAGGAAAGTGGTAGCCTATGCTTCCAGACAGCTGAAAGTGCATGTACGGAATTACCCAACCCATGAACTAGAGTTGGCCGCTATAGCATTTTCATTGAAGATATCGAGACACTATCTCTATGGTGCTAAATTCAATGTGTTTAACTACCATAAAAGTTTAAAGTATCTGTTCGACCAAAAGGAGTTGAACATGCAGCAGAGAAGGTGGATGGAATTCATAAAGGATTATGAATTTGATCTACAGTATCACCCAGGAAAGGCCAACGTGGTGACAGATGCATTGAGTCGGAAATCTTTGCATATGTTTGCTATGATGGTGAAGGAACTGGAACTGCTGGAACAGTTTAGGAATCTGAATCTAGACGTGGAAGTATCCAGAGATAAGATGAGTTTAGGAATGGTCATTATCACTAGGGAATTTCTGAACTTGATCTGGAAGAAGCAAGGAGAAGATCAGTACCTACAAGAAAAGAACCGGATGGTAGAAGAAGGAAAGACTTCAGAGTTTAAGAAAGGTACTGATGGAATCCTGAAGTTTTGAGACAGGATATGTGTGCCTAAGGATAGCAAAGTTAGGAACATGATCTTGGAAGAGGCACACAAGAGTAAGCTAAGTTTTTATCCCGGATCTACAAAGATGTACCAAGACCTAAATGGAATGTTTTGGTGGCCTAGGAAGAAGAAGGAAGTAGTAGAATATGTCCATTCCTATCTGGTGTGTCAAAAGGCAAAGATTGAACACCAGAAACCAGCGGGGTTATTGCAATCACTGGACGTCCTAGAATGGAAATGGGACAGCATTGCAATGGATTTTGTTTCCGGACTACCAAGGACGCAAAAGAAGTGCGATGCAATTTGGGTAATCGTTGACAGGCTTACGAAATGTGCTCATTTCTTGCCGATCAACCAAAAGTATTCTTTGGAAAGATTAACCCAGATGTACGTCAAGAGGTAGTAAGATTGCATGTAGTACCTTTGAGTATAATTTCGGACAGGGATCCGAGATTTACTTCCAGGTTTTGGCAGAGTTTAAATGGTGCATTGGGAATGAAGCTGAGAATGAGTTCAGCTTATCATCCGCAAACGGATGGTCAGTCTGAAAGGAAGATTCAATCGTTCGAGGATCTTTTAAGAGCATGTGTTTTGGAAAACACAAGAAGCTGGGACGAATTCCTTCCATTGGTTGAGTTCACATACAACAATAGTTTCCACTCGAGTATTGGCATGGTGCCATATGAGGCGCTGTATGGACGAAAGTGCAGAACACCACTCTGTTGGTATGAAACCGGGGAGAATCAGTTGATAGGCCCAGAGATGGTGTAGCGAACGAAGAAGCAAGTTAAGAAAATTCGGCAAAAGATGAAAGTCGCACGGAATCGGCAGAAGAGCTACAGTGACAAGAGGAGGAGACCTTTGGAATTCCAGGAAGGCAATCATGTCTTTATGAGAGTCACTCCAAGAAATGGAATTGGCAGGGCAATCAAATCCAGAAAGCTTATCCCTAGATTCATTAGACCATTTCAAATTCTTCGTCGAATTAGTCCAGTTGCCTATAAAATTGCTTTACCTCCCAACCTATCCAATATTCATAATGTATTCCATTTATCCCAACTCAGAAAATACCATCCTGATCCATCACACGTGATAGAGCCCGAATCAATCCAGATAAGGGAGAACTTAGAATACGAAGCGTTGCCTGTACGGATTGAAGACACAAGGGTGAAAGAACTCCGCGAGAAGCGAATTCCCTTAGTCAAGGTCATATGGGATGCTACAATAAGAGATGCCATCTGGGAATGTGAAGAGGATATGCAGCAACAATATCCACATCTATTCTAAGGTACGTCGAATTTCAAGGACGAAATTCTTTTTAAGGGAGGTAGTAATGTAACGTCCCGATTTTCTAGATTTTCTTAATTAAACAATGTTTGTGTATTTGTATTTTATTGAAGGGTCTAGAGGGTTAAATAAATTAATCCGAGACCATAGTCACGCTCTACGCTGCCGTAGGAAGCTATGGTTAAATTTTGGTCGAAAACTCAGATGGAGCCCGGTCTGCGATTTTCACTGACAATAGTGTTTTACTACTATCAGGACCTAATTTGGACTCGTGAACGAGACAATTAGTCTTAGAATCACGTTTCCTATATTTTCAAAAAAATCGTCCTGACGTTCGAAATTGAAATAATATATTATATTCGGGCAGATAATTGATTTGGGAGACGATTCGAGCCGTGTAAGGGTTTTATGAAGCCCATGAGTGGATAATCTTCATGTCAAGGCTGTGTCAGGTCATCTAGGGACTCATACCAGTGTCGTATGATTTTCAAAATATCGGGACGTGAAATGACCAAATTGCCCTTGGTTTTTTTACTAAATTACCCTTTTTACCCTTGCTTAACTCTTAAGTAAAACTTAAGAAAATATCTCATCTCACTCATCCTCACCCACTCATTCACTCGGCCAAACTCTCTCAACCTCACCCTCACATTTCTCTTCTTTCTCTCTTTTCTCTCCATTGAAAACTCCATTTTCGGAGAGTAAAAGCTTGGTTTTTGGGAAGCTTCTTCACTAGTTTTTGAAGGAGAATCTCCTAGGAGGTAGCTCACCTTCTCTATCTCTCTCAATCTCTCATTTCTCTCCTCAAATTTTTCTTGATCATGGAGGTTAGAGTTTTGTCCCTAAAACTTCAAAAATCTCTAGAAAATTGTAGAAAAATCCTTTTAATACCAAACCAATTTCTACAATCTAGTTTCAACCTCTACTATCATCATCCAAGAGCTTGAAATAATAAGCTCTCTAGCCTATTTATTTTGGAGGGGCCGAACCTATTGAAAATTGGGGAAAATGGGTTTTTTTGTTCAATTATTTTGATTTCACCTATTTCATTTCTTAATCATGTAATCCAAGTGATTAGGAATCCAAATCAAACTCTCACCTATTTTTCATGGTGATGGCCGAAACCCTAAGTTTTTGGTTTAAGGGGTTTTGGTTCAAATCTTTGATAATTGATCATGGATTATGTATTAGGTATGCTTAAGGATCATTGATCCAAGAGTTGGCAGAATTTCAATATCCCTAGCCTATTTAAATAAATAGGGGCAGCAGCCTAGTCTTAAGGTTAGGGGAGTTTTTTATTTAACTGTATTAATTTCTGGTTGTGTTTTGGGGTGTAGAATCGGACAGGGCTCGAACATTCGACCGCGCACCCGACTGACCGTTGCAGAGTCGTAGTCGGAACCGCACGTGAGCATTACTAAGGTGGGGAGAAAGAACCGATATTATCGGGAAGGCAGGCTTAATATATATATATATATATATATATATATATATATATATATATATATATATATATATATATATATATATATATATATATATATATATATATATATATCTGTGTGTGTGTAGGGGACCTCTTAAACCCTACTAGATGTTGAGTCCTGGATAAAGTGCCTGGACCCTGGGTGTAGTTACTTTTGGGCTATCACCACTAAGTTGATGATATGGATGATGTGATTGATTGATGTTGATGTGTTGAACTATTGATTTATTTTGTTGATGTGGCTTATTGATGATATCCGTATTGTGAAATTACTGTTGTAATGTTATTGTGATTTGACTGGTTGAGTGTTGATGAGAGTATGGTGAGTGGTGATGTTGTTCGGATTGATACCGTTGTGGTCCCGACCATGGAGCTGTGGCTCATAGATGCAAGGCGTCGTGATGCTGATGTTTATGTTGATGTTGATGTGCTGCGATATGTCATGGTCGTTATCGAGTGCATAGACGTGAGGTACCGATATCAACTTGCAATGGATGTTTGTTGCATAACATATCATTTCATACCACAACATTTGTCCCAAAGGGGGATGTCCAATTGGGGACGTGTTACTTTAAATCCCGAGGCGGGATGTGATGTGATGTGATGTAATCCTTACAGGGATGTCCAACTGGGGACGTGATGTATCGACCAACATGCATATAGGGAAGTCAGCATATACATAGGGACTAGTATCCCTCTTATTGGCTTATTTGAGAGAATGATGTTTGAGATGATTGTGATGGGTGACTTAAGAGATGGGTGACGTTGTGTTGTATAATTTATATGTGATGTGTGATGCATGTATATGTATGTTGTACTGATGCCGCTCTCCCATATTGATGATAGGGATGTTCGTGGATCGGTTCGGTTCGGTTCGGTTTTGAGCATAAAAACTATCCGATCCAAAAAGTAAAACATCATGCGGTTCGGTTCGGTTCGGTTTGGTTCTTTAAAAAATCCGAACCAATCTAATCCAATTAAATGCGGTTTGGATCGGTTCAGTAATTCGGTTAATTCGGTTTGATAAAAATCAATATGAATCAATTAAATGTGGTTTGACAGTGTGTCTGCGCGTATTAGATGTATTGTTTGGTATACCAAAATAGAAAACCTACTAGATCAACAAAAAACATTAACAGCTTCTGTTTTTTTTTCATGAGACCAAGACAACACCAAAGCAATATGTCTAAATGTGATCCAAAGCCTTTCTCAGCTGAATGATACTGCATTTCCAGTTTCCACCATAATGACTAACCTGTTACATTGGAATACATGATACTAGTTAGCTAAACAAAATTCAAATCAAGCATAACAATATCAAAATCCTCTTCATTTACCAAGCATAACAATAATACTACGGTAGGTTGCATATAATTACCTCAAGAGGATAAACTCCAAGTACAACAAACTAATCAGACTCAATACCAGAATCATCTTCATCTAGTTGTGGGATAGGGACAAGTTCTAAAAATATATAAAATATAAAAATCAATATGCATGATAACATTAAACCAAAAAAATGTAATAGAGATTAGAGTCTAATAAAAAATTACCTAATTCAAGCTTTTCTTAGTCCTCCACGAGCTCTTCAACATCAATTGACAATGAGGTTGGGCGACACCAATTTTGTGTACAAATTAAAGCTTCAACCGTCTTTGGTGTTAGAGAGCTCCTATAATTATTAAGCACTCTACCTCCAGTGCCGAAAGTAGATTCCGAAGCAACATTTGACACAGGCACCACCAATACATCTCTAGCCATTTGAGAAAAAATAGGATATTTGGTGGAATTCACCTTCCACCAGTTCAAGATGTCAAAAGTAGTATTACTTTTCTTTTCCAAAGCATCCATGAGATACAAATCCACTTCATTTTTATTCACATTCTCATCAACATGCATGTCCTTCTCAAATTGCTTAGAAAATGACATTTCAGGATCTTCAGGTTCTTCCAATTCCATTTCATGTGAGAGTTGTGTAGAATTTTTAGGCTAGAATTTATTGCTACAAAGCCTATAGTTATCAAACATTTTGTACCATGTCTCCTTTATCTTTTCACACAAAAAATCAGCAACATCCTGCTCATAACTCTTGCTTAATCCCCACTTAATAAATGAAACTTGTTTCGAGGATCAAGCACCACAGCAATAAAAATAAGCATATTCATATTTTTCACGTTCCCCCAATACTTGTCATATTTAGCTTTCATTTGTACAGCCATGCTTCCAAGCAATGTGTCAGAATTCTCTATCCATTTCTTCAATGTTGTTATTATCAAACAATGCTCATTGAAATATTGAGAAGATGTTACAACCGCTGAACCCGACAGCTTCTTAGTGATATCATAAAAAAATTTCAGAATTTAACAAAGCACTTTGCACTTTCCCAATCATCATTATTTGGTATACCACCTTGCATCATCATAAACTCGGAACACTTCTCTCCCAATCTCTTAAATGCTTTTTGAAACTTCAATGCACTTTCAAGCATAATGTAGGTGGAGTTCCACCTAGTGGGAACATCCAATTGCACAGTACACTTCTCTTGTATCCTAGCTTCCTTAATGCAAATCCTAAACCTATCCATTCGACCAGGAGATGCACGCACATATTTAACTGCATTCCTAATTTTGCTAATTGAAGAATGCATGTTCTTCAATCCATCATTGACCACAAGATTTAAAATATGTGCACAACATCTAACATGCATATGATCTCCTTTTAATGGATGTGAATTCCAATCCTCCATTCTACTCTTCAAGTAAGTGATTGCAACATCATTTGAGCTGGCATTATCAACTGTGATAGTGAAAACTCTACCTATTAGCCAACTCTCCAAGCATTTCTCAATTTTTCTACCAATTGTTTCTCCCCTATAATTCATAATTGGACAAAAATTAAGTATCCTTTTGTGCAACTTCCAATTTTCATCCATGGAATGAGCAGTAAGACAAAGATAGCTCAAGTTTTGCACGGAAGTCCAACAATCAGTTGTGAGACTTACATTTTGAAGTTTTGAATGATTAAACATACTTTTCAACTTATGTTTCTCATTCGTTTATAGACTCCAACAATCCCTAGCAATTGTAATCCTTCCCAGAATTAAGAGTCTAGGTTGGACAACACTCATAAAATGACGGAATCCTTCTCCCTTAACAAACTTAAAAGGCAACTCATCAACAACTACCATCCTAGCTAAAGCTTGTCTACATGCATCAACATCAAAGTGGACACCGCCAAGAACACTACCAACTTTTCCATCTTCTTTTTTTAATTGTTTAAGGGTAAGAGTTTGTTGAGTAGGATCAAGAGACCTTTTGGGAAACTTTTTACATTGATTCAACAAATGTTTTTAAGATTGCTTGTACCATTTCTATGTGAATCGCATGCATAACACGCCCCGCACCAATTACATTTAGCACTAGGTTTAGAGGAATCATCTTTTGCAAAATGATCCCAAACCCAAGATCTAAGCCTAGAAGTTTTGGTGTTACCTTGATCTTCAGTAGTAGGAACACCGGAGGTGGTTGATTCTCCAACTTTCCTTTTCTTCTTAGCATTGGCAACATTGGTCCCTTTCACTTTGTTCGAATCATTGTGCTCCTCCATAGTTGGTATCAATGGTTCAGCAACTTCAGCTGTGGACTTGGCCGACTCAACATTTGTAGGCATCATTACCTCACCATTCTCACTAGTTTCAGCCTGCAAAATAGAAAAGTAAAACATCAACACACCACACAATTAATAGATCGGTAATCTGATTATTGATAAAGAGCTTACCATTACTTGTTCAATAAATTGTGATAGTTGATAATCTGATTATTTTCCAGATTAATTGTTCAGTAATCTGAAACACCGAAGAAATATCTCAGTAGCAATTTGGATAGAAGAAAGAGAGGTCCAAAGAGCATGCAGTGCCATTCAGATAAGAAAGGGAATGAATAACCAATTCTCAAAATGCACTTACCAAATCAAGCTTAAATTTCAGTATTTCACATAGTGCACTTACCAATCAGAGGTTAAAAATTTCATATACCCAATGTCCAGCTTAAAACAGAATCAAGCTTAAAATAGTATTTCACATAATGCACTTACCAAATCAAGCTTAAACTTCAGTATTTCACATAGCATACCATTATCAAATCAATGACAAGCTTAAATTAGAATTCACATAGCATACACTTACCAAAAAATAAACATAAAAACGTTGCAGATAGCTCAGGGAAGTAGAGAATAAAATTACCTTGAGAGAGGAAGAGAAATATACCTACGTCTCTGCAACGAAGCAATCCACAAACCACAGTCCACACCAATGCAGGCGGCAGAGCAGATTCATGGAAGAAGGAGACACGGCATCGAAGCTCGAAGGAAAGGAGGCAGATTCGTCGAGGTTAGAGAGGTAGTCAAGTAGGCAGATTCGTCGAGACCCGAAGGAAAGGAGGTGCGGCGTCGAGGGAAGGGAGGCGCAGCGGCTAGGGAAGGGAGGCGCGGCAGGCGATGGCTAGGGCAGGCAGAGAAGGAGAAGGGAGCAAAAAGAGAGCACTTAGGGTTTTGAAAATATAAAGCTTCGAGACTAAAGAGTTAAGAGAGAGAGCACTGTGCGTGTGTGTGCGCATTTTACATAAGGAATCGGTTCGGTTTCGGTTTCGGTTCTATGAAAACGAACCGCAAACCGAACCGAACCGATCGGTTCTCTTCAAATATCATCCAAACAAATCCAAATTAATTCGGTTTTCATTGGTTTTCGGTTAATTTGGATCGGTTTGCGGTTTTATAGCGGTCCGGTTTGGATCTAAACACCCCTAATTGATGATATGTGTTTCTTATCTCCCGTTATTTTTCCGTATGTGTTACTTTTATTTTATGGGAAGATCCCGAGGAGGAACCACTTGCTGAGGAGCTGGACGACATTCCTTACGAGCCTGACGTCGGAGGACGTGCCACAGACCCTAGCCTCGAGAGGTTGGGCAGTGATCGTGGTTAGCCGGAGAGCTGTCTCTCGGCCTACTTTTCATACTTTTATTTTGGTTTGTACTAATATATTCTGTATTTACTACTTTAATACTTTAGCCCTACTGATGAGGCAATGATGTATGTGATATATTTCTTATGTTTTAAAGCTGTGTACTCTGAGGCGTTGCGTGCCGTAAATTGTTTTACTTTCGCGCTCAATTTTCCGCTATGCTTCGTATTAATAAGGTGCGCTAACGATTATTATACGATTAAGGTTAGTTAATATCTTAGGTTCTCCAATAGGACGGCGGGTCGTCTCACAGCACTTTAATTTTATTTTTTTATTCGGATATGATCGCAAGGAATATTCCCGACATCGAGACTAATCTACTTCGAGGGATTTGAAGGCACTCAAGGTGGGATACCCCTCCCAATCAAGTTTTTCTATATGTAAGAGTCAAGAATCGAATCTCTGACCACTTGCATAAGGGACCCGAGCCCATCGTCACTTGGACCAACCTAACTTGGTTAAATGCAACACTTCAATAAATAATTTTTGAGTAAATACCCAATTTGGTCCCTGAAATTGTAGGGTAGTATCAACTTAGTTCCCCACATTATCAATATTCCAAAATGATCCTTGGAATTACAAAATGTAGCAAATGCATCCCTGATATTATTCACTTAGTTTCAAATGCATCTCTGCCATTACCAACTTAATGTCATTATAGTCCATGCAAATACCAATGGAGGGACGAATCTGATTAACTTTCTATAATTTCAGGGATTATTTTGGAATATTGATAATGTGAGAGAGTAAGTTGATACGACCCTACAATTTCAAGGACCAAATTCAGTATTTACTCATAACTTTTTAACTAAATGCTCAATTTGGTCCCTAAAAATAAATACGGAGACACTTTTAATCCCTGAAAAAAAAAAAAAAATCAATCATTTAGTCCCTGAAATTTACAAACGCGGGACACGTTAGTCCCACTTTCTAGCAACGTTCGTTTACTTCCCTATGTGTCATGTTAACATACTTATATGACCTCTCAGTGGACCTGTGTGATCTATGATGAATTTCCATCGTTGAAAACAAATGAAAAGTGAAAAAGGTGCGCAATTCTCATATTTTAAAATTGTGCACTTTTTCACTTTTCATTTATTTTTCACAGTGAAAATTCGTCATAAGTCACGCAGGACTACTGACGGGTCATGTAGGATGGCCAACGGGACACATCGATAAATAAACGGATGTTGGAACTAGATAAAGGGACTAACATGACATGCATTTGTAAATTTGGGACTGAGAGCATGTTTGAGAAAGATTAATTTTTTTCATTTTAGCTAATTTTTGGCTAAAAAGTTGTTTCATACATAATCTATCGTATTTGACAATTAGCTTAAATTTATAAAAAGCTTATTTTGGGGGGAAAAGTTGTTTCATATCATCTAATTTGTTTTAGCTTAAGATTGTTGTGATTTGATTATTTTTCATTCCCAAAACTCTTTTTCCTATTTATCTCTACAAAACTAACTTCCAAATAAATATTATTAAATTATACAAATAACTTCATATTTTTTTTTGTAATTTACTATATAAAAGTGATTTTTTTGTGCTACCCAAATGGAATAGATTATCTTAAAATCATTTTTCAGCAAACATACTCAAACAAAAATAGATACTGATGATAATCGATTATCACAATAATCAATTATACATATAATCAATTTATAATATAATTTTATTTTTTCCTGCTTTTTTAAACACACACTAAATGATTTCTCCTATCAATGATTAGGAACTAATTTATTGTAATTTTTTTTAAAAAATTATTGCCTAATTCTGGGATGCAGCTGTCACGTGAACACCAAGTAAGTGCGTCAATGCGGATGCGGGGCAGCCAATTTTAGACAGATCGTAGTCGGTACCGGTAAAAGCCGGTAAAGGAGCGCTCCCATTTGAACGAGGCAACCGGCAACAGAAATGGGATCCGGTTTTCAAATCTCCCGCGTTCAGTTCCAAACAATAATGTCCTACTATTCGACCGCCTTACCTGTCGTTTGGATCCATTTTCAATGTGTTTTATTATATATAGACGTCACCATCTTTCGTGCATACTACATTATTATTTTAAATTGATTATTTTTTAAACAAAAAACTTGTCTTTTCATTAGTTAAATTTTGGTGTTCCGGCACTGCATAGGCCTGAGATGATGGTGTGGTGTGGGTCCGTTTAGCACTCTTTGGATTTACAATTAATCATGGTTTTGGTTTTCCTCCTTCTACATCCGATCTTTTTAGATTTTTAAGGATATTTATGTGTGATTACAAAAATTAATCTCATGAAATATTAAATGATATTAAAGGATTAATCTCTCTCAACTAAATTTTTTTTGTATATAATAATTAAAAATCAAATCTCTGATCACTTATTTAAACGATCCGAACCTGTTATTACTAAAATCATTTAATCTATACAAATGAGACACAATTTAAAATAATATTTTTTTGCCCCCTATTGTTATCCAAAAAAATAAAATGATATTTTTTTATAAACACAAATTGAAATATATTACGCATATACTCTTACATATATATTATGTACCCTTCATATATATTATTTTAACTATTTGATTATCTCAAATTTCACCTTAGTTTTTATATATAATATGCATGAACCTTTATCTCACACTATACAAGTTTTGGATTCCCTCAACTTTAGTCGTGGGATCCAGTTGCTTACTTAGTGGTGGACGTATCTTGCTTTTCTCATGATTTGCTCTGTTTGCCACCAAATTAGACTTTTTTTATAGGTTGACCATGGTCATATATGAATACAAAAACGGTAGAGTGAAGTTTCATTTACAGTTTAATTGCTATACGTTATCAGTATAAAGTTTTTTATATTGTCAATCAATAAAAAATCATGATATGAGTGACTTTTAAAATAGTTAAGATAAGAGTCAAACATTTTAGTTTACATGACAATTTCTGATTGGTTGATTATGTAAAAAATATTTACACTGACAGTGCATATCAATTAAATCCTTTCTTTTATATGTTTTTTTAGATTAATTATAAAAAATTTTATTTTAATCACTAATATGTATAATATTTTTTTTAATAATTGACTATAATGAAATCAATTTTATGCTTGAATATATTAGTTGAAAAATGATTTAAGATATATTTATTTGATGGAATAAAAAAAGTAACATTTATGTATTAAATAAATTACTAACAAATACATAAAATAATTCACAAAGTTATTTAGTTGTGGGCAAAATGATATTTTCTCTATAAATCAGAAATAATCAAAATTGCAAAAAAAAAAAAAAATATCACTGGAATAATACTGAAAATTCAGCTTATGAGAAAAGATTTTTTTACCATCTTTAAAAAAAATTATGGACCAATTTGTTTAACCTTAAAAAAAGCGATTTTAAGATTGTATAAAAAAAGTAATTTTTTGTAGTGTTTTAATATAATGCAAGAAACTTCTTTTTGTTTGGTTGCACTATGATTTTGGTTCATATATGTGATGCGAGCTTTAAATTTGGTCCCATACCTAAAAAAATTTATAAAATGGTCCCCAAACGTACAAACGTTAGTGAAATACTCCATGTGGTCTAGGAACCTTCTAATTGCGTTTGAATACTTGATGACAAGTTTAATGGTTGTCGACGTGGATGCTTAATTGGTAAAAGACTCTTGGCTAAACTATAGTCTTGATCCCTACATATTACACATATTTTTAAATAGGTCCCCATATGTAAAAAGAATTGAAACAATCCTTATACGTGCAAACGCTCTCCATACGCTGAGCGCCAAGAAGCCAACGTTGGGCTTTGGTAATAAAATATGCAAAGTATAAATATGAATTTTGGTGATTATCACAAGTTGGTAAAAACCATAAATACTCCCATGGCCCCATCTGGAGGAATGGTCTGTGCGGGATGGTTGGGGGTATTAGGTTAAAAATATGACAAGGTTAGATGTAGGGTTGTTTGTAGAGAAGAGTGTGAGTGGGTTGCTACTAGGAGTAAGGTTGAGGTTTTTGACTTATAGATTAAAGACACTAAGAGATAAGCATAAATGTGACATAACCTACAAGGGTTCTATGGCCAGCCTCATGTGGGTTGCAAAGAATTTGGTTAACATAATGAAGACTAAAAAGCAAATCACTCCGAGTAGAGTGACCAAACATATAAGAAAAGAATTATGCATTTGACAATTTACCCCATTATTAATCTAAGTATTTGCAAACTTGTGAGAATCACCAAAATTCGTAATTATACTCTGTATATTTTATTGTCGCCACTCAGCTCTGACATGACAGAGACCAAATTGCAGGATTTGCACAGGCAATGGCCAGCGATTGTTGTACACAGGCTGACTTAATTGTGACGCATATACCAATGTTGGGCGTTATATGGAGCGCACTTGGCATTAGTTGCTTTTATATCGCATAATTATGCAGCTTTTGAGGACGACTAACACTGGGATGTTAATGCCCAACGTTGATCACACAAAATGCATGTCCATTTTATGCCTCACCAATATTCCTAAAACCCGGCGCTAGAATGACATAGGCCAAATTGTAGGAATCACACAGGACGGTGAGTCCTTGACGCTTAGCGTATTATGAGCATTTGCACGTATAAGGATTGTTTAAAAACTTGTTTTACGTACGCGAACCTATTTAAAAACCCACATCACGTGTAGGGACCAAAACTATAGTTTAATCTAGAGCTTTTTACCAACTATGCATCCACGTTAACAATCGTTAGACACGTATTCAAATGGAGTTAGAAGGTTCTAATACAAAGAGGACTATTTCACTAATCTTTGCACGTGTAAGGATTTTTTTTTTTATGTATAGTAACTAAATTAAAAACTTATGTTACATATAGGGACCAAAAATGGAGTTAGAAGATTCTTATACAATAAGGATTATTTCACTAATCTTTGCACGTATAAGGATTGTTTTATTATTATTTTATGTATAGTGACTAAATTAAAAACTCGTGTTATACATAGGGACCAAAATTTTAGTTTAACCTACTTTAAGGAAAAACGTTCATGCAAATTTGTGTCATTTTTAATTTTCGTAGGAATATTTTTGTCCAAAATATTTACAATAACTTCTCCGTGTTTTGATCATATCAAATCTGTTTTTTTTTCTTTCAAAAGCTACTTATTATAACTTCTCAAAATAATCTAAAATTCGTTTTTCTTATATTCTGATTTTTTTTTAAAGTTTATCCAAAGAATTTAAAATATTTTAAAAGTGAATTTTTAACAAAAATATAGTTGCTTTTAAATGAAATAAATATCTTAGACAAATTTTAGAATTTGGGTTTGGGCGTAACTTAACTCCACAGAACTGACTTGTAAGGTGAGGACTACCCAAGCCTTATAAGCACTACTTAAGTCATATCTCTAGGCGACATGCGACTAAACACATCCCCTCACACCTAACACAATGAAGGTGCTGGAGATTACAATAAAGGCAGCCCAAAGCTGCCACAATTTGTGACACCCTTAACCCCAACATAGATTTATTATATAAATATTGATTTTCAAAAAGATTCTTTGCGGAATAAAGATACGCGTTCTACTATTAATAAACATTTTCGCAATAGTTAAGAGTATCATCATTCATAAACTCAACTTCAAATCCAATTAAGTGAAACATATTGTCATAAAACGTTCACAAGTTTCACATAAATAATAAATAGTTTAAACCAGATAATCCCCTAGCCCGATGTCACATGGATCAGAGTTAAACAAAAACCCATAAAGAAATAAATAACATGATCCAAAGCCTAAAGAACAACATCAAAATGAAAACAACTCCTAATAGAGCATCCACAACTCCACGTAAGCTCCAATACGTTACTCCTCAATCACTTGAGAATCATCTGTACAAATCGTACATTATACAAGAAAAGACACAAATACAAAGGGGTGAGAAGACATACTCATGTACATATGTTATGGAAGTAAAATAAAAATTAAGGCGAGTGCATACACACAAATATACATATATACATATACACACATAAACATATAAATACTACACACCCACAAATATGACACAATCATCTTCGTAATTCAAGTCAAATCATTTCATAACATTTAACGTATCATTTCATTATATTTTGTAAACATGTCGCATTACAATCACAAGCAACAATGTCCCCTCGGACTCATACAACACATATATTTAAGTACCCACAAACAGGCTCTCTAGGGGCTGGGTCTCATCCACAGGCTCTTAGCGGCTAGATCCCATCTCGGGCCATTCCATGGCTGGGTCCATGAACGGGCCTTTCAGAGCTGAGTCCCATCTCGGGCCTTGCAGAACTGGGCGTCATACAAGCAATCACAAATGAGTACCCATCACGGGCTCCTTAGAGCTGGGTCTCACACACAAAATCCACAAATGAGTACCCATAACAGGCTCCTTAGAACTGAGTCTCACACATAAACAATACATCACATTTTAATATAGTCACAATCATAGTTCACATACATTCATCCTTAACTATAACTCAATATTCACATATTATAATCTCAAACCAATAGTTATATAATTCATGATCAAAACATTATCATAATAACATTAACAACACTATATCACTTATAGTAACACATACATATTTATAACATCATTATAGCAATACATACACGTCTTCATGATATCATAATCATATAATTGATTCAGTACTATATTCATAGCACACAATCATCTAAGTCATTGCTCCAACAATGGTATCAACAAATCACTCAATGCACAAGGGGATCATAGGAATCCCCAATCACCTCAATCCTATTCTCACATTCCCATATGATATGATCATCTTTTCCCCTCATACCTGGTATGACGAAACGTACGGCCTATGGGTAAGAGAAACAAGGATTCACTCTTGACTTCCTCCTCGCGGTCCAGCACTCGATCACGATCTACCCGAAAAGAACAGGATTCACACGTTCAAGAATTGTTCTTGATGAAGATCAACCAAAACAAGGATTTCTCTTTGGTGGTTTAAGAAAGAGATCAAAGGGATTTCATGAGAGATGAAGAGAGGCCGTTTTTCTGAGTCTAAAATAGCGAATAATAGGGTTTAGGTCGTGCTAAAAGGGTTTAAAAAGGAGTTAAGATGAAACGGGCCGAATTAAGGGTCCAAAACTCGTTTCTGCAGAAAAACGCAATAATAATCGAATGATAATCGATTATGACTGTTCTGACTCGACAATCAGCATTCTCGAATACCCATAATCGATTATGGTTGTTCTGACACTCATAATCGATTATACGTTGTTCTTACTTGTAGATAATTCTCTAAGCTTTCCAACGCATCCAAGATCGCCTCAATCGGACATCTAGAACTCAAGATACGTCAAAACCGTAAAACAGGTTTCGTGACCCTTTCTAAAGATTAAACTACCCAAAACATACACTTAAACACCCAATATGGAACTAAGGACATAAATCATCATATGAAAACATATATAAACACATTGATACACATATAAACGAAAATTGGGGTGTTACACAATTAAAGCGGCTAGGGGGGACCGCAAGGCGGCTTTCCAACACCCTTTCACGCCCAGGGCTATGCACCTAGAGCGTGGACGATGTGTGCGGCCCAACAATGGATCTATGATAAGCTTTGCTAAAATCTTAACATTTGGGTTTGAGCCTAACTCAACCCCACAAAACCGGCTTGTAAGGTGAGGATTGCCCAAACTTTATAAGCACTACTTAGGTCATATCTCCAGGCGATGTGAGACTAAACACACTCACTCACACCCAACACAAAGGCTGCAACGAAGGCAGCCCGAAGTTTCCGCAATCAAGGCGGCTTTCCAACACAAATAGACCCTCAATTTTTTATTGATTCAATCTGGACTAAATATGAAAATGATTATCTGTAAAAAAAAAATATACATATGTTTATGATTATAGCATTGAAGTCCAATTCTCAGTTTTGATGGTGAGTCGATCTGATCTAGGGATGACAATGGATGATGGACCCATAGGGTACTCGCAAAAATTACCATGATGGATAGGGTAGTTACCCACTTAATGGATATGAGTATAGGAGCTGGCAATTACTCGCAAAATTTTATGAGTATGAGTACGGATATAAGTACTTTAGCACCTACCCCATATAATGGATTTGAGTTCTTATCTTTCTGAATAAAATAAAATAAAATAAAAAAGAGTTTTTATGCTTATGGAAGGCTTCGCCTCCTATCTTTATTAGAAATTATTATGCTTAACTAGCTGGTGCACCTCTTAATTGTGTAAAAACCATATGCATATATTTGATTTATCTTGTTAAAGCTATAGCAGTAAGTCCTCACTGAGGTATAAGAGGCAGTAAGTCTAATTCGACCATGCTTAAGCAAGATAAGTAAAATATCCATGCTCAGGTTGCTTTTGGTAAAGTTGGAAAGGTGTAGCCTTGGTTAGGAATAATAAATTCTAATGTTTCTTCTTTTGTATATGTGGTTTTAAATCTCTTTTAGTTTTGTACAGTTTTATGAAAATATTCAGAAAGATATGGCTTAGATCTATAATATTGGTACTATGGAACCAAAGGAAGGCAATGATATCAGAATAATGAAAATATGTCATCGCGCTCCTTCTCTAAGCTCTCCTTCCGCTCCTCCCAACCTTCTTCCCTTTCTCTTCAGGAATCTGAGATTCCTACCAATCCAAACAGCATTTTCCAAACGAAAATCTGTTTTGAAAATATCAATCAAGATATTGGTAACTGGGAAATCCCAAAAATTCCTACAAAAGAACTCTACAAGCCAGAAGGCAAATTCTTTTTGCATTCTAACTATGTCATCAAGACCGTAGAGAAAAACATTCCAATCAACCCAGAGAGTGGAAAATTCCATATTCTCTCAATGGAAACAATCAAAACTCACAAACAAAAGTACAAATACCTACACATAGGGTGTGTTCAGGTAGCTGTAAAACCTTTAATCTGTGAAGGGTTAAATGCTTCAATTTTAATGTGCTTAAGGGATATTAGGCACAACAAATTTCAAGATTCTCTTTTAGGCACTGTAGAATCTAGCTTAAGTCAAGGCCCAATTTATTTTAATTGTTTCCCAAATAGAACTTTGAGTTTACAAGATAGAAATATCTTGGATTCTTTGTTCTTAAATATCAAGATCTGTGGTTTAGATATGAAACCTGGATCTATCCCAGCGGCTTTGCCTTACAGAATTCAATACAAGGTAATGAATTCATGTAATTCCAAAGTCCTTAAAACAAAAACAACTGGAGAAACAACTTTGTTTCTCACGGACGTGACAAAAGCAAACATCATAGTTCCAAAGACAATTCCCTGGAAAGATGTAGTCTTACCAAAAAAATAGATCTTGGATAAGGCAAAACCAGCTTTACTAAGAGAGTCATCGGACTTCAACAGGATAGTCCAGTCCCAATCAGGACAAGTTGAGTTAGTCTTTGATAGACGAAACTCATTTAGCTCATACAGAACAAACAGTATAAGATCTGAAGATATTAGATCCATACCATCAAGACAATGTTTTTCAACCTTGTCCCAAGCTTCAAACCAAACCATAAGCCTACAGGGATTAGATACATCATTTAGTATCCCGAGACCAATTTATCAGGCTGAAGATGATCAGAGTTCTATTCAGTCTCCAACCTATTCTTCCCTTAATGAGTCTTATAATGATTTCTAAGTTCATTATTGATAAGGAATCCCTTAGAAAGGGCTTTTACTCCGAGGAATGGAAACCTCAGAGGGAGTGGTTCTTTCAACATTATCAGGGAACAAACAGAGAAAATATTCAAAATGAATATTACAATTTTCTTAACAATGTTAAGGAAAACATTCAATTCTTTGACTGGTTTCATGTTTACACCGTCAAAAACAACATTGATTATCCTTGGCAAATAACTTTAACTAAGGATAAAACCACTAATGTCATTACCGTATGGCAATTACGAAATGGTGAGTTGATCAAAACAGAGTTACCACTAAATAACTCTTTCCAACTCCCAGGGATCAAAGATCCTAGTGACAATAAAACCCCAATCATGGCCTCTCCATTGAAAACAAAGAATGCGAATGAGCCAATTTCTGCTCGAGACATCCAAAAGTTGATGGAGCAATCCAACTATACAAACAAGCATCTTCAAGTTTTAGGTACAAAAATAGCAAAATCTGAAGTCTCTGCTTCAGCATCATCTTTAGGAACTAAGCAAAAAGCAGATAAACCTTGGGATAAGCCTGTCTTCAAACCCTTCAAGGTTACCAAGAAATTTAAGGAAAGCCTAAAGCTTCTTCACAACCCAGAAGTAAAAACTGAATCTATGGTAGATCTTATCAACAAGGTTGATAAGAAACTACAAAACCTTGTGATTCCAGATTCTCTACAGGTTTCAGATCAACCTCAAACTCAAGCTCCTTATAATTTAAGGAACAAAAATCAAACCATCAACGTTCTTAATGAAGATAGCTCAAAGCAAGAATCTGTAGCTTCTTCATCAAAGACCAAAGAGATGGATAAACCGCTTCTTAACCTCAATCCAGTTTTTACCAAACCTTGGAAAAAAACCACAAAACTTTACTATCCGAGAGTAACTCCCCCAGATTTGCTCTTAGAAGAGAAACCTCCAACCTTCAAAACTTTCAATGCCAACAATATCTATAAATGGAACATAGATGGCCATAGTGAATACCAAATCTTGACCATATTGCAGTATATGACAATGATGGCAACAGCTTATCAAGCTGCAAACAATGCCTCTGAAGAAATGATCTGTAATATCCTTGCAGCAGGATTTACCGGTCAACTGAAAGGATGGTGGGATCATTCTTTCACCGATGAGCAGAAAGAAAGAGTCTTTACTCCTATAAAAACTGAGGCAGATGGAAGACCAATAAGTAAAACAACAAGGCTCAAACTCTTGGGAAAACTTTTTTTAACTGTTTAAATTCTTTCCAAATTGTTTAGGTGTTAAAACCTTAAGAATCTAAAAAGTTGAGTGAGTGTATCTTGATTGATCTATCGGATCGCGATAATGCTTGATCGCGGCAGAGTCAGTATCAACCAATATAAACTCATAAAATTTGCGATTTTTGTTAATATTAGATGGCTTATAGTGAAAGCCGTTTGGGAAAACTTTCTCTGGGACTTTGTTGGGATTATTATCTCAGAAACTAGGTTCCATTTGAATGACTGGTTGGAATTTATTTTTTGCAACATAATGGGTTGCAATTGGTTTGTTACTTTTGGCTGATAACTTGCTATCCGATTTAACCGATTGGACGAGAATGAGTGTGGTTGCCAATTCCTGGATCATGTTTTTAAGATTGATTTCCTTGAAAGGGGGTGGAGAGTTGGGTTCTTCTTCCACTCTTTTTCCCCAGGTGCCTTTTGGAAGATGGGTTAGCCCTTGATCTTGAAAGGCTAGCAAGGTTTGAATGGGAATGACATAATCCTTTTTGGATTGTTTGGCTGTTTGGGTTGTCTGGGTTGAAGACCCAGGTTTGGTAGTTTGATAGGTAGAAGAGCCAGTGTTTGGTTTTTACTGAGTTGATGACTCAGATTGGGTGGATGACCCAGATTTTTTGGGCGCAACTTGGCGCGATTGGAGTCCAGAGCGGACTAATTTACCTTTACCTTTCTTCCTCATTGCCGAGGAAGACTCTGATTTCGGCATTGGTGCCGTCAAATCCTGTTTAGTTTCCCTATAAATATTCACGAGTAAGGTAATCCGGAAGGGAATTGGAAAAGCCTTTGAGAAATTCAATGTCAAAATCAAAAGCACTTAAGATTGCTTGTCATCTGGTAAAAATTTGTTTTGATGCAAGATTTTTGACATCATTTTGCAAAATATCTTTTGCAGATTTGCAATCTACTCTAACCAAAAAAATTTGATTAAGTAAATCAGATTGAAATTTTGAAATGCATAAAATAATAGCCAAGATTTCTTTCTTGACAGTTGAATAGTTTTACTGTGCAGAATTCCAGTGTTCAGAAGTATATGCAATCATATGCTCTTTGCCTGAAATTCTTTGTTTTAAGATTCCACCATAACCAAGATTCCATCATAACCAATGTCTGAAGCATCAGTTTCAACTATTTTGAAGGTGGAAGGATTTGGAAGATAAAGGCATGGAAGATCCTTTACCCGAGCTTTGATTGTTTGTACAACTTAAGTATGTTTATCTTTCCAAGGGGGAGGTTCTTTCTTAAGCCTATCATGGAGAGGATTAATAAGATTGCTCAAGTTTGGAATAAAATCAGCTACATAATTGAGACATCCTAAGAATCTCTGCAATTGAGTTTTATCAATAATTTGATTGAGAAACTTGTCCGCGAACTCAATAGCTTTATTGATAAGAGTTATTTTTCCTTGATAAATATGATGACCAAGAAACCTAACCTTAGTTTGAAAGAGACTGATTTTGGATTTGGACACAGCTAGACCATTTTTCTTAATGATCCCTACAAAGATCCTAAGATGTTTGAAATGCTGGTCAATGGATTGTGAAAAGACTAGCACATCATCAATATAGACAATGGTAAAGCTTGAATATGGATTGAATATATCATTCACGATTTTTTTAAATTCTAAAGGCGCATTTTTTAGACCAAAGGACATTACGTTCCATTCGTATTGCCTAAAAAGGACAGTGAAAGTTGTTTTTAGTGATCACTATCTTTAATCTTAATTTGCCAATATCCAAATTTCATGTCAAGGAGAAGACTTTGGCATTGTTTAAGCGGTTAAGCAAATCCTTTTTGTTAGGAATTGGATATCTAATCCACTTAAGCGCTTGGTTGAGAGGTTTGTAATTGATGACTAAGTGAAGGGTTCCACGCTCAATTTCTGCCTGCTTGTTCACATAGAAGGCAGAACAAGACCATAGAGATTTGCTTTTGCGAATTAATCCTTTTTGCAGGAGATCACCAATCTCCTTTTAGCAATATTGAAGTAATTCATGGTTCATTTGGATTGGGAGAGCTTTTGTCGAAATTTGCCTATTAGTGAAACCTTGTTCATAGGGCAAATCAACTACATGTTTCTTTCTATTCCAAAATGCATTGGGCAAACCAGAACAGATTGTTTTGTGGATATCATCTAGAAGATCGTGGATCCTCCTTTTGATATCTGGTTGCTCAAGTTTTAACTCAATATTCTTAAAAGAAAATTATTCTTTCAAGAAATTGATTTGGTTCTGTTTATGGTAAAGGAAATTTAAGTTCCTTACCAAAGGTTTACGAATGAAGGAGAATATGATAGTTTTTCCCAGATGTTGGGTGGTAATTTCTTCATTGGTAATGGTCAAAAGGAAAAGTGACCTTATGAACGGAGTTCCAAGAATCACTTCATTTTTGAGGTCTTTAACCAGTAAAAACGGGTTTCCACCTTAAGAACATGATTTTTTATAATGACTTTGGATATTTTGAAGTTTATCCTAAGTTTTGAGCCATTTGCTGCACTCAATCTTTCGGATGTTTTTCAAAGTATTTGGTAGGAATTAGACCTTCTAAAATACAGTTTGAATCAGCACCTATATCAAACACTGCTGTGGTTTCAAGAATAAAATCATCAATGATAATTCTAATCTTGATATAAAACTTTTGGATACGTAACTGATTGACAAGATTCAAGAATGCTTGATCTTCATTTGTTTGAACATGCTTGCTGTCCTTTTCATCAGATAGAATTTGATTACTAGAACTAGCACCTTTTCCCATATCAGGCTCAGAAAGATTTTCATTATCCGATGGGGGTTCAGAGGATTGATTATCAAGTTGAGATAAAATCAGTTTATGAACAGTTTGTTCCTATTTTATCCCTTTGATTTCTTGTTTGAGATTCTTGATTTTCTGTTGGAGATCTTGAATTGTTATAGGTTTTTGTTGTTTGGATTCCAAGCGTTTGAGGATTGTTTTGAAATTAAATTGATCTTTGATAATGGCTTTTCCTTTGGCCTTAGGCTCTTTCTGCACGGAAGCAGAGAACCTTTCAAAGTGTCTTTTCATGTTTTCTTGGTCAGTAAGGGAATTAATGACTTCAAAAAGGGGATCTTCTTTCATGAGATGATTCAGAATCTTGGTTTCCGATATCATCTTCTAAGATGTGATTTAGATTTTCAGAAGAATCAGCATCTGACCCATTTGAAACATCTGTTTCAACAAGGAGATTGTTCGGTTGCTCTTAAACTGAGGGTTCAAGGTTTAAGGCTTTAATTTTCTTCTTCAGCCTGCAGTATTTGCTAATATGGTCTGGTTTGCCACAACTATAGCAAATGGTTGCCCACTTGGGGATTGCGATATCAATCGCTGATTTGGATTTAAACTCTTGTTTGAGTTTTCTGGGTGGAGTATTTCTTTTGTACCTAGTATACTTGGTATACTTTGGCTTTTGGACTTTGTTGCTTTGATGATTATGTTTGTGAGAGGATTTTGGTTTATCTTTTGGACAGGGAGGCATGCCAAATTGTTGACAAAAAGATCCTAGATCCTTCTTTGCCGCCTTTTCCTTTTGGAACTAATTACAGACTCTATCCTCTTGATAAAGTCTCGTGCCAATCTTCTAGATAACTGTAATGAGTTGCCCATAATTCAATTGATCATAAGGAATTTTTCCATCAGGGGCGTGAGCCTTGAGCTCATCCCTAACAATGTCCCCTAAAGCATTAGGAAGACCTGTTATGAATTTTTCTTTCCAGAGATGATGCTGACAGCCTTTTCTAGTGTAAACCCTTGTTAGGAAGGTATCTCTATACCACCTAAAATCAGATAAGGATCTACATTTAAGATTGGATAATAACTCAGCAGAGTTGTGTTTCCAGACTGATGTATTGCCAATAAAATGTTAAGCAATTGAGAAGATTAGGGTGTTAACCGCATCTGGGATAGGTTCACCATCATTTGTGATCGGTGTTCCATCTGCCTCAGTTTTTATAGCTGTAAAGACTCTTTCTTTCTACTCATCGGTGAAAGAATGACCCTACCATCCTTTCAGTTGACCAGTAAATCCTGCTGCTAGGATATTACGGATCATTTCTTCGGATGCATTGTTTGCAGCTTGATAAGTTGTTACCATCATTGTCATATGCTACAATGTGGTCAAGATTTGGTATTCACTTTGGCTATCTATACATTCATATATACTGTTGGCATTGAAACTTTTGAAGGTTGGAGGTTTCTCTTCTAAGAGCAAATCTGGGGGAGTTGCTCTCGAATAGTAAAGTTTTGTGGGTTTTTTCCAAGGTTTGGTAAAAACTGGATTGAGGTTAAGAAGTGGTTTATCCGTCTCTTTGGTCTTTGATGAAGAAGCCACAGATTCGTGTTTTGAGCTATCTTCATTAAGGACGTTGATGGTTTGATTTTTGTTCCTTAAATTATAAGGAGCTTGAGTTTGAGGTTGATCTGAAACCTGCGAAGAATTTGGAACCACAAGGTTTTGTAGTTTCTCATCAACCTTGTTGATAAGATCTACCATAGATTCAGTTTTTACTTCTGGGTTGTGAAGAAGCTTCAGGCTTTCCTTAAATTTCTTGGTAACCTTGAAGGGTTTGAATAAAGGCTTATCTAAAGGTTTATCTGCTTCTTGCTTAGTTCTTGAAGAGGATGCTGAAGCAGAGACTTCAGATTTTGCTATTTTTATACCTAAAACTTGAAGATACTTGTTTGCATAGTTGGATTGTTCCATCAACTTCTGGAAATCGTGAGCAGAAATTGGCTCATTCACATTCTTTGTTTTGAATGGAGAGGCCATGATTGGAGTTTTATTGTCACTTGGATCTTTGATCCCTGGGAGTTGCAAAGAGTTATTTAGTGGTAACTTTGTTTTGACTAACTCACCATTTCGTAAATGCCATACTGTAATGACATTAGTGGTTTTATCCTCAGTTAAAGTTATTTGCCAAGGATAATCGATGTTGTTTTTTACGGTGTAAACATGAAACAAGCCAAAGAATTGAATGTTTTCCTTAACATTGTTAAGAAACGTGTAATATTCATTTTGAATATTTTCTCTGTTTATTCCCTGATAATGTTGAAAGAACCATTCCCTCTGAGATTTCCATTCCTCGGAGTAAAAGCTCTTTCTAAGGGATTCCTTATCAATAATGAACTATAAATCATTATAAGACTCATTAAGGGAAGAATAGGTTGGAAACTGAATAGATCTCTGATCATCTTTAGCCTGATAAATTGGTTTCGGGATACTGGATGATGTATCTAATCCCTGTAGGTTTATGGTTTGGTTTGAAGCTTGGGACAAAGTTGAAAAAGATTGTCTTGATGGTACAGATCTAAAATCTTCAGATCTTATACTGTTTGTTCTGTATGAGCTAAATGAGTTTCGTCTATCAAAGACTAACTCAACTTGCCCTGATTGGGACTGAACTATCCTGTTGAAGTCCGATGACTCTCTTAGTAAAGCTGGTGTTGCCTTATCCAAGATCCATTTTTCTGGTAAGATACATCTTTCCCGAGAATTGTTTTTGGAACTATGACGCTTGCTTTTATCACGTCTGTGAGAAACAAAGTTGTCTCTCCAGTTGTTTTTGTTTTAAGAACTTTGGAATTACATGAATTCATTACCTTGTATTGAATTCTGTAAAGCAAAGCCGCTGGGATAGATCCAGGTTTCATATCTAAACCACAAATCTTGATATTTAAGAACAAAGAATCCAAGATATTTCTATCTTGTAAACTCAAAGTTCTATTTGGGTAACAATTAAAATAAATTGGACCTTGACTTAGGCTAGTTTCTACAGTGCCTATGAGAGAATCTTGAAATTTGTTATGCCTAATATCCCTTAAGCACATTAAAATTGAAGCATTTAACCCTTCACATATTAAAGGTTTTACTTCTACCTGAACACACCCTATGTGTAGGTATATGTACTTTTGTTTGTGAGTTTTGATTGTTTCCATTGAGAGAACATGGAATTCTTCACTCTCTGAGTTGATTGGAATGTTTTTCTCTAAGGTCTTGATGGCACAGTCAGAATGCAAAAAGAATTTGCCTTCTGGCTTGTAGAGTTCTTTTGTGGGAATTTTTGGGATTTCTCAGTTATCAATATCTTGATTGATATTTTCAAAACAGATTTCCTCTTGGAAAATGATGTTTGGATTGGTAGGAATCTCAGATTCCTGAAGAGAAGAGGAAGAAGGTTGGGAGGAGCGGAAGGAGAGCTTAGAGAAGGAGCGCGAGGACATATTTTCATTATTTTGATATCATTGCCTTCCTTTGGTTCCATAATACCAATATTATAGATATAAGCCACATATTTCTGAATATTTTCATAATACTGTACAAAACTAAAAGAGATTTAAAACCACATATACAAAAGAAGAAACATTAGAATTTATTATTCCTAACCAAGGCTACTCCTTTCCAACTTAACCAAAACCAACGTGAGCATGAATATTTTACTTATCTTGCTTAAGCATGGTCGTATTAGACTTACTGCCTCTTATAACGCAACGAGGACTTACTGCTACAGCTTTAACAAGATAAATCAAATATATGCATATGGTTCTTACACAGTTACAAGGTGCATCAACCAGTTAAGCATAATAATTTCTAAGAAAAGATAGGAGGCCAAGCCTTCCTTAAGCATAAAAACTCTTTTTTTTTATTTTTTTTATTTTATATATATATATATATATAGGGGATTCACTTACTCCAAGAGTAACTTTAAGAGAGTTACTCTCAATCTCATCCATCCATTTATTCTAATCCAACAAAGGTCACGTGGCTTACTTAATGAATTAATATAGATCCATTGGATTAGAATAAATGAATGGATGGGATTGAGAGTAACCCTCTTAAAGTTATTCTTGGAGTAAGTGGATCCCCTCTCATATATATAATTATAACATGTAGGTTTAATGAACTCCCATTTTTTTTTATATATATGTCTCTATCTTCCTTAAGTCACATAATTTCGAAGATATTGGTTCATGGTCATTGGATATTAAATCTAATTAAAAATAATAATATTGCGATAATGGATGATAGATCCATAGGGTACCCGCAAAAATAACCATGATGGGTAAAGTAGTCACCCACTTAATGGGTATGAGTATGAGAGCTGGTAATTACTCGCAAAATTTTATGGGTATGAGTACGGATATAAGTACTTTATTACCCGCCCCATATATATATAATTGTAACCTGTGCGGGTTTAATGAACTCCCATTTTTTCTATCTATGTTTCTATCTTTCTTAAGTCACATAATTTCGAAAATATTGGCTCATGGTCATTGGATATTCAATGTAATTAAAAATAATATTATTGTGATAAAGAATGAATGTATTCAAATTTCAAAACAGATATATGGATATGAGAATATCATATGATATTAGATCGGTCCATAGTGATAAATAAAAATTTAAAAAAGAACGATAATTATTGATAAGAAAAAGGAAAAATGTTTAACGAAATGTGGGAAAAAGAGAAAAAAGTGTTACAAATTAGGCTCATAGTACAAAGCTTGTGTATTGATGGAGTTGGAATTAGCAGATAATGTTACCATGTTTTAAAACATCCACAAATTTCTTACCATGTTTTAAAACAGCCACAAATTTCTTATATTAAAATGCGGGTAATGGATGCGGGTATGAGTACTTAGATATCTAGCTGGTAAAGGTACGAGTAATAAAGTTGTTACCCATGCGGGTATGAGACCCAATATTTTTTTAAATTGCGGGTATGGGGATGGGTACTATAGTACCCTACCCATTGTCATCCCTATTATAATCCAATCCAAACAAAAACGCTTTATATATCCTAGATTTCTCACATGTGACCCTCCTTTTTAACAGTTGGTTGAGTTTTATCCGTATCGGAAAAGGTCTTAAATATGAACATTGGAAATGATTCAGTACATGATAGCTCTCCTTGATTTGGCATAAAATTATGCATTATCCTATAAATGTCACAAAAAATAATTCAAAAACAAGGTTGATTTTATAATAAAAAATATTTTAACAATAAATTTTAAGCTGATTTATATCATTACCCTTTTCTTGATTGAAGTCACAAAAAACAATTAAAAAATAAGATTTTTTTTATAAAAAAAAAATAGTTCAACAATAAATTTTAAGTTGATTTTGTTTCATTATACTTGATTGTATAAGGTTTATTTATTGAAAACAACAGATAATAAGTACAAAGTAAATGTAGTTGTTGTAGTTTTGTTGGTTGAATATGCCTATGATGATGGAATTGTTATACCAAATTATCAAGGTAAATTAATGGCTGCTAAAAGAAAAAAAAAATATTAAGGTCTGGTTTGTTTTACGTTACGCATCCCATTTTGCTGCGCACCGGTGCGCACTCCAGGATACAGGTAATAGCAGGTTTTGGGCATTTTGTTAGTTAGGACAAATTTAAGTCTTATTTGCTATTGGGTCCTTATATTATTAGTGGTAAAGTTGCATCAGAAAGAATCCAGACAGCCTTCTCACTGCACTTATGGACATTTCTACATCTTGGTGGCAGAAAAACTACCATAGTAACATTGTGGTGCATAACTGCGTGCTTGGTTAAAGGAGACGTCATCATTCCAGTGCGATTGATTGGGAGCTGCATTTTAGGTGAGGGTTTAATTGTCGGAGGGCATTATTGGGCGAGGGTTTCATTCTTGGAACTACAACATCAAGCCATGGTGCAACATCAAGAAGCACAACAACCAATGGTGCAACATCAAGAAGCTATCCCACACACGCAGCAACCATAGATTGGTGTGGAGCACGAGCATAACATTACAGAAAAATCCCACCTTCCACACTGCTATTATGTTACGAATGCAAACACAGGAAAAAAAATTAACTTCAAAATTGATTTCTAATATCGAAATTATTGTCGACTAAATATTACTATATTAAATTGACTGAGTTATAAGTCATCTTCAACAAATACATATATAATTCAGTTCAAGATACAAATGAAACAAACTGAATTGTATTCACATGGTTGTGTTGTAGATTTTAGAGAATGACTAAATATACTAGCCGGCTTCGATCAGTTATGCACTTATAACTAACTGTTGTTGATAGCAAATAATACTAACTAACTGGTTAAACACTCTGCAATTCCTCTTCGTCCATGCTCGTCCTACAAATTACTGAACATACATCTTACTTATTACTAGCTCATTCACAAATAACACGAATTATGTACTACAATTTTGGCATACTGCTAAGTAAATTAACAAATTAACCAAATACCTCTCAAAATGGAAACCACAATTCTTCTTCGTCTCCAACCTTAAGCTAAAACTTCAGATTTGCATACACTGGCAGTGTCCCCTAATCCACCTTATGCAGCAAACCACATCTTAAGTGACCCACTCTTGTTCAAGGAAGTTTTGTCTTCGAGCTTCGTCTCTGACTATTTCTTCGACGTCAACGGGAAATGATATATTGTAAAAGGGGGAGGGTGAGTCTTCGAACAATAAAGGGGGGGCAGCATCTATTCGATTCCCTTCAACATTTAGGACAACAACTGCTTTACCACACAAATCTAGGGTTGGGGAGAACACAGTGGTTAATTGGTTCGAAACCACTGTACCCGCTAACAAGTAACGAATCGTGGCCTTCCATTAGAATCCACATGACTCCGCCAATGTGAGCCGCATGATATACCTTGCGCACCGGTGCGCAGTAAAATAGGATGCGTACCGTAAAACAAACCTTTAGGTCTAATGGACATTCTTGGTGGTGAGTTCTTGGCTGCCAAAGAGGGCTTGATTTTTGCATGGAAACTTGATTTCAAGAACTTTTAGTTAGAAGGAGATGCAAATTAAGTCTTAATCAAAGATGTAGCTTTCAATGATACTATTCTAAATGATATATTGCACTTTCATTTAGTCATTTTTGTTGGTCGTTGACGGTGTATCCCGACAGACATAGTTGTGAGACTAACTCTTAGATGAGAGGTGGTAATGAGGAAAAACCTATTAAGAGTGGCGACTTCAGAATTCGAACCCTTGCCATTGCAGATAAAGTTTGTCTGGAGTCGTAGTTCACTTGCATTGCGACCAAGCACTATTGAATTTTTGGTTAGTCATTCTTTTTTGATCTTTCACCGGGTATCCTATAGACAAATTGTGAGACTAACCCTTGGATGGGGGTGGTGGTTAAGTAAAGCCCATCCAGGAGTGACGATTACAGATTTCGAATCTCTAAGACTCTAACATTGCAGGTGAATGTCACATGTGGTTACAGTCCACTTCCAATGCATAGTTTTTGGTCAATCATTCTAAATATAGGTTTTTTTACCTCATTCATGTAATTGCGAATGATCTTATTTGACTTTAAGAACATCCATACTATATCTTAAAACTTTTGACTCTCATTCTTTTAATGATATACTAGTTCATATTGAACAATAAAAGAGATTCATTGAAAATATTATTTTTTACTTTTGTTTGAAATTAAATTTAAATTGATTTCTAATTAATCAAAATTAATATTCGTTGAGTTTTCATTTAGTATTGTTTTTTTAAATTTTATGATATTAGTTTTTTGGTATTATTACTTTAATTTTAATAAAATATGATATTTGCTATTTTATATAAAGAATAAAGAAATACGCACCAAATTAACAACGAAATATAAAGAAAATGTTTTGGTGGTGAAACAGTCACGTCTTTTTTTTTTATTGGTGAAAAGAAACAGTAACGTTTTTTAAGTATGGAATTTGAATGGGAAAATTGTGTTGTTAAGTCATACTTACGCATGTTGGTTTTCGTTGTTAATTAGTATTTTATTTTTCATCTCAAATTTTTTTATGTTTAATTTTTTATATAAAAATGTTATAGAAACAATTTGTTGGTGTACAATGTTACAAAAAAAAAATTACTTAACTTTGTTATATAAAACTACTAAAAATCAAACATGTATAAGGGTATGTTTGTTTTAGATTTTGATAGAATTAATTTTGAAAGAATTGATATTAAAAGAATTAATTTTAAAAAATTTATTTGTATTTGGTAATGATATTTTAAAAGTGAGTTTAGAAGAATTGAATTTTTTGAGTAACATAGTAAAATCATTTTTGATGTGTAAATATAAAGAATTGTGTGGGTCTCATATCTTCAATCAATTTTACTCAACGAAAAAGCTAAAATTTATTGTTTCTCTCTTAAAATCAGTACTACCCACAACAAAATTGATTTTATTGGACACGCTTTTGAAATTAAACACCTTTAGTTACTATAGCAACTGGATTTTGGCTGGCCCTATCCAGGAGAATTTATCCCAGGAGAATCAAGAATGCCGGAGTTTGATATTCCAGATGATCATTTAGGCTCATACTCTCAATCAGATACAGGAGCAAGCTCTCATAACCAGATTGATGATATGCAAGATTCACAAGACCCAAATGAACCAGTGGACATTGATGAATGGATCAATAATTGTTTCCGGAAAAACCGTGGAGATAGTTCAGATGATGTCTCAACCGATCCAAATCTGTCCCCTTCTCATGAACCTATCATCAAGGGATAGTGGAAAATCTCTACAAAATCCACTATGAAAGCATTATGACGAGTGATGATGTGTCCCACTTTAATAAAGTTAGGTTGTCCTATTATGTATTCCACTTTATGTCCACTTTATGTCATAAGTGTGTCATAAATATCTACTTTAGAGATGCTAAAGTTGTGGTTGTAATTTGTCTTTCGTTGTAAGCCACATGATGTGGGTTGTAATGTTTTGTTTGTATTCCATAGACCTCTCCTATAAGTAGAGGTCCCTTGTGTTGTAGTTGGCAAGAAGTAGAAGCAAGAAATAAAACTTGAGTGTTCTCTAAAATGTCTAGCTTCTAAAACTCCCTCTTCCTCCTTCTTGAACTCTTTCTATACTACTACTTCATGGCTCAACCAAAAGGTGTAAGTATGCTCTGCACTTGCCTCTTTTGAGGATCCTGTGCATCAGAAAGCCCTAGTTAACGATCCAGAGTAAGAAATGGGTGGGGAGATGGAAGAATCTAGTCTCATTTCTAATAGCCTAAGAGGCACAGAGACCATGCTTTGCCCAAGGAAGCAGAAGGGCCTCTTTTTAGGTCTCGGGCATACCTGGCCTTTAGAAACGATTCTAGAAGGCAGCCATCTTCTACTCCCTCAAACGGACTTTGGGGGTGGTATCCAAACTGGCACTAAGGATCCCTTTGTTTTAGATTTTAATTGCATTATTTTTGAAATAATTGAGGTTAAAAATTGATTTTAAAAAAGTGTGGTTAAAAAATTGATTTGTATTTTGTAATAATATTTTAAAAGTGAGTTTAGAAGAATTGATTTTGTTTAAGTGATAAAATAAAATCACTTTTGAGGTGTAAATATAAGAATGTTTTGAGTCCCACACCTAAAATCAATTATACTCAACGGAAAAGTTAGAAATTCTTACTTCTTCTAAAATCAATTCTACCTATTACAAAATCGATTTTATCGGACACACTTTTAAGACCAAACACCTTGAGTTACTATAGCAAGTGAATTTGGCGGGTCAAACAGGATTTTGCAGGTCAAATGAGCTTTTAAGGTGGTATCCAAATAGACATTAAAGCTTGTTCGTTTTAGATTTTAATAAAATCGATTATAAATAATGGATTTTGAAAATGGGTAATAACAAGTTTTCTTTCCCCCAAAAGGACCTATTTGATTTGGTAGAAAATAAGGACAACACAACATTTAAAAAAAAACTATACCTTGTTTGAGTTATACATCAGTCTAAGCACTAGATAAAAAGCAACTCAAGGATTAGAAGAAAACTTTTATCATTTTTTGTATAAAAAGAAGGGGCAAACACACAATAAAGCAACTAAATAATCAAGTTACCCGCATGACGCTATGGAAGTATTAGAAACATCATCAAAATTAATCTAACTAAATCACTACGAGGCTATGGAAGTACTAGAAACATCAACGAAATTAATCTAACTAAATCACCAGGGGAGTATCAACAATAAAAAGACCAAACTCCTTCTTTATACTCTAACTTGCAAGCCAATCCACACACCTTTTAAATTTTCTTACACACTACATTAGGCCACAAAATTTTGGTTACTAACACTAAAAAAGAAATTGACCAAAAACCCATAAGCAAGTTAGAAGTCCCGCACCTCAACTCCGTCAATAGCTACATTAATATTGATACTTTGATATGTGATATTGGAAAGCGTCCACAAATTTGGAATTATCCTATCAATTAACAATATAAAATTCATAGAATATATATAAAGTTTGGACCATATCAACTCATTATGAATGTGTATCTAATTTCTGGTCAAGAAGATCCTTGACAATTTCAAGCTCATCCATTTAAAAGTTTTCATTGGTTAGAGTATTCATTAGAAGTAAAGGCTACGTTTTATCTTCCATGCTATTTATTTTCTAAATAATCAAGTCCATTCACTTCTGGCTCCACTTATATCAAATTTATTAGTTAGAGATCCTTTTTTTTTTTCTTCAATCATATTTCCTCTTATGTTATGAGAGAAATAGATAAAAACAAATTTATTTTTGCTTTCTTTTTCTCATAACACGTTATAAGAGGAAACCTGAGAGAAATCAAAAGGAGAGGATCCTTGAAGACGTTTGGAAGAGTTTATTTTAACTTATGAGAATAACTTACATAAATAAAATTATAAAAATAACTTTTGGAAATAGTTTAAAATCTTTTTTTTACAATAGTTTAAAATCTTTTTATAAGTTCTTTTTAATTTATTTTAATTAGCTTATAATTTTTTGTAAAAATAATTTATTTTTACTTTATTTAAAAAAACTTATTGAATAGTGTGATGTGGAATTTTTTTGGGAATAACCCTAAAAACAATTAAAAACCAAAATATCCCTCTTTTCAAATTATACACCAAAATATCCCTGTTTTGCATGGTATTAGGAAGTCGATATTGGCAAAACCGACTTCCCTTCTATGTTTTACTTTTTATTAAATTTATCTTAAGAAGTCGATATTGGCAAAGTAGACTTCTCAACATGGTTTTTTTTAATTTTTTACATTTTTAATTATTTTTTGTTAAAAAAATAAAAAAATAAATTTTTGTTAATTATTAATAATGGTAACTTATATGTTAATCTTAAAATTAAAAAAATTAATGTTGCTATTAATTATGTTAATTATTTTTTCCTCATTTATTTCATCTTTTATTGTTTTAGAAAAATAATTATGTTAATTAATTATGATGTTTATGATGATAATTAAAATATAATAAGAATTAAAATTATAATTAAAAATATTAATTAAAATTCATTACAAATTTATTACAAACATTTATTCTTCGAAGTGGTGTCCAGTTCCACACTGTGGCGGTCGCCTATTACGTGCCGGAAGTTTACGGCGTTGATGTCATCGACTTGGTTGTTCTACATCACCGACGAACGGCTCGTCTTGTTGTGCAGCGTCATTGAAATTAAGATTTGCGAGTGGCAGTGACATATTCTGGTAATGTCTGCCTGGTTGAGAATGATGTAACGTCATTGATGTCGTCTTTGTTCACTAATATATGGCGTTGAAGAACTAGTAATGTCTGCCTGGTTGAGAATGATGAAACGTCAAATGAGTACATATTCTGTATATAATCAGCCGCTGACTGTGGCGTTCCAATGTCTACACCAAACAGATTGCTAATAAAATCTCCTTCATTGGATGCGAAGGATTGTCGATCAATATCAGTCCATTCGGGAGCCTCTTGTTGTGTGGGAGTATAGGCAAATGAATGTCGTGGAGGTTCGGGGTCTTGATATTGCATGGTGTCACCAACCGGGGGGCTGAGTGGTCGAGGTGTATTACACCTTGCACGTCGTTGTGTAGGCACGTGTTGTTTTGCTCCTGATGTTTGGCCAACACCCGGCTTACGTCCGCCTCGTTCGCCCCTTGGGTCTTGCAATTGTTGTGGAACACAAAGGTAAGGGATTGAGTTTTGCCAAAACCATGTCAAGTACTCCTGGGTTGGAGACATATGACCCTCAATAGGTTGCCCTATTAAGAGGTTATTTCTGCATTCCCTACAAATAGGGAGCTACTCAGCATGCTTTTCTGCCCAATTTGCGAAATGATTACTTCACATGTCTATATTATGGACGTCATCCATATCTTGTGGTGCTTCCTGTAACACCCTAATTTTCACGCTGTCTAAGACTAGTAAACTATATAAATGAGTTTATATTTTTATCTGTGTTTTAGAAAATGATTTTGAGAAAACTAAAATCATATTCATGCTCCAGTTAATCATAGGACCCTACGGTTAAATTTTGGGCCGCAAACTCAAACGAAGACCGATCTATGTCATACGGATGATAGTGTTTTACTACTATCAAGACCTAATCTTGACTAACGGACGAGACCATTAGTCTTAGAATTCAATCATCTACCTTTTTGCTAAAATGCGTCCTGACGTCCAAAAATAAAAATAATATATTATATTCGGGCCGATAATCGATCTGGGAGATGATTCGAGCTGTGTAAGGGTTTTTTGAAACCCATGAGCCGATAATCTTCATGTCAGGACTGTGTCAAGTCATCTAGGGACTCATACCAGTGTCGTGATGATTCAAAATATCGGGACATGAAATGACCAAATTACCCTTGGTTTTTCTTTTTACTAAATTACCTTTTTACCTTTGCTTAATTCTTAAGTAAACTGAAGATAATATCTCACAATTTCACTCATCCTCACCCACTCATTCACTCAGACAAACCTCTCCCAACCTCATCCTCACACTTTCTCTTCTTTCTCTCTTTTTCTCTCCATAGAAACTCCATTTTTGGAGCTTGAGAACTTGAGTTTTTGTGAAGTAAATCCTTTGATCATTGAAGGAGAATCTATTAGGAGGTAGCTAGCCTTCTCTTTCTTTCTCAATCTCTCCTTTCTCTCCTCCAATTTTTCATTTTCATGGAGGTTGGGGTTGTGCCCCTAAAACTTCAAAAGTCCATGAAAAATTGTAGAAAAATCCTTTTAATACCAAACCAATTTCTGTGGCCAAGGTTTGTGACATACTTGCATGGTCCAAGAGCTTAAAGCCAAGAAATCTCTTTAGCCTATTTTTCTATAGAGAGGCCGAGACCCCCCTTTAGTGTCGAGTTGGGTTTTTGGTTGGTTTTTGATGTTTTGAGTTGGTATCTAGGGTTATCTCACTTAGTTAGGGTGGTATTCAAGAGATGAGAATTTTTGGAGCTCCCTAGCTATTTTTCATGCCATAGGGCCGAACCCTAGAGGTAAGGAAATAGGAGAAATCTTTGTATTTTTGAGTTAATACCTTGATAGATTGTATGTGTTTAGTGATCGGCAGATAGTCGAGCGAGGTTTCGGATCAATCGGGCGATTACTACTTACCTTTGGGACTCCAAGAGGTAAGGGGATAAGCCTGAGGAATTCTAATTCCGACAGCTATATGTTGCTTTTGTGTGTTTGTTATGTAAATAAATATCTGAATCTGATTATTGGTGGAGTGATTTATTTACTACTGTTGATTTGCCTATGCATGATATACCTGCTGATGTATGTGGATACATGGTATAACTTTTGAATAAAGGTATGGATGTATCGTGTGCCCTGCTGTTGGATTTAAGGCATTAAAGGACCTAGTATCGTTTAGGATCCAATATCGTGTAACATAAAAGCTTTAAAAGCTTGAGATGTGGAATGGAGAAAAATAATAATGTTTTATTGTTTTTCAATTTAATTTAAGAGAAAATAATTAATTAT
The DNA here is from genome assembly GCA_039655645.1 of Ammopiptanthus mongolicus. NCBI lineage: Eukaryota > Viridiplantae > Streptophyta > Magnoliopsida > Fabales > Fabaceae > Ammopiptanthus > Ammopiptanthus mongolicus. Next base: position 29,560,645 of record CM077348.1, on the reverse strand, counting down.
CTCTTTTGGAATAAAATAATAATAAATAGCTGATTTTAAGGAAAGGTCAACTTAAAAGGCAAAATTGTGGAAAATGTGTTTTTAATAGCGAAAAATGAAGTTTTAAGATAATTAGTGTTTTAGAAAACTTTATTAGTTTTTAAATTAATAAAGTTAACCGTTTGAGCAAAAGCGTTTTGAGAAACGTGATTTTCAAGTTATTTGGTCTCATCCAAGAAAAAAGGTTTTTACAAGCTGTATTTCAAGGTTTGTGTTTTATCGAAAAACGACGAAAGGAAAAGGAATGGTCTTTAGACCAAGTTTTGTTTTATAGAAAACCGATCCCGAGGACTTGGTGTAATTGTTGGAGATTTGGGTTTTGGTTTTTGAGTTTTCGAGGTAAAAGGTGGCTTTTAACCGTAGACGTTTTGTTATGGAAAATCGATCCCGAAGGCATTGTGCGTAAGCTTCGAAGATTTGAGGTTTTGTTTTGCTATTGCAAGAAAAAGGTTTTTGTAGGCGAACCTAGGTATCGAGACGTCGGGGTTCTAGAGTTCTGCAGAACACGTGGATCAAGGATCCGTGTTAGTATTGTAGTCCTGTAAGCTTAAGAACGATTGTGTGGTTCTGTAGGCTTGTGGACATTTTGTATGCTCTATAATCCAAAATCTGAGACTGGTGCATCGGTTGAGGATTTTTGGGTTTGAGCTGTGTAGACTGTGTGTCCCTTTTATGGTTAAATGGACTGTGAGTCCTCTTTGGTTAATCGGACTGTGTGTCCCTTTTGAGAAAATATTGAAAACACTTAATAGTCAAAGAAAAATTGTGGTGGTTGATAGCTTTGAGCTTCAACGAGGAAATAATGATATGACAAAGATAAACTGACGAAAACAAAATGGTTTTCCCATGCATTTGTTTTGGGCAGACGTGCCACTGGAGGGGGACCTTGATGATAGGAAACCCCGTGATGACTGTAAATCATTATGCGTCATTGTACCTTGATGGGCAATGGATAAAATCCATATAATGTGAAGCATTTGTACAATGTGATATGGTAATGAAATCCATGTAGAGTGAAGCGCTATGCCCTGTGTGGATAGTGTGATATGGTACTAAAGTCCATGTAATGTGAAGCGTTATGCCTGGGTTGGACAACGTGACATGATAAATAAGTCCATACAATGTGAAGCGTTATGCCTGGATTGGACAATGTGGTGTGGTAATGAAATCCATATGAGGTGAAGCGTTGTACCCCCTTGATTGGCAGTCGAGTTTGATCAGCTCATTCATTTGATGATGGGATTTTCCGGAAATCTAGAATTGAATACTAGTTGAGATATATGGAAGTGTCATGCATACGATTAGAGAATAGCGTTGATTGTGGGGTACGAAACCCTTGTGTTTTTACTGTTAGTACATGAATATATATGTTGTACTATGTGATGCATGATAATGTTTGGTGAGATATACCTGTATGCATCTGCTGTTTGTATTTGGGCATGTAGTTGTCGTTTTTGGGTTCATATATTGGTGTCTCATCCTTGCCTGTACGTGTTGGACACCCTGTTGTGTTTTTGGATACACGTACAAATATTTGTTAGCAGTTCTCTGGATTGTTCTAGCTTGAGAGCTGGAGGTCGACAACGAAGAGGTGTGGATTGGTGATGACGTGACCCTATCCTTTTGGTATGACTGATGTAAGGGTAGTACACTCTGTTATCTGTAGACTTCTTTTGTCTGACCAGCTTAGGTTTATTTTGTGGTAGTTACTTTTGGGTTAGTCTATTATTGGCTTCTGATGGTCGTGGGGTAGACTGATGGATTTTAATGGATGATGTTTACTTATGTATATATGAGTATATATATGTATAATTGTGAGTATGTCAATGTTATTGTGAGTATATGTTCTTCTACTATCTATATATTAATTTCTTAGGCTGGTGAAATACCAAACTTGCCCCATTCTCAAACGTTGCCACATGTCCCTTTTGAGGGTAAAACTGAGAATTTTTCCCTGAAATACCACGTGCCACCTGCTCACCAAGCAAAAGAAGCTTCTGGACTAATAATAACTCATCTCCCCCCCCCCCCCCGTTCAAACAAAAACTCACCTCCATTTGCAATCTCAAGCTTCCTTTTCTCTTGCAAAAGCTTCTCTTTGGTGAGCTTCTTCACCATTTGAGCTTCTTCTTCTCTTAAAAACACGTCTTCTCCCTCATAGCAAAAAAAGCTAAATCTTCTTTTGAAGATTAAAAGCAAAAAATGTTGTTTCTTGCCAGCGTTGGTTTGGTTTAAGCTTCGTCCAGTGGAAGGAGGAGACGCTGCTTCGTCCGGTTTGAGCTCCATTCTGTAAGAAGGCACTGCTTCGTCCGGTGAGGTTCGGTTTGAGCTTCTTTGCTTCAGCTTCCTTACCTAGGTGAGCTTTCCCCCTTTTCTTTCTACCTCTGCCCTACTTGACAACAAATGGGTTTAAAATTTCAAGCTTTTCCTTTGCTAATAGCAGTGAAAGATTTTCCCTTTTTTGATACCTTTTGCTAATAGTGGTTCAACCTCCCATTTTTTGCAAACCCCTAATTTTGTTAAACAGGAACCTTTCACTTTGAGTTGTTGAGCTAAAACATTCCCTGCAGATGTTAATTTTGCAGTGACATGTTGAACTGTTTCATCATCTGTGGTATGTTCTAATTTTTAGGACATTTTTTACGCTTAGATCATATTCTTGAGCTTTACCCATGGAGTTCTAGGGACAGTGAAACTTGGGGCAATAGGTAGACTTAATTCCTTAATGTTCACATGGTCAAAAACCCCTTTTGTAAGCTTCTATTTCTTCATTTTTTTTTCCTCCCATAATTTTGCCTGAATTAGAAACTAATATTGTTATTCGTATCACTAGACTATACGATAGTGCTTTCTGATTTGTGTGTTTGTGATTTTAAATCTTTGATGTTTTTGCTCTCATAATCTTCTCAAGGATTCATGTGATTGGAGGAAAGAAGTTGGATTTGCACGTTCTTTATGTGGAGCTTATGAGGAGAAGTGGATATGAGGATAAAGAACAAAAGGCATGTGTCGCAATTATTAAGGTAGGCCATTTTTTTCTTTTTGTTATAAACTTTCTCTTTTCTACTAATTTATGCAACGGACTTGGTTAATATTGTGTTGTGATTGCAATAGGATTTATAAGTTAATACTCAGTTTATTGGTTCAGTGCTCATTTGTAAGTGTGGTACATGTCTATCAAATAATGTTTTAGTAAAATAAACTTTTTGCAAAGTGTAGTATCTTAATATGATATTGATTTATGACCCAATTTGGTTCCTGTGCAAATACTCATTTCATTTCTTCTAATGCAACACCTGCTTCTAATGCAGCACCTGATGCAGCACCTGCACCTGCACCTGAGGCCAACACTACGCCAAAATAGGGAAAAATTGACGCAACATTCACCAGCGTTTTCCCGTAAAACGCTAGAAAATATGAGGCGGAGAAGTATTACTAGCGCTTTCTTTGGTAAGTGCTAGCAAATTATTGGGAGCTACCAGCGCTTTGTTAATTAAGCACAAGCAAAGCTCTGACTTGAGTATTGCCAGCGCTTATTTGGAAAAGCGCTGGCAATTGTCCTTTTCTATATAAATATAATTTTTTGATTTATGTTACTGAGTACTCGATCTTCACTAACACTTTCGCGTGCGCGCTTTCAGTAATAGTCTTCACACAGTACTCTCGCGACCTAAGCATCACCGCGAACTCAAACCTCCTCATCTCCTCCACAACCGCGAACTCAACCCCTCTCCTCCACCACAGCGACCCTCAATCCGCTCCCCACAACCGTCGTCCACAACCCTCTCCTCCACAGCTGGGACCTAAGCACTCACGCTCAGCACCTTCGCGAAACCTCACGGTTCTCTCCTTGAGGTATTCTTGCTGGTTCCTTTTCTCTTATTTTCCTTGAGGTATATTCTTGCTATGAGAATGTGTTGTAGAAGGTATATTTGTGTTTCTGTGTTTTGTACTTTAATTGACATGTCTTCCAGATTTCGATTTTGCTTTTCTAATTTTGTATAAACTTAGCAGTGGATCCCTGAACTCCAACATTTTGCTCCTGGTGTCCCAGTGGTACTAGTTGGAACCAAATTGGGTAAGTCATCAAGCACTGTTCTTAAATTCTTAAATTGGGTAAGTAAAATATTCTTGAGTTTAATGATTGTTATTATAGTCAAACTGATTTAATAATAATGTGACATGTGATATAATGAAAATTGAAGGAAAAAATTAGTTCTATCCCTGCCACACTAATCAGTTCTTCATTTCTCTCCAGAAGAATAGTATAGAAACCCTTGAAATTTAATCGATTAAGCGCTGACCTACAAAGTTCCAAAGTACATAAATCAGGTATTGGCTCATAGATATAACAATAATGTACCACAATTTAGACAAAGATATCATGGTCACAGACAAATTAAATATAGTAGATGTAAACAAATTCATTAGTAAATGGTATAAATATAGTAGATATAAACCTCTGCTTGATGTAATAGACTTATGGAAACCATGATATAATTTCTAAGAATGAAATATTGTCACATGAACAACTTTACTCTACACATAAAAACATCACTGTTCTAATTGAACATCTCAGGAAAGGTGAGACTAAAAGGTGAAATATCATCACATTACAATTTCTGAAATATAGAAGTATAGAACTATGATCAGTGGGTCCCTCCTAATCATTTACAGCGGATGATTTTAAGCATGAATCATGATTATGACACAAACACAAAATACAAAGAACTCTAATAAAACATTACAAGCATAGCTTGAAGGATAAGAATTTCTAACCATCTGCTGAATATAACATCATCCGTAAGATCTCTGCTAGAGAAAGGTTCCTGTAAGGGCTCAAAACATTCATGCATCACCGAAAGAGCAACATTGAGTTTATTGTGATTTCCACCATTAAGTCATTTTCAGTACTACTGAGACCACAACTCTTAGAGGTGATAGACTTCACCAATGTCCATGTTAGATTGCCCACACCCACTGAAATTGGCTCTTCTAATAGTTTATGCAGGCCTCTATATATCTGCAAAAGAATAAACAAAAGAATATAGGGTAGAACCAATTTCCAGAAAGACTTTTTTAGCAGTATACATTGCAGAATGTTAGAGACCTGAGCATTTATGATAACTGTCTAGGAGCTGTTAGTGATAAGTGTAGTCGTAACTGTCTTTTTTTTTTTTGGTGGATTAGTGTAGTCGTAACTATCTTACTGGTGGATTTGGAGGAGAAACCGGAGAGTGAAAGAGGAGTAAGATCTCTTGAATTGGAATATCCTACAAGGTTCTATCATTGTGTCTCTGTTTTGTTATCACATTGATAACAAGACCCTTCCTGAATAAAATCACTATATTTCTGTATATTTTTTCTCAATTTTTGGCCTAGTTCTATTAAAGCCACACAGCCTTATCACCAAAAAAAAAAAAAAAGACACACAGCTTGAAATGTTTCTCTGGCATTAAATCTCTACTAAATCAAGCATCATTAACTAGCTATTAAATGACACATACATAAAAGCAGACATCATCAAAAAATTCAAGTTGAAGCAAATAAAGAGCTCATTCCTATAACAGCAAGCATTAATAACATACAATCCTTGTGGAACTATTGGCCAGAATCATGTATGCAGAACTATAGACAATAAATATATTTTAAATTTATGATTCAGGTACTGTGATGTTTGTTTGCTTTCTTTTTATTCGGGAAGTGTAGGTGGATATGAGAGCTATTATTTTTCTTTTGGTAATATCTCCCTATATGTATGTGTCCGGTGCTATATATATTTCTTCCTAATTTGTTTTGTATATTCTGAACTGATTTTTGGAAGGAGGGTTAATGCCCGTTCTGCTTAATGACAGCTCCAAATTGTTTGTTATCAATGACACAAACAATTACAAAGCCTTGAAAGCTTAAAGCTGTAAGTTTCTTGCCTCGTAATTGTAAGTTTAATGTCTTAAAACAGAGCACATATTTTAAGAAAACATACTAAAAACATCTCAAAAATAACTTTAGAGACATAATCAAAGAACGCATAGTGCAACAGTTTTAAAAACATCTCTGAATGTGGATTCACAGAACTCACACTTAGGGAAGGCTGTGATCCCTACAAAGCTGTGATCAAGGGCATCTCTTCCATGTAGATTTAAGCAAATAACATGCATAAAACAATGAGTAAATTTGTTGAATTGGATTTAAGCAAGTAACTTTATTGGATTTCTCAGAGAAACTTTTCATGGAGTAAATTTTATGGGATTTGAAAAAGAATACCTGCTCTTTTCTTGTTTTGTTTTGCCTGTATAGTTGGTTTGAATCCCAACTTCCTTTATCATAAAATTTCCAACTCAGTCTTGCATCTTTGACTTGAAAAAAGTTGCTGAATTATATCAAGTGAACACTTGCAGCAGTGTTCTTTTTAGCGGTTGCAGACCTATTTTCTTTTCATCTATTTTTGCCTAAGATCTAGTTGTTTCAATTCCTTCTTTACCATGATGAGTAAGTAAGATGTCAATTAGGATGTTCCTCTTGTATACTAAGGTGAAATGTGTGGTGTGAGGACCATTGATTATACATAGGCTCTTTTTTTTTTCTTTTCATATTGATGTTTTATTCGGTATAGGAATATTAAGTGTACTGAAACAGTAAAATATGACATTTAAACCAAATAAAACTATGTTGCCTTAAATATTAAATACAAGTAGCAGAAGCTCATAATGTTTAGTAAAATTAAACTAATATTTATTGATCTAATACAATATTCTTATTTTTATACATCAGCATTTATGAACGCGGTAACAATGTAACCTCCAAAGCAGTGTCTTCACATGAGTTTGGACCAGTAATATATATTTGTTTCTAGGTTTTTCGAAGCTCTAAATGCTTATGTCAAAAGATTAACTTTAACAAGTAAAGACATGTTAATACATAACAAGTTTCAGTATTCTATTAAGATCTGATATGTCCAAAACTTTAAAGGACCTATAACTTTCAATAAACTAAAGAACCACTCATCTAAAAAAATAAAGGGTGGTTCAGAGGTGGGAACTAAAAGAAAAATAAAATCTTACATGTTAGTTAGTTTTGTTGGAGTAGCTTCAATGGTTTCAGAAAATTCATTTATTTTCTGTTTCTCATTTATATATTCTAACATGTGATAATTGAAGCAGCACATTACCAAGCGGGAATCACTTAGAAGAAATTCGTTCATGGACTGATAGGGACATCCCATTTCTCACATATCGAAATAGGTTAGTTTTCTTCTCTTTCATGTTGTCCTTGGTTCTGCTTTTGGTCTCACCTTCTTTGTCTAATTTTATCTTTACTTTATCTTTGTCACTTGATAATTTGCAGTTTTGGTCATGTCTTGATTTTCAAGCAGTATAATCATTAGACATGTTTATTTTTATCGGTGTACACATGCATTAACCTTAGTTTCCTGTTCAATAACGATTTGTATATTGTTTTTGACACAATATACAAGTTGTTCTTGAATTGTCCAAAGTGGACAGTCTAAGAATGTAAAATCGCATTCAATCCATATTATTGTATGTCTTAATCACTTCTTGATCTAACAATGTCATTGGTTTGTATTTGCTCATTGTTCTCTGTGTACATACCTAATTTGGGTCGTAATACCACCTGAATTAAGTTGTGTGCTTGGAGAACTAAAGGGAAATGCTGCCGAAATTTTCTTAGAACAAGAAGTAATTAAGACATATATACAATAATATAATGCGAAGTTTACAATCTTGGATAGGATAGGACCCCACCCTTTAGTATGAAGTAGACATGCATCATGCATGCATGTAGTACTATTGAATGTAGATGTCAACCTCTTTAAACTCAAAATAATTGCTGTAGATCGGGAAAATATGGATCGAAAGTGGATGTCTGCCAATCGTTTGTCGAAGGAATATAAGGACGGAGTGCAAGATTTTATTAGGTTTGCAGTTGGACACGCAGAAAACCCTAGTAGAATCATATGTCCATGTTTAGGTTGTTGTTATACAAGACGAGTTAGTGTACCTGAGTTGGAAGGACATTTAATATGCAATGGAATTGATCAAAGTTGGACAAAGCATGGTGAGACCAGAGTTGAATCTAGTGATATGGGGAATAGGGGGAGATATGCGTCAAATGATGCCAATACAAATACATATGAGGGCGATCGTTTTGAAGAGATGGCAAACGTGGTTGAAGAAGATCTTCGTGATTGTCCTCAAATGTTTGAGAAGTTGATAAGTGATGCAGAGAAACCGTTGTATGAGGGTTGTACTAAATTCACAAGATTGTCGGCGATGTTAAAGTTGTTTAACTTGAAATCGGGCAATGGATGGACTGATAAGAGCTTTAATGACTTACTCACATTATTGAAATCTATGTTGCCGGAGGATAATGTGCTTCTTAGTCGGACATATGAGGCTAAACAAATGTTGCGCTCTATTGGCATGAGCTATGAGAGGATACATGCTTGTCCTAACGATTGCATTTTATTTCGGAATGAACATGCATCGTTAAATATATGTCCTAAATGTAATGCCTCACGATATAAGAAGAAAGAATCAGCTCCAGAGAAGGTTTTGTGGTATTTCCCAATAATACCTAGATTTAGGCACATGTACAGTAGTGCAGAAGATTCAAAGCACTTTACATGGCATGAGGATGAAAGGATTAAAGATGGCAAGCTACGGCACCCGGCAGATTCTCCTCAATGGAAAAGAATTGACCATGATTATCCTGATTTCGGGCAAGAACCAAGAAACCTCCGACTTGCATTGTCTACTGATGGATTTAACCCGCATGGTATTCAGAGTAGCTCCCACAGTACATGGCCTGTGATTTTGGTGATTTATAACCTACCTCCATGGCTATGCATAAAGCGCAAATATATGATGCTGTCTCTCTTAATTTCTGGGCCCAAGCAACCAGGAAATGATATCGACATATACTTGGCTCCTTTAATTGAAGACTTGAAGCAAATGTGGGAGACAGGTGTAGATGTGTACGATGGGTATAAAGAAGAAAGTTTCACCTTGAGGTCTATGATCTTCGGCACAATTAATGATTTTCCAGCATACGGTAATTTGTCAGGATACAGTACCAAAGGTCAATGTGCATGCCCTATATGGCATAACTCTGAACTTGAGGAGGCAGATGTGTTGACTGTGGAAGATGCAATAGGCACCTATGTGGCATGGCCAATCAGCCTCGTAGTTGTAAGTAACATGATATAAGTTAATAAACATGCATGATTTATTATCATAAAATCATTCACTAACTAATTAATGTATTTGCAATGCAAAATATCCAGGTACCCTCAAAATCCAAAGCCAAGGACAATGGGAAGGGCAAAGTGTCGGACTACACAACTGACAAATCTCGACCTTCCCTTCCTATAGTTAGCAAAGGGCAAACAAAAGGGTCAATAACATCCCAAGTGAAGAACGAGAGCAAATCTCAGCCCCAGAGCAATTCTCAGGCCTCCCGTTCTCCTACGGCTCATGGTGCAGATTATATGGCTTATCTTGAAGCCTATATGTTAGGGAATATGAATGCACCAGATGTTACAGTGAAATTGGAGCCAGAACTGCTGGGTTATGAGACCACTTTGTTTCTCGGCCTTCATTTCGAAATCAAGGAAGTTCTTCGTCATGAGATACTATCTCAGACTGTTATTACGGTATATCTCAGGTATTACATCAAACTTATTTTTTCTATCTCAAGTACGGTTATTGTTTATCCATTAATTTGTTTACATGTTTTAATTTAAGGTACTTGTATCATGAGATATTGATCCCAGAAGAACGGACTCGGAGGTTCGTGTTTTTGTGCCCACATAAAACAGCTTTGCACAAGTCAATAACTGGGCAAAAACAATATATAGCCGATCGCTTAGCATTAGCTGAACCTGGCGTTGAGTCATTGTTTTTGTCACCTTGCAACGTAGGGTGAGTCATTTTAATTAACTTCTATAAATTTTGTGAACTGTGATTATCTAGGCTTAGGATTTGCCAACTCTGTTCATTTTTGTAGGGGACATTGGGTATTATTAGCAATCAATCCCCATGAAGATATTGTGTACTATTTTGACCCGTTGCATGTCCCTTATACCTATCGTAAACCAATGATGGATCAATACAATAAGTAAGTATACACATTTATTTTTATCTTAATATATATGATGATTCAAATTATATACTTTAATGAATTGTTTGATTTTGCACTTAGGGGTTTGCAAATTCATCATGCCCAGAGCAGAGGAGGCAAGTCCCGATTTTCTTCATCATCCAAGACTAACTGGATATTTATGGATGTACGTATTTACAAATTAAAAGTTCTATCTTATATATGCAGTTATTTAAATTAAAAACTGAAAACAATTAATTTATTATTTGAGCTTTTATAGTGCCCCCGTCAACCCAACGACATCGACTGTGGCTACTATGTAATGAAGTTTTTGAAGGATATCGTCGTTGAGAACCAAACTCAAATCCCATCATTGATATGTACTTTTCGTTCTAGTTTATCTTGAAAGAGTATTTCAAAGTCAGTTAGTGGTTAGTAGTTATGAACTGTTGATGACAGTTATAACAGTAAATGTTAGCTCTTTGAGCTAGTTAGATGATTTAGTTAGACCTTTTGTTAAAGTTCTGGCTATATCTATAAATCTGTGAAGTGTAAGTGCTCAGTAATGGCTAGTTGCTTGAAAAGGGATTCACGATGCACATGCAGCATGAACACATGGAGATTCTTGATGCTCACAATAGAAGAATTCTGAAGGCTCCTCTTGCTCAGAACAGAACCTTTCAAGTTCAAATCCATGCTGCTGATGCTACAATGGTACCATTCTAAAATACAATTTTGCAACTGAACTTAATTCATAATGCATAAAAGGATGACAAGGAGTTTGAACACCCTAGTCCTTCGTATATCATTCTTCTACATGCATTTGAACACCAACACAACTAAGAATTTATACACTAGCCCTGACATGATGAATTTCATCAACTCATCTGCTTTTGAAGAAAAAAAAACACAAATATCAACTCTATGAACTCCCTACTGTCCTAGCAGAACAGCAGACGAAGATTTGTGCATATCTCGGGGTAGGGACCTCCTGTAGGTATGAAGTTAGTGTCATTTGAAAGATAAGATCTAAGGCCACATTTGGTGAAAATTTCAAGAATTATGGATCATTGTATGATTCTCAATAGTTCTTTGAAAACGGTTCTATTTCTACAGAATCTTGCAGAAATAAGATTCTGAACAGTGTACAGTTATAAATGCATAACTCTACGTATAATAATTGAAATTGCGTGCCGTCAGAGAAATTAGAAACCTAAGACAAATACCTTCACTCCATGGAAAATTCTGAATTTTTAGTCTTATGGATAGATACAGTTTAAACTTCAAAGTTGACTCATGTGCTGCAGAATCCATTCCCGACAGCCTGAATTTCAAGATGCATATCTCGGGCTACCGAAATCCTTTAACCTAATTCCGGTGGCTATTTAAAGCTAAGACGCAAACATTAATGATGGAGAAAATTCATATTTTTTGGTCAACAAATGAATTCCCAGTAGGCCATTATGCAGAAAAGTTTTTTCTGCTGTGCTAGTTCTGGACAACCTAGGTTGCAATGCGCATAACTCGGGTTGTAGGAACCCAAATGGCGTGATTCCGGTGACATTAAAAATCTAACAAGCAATAATATTTATATCTAAAATTTTATAGTTTTATAGCATATATATTGGTACCGTTGTTTAGCCAAAGTTTCACTACGGTTTAAAAAAAAAAAAATAAAGTTTCTTTGCTCAACAAAGTAAATCTCAGATTTTGAAGTGTGCCCTTGGATGTGCTTTTCTTGATTAAAGCCAATGCAATGAAAACCAATGCACTACTAAAGAGTATAGACCAATGGCCATCGCAAAGATTCATATATAAAATAACCCTACAAAACCAAACAAAAGCTGCTCAACACAAATGTGCTAAAGTGTACATATTGTTGTCAATGTAAAATGATTTGTTACCTCTTCTGCAAACAAATTGCTCATGATCTTTCTTTCCTTGTGACCTAGTAACAAATCTGCAGGAAATCCAGTGATAACAAATCTGCAATCAGTTTGGCAAGAAATCCAATGGCTCATTGCAGGAGTAAACATATTGAGACCAAATTTCACTTCTTGCGTGAGTGAATAAAGGGAAACTGCAATTGTGCTTTTGCAGGTGATCTGAATTTCATAAAGTAGATATCATGACCAAGCCTATGAAAATTGAGAGATTCAAAGAGCTAAGGAGTTTTTTGAAAGTTGTATCAATAAGAGAATTGATTCAAACTTGATGTGCAGCAAATGATAGATGGAGTCTAGGTGCCAACCTAGTTGGGATGTTAGACTCCATAGTGATGCTAAATTAGCATATCTTGCGTGTTGAGTGAACTTTGAATTAGGTGGTTGTGTTGACAGAGTATTTCAAAGTCAGTTAGTGGTTAGTAGTTATGAACTGTTGATGACTATCAGTGAAGAACCTTTTAAATGATCACCCTTCTGATGACTATCAGTGAAGAACCCTTACCCATCTGATGACTATCAGTGAAGAATCTTTACCCGTCTGATGACTATCAGTGAAGCACCTTCACCCGTCTAATAAAAGGTTCTTCATTGATAGTCATTAGACAGTTGAAAGTTTAGACGGGTGAAAGCTTCATTAGATGGTTGAAAGTTTAGACGGGTGGAATATTTGTGTAGACTTCAGACAGTTGAACTTTCATTAGTTCCAGACGTGTGAACTTTTCTTAGTTCCAGACGTGTGACCTTTTCCTATGTTCAGACGGGTGAACTTTTCTTTAGTTCAGACGGGTGAAAGCTTCATTAGACGGGTGGAGTATTTGTGTAGACTTCAGATGGTTGAACTTTCCTTAGTTCCAGACATGTGAACTTTTCTTAGTTCTAGACGTGTGAACTTTTCCTAGGTTCAGACAAGTGAACTTTTCTTTAGTTCAGACAGGTGAAAGCTTCATTAGATGGGTGGAGTATTTGTGTAGACTTCCAAAGGTTGAACTTTCCTTAGTTCCGGACGTGTGAACTTTTCTTAGTTCCAGACGTGTGAACTTTCCTTAGTTCACCCATCTGAACTAAAGAAAAGTTCACCTGTCTAAGCTTTCAACCGTCTAATGAAGCTTTCACTCTTCTAAGCTTTCATGCTTTGACCCGTCTAAGCCTTCGTCTGTCTGATTACTTTCACCCGTCTAAGCTTTCATTCTTTCACCCGTCTAAGCCTTCGTTCGTCTAATGATGCTTTCACCCGTCTAAGCCTTCGTTCGTCTGATGACTTTCACCCGTCTGAAGTATTACTAAAAGTCAACCCTCTGAAGTATTATTTGTTATTATTATTATATTATTACAATTAATTAAAAATGTAATTAAATTAATAAGTTAAATAATTTAATTCATAATTTAAAGGTCCTTCGCTGATAGTCATCAGACAGGTCCTTCACTGATAGTCATCAGGCGGGTGAAGGACTTTTTAAAAGTTCACACGTCTGGAATTAAGAAAAGTTCACACGTCTAGAACTACGGAAAATTCAACTGTCTGAAGTCTACATAAATACTCTACCCGTCTAATGAAGCTTTCACCCGTCTAAACTAAAGAAAAGTTCACCCGTCTGAACCTAGGAAAAGTTCACACGTCTGGAACTAAGAAAAGTTCACACGTCTGGAACTAAGGAAAGTTCAACTGTCTGAAGTCTATACAAATACTCCACCCGTCCAATGAAGCTTTCACCTGTCTAAGCTTTCAACCGTCTAATGAAGCTTTCACCCGTCTAAGCTTTCATGCTTTCACCCATCTAAGCCTTCGTTCGTCTGATGACTTTCACCCGTCTAAGCTTTCATTCTTTCACCAGTCTAAGCATTCGTTTGTCTAATGAAGCTTTCATCCGTCTAAACCTTTCTTTGTCTGATGACTTTCACCCGTCTGAAGTATTACTAAAAGTCAATCCGTCTGAAGTATTATTTGTTATTATTATTATTATTATATTATTACAATTAATTAAAAATGTAATTAAATTAATAAGTTACATAATTTAATTCATAATTTGAATTTTTTTTATTTAAATTATTTAATAAAATAATTATCATAATTAATTACACTAACATAATTAATTAATAAAATAAATTAATATAATTAATTAAAATAATTAAAACAATAAAAATTAAATGAAAAAAAACTCCACGTTGAGAAGTCGTGGTTGAAGAACCTGACTTCCCAACTAGGTTTGAAAAAAATGAGGAACTTTTTAAATGTTCACCCGTCTGATGACTATCAGTGAAGAACCTTTTAAATGATAACCCGTATGATGACTATTAGTGAAGAAATGATCACTCGTCTGGTGACTATCATAGTGAAGAAATGTTCACCCGTCTGATGATTACAAGGGTGATCATTAACCACACAGGTGAGCTTTATATTTGCTTAAGTAGTTACTTTAGTTGCTAAACATTTTATACTTACTATCATTATTTCGTGTCTTATTTCTTAGGAAACAACAATTTTAACGAATGTGTTTCTGCCAGTCTAACATTAATATGTCATACTTGAAATAATTATCGCAATTAACTCTGCCGAACCCGTGCGTATGCACGGATATTTAACTAGTTAATATTATAAGAAGAAAAATATTCTATCACGATTTTCATAATAAGTAAGATATAAGTAAAGAAAATCTTTTCCGAAAGCGAACCAGCAAATCCTTTTTTCCTACTTTATAGTGTTTGAGGTTACGAAAGTGACACCCGAGAAGGAGGGGTGTTACACTTCCGGTATGTCCTTCCGGGCACGAACGTAGACTTGGAGACGCCGGCCTACAACCAGGACCGATTAGTTCGTGACCGCATCCCAAAGGAAAAATGGACCCAAGCTTGGAATGAAGGGCCGCGTTGGGGACACATGACAACAAATATTGCCGAGTCCATCAACGACGTACTCAAAGGGACGCGAAATCTTCCGATCACTGTGTTGGTCAAAGTAACCTATTATTGGAGTGTTAGCAACTTCGTCAACAAGGGAATGCAACTAGAGGCAATGATCCGATCCGGCCATGTTTATACCGAAATTCTCACCAAGGCCATTGAGGAGGAACGAGGAAGGTCCAACTCTCACAGTGTTAATTCATTCGATCGGCAAAACAGTGAATTCCAGGTGTAGGAGTTGGTCAACCCACGAGAGAGTCGGCCTGCAGGGAATTTTTGGGTGAACCTGAATACAAAGTGGTGTGACTGTGAAAAATTTCAGGCACTGCACATCCCCTGTCCACATCTCATCGCTGCTTGTTCACGTGCTTCTCATGACTTCATGACGTATGCACCAGACGTGTAAAAGTTGCAAAATGTATTCAACGTTTATCGGGAACAATTCGGCGTGGTGGCCAACGAAGCATATTGGCCACAATATGACGGAGACACGGTGTGCCACAATCCAGAAATATGGAGAGATCCACAAGGTCGTCCACGATCTTCTCCTATTCATACTGAGATGGACCTCAGGGAAAGGGGTCGGCCAAAAAGATGCGAACTTTGTCGAAATGCGGGTCATAACAGGAATAATTGTCCTCATCGTGCTTAAACTTCTATGCAACACTAGCATTTTTAATTCAATGTACTTTTTGTTCTAATTTGCAATAAATTATCTATTAATTATGTTAATTAATATTTTAAAATATAATTTTATGTTTTTAGTTTTTATTTTAATCACATAATAAATTAATTAATAGCAACATTAATTTTTTAATTTTAAGATTAACATATATATTAGTATTATTAATAATTAACAAAAAAATATTTTTTTATTTATTTTTAACAAAAAAATAATTAAAAACTTAAAAAAAAATTAAATAAATTAAAAAACCACGTTGAGAAATCTACTTTGTCAATATCAACTTCTCAACATAAGTTTTAAAAAAAAAAAAGAATTAAAACATAGAAGGAAAGTCGATTTTGCCAATACCTGATTTTTCAATAACATGCAAAACAGGGATATTTTGGTGTTTAATTTAAAAATGGGGTATTTTGATATTTAAATTTTTTTTAGGATTATTCCAAAAAATTCTTTCTTATTTTTGTGATGACAGCTGGCAAGCCCGAAAGAGCGAGTCTTCAATTCCTTGCTTTCTACACCGGCAATTACGGGCACTATCATTGAGATCCTTTGTCAGCTTCGATTTATAACACGTGACGTTAAAAAATTACAAAAAGTAAAATCAGGATAATACTGTAAATCAAAACCTATCCGCGGGGGGGCATTTTCGTCATCCTACATTACCGCGTAACTTCCTATGACTTTCGTGTGAGTCATCGAAGCCCAACCAATCTCCACCGTCAGATCTCCCACCATGTTCCCAGATCTCGAAACCCTAGAACCCCACCTTCTAACATTTTAAAATCGCAATTCAAACCCCATTTCCCTTCCTCCACCTTCTTCTTTTTTCTCAAACCTTCGTTCTGTTCAACACTCTGTGTTTTTTAGAGAGAGAAAGTGTGCACCAAAACTCATTATCCCTCGTCGTTTCGTTCCGTGTTCAAAATTCCGAATTAGGGTTCCTCGAATTCTCTTGCTTCTTCTTCGATGGAGGGATTGGCGTGTTCGGCGGCGGCGACGACGTCGTATCAGGGGTACTTGAGCTGGGAGGAGGTGTTCGTATCGTGCGATAAGGGAAGAAGAGAGGTACAATACTTTCTGAAAAGGAGAGATGGTGGTTCGGATCTTGCTGTTATAGGTAAAGAGAAGAGCTTGAGGCACATGTCTTATCATTATGCAGTAAGGAACCCTTCTTTGGGTCCCTTTTTGAAACTCAAATCGAGAAGAGAGGTTATTGATTGGTTGGATTCAATTGTTTCAGGTTCGTTCATATGCTTCTTCTCCTCAAATTTGTGTTTTTTTTTAATAAAATTTGAAAAAGTTTCGATGGTTCACCCTTTCGGTTCTCGGATTTGGGGTCTGCAATTCGTTCTTTTTGTAAGAAAATGGTTATTCTTTTGGGGTCTGGAATTTGGGATTTGTATTCAATTTGGGGTCCGGGATTCTTTTGTTGCTTGATAAAAATGTTTTTTTTTAAAAAAAAAAAATGTATTTTTGGTTCCCTCTTCGAATTTTCATACCAGTTCTCTATTTGAAAAAGTTTCGATAGTTCACCCTTCTGGTTCTGGGATTTGGGTCTTTAATTCGTTCTTTTGGTAAGAAAATAACTATTCTGGGATTTGGATTCAATTCATCTTCCATATCGTCTTTTCCTCCAATTTGTTTATTTTTGAAAAAAAGTTATGCTAATTATCCTTTTAGATTTTGGGATTTGGGGTATGGGATTATTTTGTTTTTTGATAAAAAAAAATGTTTTTTTTATAAAAAAATGTTTGCACAGTTTTGCCCCCCCTCCCTTCGAATTTTCATAAGTTTTGGTGAAAGATTGAAATTTAGATTGATTCGAATGCCACCTTTTGTATTGTGTTTTTATTTGATGCCCCAGTTCTTTTTTTGTTGTGGAGGTTCGTCTTTCTCGTTTTCTTCCGTGTTTCATGTTTTTGCCAAGTAGATCTTCCTGTGTTTTTAATTCTGTGGCAGCGTGGAGGATGCATTTTGTATTATATTATCTTCTTCTTTTCCTCTTCCTTTTGATTTGTCTGTATTTTAGATCTCTAAGCCTTTCATGGATTTCGGGGATTCAATTTTGCAAATTATTGTGAAGCGCAAGATTTCCAGGCTTTATATCTAAAATTACTTTATTTATTTATATATATTTCGATCTTTTGAAAGTTTTTCTCCTTTATTTTGTTACTTTGTGTTGTCGTATGATAGGTGTTATATAGCTTTGTTTTCCTGTGGCTTGAATCTAGTCTTGTAGCCCAGGTACCTGTGGTTAATACCACTGGTTCTTTGATTATGATGTGTTCATTTTGAATGGTAACTTTTAAGTTTTTGGATGCTCTTGTTGTTGTTGTTGTTTCTCTAATTGATGTTAAAGTTGTTCTATTTGCCTCTTAACTTTTCAGATTCGTCTGCAGAGGATGTATCTCATGCTGGAGATGCTACCATGGCAGGCAAACATGGTTTTGGACCTGAATTTCAAACCTTGAAGGTATTGATTTTGCTGATATGTTGACCCGAATTGCCTTCTCTATTTTGTATCTGTTGCTGTGCTCTTCAAAATGTTTAATTTGTGATACATCCCTTATCCCTTATTTAATTATTCTGTTGTTTTTTAGGATAATCAATCACAGAAGCTGAGCCTCTTCACAAAAGAATTCGCATGGTTAGGGTCTTCGTGGACCTGTAGGAAAAGAAGAAAGCACTATCAGTCATTTCAGAGGAATGGTTTTCAGATATCCGTGAGTCTTCATCTTGTCCAGTTCTTTATTTTATTTTATGTTTTTCATCTCTTTGTTAGCCACACATTGTTTTTATGCTGACTCTTGTAATTATGTTTCTTTTCCTTGCCTTTTTCTAATGTTTCCAGGTATATGATTTTGTATATGTACTAGCAGAAGAGGACAAACGTCTAGTTGCCTACTTGGAAGACCTGTATGAGGATTCCAGAGGGAACAAGATGGTTGTGGTACGCTGGTTTCACAAAATTGATGAGGTTGGTATTGTTTTGCCTCACAGTTTTAGTGACAGAGAGGTTTTCTTTTCTCATTATCTTCAAGATCTGAGTATTGAATGCATAGATGGATTGGCTACCGTCCTCAGCCTTCAGCATTACAAAAAGTTTCAGAACGAGGCCCAACATACACACGTGCAACCATTCTTATGCCAGCATCAGTTTGATAACGATGATGCTAAACCCTTCGATATAACTCAAATTAAGGGTTACTGGAAACAGGAAATACTCAGATACATGTATACGCTCTCCGACTCGAAGTCTAATGGCAGCTCTGGGCAATCTGATGATGGCCCAGAATTTGAGGAGAACCTTCAGTGTACTGCTGGGATCAGACCTAAGAAGAGGCAACACTGTACGAAAGTTGACGGCAAAGAAGCAGATGATTTAGTTGCTCCTAAATTGGAAAATCAGAGTAATACTAAGATTAATGTGAAAATCAGTACTGAAAACAATTCCTTGGAAATGGTTGGGCCCACTACGTTGACAACCATCAAAGGGGCAAATGATCATGCTTCACAGTATTTAGTTGTAGGTTCCCAAGTTGAGGTCCTCTCTCAGGACAGTGGGATTAGAGGGTGTTGGTTTAGAGCCTCTGTCATTAAGAAGCACAAAGATAAAGTGAAGGTGCAATATCATGACATTCAGGATGCAGTTGATGAAGCTAAGAAGCTTGAGGTTTGTTAATGACCATCCTTTACATTTGTAGTCATTTATGGAAGAATTATGAGCGTACGGAGAGACTAACTTTATTTTTTATTTTCTTTGGTTAAGGAATGGGTTTTAGCTTCCAGAATTGCAGTGCCTGATGATCTGGGTCTTCGAATGCATGGGAGGACCAAGATCCGGCCAGCGCCAGAGCCTAATAAATGTAAAATATCTGTGGTGGGTTGTATTGGTTCCATTGTTGATGCCTGGTGGCATGATGGGTGGTGGGAAGGCATTATTGTTCAGAAAGAGTCTGAAGCTAATTATCTTGTCTATTTCCCAGGTATAGCCTTCTGCCCTTGTTATATTTTACTTCTTAAATTTATGTTTTAAGCTTGGTAACAATCTTTCTGGGTCAAGGAATATTAGATTGCTTTTATTTTTAAAAAAAATCCTTTAATGGTGTAATTATGATTAATCCTTATGATATAGCCTTCTACCCTTATTATTATATTTTACTTCTTAAATTTAGGTTTTAAGCTTGGTAACAATCCTTTTGGGTCAAGGAATATTACTTTGCTTTTATTTTTTTAAAATCCTTCAATGGTGTAAATATGATTAATCCTTATGGTAATGTCCTTACAGGGGAAAAGGTGGTGTCAACTTTTGGTCCTGATAACTTGAGACATTCTCAAGATTGGACAGAGAATGGGTGGGTGAATTTGAAGGAAAGGCCTGATCTTGTGACTTCTATATTATCAAGTTTAAAAACAAAGCAACATTCCTCCAAATCTTATGACAGCAAATCAACTGTAGCATCACCTGGAAATGGGATACAATCTAAGAAGCAGGCTGAAACTTGCTTGGAGTCTGAAAGGGATAAACCAAGAAAGTCTGAGGTGGTTCCAGACCTCTTGAAGGATGATTTGTTTCCTCAGTTAAGGTGGAAGTCATCCAAGAAAAGGAGACGTCGAAGCGGTACCTCTTGTCAGAAGCTACCATGCAATGACAGCAATAGGAAAAAGTCCCCAAAGGTTCTGGAGTCAGATTCTTCTGACAGTTTTGTGATTCCAGCATCATTGAAAGTTGATCATGACGATTACAAATATGGAGGGGATCCTTCCATTTTTAGTTCTTCAGTTGTTCCTTCTTTAACTAACTTGGTTATGTGTAGGTGACTGAAGGAATGATCTCTTTAAAATGATGTCTTCCCATATGGCTTTTCCGCTGTAGGTATATATATTTAACCCATAGTAGTGCATTCCTTCGATGCATGTCTTGATCTCTTCATTCAGGTCCTTGTTAACGTAGGAAAGTGTATCTTAGGTTCGGTCCCTTTTCCCCTTCTTAATTTAGTTTGCGTGATTTGTGGCATCGAAGCTTCACTTTATTTTGGTGCTTGTACCAAATAGAAAGCCCAAAGAGGCAAGGATGATGCCATACAAGTTTTGGCAGAAAAGTGTAGACGTAGTGGAATAATTGACGTTGGCTTTGACTTAGTGGGTAGTTTGTGCTGTTCTTTTATTTATTTTTTTATGGAATGTTCCAATATAACTTGTGCAACTTGCTTCAATCAGAACAGAAATTTAAACTTCACCTTCCATCTTGCTTTACTCTTTTTATTATGATAAATACTTTCTCTTACCAATTTTTATATTTAATTTTTCACACGAATGTTAAGTTTGATAATGTGTATTCATCTATTTACGAAATCATGTGGTTAGTACTAGTTGAACTATTCAGCGACTCCCTTGGAAGAACATCAAGAAAAATATGTTTTTTGTTTTAATCTTGTGTGAACGGGCATGTAATTATATCTCTTTAGAAATTTTACATTTAATTTTTTCACTTGAATATTAAGTTTGGAAAGGATTTGATTCTTATACAGTGAACAAATAATATATTTATCCTTGATTATTTAAAGTTCATCGAAATCTTAATTATTTTTAACTCATCAAGAGTGAATATTTTTATATATCTTTACTTTCATTTATTTATAATTTATAAAATCA
This sequence comes from Ammopiptanthus mongolicus, assembly GCA_039655645.1. Classification (NCBI taxonomy): domain Eukaryota; kingdom Viridiplantae; phylum Streptophyta; class Magnoliopsida; order Fabales; family Fabaceae; genus Ammopiptanthus; species Ammopiptanthus mongolicus. The sequence goes on along the minus strand of CM077348.1, from coordinate 29,539,303 downwards.
AGTGGTAAATACTAGTTAATTATTCAGCGATACTCTTGCAAGAACATCAACAAAAATTGGAGAGAAGTTAGATTGTGACTCATTTCTTGTCTTTGGGTAAAAAACTTATTTTAGGGCTTAATCAATACATTTTTGTGAAATAAGTTTTTTATAAATTTTTGAATGTTATAAACTATTTTCATCAGATATTTTTTTAGCTCAAAGAAAATCATTATAAACTATTTAAAATGTCCGTTAATATTTTACTGGTGTTGATAATAGACACTAGATTGATATTGGTATATCATGGTAAAAAAGACAACTAAAAGCAAGTTTGGCATACTATTTGCCATCTTTAAAGCTCGTTTGATGATTTTAATCCAGTTTTGAACTTTTTCATATGTTTGATATCTCTAAAAGTTTGTTAGATATAAATGGATTTGAGCTTCAAACCTTGATTGAAAAAGCAGAAAACTGTTATCATTTGGTTTGCTAAAACTCAATATGAATTTTTAGATATTATTCATATCGTACTACCTTAAAAGATGACATGTTTGGTAATTATATAGTAAAATGTCAATTCGAATGATGCAATCTATGCTACATTAATTCTATCAGTATCAACTACTTTTAACAATATAATTTAAACATAAATTAGTAATTACAATCTTACTTTTAATTAAACCAAATTTATAAAACTCAATTCATTAAAATTCAATTTTGCAAAGGGATTCCAATATTCTTCATCTGCCCAAGTAATTGGAAGAGAAAACAGCGAACAAGGTTTAGTGCCTGCTTGATTTAGATTATTTTCAACGCAAACGTGAAAATAACGCTTCCCGAGGCAATTATTTTGGAAGTTATGTGAGAGGAGCTTTCTCCCAACTTGATTTTCAAACGTGATTTTGTCTTTGCAGAATCTAAAACAAACGGGTCCTAATCGGCAGCGCTACAATAGGCATAGAGGACAAGCAAATTTCAACTCACCATTAATAAAGTAAATGGGACAACAGGAGTATTAAATATACAGCAACAAGTGAAGATTTACTGGTTTCACCTTTGTTTTCCTTTTTTTTTTTAGGGTTAACTTTCTTAAAAATCTAAGTGTCTAACATTTCAAAATATTAAATATACCACTTCTCAATAAAATTTTTCTACTTTTAATTCCTTAACCATCGCCCTTCGGGTACTGGTTAGCATTCTCCTTTTTTTATGCTAAGATCTCTAGTACAGAAACGTTACTAGTACATTTTATGCTAAGATCTGAGTTGAAGAATGTGTTTGCATTAACTTTAAAAATAGGATTTAATTGGTATGTACTATCAATAACCAATTAAAATTGTTATATCATTAAAAATGTTTGACTCTTGTCCTTACTGTTCTGGATGTATTATAGGGCTCAGGTAGATTGACGACCCACCTTCAATGTGCAACGCCAGTCCAAAAGCAGAATACACGATCGGATCAATAAGACACTGTCCAGGACCACATGGTCGACCAAAGGACATCGACATGCCGTGAAAAGCGTTGACCCCTCCCTGGTCGACATATGCTAAGACAGGCTTGAGGCGCCACCCAACACTGCTACAGTAACGAATGACTCTGACATGCACGTTATGAAACGACAAAAAAGAAAACACGCCACCTAGCCTGCATAAAGTAGCCTGCGCCTCTCAGACTTTGTCCCCACATCGTCCAAACTGCGCAAAGGAGCTCCTCCCTCTATAAATACTAGGAAGTGATACAATATTTGGCATTCTCTGAGAACTCTAGCTCTCTATATACATGCTTTCTATGTGAATCCTGTCGAACACTGTGATTACTTAGGCATCAAAATGTCTTTGCAGATTCTCCCCCCATTGTGTTCTGGCAACCCTGCTAGGGGAAGGACAATACTCATCACAGAAGCGGTCTGCCAAACACGCAACCCGAGGGACTTCAAGACTGGAGAGCAGAGTTAAGATGGATCAACAGTAGGTCTGAAGTCGTGGCCGACCATAGAACAAAGGGGTCGACCATCAGTCAGCTCAACCTCACCCTCAGGGCCATTCTACCCGACATAAGCAAAGGATCACTCCAACCAGTAGCAATAAGATATCTGGACTACCCCCTTAGTCCATATTTGTAACCCAGTCTGATATTGGGCCACTTGTTGGACCAGATCAGAACACTTACAAGTTGCGAATACCATGATTTGTGATTTATTGATAGTATAAAAAACTTTAAATTGAGAATGTAGACCATGGTTTATGTCACTTGGCACCTTATGTTCATGTTAGTGAGATTAATCTGAAGATCAATGATATTTTTTATGATGGAGTTTAGCATATGGTGAAACTCTCAACACCTATTCCTCGTGATATATATTTGTAAGAAAATCATGAGCATTTTTATTGATAAGGTTTCAGATGATATTTTGATATGGGGCAATGCTAGTTCTGGTTCTTATACTGCAAGTCAAGCTTACAGATGGCTTGTCCAGCAACACTTCTCTCATAATACTAGCCCTGAAACTTGGTCTTGGGTGTGGAAACTTAAGGGTCTGTTTAGTTTGTTTCTAGTTTCCTTTTTTCATTTTATGTTTTCATAAATAATTACAATACAAATAATTACAAAATTGTTACATTGTTTTTGTTCTGTTTCTTATTTTCAAAAATTTGTACAGGAAACACTGAAAACAATTTTTTTGTTTGTTTTCACTGTTTCCTATACAAGTCTTTGGAAACAAGAAACAGAATGAAAATAATGTGACAATTTTATAATTATTTGTGTTGTAATTATGTTTGGAATCAAGAAATGAAAACAGGAAATTAGAAACAAACCAAACTGACCCCGAGTTGCCATAAAATGTTATTCACTTCATTTGGCTTTCTATTCATGCAAGCCTTCCAACAATTTTTTTTGGTTTCTCTAGACATATTGACTAATGATGCTTCTTGTCACAGGTGTGGAGCAACCGAAGAATCTATTCTTCACACTCTCAGGGACTGCTCCAAATCTAAGAAAATTTGGAACCTGCTGCACTTTGATCAACAAAACTTCTTTATTGATTCTTGCAATGAGTGGATTCGGTCTTGTGTTGTTGGTTACAATGGCACCCTTTTTCCTGTCACTTGCTGGTTTCTTTGGAAGGTTATGAATGAAGCTATTTTCAATGACCTGCAGTGGACAAAGTGGTACATTTTGAGTAAAATTGATGCTTTGAATCATAAACGCAAATGGAACTTTCAACACCTAAAATCTAAAATAAACAAACACCTTAGTCACAACAATCTAGTTGAATTAATTTAGACTTTCATTATTTGAATATTTAAAATATACTATATGATACCTAAATATATATTTTTATATGTAAAATTGATCCTTGGCTAGAGATAGAGATTCTACAGAGGTTCGTTGGTACCCACATTAGAAAGTTTAGATCCTATCCTTGGAATTTATCCTTCCAGCATACTCACCGGGAGGGAAATTGTTGTGCATATTGGCTAGTCAAACATGGAGCAAAGGTTGGAGGAGCTTTGGAATTGTTGTCCTGCTCAACTGCAACTCTCCTTGTTGGCTGATACAATGGGAGTCTTAAGGCCAAGGCCTTACTTTTTCTTTTCTGCTTTCTGTTCTTTATTTTCTGTCTCATCAAAAAATTAAACTTTTAAAAATAAAGTATTTTAATAGACAATTATATGTATAATTATTTTTCATAATTAATTATGATAAAATTAATTTATATTTAAATATATTAGCTAAGAAGTGATTTTAAGGTATTTATTTCATTTACATTGCATAAAAAAAAATTTTTATGTATTAATTTAAAAATATATATTGAATCACTAAAAAAATATTTGATGGAGAGAATTTTTATAATGTGAAATAAATTGAAAGTACCAATTTTGTTTTTTTAAGAGAATACTAAAAATTGATCTGGTGAGAAAAAAATAGTTATCATCTTCAAATTTTTCCATCACTTTAACTACTTTTATTAAAACAAAAAATCTTTTTATCTTTAGAAATTTCTTTTAATAAAATTGAATCTTTGCTATCTAAAATTTGAAGTGCTTACTATTTAGGAAGTTGAACAAGATTCTTGCACTTATCAATCCAAATTGTTTTGTTTTAGATAGAAATCATGGTTAAAAAATTTGTTTATATTTGGTAATGATATTTTAAATGTAAATTTAGAAGAAATATTTTTGTTTGGATAGAATAAAGTAGAATTACTTTTGAAATAATTTTGAGATAAATTTATTAAATAGGGGTTAGATCGCTAGAACAAAGGCCTAATTTTTTTTCTTCGGTTTCTTCATGAGTCATGACAATGCTTATACCTGATTGGAGTAAAGAGACCATTGGGAGCAATAAATGATGGGTATTTATGTAAAATAACTTTTCACGTTTGAAGATGCAACTGGAAAAGCTGCATCCTTCTAGCTTCCACTAAAATTGATTTTCCTCCATTCTAAACACACTTCTATTCATTGTAAAACCTATCCAAACAAAATTTAATATTACAGATATGATTTTCATAAACGCAAATGGAACTTTCAACACCTAAAATCTAAAATAAACAAACACCTTAGTCACAACAATCTAGTTGAATTAATTTAGACTTTCATTATTTGAATATTTAAAATATACTATATGATACCTAAATATATATTTTTATATGTAAATATAATACATATATTTTGGTTTGACTCATGATATATATGAAAACCTAATTACTGTTTCATTAGAATATAATATTTCTTTCTTTCAAAAAAGAGTATAATATTTCTTAGGTGTCCTATTTTAAGTATTTAAAAAATATCTTTGAGTATTTAAATACGCCAAAAGAGAGAAAGGTAGAAGATTTAGGTACAAATGGTTTTTCATGCACAGTTCATTATATTTCTTTGCCGTGTTGAGTTTGATCACGTATACGAGTTGACTACCAAGAGTAGAATACTGGAAATAAATGCCTATAAATGGGCCATTTCCAATGGATAAGACAAAAGGGATAGGAAGTAGGAACGAGCCCCACTCGTTTGACTTTAGTTACGTACAAGGACCTACACTTGTGGATCCAATGCTAGTAACCTTTGGAATAACATAATTAACTCATTTCTTTAAATAAATATGTATTTATCAGTAAATAATTTAATTTAATATATTAAAATCTCAATATATTTTATTAAGTAGATGATAAATATATCTTTATTTACTCACTTTAAAAATCTCTATCGAATCCATCCCCTTTACTATTCAGCTCACTAGTTACTTTTCTTATTCTTTGTTTAAGGCAAGGCAATAGCATTGTCAAAGAAACTCCAACTTGTACATGCTCAGCTTGGCTCGCTCTTTTGAGGCGGAGAGGAGAGCCCCTTAAAAACCATTAGTTTATTCCGTTGATAGATTTTAATTTTGATATATTGTTAATATAAATTTTTTTATACTAACAATTAATCATAAATCATTTTATATGTGATTTAAAATAGTTATGATAATAGTCAAACACTTTTAATAATGTGATAATTTATAAATAATCAACAATGTATTTTTTTTACACTGACAGTACATACCAATTAACTACTTTACTAAGTTAGTTTAATGCCTCGCATGGACTAAGTTTAGGGATATTCGCTGATTGGTTTGAATCGGCTTTGAAGTAAAAAAATCATCCGATCCAAAAATAAAAACAAGATGCGATTGGATTTGGATATTGATTCCTAAATTAAATCCGAACTAATCTAATCTAATTAAAAGTGGTTTGGATTGGATAGTTTGATTTTTTTTGATATACTAGATGGTTTGGTTTTTAACAACAGAATAACTAAAATATAAATATAGTCTTTGACTGGGAATCCTCAGAATCAAGTTGTGAGACTAAACCCTTGGGCCGAGGGTGGTGGTTGGATAAAGCTCTCTCTAAAGTGACGACTCTAGAATATTTGAACAAAAGACATTGCAGATGAAGGTCGTTTGGGATCACAGTCCACTTAAAAGTAAGTCTAAGTAATATCAACAGATATAACATATAGCATACTAAAAAATTAAAATTAAAACGTTATGAACTAATAAATATCAATTTTATGTTTGGAACATTAAAAATAATAGAAAAATACATTACATCAAACTAATAAGTATTAATAGGAAAAGAAAAACCAACAAATAATAGTCTAATATTATGTCACATATTAATAAGAGAATAAATAGTATTAAATTTTACATGTGTGGTTCGATTTCAAAAAAAACTAATTGAAAACTGAACCGACCGATTTTCATAAAAAAGAGTTCAAAAAAAATAAAATAAAAATTTATTATGTTTCGTCTGTGATTTTTTTTTTTAGGATTGATTTTCATCTAAACACCCTAGCTGAGTTAATTGTAATGGATTTGTGTGTTTGATTTCACTTATGTCTTGGGTGGTTTTAACTCCGTTTGGTATTAAATTTTAAAATTCATATTCTTTTATGATTAATTATAAATAATTTATTTTGTTGATTGAAATTAATAATTTTTTTATAAAAATATATTTTCATGAAACTTATTTATTTATTTATATATATATATATATTATTTAATTTTTTATTTCTAAAATTTTATGTCATAACTATATATGATATTTAAATTATATAAATATTATATCTAACCATCAAGTCATTCCAATTTACAAAAATAATTCAATCAAAATATGGAACTACATTAAAATTAACCCCAACTCTTTTCAACGCGTCTCAAGAATGTCTACAAGGCCCGGTTCGCAAGCAACATTGGAGGAATAATTCTTGTGAAGAAAAAAACAACTAAGCACTATGTGGGGTTGCTATTGCACGTTAGTGCAAGAAGAGTCTCTGTCAACTTAGGCATAAAACCTTTTTCACTTTACCATATTGTTCTATCATGTTCTGTCCATTTTTCTTTTTCACCAACTACTGAAACATAGAGATGGGATTGCTCTTTCACCTTAGAAGGAGCTGTTCATAGATCATTTTCTGCACATTTCTCTCTCTGCAGGATGGGATTGAAGCTTCAAACCTATTAAATATATATAAAAAGGCTTTTTATGGTACAGCTGCACACCTAAGCATAATGGCTTTTGAGGATGATGCTAAAAAGGAGATTCTCGAAGTTGGTATAAAAATCTCAAAGGGTTTTCCACTTTCTGGGACTAGTCTAGCCTCTATGGAATCATTGTCCCTGCCACTGGTGTGTATTCTTGCCTATTCTATTTTGAGTTTTGGCCATTGATTTATAGAATCTGCTGAATGATGGTTTGGTTCTGCTGCTATAAAAAATAGGTTCAGGAGGTTGTTCTTTCTGCAGATATGCAATGTGAGAAGTGCCAGCAGAGGGTTACTGACATTATTACCAAAATGAATGGTAAGCTTATTTGTTAAATTCCCTTCACCTTTTAAAATTTCTGGAGAACATATTAGTCGTTTAGTTTGAGGGTGGGTCTTGGTGTCGCAGTAAGGTTGTTGTCTTGTGACTCGGAAGTCACGAGTTCAAATCATGAAAATAGTCTCTCCGTTTTCGGGATAAGACTGCATACATCTATTCTCTCCAGATCTCATTAAGTGGGAGCCTCGTGTACTAGAGTGTCCTATATTAATGGATTATTTTATTGCAGATATTTGTCAAATTGTTGATTGATTTGAAGCTCTATACAGAAATTTTGTCTAGAAAGAACAGGAGCACTTAAGCTTGATAACCACTCCTCTGTCTAATTCCCCATAAGAGGATAACAGAGAAGAGAGAGAGAGAGAGAGGTAAAGCACACATCATAAGAGGTGGTCCTTGTTGGTTTCCACTAAGGAATGTCCTGGCATACGTTTTGGCATTAAGTCTAAGGGAACTGTTAATTTATAAAACTCTTATTGTTATTTACTTTTTATTAAGCCTAGCCACCCTTTGGAATCTTCTGTTCTTGGTTTTTCAGGAAACTCTGGTTCCCTTAACCACTCATGCTATTGTTAATTACATACTTTGTCATCTTTTAAATACTCTGAGCTCAACTCACGTGGCTCACATGTTAAGCCGTGAAGCCACTTATGTGTGAAGACACAGAAAAGAACACAGCCGTCATAAGCTTGTCATTTAGTGAAGCACGATTCACAAATATAAAATAGCCGTTGCTCTTATTCTATCATTTAGTCAAGCAATATTTAGCCATGCTATTGTTCAACCAATTTATCCTTATAATGTTAGAAATTCAAGTGTGCCTGTTGAAGTCTCATGTGAGTAAAGAATGCGTTTAGTAAAAAGTAGAGAGTCATTTGCTTAAGGTTTTGAATCAAAATATAGTTTTAGATCCATCCGAAGGCATGGACACAATAATTATGGTAACAACCAATCAAATTACTATTAGTTAATAGCTAACAATTTAAAAAGACGTCTTCACAAAAGTTTTTTTTCTAAAATTATTTTAAGATTTTGATTGGTTGTACACATACAAAATTATCCTAAATCCAGTATTGTGATTTTTGACTTAGCTCATTAATGGAGATATCCTTAACTTTAGGACTCCCTTGTAATATAAAGTATAAATGTTACCTTTTTTAAGAAATAAGTTGACACTAGTTGATTAACTTTGAGAAAAGATTGTAACGTTATCTTCTCGGATTTAAATTAGGTGCATTCAGTGTCACTGCAGTCACCTATTTCACTATCATTGGATTATTTTTTCTCACATTCTACACATTTGATTTACTTTGTAAAAAAACGAAAAAAAAAAAAAAATACTAGGAGAAAGAGATAGAAATGATGACCTCACCTAATCCAAATCCTACATTCTCATGTTAACTCTTGATATTTGCCTCAATTTTTGTTATTTTTCTTCAGTGGAGACAGAGTCCGTCCTGGTGAATGTGTTGGAAAAGAAAGTTACACTTACTTTTAGATTACCAACTGTTGGTAAAGTAATCACACGGCAAATTACTCCCATCAACAGGAATCCTCTACCTAAAGTTGGCATTATCAAACGCATCTTTCGCTCTTCCCGGAGTTAACTACGACTAAGAGAGGATCCAAATGTTCATAAGAATATTCTGCAGATTGATTTGACAATGTACAGAAGAAAGCTTTTGTATTCATGATTGAATTTGTTTTGTGTATTGATTTCTGAATTAACATAAGTGAGACATGGCATTCGCATAGTTTACTAACCTTAAAGGGATTTTAGTGAACTTCGTGTTTAAATCAATTTTTCTGTCCACTTGAATTTGGGTACACAATGCACAATCGAGTCATGCAAGTCCAACCCCTTTTTATTAAAAATTATTCACCTTGTTTCTGCCGAGCGAAACCGTGAAAAAAAAAAAACTTGAAAGGCAAAACATTAATGCAATTTCGTAGGTATTTTAGACGTTGTTTTTCAAAGATAATAGGACATATATAACAACTTTAACACATGTTATGTTTTTTATGGATACTGATTAGGAAGATTCTATGGTGTCCCTTAAATATTATATTCTTGTTTATATGATCCAATTAGATGATGAGAACTTAATCCCATATGACATTGATATAATTCAAATAATTAAGTTGATGCTTTGTATTCAAACTCTCTACTTTTCAATGATATCATAACAACGTCCTATTAATTAATGGTACAAACAGATTTTTACGAAATCTCCTGGGAATGAATAGGAGCCGTTAATTAGTTTTTGATGAATGTATGTTTAGTGTTATTTTATTGCAAATTGAATTTGCCATATGCTTTTAAAACTATTAGTCAAATTCCTATCATTGTCTTTTCGTCTCAAATAGCATAACTTTATTTTTAATTTTTATTGATGAACTGTTATACATGTCATATTCTGATCGAAAAACAATATCAAAGGTACTTATGAAATTATACCTAAGTTTTCTCCAAAATAACACAACTTAATTAGATCAAAATGGTATTTTTGAACACTTGGTGACAAAGCAAACCAATCTCACCTAGCCAAAAAATACTTTTGTTATTGTGTTGTAGAGCCTGTTTGGCACATCAATTTTGTAAGCTTATAGCGGATAGAAAAGTAATCCCGTATGGCTAGCGTTTCTGTCACGAGCTTATAGCGTTTTTTCACGAGCTTATAACGTTTTTTTTTTTCAGATGTTACTTCAGGTAGCGTTTGAGCTTATAGCTTATAGCGTTTCATTTTTTCCCACTTTTATCCTTATGTTAATTCCAACTCCACCCTTTTAATATAATATTAATATTAATTAATAAAAGATCAGAATCTTTCATGTAATTGAAAGAATCTTCCATTTTTGTTTTAATCATTATACTATTTTCACTCTTTTGGATTATTTTTTATTATCAATAATATTGATGATTTATTATTTTTACTCTTTTTATATAATTTAACATTTTTTTTATAATAATTCATTCAACATTTATTTGATAATATATTATATATAATAATATCTTTTTACATGATAATATAATATGGTAAGATAATCATTTATATAATTTATTTATTTATATATAATAATGTATCAACATTTATAATATTAACGTATATATATAATTTTTTTAATATATAAACAATATTTATATAAAAAGGTATAAACATATGTCCTTTTATGTCATTTTATATTTTTCAGCTAGTTCAACCGCTAGTTTTACCAAACATTTCCACACAAAATAATCTATTTTATCCGTTATCTGTTATCAGCTACCTTATCGGCTATCCGCTATAAGCTATTCGCTATCCGTTAGCTTATCCGCTAACATCTAATTTTACCGAACAAGCTTGTAGTTGTTGTCACTCATTAGGTAATTTCATGAATGTTTGGTTTTATGATATATTTGGAAAAAAATCGTAGTCCTGGAAGATATGGGCCATAAGTTTTTCTAAAAGCAAAATAAAGTAATCCTAAAAGGTAATGCAAACCATTTGCATGAAGAGATGCTTCCCCTTGCCATGTTGTTTTCAAATGGATTTAGTGTTAGGGTGAAGTCAAGGATAAAAAAGACTTACAAGACAAACAGCTTCTTCTTATAGCTAAATACAAAAGCAGAATCAGATTCCAAAAATGAGGGAACACAATTTCTTAGACAATACAGAGTTATAAATATCACTTGGTTCATGAACATTCATAATTTCATATTCTCAAATCCCCACAAGTTCCTTTCTCCCTATGCCTTTTTGGCCTATCCAAAATAAAAGCAATCCTGGGTTCTGTCCATTCCAACCCCATGTCAGAAAAGGCAAGTTTTTGTTCTATTATTCCCACGAACATTCTCTCTTCTCGAAAGTCAATGGATCATGTTCCTCAATTATTTTATAGATTTTAATGTTAGTTCCATTTTTACAATTGCAGCCTTGTTGCATGATCATGAGAATCAACGTTGATTGCAATGCTTGTTGCAGAAAATTAAGGAGAATCATTCTAAGAATGAAAGGTAAAGGTTTAACAATGAATTATGTGAATTGTTGTTAATAAATAGGTTAATTACTGGTTGGTCCCTAAACTTTTTTAGGATTTTCATATAGGTCTATGAATTTTAAAAGTTTGTAATTGGATCCTAAAATTTTAAAAATGTTATAATTGAATCTCTTTTATATATCTTCGTTAATGTTCCTTGTATTTCCATTAGGGTTTCATTAAGAGATCTATCCATTTATGTATTTATTGGTCATTGAACTTTATAGGATAATTCAAATAGGTTTGTATACTTGTTGGGGACCCTAACGGGATGTGTATGAGGAATCAAATTATAAATTTTTATATGCGGAATCTAATTACAAATTTTTAAAGTTCAGAGATCTATTTAAAAATCAAAAAAAGTTCAAGACCAACAAGTAATTAAACCTAATAAGTAAAGAAAACTTGGGAAGTTCTAACAACCTCTTACTCACTACATGTGTTAGAGATAGAGACCCATTTGATAGAGAAGCAACAGCGCAGGGTATGCGTATTTGGCAGATTTGTACCAGCAGATGTTGCAATAAAGATACAGAAGAAGATGAACCGTAGAGTTGAGATCCTCGAAGTTGAAGAATTGGAAAGCGAAGTTGAAAATGAACAAACAGAGAGAGCAGAAGAGGTAACAGAGATATCAGGGAAACCTCATATTCCCATGGTGGTATATCCTGGTCAAGTCCCTTCATATCATCCAACCATGCCTATGGCACAGTGTATATAAAAGGTTACTTCGAAATGGTGGTTCCAAAACTATTAGGAATTGTAGTTACTCTAAGGAAGATGCATAATTTACCAGGAATATAGTGCTTCTGATTCCATACATGACCAAAATAGGTGGTGTAATTTTCCTTTTGAGCCTTAGCGGCCTATATAAAAAAAAGGTAAATTTTTTGATACTTTAAGGATAACTTTACTCATCCTAAATGATCCAATCAGATGATGAGAATCATTTGACTTGACTTACTAATATGACTCATTTAATTAAGATGATATATTCTGATTAGATAGTGTAACTTTTATCCCAAAATTATTGGGATACCAGAGAAGACACAAAAAAAAAAAAATAGATGGTGTAAACTTTACAAAAATCACTATGACATGCAATTAGTTATGGAAATCAAAATAAATTACTTCAATTCCATGTGAGATGCCAACTGTTAAATCTTTTGATGGCCTAAACTTTGTACTCGAACATTTTATTTTATCAAATAGTTAAATTCCTTCTTTCTTATGTCAAAATTATACTTGTATTTACCCACTTAAGAGATAGGCAAGCTTTACCTTAGTGACAAAGGAGTATCTTCATTATTGGGGTCTAACGGGTCGGTTTGATTCGATTTGAAGTGAGGAAAAAAATTCGAACCAATCAAAAATGGTTGGTTCGGTTTGGTTCGATTTTAACCAATTTTTCCTATAAAACCCGAACCAACCAAACCCTTCAAAAACGGTTTGGTTAGGTTTGGTTTGGTTCGGACCCGGAAATTATTAAATATTAAAATATATATAAATAATAAATATATAAAAAATAAAATATAATAAATTTTAAAATATTAAACTATTAAAAATATATAAATATTAAATATATTAAACATTAAATATTAAAAAAATATTTCTTTATATATAAAAGGATTGTAGTGGTTGGGATAAAATTGTAAAATCACTTCAATAAAAAAGAATTATATATTTTTTGAAATATTTAGGGGTAAAAATGTACAAAAAATCTTCTAAAAAGGGATAGATCTGATATGTTAAAATATTATGGGGTAGGAGCAATTAACACATAGCATCTGCCGGGAGTCAGGCGCAACTCTTCGTTAACCCAATTGTGAACTGTTAACGTTTTTCGGAAGTTGGAAATACTCCTCTTCCGTTTACTTTGTTGTGATTATTTTCCTCAAAACTTTGTAGCGGTTAGGGGGTGTATTGGATTGAGATTTTAAAAGATTATTTTTGTATAAAAAAGTCTGGTAAATTTTAAAAGATTATATAAGAATGTAATGACTTATAAGATTTTTTTTAAAATATTTTATAATCAAGATTTTATTGATTGAATTTTAATAGATTTATATCATAAAAATTTATAAGACTTGGAAGAATTATATGGATTTATAAGATTTGAAGAAAGCACAAGGAAGAGAATAAAAAATTCTATTTCCGATATGAAGAATATACACATAAACTCTAATTAGCGAATAACGGATGAGGTAGATGATAGAGGATAGCGGATAAGTTAGTTTATTGGTGTGGAAGTGTTTGGTAAACTAACAGTTGAACTACCTGATAAATATAAAACGACATGAAATGACATATGCTTATACCTTTTTATATAAATGTTTTTTATATAAAAAAATTATATCATTATACGTTATTATATATATCATATATATATATATAATATATATATATATATATATATATCATAGAAAAGAAGCAAAGTCCCACCAAATCCACCTTAGAAAAGAAGCAATCGAAATTAGGAAGTTTTTGAATACCATGAGACTTTTTGTTACTTATAAAAAGTCTTCATTGTATACCACTTGATTTGGACACCATCTTTTTTTTTGGACTAAATTTGGACACCAACTTTAAAAAATCTCGATAGTCTCGATTGAATACCACATCTTTTAAAATCTTTTAAGGGGGTGTATTGGATTAGGATTTTAAAAGACTATTTTGGCATAAAAAAGTCTTGTGGATTTTAATGAACTATGTAGGAATGTAATGACTTATAAGATTTTTTCAAAGACTTTTATAATCAAGATTTTATTGTTCGGATTTTAATGGATTTATATAATAAGAATTTATAAGATTTGGAAGGATTATATGGATTTATAAGATTTGAAAGGAACACATAGTGGAGAATAAATCATAATTTATAAATCAGATTCGATCTATTTCTATAGTGAAGAATAAACACAAAAACTCTAATTACAACATTATATAGCAAAATCAATTTTATAATGGAGAAGATAACGTATTCATATGTTTTTGTTCACATGTTATTGTATTTATATAGTGAAGAAGAAAATTAAGAACTTAAAAAAATGAAATCACTTTATTTTTATAATGTCATAAATACTGTATTCTATACTTTTATTGTTTGTTGTTACTGATATAAGTTAGCCATCAAAAGTATATAAATTTGATGTGTCATTACTTGCAAATCAATTCTACTCTATACTTAGGTAGCTTTTGACCCAAATTTTTTTTGGCTTAAAAGCTACTTTAAAGTTAAAGTTAAAAATACGTGTTTTAGGAATATGTTTGGGACAATTTATTTTTCTTGGAAAAAGCTTTTTTTCCTAAAAAAAGTTGTTTTGAAATTATTCTAATATGTTTGACAAATTAGTTTGAAGTAAAAAAAAATTATAGAAAAAAATGGTTTTCAAGAAAGCTAAAAATTTTATGCTTATTTGAAAAAAACTTTCGATTATTTTGAAACCAATTATATTTTCGCATTTTACCTTATATAACTACTTACCAAACAAATATTATTATTCTATACAAACAACTTCATATATATATATATATTGTAATTTACTATATAAAAGTATTTTTTTTACACCATTCAAACAAAATAGATTATCTTAAAATCGTTTTTTAACAAGTATACCCAAACAAAAATTGATTCTCATTATAATCGATTATTACCATAATTATATAATCGAATTTTGAAGTAAATATCTTAAAATCGCTTTGGTTGGTAATTTATATTGGGTTGAACGACAACCATAGGGGAAAGGGAAGGGGAGGGACGGAGGAGAAAGAAATGTGAAAGTATAAGAGCATCTTTAGTGGGAGTTTCTTAGGGGTTCCTTATGGGTTTCTTAAGAATAAAATATTATTATAATATACCACATGTGATTTTGGGTTCCTTAAATTTAACATGAGTTCCTTATCTATGAAACTCAAAAAGAGAGTTTCATAGCATTTAAATATATATTTTTTTGCATATGATAGTGCAAATGTGAGAGAGAGAATATGAGATGTTAAAGAGAAAAAAAAGTTAAGGAACTTAGTAGTGGAAACCCTCGTCGGAGTGAAAATTGAGTGAATATCATAAATTTGTGTTAGCATGAATGGACCCTCTTAAAAACTTAAAATGAGTTCCTTAAATTTTTGTCATTGGAGATGCTCTAAGGTGAAAAGAAACGAGGATTGAAAATCCTGAGAAATCTAATGTGTTAGGGTGAAACTTTTTGTTACTAAAAAAGAAAAACTAAAAAATCACACAAATTTCCACAAAATCTACCTTAGAAAATAATCCATTTAAATTATGAAGTTTTTAAATACCACAAGAATTTTTATTACTTATAAAAAGTCTTGATTGAATACCACTAGATTCGGATTCCCCCTTTAAAATTTTTTAATAATCTTGATTGAATATCACAAAACTTATTTAAATTACTTAATAGTGTTATTAAATACCACACAACTTTTTTATCATAAATTATGTTCGCTGATGCATCCCAACGAAGGGATGAGTTTCAAAACAGGGGTTCTTTCAACTACTAATTTGGTACGCCGTAGATCTTAATCTTCTCCATGTATATCTTATTATTTGGTTGCAGAACGAAACGCCATTCTCTTCTCCGGTTTAAGACTTCTCGGGTTCTTCCTGTGTGCCTACCTACCACTATTATCAGTCATGTAAAACTTTCCCTCATAATAATAACAATAAAAGAATATTCATTGCCCAGAACTGTGGTGCAAGAACCGAAAACCATCATAAACTCTTCAGGAAAATCTATAATACATTCCTCCACTAGCACCACTCCGTAGTAGCAGTACAAGTTTCTTCACCAGCACCAGCACCACTTTGTAGAGCAGTACATATCTATAATACATTCCTCCACCAACACAATCATGACACCCTTTGTTTGTGTTTTTCTTTATTCTTTTTTTATTTTGGCTTTATAGAAATTAAGATTTGTGCTTAAGAAGTCATACAATTAACGACATAATAAATTGGTGTTTAGTGGTTACTAATTGTGATTAATTTCAGCTGTAAATTGAATAATTAATGTATAAACGACATTACATTGCTTAGTTTCTAGATATTTTCCAGTTATTTATAATTAGTACAAAATGTGATCAATATTCATATGTGTTCCTATCGTGGCCGGGAAGCCCATGTCAAGAGTCTAGGCCCAACAGTTAAAGACATTTCCAAAGAGGAGAAGGAGTCCGAGAGCTTGAATCAGGGCACGTTACCATGAACTCGGGATGTCGGGCAATACATGCTCCAAATCCTGAGATATAGAAAACCCGGGTAAGTTACCCAGCAGTGTCGAACCTCTCGGTCTTGGGAACTTCCAGAAGACTACGTCATACAGAATCTGGAATGCGTGACTACGATACGTATCCCGCAAATCCCGCTAACGGCTTGGGTTGGGCCCCTCTCGCATAACAGAATCACACCTCCCAGGTGTCTGATGGGCCTATATAAGAAGAATGAAGGTTGAAGGAAAGGGGTGACGAATACAGAGAAAGAAAGAGAGAGAGAGAGAGAGAGAGAGAGAGAGAGAGCATAGCTTGTACTTCTATTGTTCTAGTAAGAACAATTGGCGCCCATCGTGGGGAACGGTAAAACGGCTCCCTGACTGCAAGTAGTTGAGTTTACGATGGTGCGAACGAGAGGCGACGGAAGATCGGAGTAGAACCGAGGACCACCATGACCACCTTCACAGACAAACGAGGGAGTCAACCGCGAGGAGAAGGTTTTCAGGCTCTACTGGCGACCATGGAAACTCTCCGGCGGGAGAATGACCGCTTCAAAACTGAAGTAGAGGACCTGAGAAGGAGGGACGCTGAGCATGATTCTCAGGTGGGAGAACAGACCGGCCAAACCTCCCAAATAGGGGCCAACGACGTACCCCCACATATTTCGAGACCTGATGGTGGTGCCCGACACCAGCGACCGCCCACAGAGGTTCCCCCGGACCACCCATTTTCGGATGAGGTAATAAGAGCCCATTTCCCAGGGAAGTTCCGTCCGGTGGCAATGGAAAAATATGACGGAACCACTGACCCGGAGGAGCATATCGTGGCCTATAACACAATCATGGGGGTGACAGCATCCTCAGACACCGTCAAATGAAGAGTCTTCCCCACCACCTTGAGGGGGCCGACTTTGGTATGGTACTCCCACCTCCCACCTTCGTCAATCTACATTTTTAATGAGTTTTCCTTGAAATTTAACAATCACTTCACCACAAGCAAAACTAACCGAAAAATCGCTGCGAGCCTTGTCACGTTCCGACAAAGTTCGATCGAGTCCTTAAAGGACTTTCTGGACAGGCTCGGGAAGTTGACAAACCAGATCCGGGACTTAAATCCCACCGTTGCTCTCCAAGCACGGTTAGCCGGATTGAAGATCTGCCCTTTTGCCGATTATCTGGCCCGAAAACTACCATTGCTCTCCACGCGCTATTAACTGGATTGAAGGTCTACCCTTTTGCCGATTATCTAGCCCGAAAACCACCGACGGACATAGATGAGCTAAGAAGGAAGGCGGCAGGGTACATCGCCATGGAAGAAGTTCTGGAAACGAAGAACCTCCAGGGTTTGGATTATGAGTCAGCCAAAACCGAGAAACAGTAAGGCAAGAAGCCATGGATTTCTCGAGGTGACCGTCGAGTTGGGAAGCATGCCTTAATTCCGAGGTATGAGGAGTTCACTCCTCTGAACTCCCCCAGAGAAAAAAATCCTTCAGGACGTGTATAGCGCAAACTTGATACCCCTTCCGACATCTGCCGAAACACCCGCCGACGCAGACCTGAATCTTTACTGCCGTTATCACAGAAATAATGGACACGATACCGAGGAATGCAGGGCTTTAAAAAATGCAATTGAACACCTGATCAAGCAAGGCCACCTAGCAACCTACGTCCTAAGGGGAAATGGCTAGAGGAGAGAAACCCGAGTTGATGAGGGGTATAGACAAAGGCAGGAAAGAAGAAGAGGCCGGGAAGACAGGGATGATCGGCTGGTAGAACGGCCATGACCTCGTTCCCCTAACCGGGAAGGTAGGCGGGACCGAGAACCACCCATCTGCAGAATCATAAACACTATTGCTGGAGGATTCGCGGGTGGAGGCCCATCAAGTTCAGCAAGAAAAAAACACTTGAGATGCCTAAGAACCGTTTTCGTTGTCGAGCAGAAACCAAGAAAATCCGACCCCCCAATCACTTTCTCGGATGATGACTTTCGTGGGATTTCTCGGGAGCAGGATGACCCGATGGTAATATCAATCAAGATTTCCAGATTCATAATCAGGAAGGCACTGGTAGACTAAGGAAGCTCGACAGATATCCTGTATTGGACGACTTTTGCACAGTTAGGGATGCACCACTTTGTACTCAAACCCTACAACGGAACCCTGGTAGGATTCTTAGGGGAACATATCGATGTCCGGGGTTACATCGAACTGCTGACTACTTTCGGAGATAGCCCTGTGACCAGAACGATCTTGGTGAAACTTCTAGTGATAGACGCCAAATCCCCATACAACATGATTATCGATCGCCCAAGTCTCAATGCATTAGGAGCAGTAGTATCCATTCCACATCTGACAATTAAATTCCCATCTGAGTCGGGCTCTACCGTAATCGCAGTTCGGGCAGACCAGCTGATCGCCAGACAGTGCTATGTAGACAGTTTGAAACAAAAGACAAAGGCTGAGGCACCGGTGCACAACAGGACACCAGATCGGATCAATTTGGTAGAGCTCGACCCCAGGGAGGACTCCCGGGAACTGAGACCATAGCCAATGGGCAACACAGAAAATTTACAGATAGGCAGGAAGGTGGGACAATCCACCAATCTCGGCACCGCTTTGGAAAAAAGATCAAGAGAAAAGATAGCCAGTGTGTTGCTAGAAAACGCCGATTTGTTTGCATGGTTAGCAGCAGATATGCTTGGTATAGATCCAGCTGTTATATGTCATAATCTAGCCATTTGTCCTGAAGCAAAACCGGTGGCACAACGAAAGAGAAAAGTAGGGGAAGAAAAGAGAAGAGCCATACTTGAAGAAACCAATAAACTGATGGTTTCGGGTTTTGTCAAGGAAGTTAAATACACAACTTGGTTGGCTAATGTGGTTCTTGTCAAAAAGCCGAGCAGTCAGTGGAGGATGTGCACTGACTACACTGATCTGAACAAAGCCTGCCTGAAGGACTCATATCCCCTTCCTAGCATCGATCGTCTGGTAGACGGCGCATCCGGACATGCCACCCTCAGCATTATGGACGCATATTCGGGGTATAACCAGATAAAAATGTTCCCGCCAGACGAGGAGCATATGACATTCATCATAGAAAACGCAAACTTTTGCTACAGGGTCATGCCCTTCAGATTGAAAAATGTCGGGGCCACGTACCAGAGGATGATGGACAAGGTTTTTGCTGACCAGATAGGCAGAAGCATGGAAGTTTACATTGATGACATGGTAGTAAATTCGGGATTAGAGGAAACCCATGCCGAGGACCTTCAAGAGATCTTTCAACAAATTCGAACTCATAACATGCTTTTGAACCCAGAAAAATGCACTTTCGGGGTCCCGGGAGGAAAATTCTTGGGTTTTATGTTGGCAAACAGGGGAATTGATGCTAACCCGACAAATGCAGAGCAGTGTTAGACATGCAAAGCCCGGCTAATGTAAAAGAGGTGCAGAGGCTGGCAGGGCGTGTGGCTTCTTTGCAAAGGTTATTACCTAAGCCCGCTGACAAAACTATACTATTCTTCAAGCTGCTCAAAAAACCCCGAGGATTTCAAGTGGATGCCGGAATGCGAAGAAGCCTTTATAAGATTAAAAGAGTTTCTAGCATCCCCTCCCCCCATACTCGTTAAGCTAAAGACTGGTGCGGCACTTTTGTTATATTTATCGGTTAACGAACACGCCATCAGTGCAGTTTTGGCACAAGAGGAGCAAAAGGTGCAACAACCAATATACTATATTAGCCGTGTCCTACAAGGTCCAGATACTCGATACCAGCTGATTGAGAAGTTAGCTTTGGCTCTCATTACGGCAGCCAGAAGACTACGCCCCTACTTTCAAAGCCACCAGATAATTGTGAAGACGGATCACCCCGTGAAACAAATCCTTAGAAAACCCGAGCTAGCAGGAAGAATGATTGCATGGTCGGTCGGGCTCTCAGAGTTCGGGATACAATATGAGCCACGGGGCCCCATGAAAGCACAGTGCCTGTCAGATTTTATGGCCGAGCTGGCACCAGAAGAAGGTCAATTGGAGCCGACATCCTGGAATCTTTTCGTTGGTGGCTCCTCCAACCTCAAAGGCAGTGGAGTAGGGATAATCCTAGAAAGCCCGGAAGGTATTATACTAGAACAGTCAGTTCGTTTCGAGTTATTAGCAAGCAACAATCAGGCTGAATATGAGGCAGTAATAGCCGGGCTCAGGCTTGCCCGAGAGGTTGGGGCACGGAGACTCGTGGTATTCAGTGACTCTCAGCTAGTCTCGACTCAAATCTCGGGCGAATTTCAGGTTAAAGACCCTCAGCTAACAAATATTTGGCCAAAGTCGGCAGTCTCAGCTCGGAACTTCATAGTTTCGAGGTCAAACATATCAAGAGAGAAGAAAATTCAAGGGCAGACATCTTATCCAACTGGCAAGCACAAAGAAACCGGGGCAAAATAAAACAATAATACAAGAGACACTCTACTCTCTAAGCGTAGAGTTACGAAATCCTATCAGATGTGAGGCCGTAACCTCTGAGGGGGAAGTCGGATGGATGGACCCAATCCTTCAATACTTAAACAAAGATATCCTACCAGACGACGAACCCCGGGCCCGGAAAATAAAGAGGCAGGCTCCCTACTACACAGTGATAGATAAGCAACTATATCGAAGATGCTTCGTAGCCCCACTTCTCAAATGCCTTGACACTTCCCAGGATGAGTATGTAATGGCAGAAATACATGAGGGGATATGCGGTATACACAGGGGTTTTCGAACTTTGACGGCTAAAGTCTTGCGAGCCGGGTATTTTTGGCCATCTTTGAGGGAGGATTGCCGGAAGAAGACTAGCACTTGCGAGAAATGCCAGAGGTTCTCGGTAGTCCCGCACTCGGCACCAGAAAACTTACACAGCGTCATTTCACAATGGATCTCCTCGGACCATTTCCACTCGGGAAATGTCAGGTTAAATTCATAATCGTCGCCATTGACTACTTCACTAAGTGGGTTGAAGCTGAGCCTTTGGCCAAGATTACAGCGGCACAAGTCAAAAATTTCCTATGGAAGAACGTCATTTGCCGACATGGGCTCCAATATTCCATAATCTCGAATAACAAAACACAGTTCACAGACAAAAAATTACAGAACTTCTTATCTGAACTCGAGATTAAGCAAAGGTTCAGCTCGGTCGAGCATCCTCAAACAAACGGACAGGTCGAAGCAGCAAATAAAATCATACTTGGTGGTTTAAGAAGGCGTCTTGAAACAACGAAAGGGTCATGGCCGGAAGAACTCCCGGTAATCTTGTGGGCATATCACGTAACTCTTCAGTCAGCTACAAAAGAAACCCCTTTCAAAATGACTTACGGCGCGGACGCAATGATTCCGGTAGAGGTCGGGGAACCTTCACTCTGAAGAAGGCAGTTCAACCCAGATAAGAATGAAGAAGGCTTGAGAGAAAACATAGATTTGATTGAAGAAGTCCGGGAAGAAGCTAGCATAAAGAATGCTGCCTGTAAGCAAAGGATCGAGCAAAGGTATAATTCAAGACTCAAGCCTCGGGAATTCAAAGAAGGGGAGATGGTGCTACGTTTAGCCACAGGACCAAGAAAGGATAGCGGGAAGCTGGCCACCAACTGGGAAGGACCGTTCCGCATTGGCAAAAAGATTGGGAAGGGAGCATATAAATTGGAAACTATGGAGGGAACGGCAATCCCGAGGACTTGGAATGCCACTCATCTCAAAAATTTTTTCGCTTAACATCTTGTAACCGGGACTGAGTACTCTTTTTCCTTACCGGTGTTTTTCCCTAAGGAGGGTTTTCCCTGGGAGGTTTTAACGAGGCTCATCCCAAGAAAAATGCAATGAAATATCTTTTTGAGAATTCCTGTCTTTATTTATTAATTCGTTTAATATTATAACATACATACATCGCTCGGGATCCGCTCCCTTTGGAAGTCGAGCAACGTCTCCTTCCAACACTCGGGATCCACTCCCGCAGGAAGTCGAGCAACGTCTCCTTCCATCACTCGGGATCCGCTCCCATAGGAAGTCGAGCAACGCCTCCTTCCAATACTCGGGACCCGCTTCCTTCTAAAGTCGAGCAACGTCTCCTTCCATCGCTCGGGATCCGCTCCTACAGGAAGTCGAGCAACGTCTCCTTCCATTACTCGGGACCCGCTCCCTTCTGAAGTCGAGCAACATCTCCTTCCATCGCTCGGGATCCGCTCCCTTCGGAAGTCGAGCAACGTCTCCTTCCAGTACTCGGGATCCGCTCCCATAGGAAGTCGAGCAACGCCTCCTTCCATCACTCGGGATCCGCTCTCATAGGAAGTCGAGCAACGCCTCCTTCCAGCACTCGGGATCCTCACCCTTCGGAAGTCGAGCAACGTCTCCTTCCATACTGTTCCGGGTAACCTAACCCGATAAAGCAAACGAAGACGAATCATGCGAGTCTTACTCGAGCTTTTGGCTCTCAAGGGGTAGAATAAAATCGATACAAAACAAACGTCTCCTCCCATAGGTTCCCGTGTAACCTAACCGGAAAAAGCAAACGAAGACGAATCACGCGAGTCTTACTCGAGCTTTTGGCTCTCAAGGGGCAGAATAAAATCGATATAAAACAAATGTTACCTCCCATAGGTTCCCATGTAACCTAACCGGATAAAGCAAACGAAGACGAACCACGCGAGTCTTACTCGAGCTTTTGGCTCTCAAGGGGCAGAATAAAATAAACGTTACCTCCCATAGGTTCCCGTATAACCTTACCGGATAAAGCAAACAAAGACAACTCATGCAAATCATACGCGAGCTTTGACTCTCGGAACGAATAAATTATACTCGAGCTTTGGCTCTTGGAACGATTGATGCGTGAATACTCTAAGTCATACTCGAGCTTTGGCTTTCAAAACGGGCAGAATAATACAAAAACTTAATGACACAGTAAGAGTTCATTCAATTAAAAAGCAAAATACAATTTCAATGCAAAAAGTACAAAGAGGACATATCAATGATCCTCATCTGACCCCCCATCAGCCCCATCCCTCCTAAGGGAACCCCTTCGTTGGCATGTTCTTCCTCGAGCTCGTCCTCCTCTTCGACATGATCGACCAACCGCCCGTCTTACACTTCCTTCAGGAGACTCATCTCCGAAAAATCGCAACTAGGATCTATGCAGCAGGCTTGCTCATAGGCCAGGTTAAACCAGCGGTCAGCTTCTCCATAGCGTAAATCTTCATCTCATGCAGTTCACCTTCCAACCGGGACACAACTTCCTTGGAAGACTCGAGCTCCATTGTCTTTTCATCCCGAGCAGCGGTAAAGGCAGCATTAGCTTCCTCCAGACTCTGGGCAGTCGTCCGGGACGTATTAAGATCTTCGTCAAACTCTGCCACCCGGAGCTTCAGTTGATCAACCTCTTTGGCCAAGTCAGTGGCACGGTTGACAAGATTCAGATCCTGAGCCGCTTTCTGCAGAAGCTGATCACGCTCAGCGGTCATCGCGGCCAATTCTTTCTCGGCCTGAATGGCCTCCAGTTCCTGCCAGCGGGCAAGAGTAGCCACGCGAATACTCAGCTCGCTAGCCACCTGGTTACAGGAAGCCTGACCCAGCTTGCAGAAGGTCTTCACATCGATAGCTCCCCCCCGAGAGAACTTGCCTCAACAAAGCGACGGAGGAGAATCAGCATCCCCATCTCGGACACGTTTCTCGATGACGCCACCCTCAGGGGTATTACTCCCCCTCACTAGCGGGAAATAAGCCCGTCAAGAGGTTGGGTACGAGCAGCCTCGTGGGCAAACTTTTCCCCCTTCCTCAAACGAGGCGCCTCTCCAACACTGGGAGCCGGGGAACCGCCCCCTCTTTTCTGCTACCAATGCCAAGAGAGCTACCCGGTTGACCTTAGGAGCTATGCGACCTAAGAAAAAGAAAAGTAGCATTGTCAGTAATAATAAAACATACCTGTTGTATATTATGTGAAGAAGAACAAGCAAAAACTCACCCATGAACTCCTCTAACATACTCGGATTATCCCGCTTCTCGATCAAATCGGAGCTCGGGATTCCATTCAAAAGTTCAAGGAAATCCACTTCCAACTTCTCCCTAGGAGAAAGTTTATGATATTCAAAACCGGTGATTGCCTTGTGGTCAAGAGTCCAGGACAACGAGAAACATGGATTCCCCGAAGAAGAGTTGCAAAACAGAGTCCCGGTACCCCGAGATGCAACTTTAAAAAATTCCTTTTTGAAACCTTTGAAAGAAGTAGAAAAGGGCTCAAGAATCTTGCAGCGATGAATAACACTAAGAGAAATCCACCTAACAGGACCACTAACTCGGGTTCTAAAAAAAGAAAAAAAGAGTGGAAGAGAGGCGGTAATGCCGAGATACTTACACACTATCTCAAAAGCCTTCACGAAGGCCTAGCTATTAAGGTGGAGTTGGGAAGGAGCAACATTTAAAGCATGAAGGACAGAACACTCAAAGTCCGAGAAAGGAAGTTGAACTTGGGCAAGGGTCAAGATACGTTTGTACATAAAGAAAAATGGGGGGTCCGACATTTCTCCCGAGAAACACATTCAGTCAGAGGGGGAACAAGGAAGGAAGACAACCCTATCCAATTCCCCCTGATCAACCCGGAGAACCTCCATCCTTTTCAACTAGGAGGAATCTTGAAACTTAGAAGGCAACGCTAGGACTTCAGGGTTCGCCCAATCTAAGGGTGACCGTGGGTCAGGTTCCCTAGGTTGGGCGACGGAGGAGGGATCAACAGAGGATCCCTCCTCCACGGCGGAGACGGCGGCGGAAGGCGCCAACGCACCTTGATGTTCGTCCACACTCATTAACCAGATTAAAAGACAGACGAAGAACAAAATGCAAAAGGGGAAAGAGCAAGGACACCCAAAGCACAAAGAAAAAAAGAATGGAATGGCGCAGAATCAAAGAAACGTACCTGAAAGAACAATTAAAGGCTTGGGACTGGAAACCAGAGCAGAGCAAGGAAAGCACGAAAATGGAAGAACAAGCGTGAAGGAATAGTGGCAGGAGTGCAAAAGGTAAACAAAGGAGGAGGGGGAAAGACCCTCTTATTTATAAACAAGATAATCCAACAGGCGGGGTTCATAGAGATGATCCAACAGTACCAAAAGGGGAAGATCAGAAGATTCCTCGATGCGCGAACCAAAGCAGTCATTATGAAACACCGCCTGACACCAAACGACGCGCATTGAAAAACGCGAATATCGAGGTGACAAGACCGTTCATCTCCAATATCTAGGTAGGTCTCCCACACAGCACAAAACTCGAGCGACGTCCCGAGAAGTTTCGACAGATTACGCTCGAGCCAATAGCTCACAAGTCTTTTCATCGAACCCGACTCAGGACTTGGGGGACTCTTGTTCCTACCATGGCTGGGAAGCCCATGTCAAGAGTCTAGGCCCAACAGTTAAAGACATTTCCAAAGAGGAGAAGGAGTCTGAGAGCTTGAACTAGGGCACATTACCATGAACTCGGGATGTCGGGCAATACATGCTCCAAATCCTGAGATATAGAAAACCCGGGCAAGTTATCCAGCAGTGTCGAACCTCTCGGTCTCGGGAACTTCCAGAAGACTACGTCATATAGAATCTGTAATGCGTGACTGCGATACGTATCCCGCAAATCCCGCTAACGGCTTGGGGTGGGCCCCTCTCGCATAACAGAATCACACCTCCTAGGTGTCTGATGGGCCTATATAAGGAGAATGAAGGCTGAAGGAAAGGGGTGACGAATACAGAGAAAGAAGGAGAGAGAGAGAGAGAGTGAGCATAGCTTGTACTTCTATTGTTCTAGTAAGAACAATATGGAAGCAGGTTATAGCTGAGGGATGTAAGGAAATAATGGAGTCATCCTATACCTAGAACAAAATGTATGCTTATGTGCTTTTTTTGCTCTTTACTATTTAATGAAGTCAGAAGCTTATGATGCACTCTATTCAAATTAATTTCCACTGAAATTACCTCGATTTGTGGTTAGTTGTTTATCTTTCAGAAGATTATGATGCACTTGATCCAAATGGAAATATCACAATGAAATGGGATATTATAAGCTGGACACCTGATGGTTATGTTGTAAGTACATTCTTTTACTATATCACCTATTAATATTAGTAGCAAATGACCTGTTGTAGAATTATACATTCTTTTGCTATCCTTATTTGTTTAGTATCTTAGTTCGAGTGGGGTTTTTACTGGTTCGTTTACCATTAATATGGAACCATTACCTGTATCTTATTGGTTTAGTATTTTATTGAACCACAACCTGTAATTGACTTTGTTGCTCAAATTTTGGGAATAGATGTACACTCAAAGCCATTGTCAGACGCCGATCGTGTCAAGGTATGCATTTTGTTGGTTTATGGGAACTCAACAATCATTGTTTTTCCACAAAGACTATTATCTTCACAAAGACTATTATCTTCTCATATATTTATAAATCACTTTACTCAGCTCATCAATTGAATAGATAAATATCACATGATAATTGAGTTGTGGTATTTTAAATTTATTATCTATGTTTTCATTTTAAAATTTTATTTCCTGCCTATTCCAGCTCAATTGTTCGTGCAGCTCTGACCAACTCACTAGTGCAAAATATGGATTCTACAACAGGTTTCTAGATCGGTTGAAAAGGAACCGATTTAAAAAAAGAGGCGGTGGCAATTTTGAAAATAAGTTCAAAATTATTTACATCGGTTCATAAAGAAACCGATGTATAAAACATTTAACATCGGTTAAATATTTCAACCGATGAATACAATTTAAATAAAAAACTATTTATTTATTCC
The DNA here is from genome assembly GCA_039655645.1 of Ammopiptanthus mongolicus. Taxonomy (NCBI): domain Eukaryota; kingdom Viridiplantae; phylum Streptophyta; class Magnoliopsida; order Fabales; family Fabaceae; genus Ammopiptanthus; species Ammopiptanthus mongolicus. The sequence goes on along the minus strand of CM077348.1, from coordinate 29,511,914 downwards.
CGCCAAGTATTTACATCGGTTATTACACAACCGATCTCATTAGTAAACTTTCAAACTCGGTTATTTTACAACCGATCTCATTATTAAACTTTCAAAATCGGTTCTATTAACTAACCGATTTCAAATCTTCATTAAACCCATTTCTCCAACGTTAATCTTTCATATCTTTCCCTCCTCACTGTTTGCCCTCTCTCTCGTTTGCTCCTTCTCCTTCATCCTTCACCACCGTAACCTAGCACCATCCTTCATCCTTCTCCTTCTCCTCACATTTCGTTGCTGCTCCTTCATCGCTGATACACTGCCCACGGCTCCTTCATCCTTCATCCTTCATCACCTCTCTCGTTTGCTCCTTCTCCTTCATCCTTCACCCTCTCCTCTGAACCTTTGTACCAAACTTTGCCCACGGCTTCACCTCTGAGGTGAGTTTGTTTACATTTATTTTTTCGTTTTTGGCTTTAGGTTTTATGATATTATAGTTTATTCGTAATGGCTTTATTTTTTCGTTTCGTTTTTGGCTTATAGTTTATTTTCAATTCTACTTAGGACAAGGCAGCACCTGTTGCTACTCCAGAAAAGCCACCTGAAGAAGATCTGAATCCATTCTTGATATTCCCTAACCTGAGGAAAATTTGAAGGTACGTATCTAATATCCTTATTTTGATTATTAATTGCTTCCCCATTCTATTCTGCTGAACCCAATGCTTCACTCTGTTAGTGTGCTCATGTCATATGGAGTCGTTTCCAGTCTTGCTCATGACATTTATATGAGTGTTTCCATGCAGTGGTCTGCTTAGTAAACTGAGTGAAACTTCCATACAGTTCTCTTTCTTTCTCTCTACATTTTTGTTGTTGTCTGCTACCTGTTACTTTGGTTTTGCTATGTAACTTGATTAGTTTTACAGTATGCATATGGCATGTAACTTGATTAGTTTTACAATATCGCATGTAACTTGGCAGGAAATCCATACGTGACATTCTAATGAAGAAAAACACTTCTCCCTCTGATTAGATTTTCTTATGAAATTAAAGGGAGAAAAGAAGAGAAAAAGTATTAATGTATTAGTTTTACTATTTGCTGCTTTAACTTAGGGATTAATTGGACTGTTGGATTATCTTTTAGTGTTAATAAATTAGCAAAACCTTAGTTTCCCGTTTGAGATTCAATATTAATGAGCATATGTGTACTTTATTAAGGTACTACTCATTGTATTGAATCTTGAATTGTCCAAGTTGGACAGTTTGGGGAAAAACTTATTCTTCATTTGGTTAATACTTATTCCTTAATTCTCATATCTTATACTTGAAGAAATTTCGGTCTGCTGCATTTCCTTTTGTTCTCCGGGTGCACACTTTGTCGCGGTGGATGTCACCGCGGTCAAGTCGTGTACGTCGGAGACCAATGGGAAATGCTGCCGAAATTTCGTTAAGTATGGGCATGAAAGTTAAGGACTAATTGTTAACTGAGTGTTGAAGAAGTTTCTTCTCGAATGGGATAGGGCCATACCCTGTGATAAAAAGGAGTTGAAGATCTTGGACTAAGTGAAGTTGGTGTCCTTGTGTTAATTGTTTGAATGAGAGACGACTGGAAGCTGAGAAAATACGAGAGCATCTTATTTGTGAAGGGATATGTAAGAGTTATACAAGATGGATATGGCATGGTGAATTGTTAGACAAACCAAGTGTGTCCCAAAGAGAGGAGGTTGATGACGTAGATATGGACGATCGACTAGAGGACATGATCCGCGATATTGGACAAGAGTCATTTCAACGAGCAAATGTGTATGATACTTTGTGTAGTGATGCAGATAAGCCTTTGTATCCTGGGTGCTCTAATTTCACACGGTTGTCAGCGGTGTTAAGATTGGTAGTTGTGAAGGCGAGAAATGGGTGGAGTGATAAAAGCTTCACCGAATTGCTTGAGTTGTTGAAAGAGATGCTTCCAGAAGGTAACACATTGCCGAACCGTAACTATGAGGCGAAGAAGATATTGTGTCCGATGGGTATGGAGTATAAGAAAATACATGCATGTCCTAATGATTGCATATTGTACAGGAATGACTTTGAGAAGATGCACGAGTGTCCAAGGTGTGGGGTATCACGCTACAAAGTGAACGATGGTGATTCAAATTGTGAGGTGATCACAAAGGGTCCTCCTGCGAAGGTGTTATGGTATCTTCCAATAATTCCAAGGTTCAAGCGATTGTTCGCTAATGTAAATGACGCAAAAAACATTAGGTGGCATGCAGATGAGAGAAAATGTGATGGACAGCTTCGCCATCCGGCTGATTCTTTGCAATGGAAGAGAATTGATAGTTTATTTCCGGATTTCGCCAATGAGAAAAGAAACCTTAGGCTTGGACTTGCTACCGATGGCATGAATCCTTATGGCACCTTAAGTAGTATTCATAGTTCATGGCCTGTTCTCCTGGTAATTTATAACCTACCTCCTTGGTTGTGCATGAAGCGCAAATACATTATGTTATCTATGATGATTTCGGGCCCAAAACAATCAGGAAATGACTTAGATGTTTATCTAAGTCCCTTGATTGAAGACTTGAGAAAGCTGTGGGTGGAAGGCGTTGATCTGTTTGACGGGTATTGCAATGAGACTTTCAAGATGCGTGCCATGTTATTTTGCACCATCAATGACTTTCCAGCATACGGGAACTTGTCCGGATATAGTGTTAAGGGCCATAAAGCATGCCCTGTATGTGAAGAAGGCACATGCTACCATCAACTACAACATGGGAGGAAGACAGTTTACCTTGGGCATCGAAGATTTCTCACACCTGATCACCCGTATCGTAGATTGAGAAAAGCTTTTAATGGATGCCAGGAGAATGAAATTGCTCCGACGGCCTTAACCGGAGATCAAGTTTATCAACGGGTTAAGGACATGGATATTATCTTTGGAAAGACCCATAAGAAGGCTACTGAGAAAAACATATGGAAGAAGAGGTCGATCTTCTTTGATCTTCCATACTGGTGCAAACTTAATTACTTGTGTACTAATGCTTTACCTCTATTGTTTAGGATGATGGAAAAGATCATCGACCCAAAAGGCCTAGGTCGGATCCGAGAAAACTTGTGGCGTCTGGTTCATCGAAGGTATTCATATAATCATTCAATAAGTTAAGTTTTTTTTTTTATTTACAATTGAAATAACCTAACCGTGTTTACTAATGTTCTATATTTGCTGTTTAGGGTATTGACAAGGATGTTGAACTTGATGCTCTGGAACGTCTCGCATTAGCTGCCGTGAAACTTGGGAAGGAGTCCGCTTTTATAAATTTGGAACACGATGGCAAGCCCGACACTTTCTATATCCCCCAGAGGGACATTATGGAGATATGCATTGATAGTGAAATGCTTTGCATGACAGTTGTCTCATTATGGTGCACGTAAGTTATGTTATTTCAACTAATTAATTTGTAAGTTAACTAATTAAGTTTTTAACTATTATAACTAATATTTATTTCAATATCTTAGGTATCTGCATCGCCTGTGTATTGATAGGGGTAACCTCCATCTTTATGGATTCCTTGACCCTCAACTAATTCAGGGTGAGACACTTAGGTCAGATGAGATTACTGCGTACATGCGACGTGTGCTTGATGAAGGCAAAAAACAGTTCTACCTAGCACCTTACCTCCATCTGTAAGTACAAGTTTTACTAGTGATTTATAATTATCTGTGACTTGTCTCTAACTGTTTCCAAATGCAGTAAACATTGGCAATTATTGATCATCTGTCGTGGTATGTGTTGTGGTCTTCTTTTGTTCGTTGGGAAGGAAGCCGACGAAAGAAATCAAGCTTATTGTTGAAACGTAAGCTTTTAATTAATTTAATTTGTACTACATTTGCTTTATTAATTACTCTGAAATATATGACATACTTTAAATTCATATTTTCTTAATTATGATAGAGCTATGAACGCAAGTCGTGTTTTGGATGGTGGTAGGCCTAGGCCTATTAGGTGGATTTACCCTAATGTAAGTAGTTTATTAATTAGTACCCGAGATTCAATTGCAGTGTAAAATAGTTACTATTATGTTTTTACTCATTATATATTCAAATTGTGTATTCATTTGTAGTGTCATAGGCAACGTGGCGGCTGGGAGTGCGGATATTATGTCATGAAGTGGATGTTCAACATTGTCTCCGCGAGTATTACAGATCGATGGAAGGAGGTAATTAACTAATAACATTTGTAAATAGTTATAGATTAATTATGTATAGTTATAGTTGATTAGTTATAATTAATGTGCAGATTTTCGACAATCCGGAAGCATTCTCTGAAGAGGACATTAAGGACATCAAGGAGCGTTGGGCAAACTTCTTTCTTGAGATGACTTCTGAACATTAATTAATATATGGATGACATTTTATTTCTTTAATTTGTTTAATTTGTTATATTTCTTTGTTGTTTCTTTGTTATGTATTAATTTAATTAATTAGTTTGAATTTATTACATTATATAATTATTTGAGTTTGTTGAATCAAAAGCTGACTTTTGCATAATCAATAAAGTATAGTTTGGCTTACTTAGTATATATAGTGATTTGGATGGATTCTGTTATTGTTGGGATTCTATTTTGGCTGGGATTGTTCTGGTTGTACATATATGAAACAGGGTTAAGGATTGTCACTGGTTTAAAACACAGTATTAAAAAAAAAAAATTGGACTATCAACATCGGTTACAATAGAGAACCGATGTTGAACTATCAATTTCAATCGGTTCTGAGTTACAACCGATGTGAAAATATACTTTAAACATCGGTTACACGACAAAACCGATGTTGAATTATAACCTTCAACATCGGTTCTATATTACAACCGATGTTAAAATATCTTTTTCAATAATTATTAATCTGTTGAATGAGAACTTTCAAAATCGGTTTTGTTTATAACCGATCTTGAAAGTTAACTTTCAACATCGGTTAAAAACCGATGTTAAAAGGTCTTACATTCTACATCATCTGTTTCTACATCGGTTCCATAACCGATTTAGAATGATATTTTTAACCGATGTTAAACATGTTTATTGCACTAGTGACTCATAGCTATTGCCTATCTATCACACAAAAAATGCACAAGGGATTGATTGTAGATTACAGGTGTAGGTAACTGAGTCTATGGTACCAAAATAGAATGATGAACAAGAGTTGCAATGTTCCTGTAAGTCAAGCCGTCTGAAACAATTTTTCTTTGGTTGAGGTTGAAAAGGTTATAGGCAATGTGCTGCATTGTTATATTTGGAATGTTTATGTACTTAATTATGATACATTTGTCAAAAAATTATTATCAATGAGATATACCGTATATTATAATTTTGACTCACACGTGGTTCTATCTCAAATAGGCAAGTTAAGTTATTACAGATTTTTTACTCAAAATGAATCTATTTTTTACTACTTTTATTTTCTTCACTATTTTCCTTAATAAATTGAATTCTATTCACGTGAAAATCGGTAACCAAAGCAACCAAGAAAAAAATTACTGAATAGTTTTTCTGGCTTAAATGTAGCTTGATATGAGTTTTGACCCTAATCTTATAGATTACAAATAATAACCGAGTTTTAATTATGCTTAATAAAAATGATATTGTATGTTTTTTTTTACAATTAAAAAAAACGATATTGTATGTTATTCTTATATAAATGTTTTTCTTTGTTGCATTTCGATGAGTATTTTTTTCTCTTTGCTTCTACAGTGTTGATGGGTTTCTTGGACTTGGGTAGCGGAGGTGTTGGAGAGGAAACTTATGTGTTGATGGTGTTTATTAATTTGGATTGAATGTGATATCTATATTGAGTAAGATGTGTTTGGTTTTTCTTTACGTTACATCTTTTCATATTTCTAAAATCTTTGTAGTTTTTGTGAAACCAACTTAAGATAAAGACCATTAAGAGCCTGTTTGGCAAGGCACTTCAATGAGCTTATAGAGGATAGCTTATAACGGATGAGAAAGTAGTCCTGTTTGGTAAGCGCATCTGTCACGAGCTTATAGCGTTTTTTTCAGACGCTACTTAAAGTAGCGTTTGAGCTTATAACGTTTCATTTTTCTTTCCACTTTTATCCTTATTATCTTCATTTAATTCTACCTTTATTCTCTTCTCTCTCTTTTATGTAAAATCATTAATGAAGATGTCCTTTTATGTCATTTTATATTTTTCAGCTAGTTCAACCGCTAGTTTTACCAAACACTTTCACAGAAAATAAGCTAGTTTATCCGCTATCTGCTATCAGCTACCTCATCCGCTATCCGCTATCAGCTAACTTATCCTCTAACAGCTAATTTTACCAAACAGGCTCTAAGAATTTGAGACATACAGCCTGTTTGGCAAGGCACTTCAACGAGTTTATAACGGATAACTTATAGCGGATGAGAAAATAGCCCCGTTTGGTAAGCGCATCTGTCACGAGCTTATAGCGTTTTTTTCGAGTTTATAGCGTTTTTTCCGGACGTTACTTGAAGTAGCGTTTAAGCTTATAGCTTATATGGTTTCATTTTTTTTCCACTTTCATCCTTATTATCTTCATTTAATTCTACCTTTATTCTCTTCTCTCTCTTTTATGTAAAATTATCAATAAAGATGTCCTTTTATGTCCTTTTATATTTTTCAGCTAGTTCAACCGCTAGTTTTACCAAACACTTTCACAGAAAATAAGCTAGCTTATCCGTTATCCGCTATCAGCTACCTCATCCGCTATCCGCTATCCGCTATAAGCTATCCGCTATCAGCTAACTTATCCGCTAACAGCTAATTTTACCAAACAGGCTCTAAGAATTTGAGACATACAGCCTGTTTGGCAAGGCACTTCAACGAGCTTATAACGAACAGCTTATAGCGGATGAGAAAATAGCTCCGTTTGGTAAACGCATCCGTCACGAGCTTATAGCGTTTTTTACGAGCTTATAGCTTTTTTCCGGACGTTACTTGAAGTAGCGTTTGAGCTTATAGTATATAGGGTTTCATTTTTCTTTCCACTTTCATCCTTATTATCTTCATTTAATTTTACCTTTATTCTCTTCTCTCTCTTTTATGTAAAATCATCAATGAAGATGTCCTTTTATGTCATTTTATATTTTTCAGCTAGTTCAACCGCTAGTTTTACCAAACACTTTTATAGAAAATAAGCTAGTTTATCCATTATCTGCTACCAGCTACCTCATCCGCTATCTGCTGTAAGCTATCCGTTATCAGCTAGCTTATCCGCTAACAGCTAATTTTACTAAACAGGCTCATAGTTTTTATTGCTCCAGTTCTGTTTCATTATATAGCAAGAAACTAACATCCAACATTTTTTGTTATTTAAAGCCATTGATAGTCTACTACTAATAATCAATGCCTTCTATGAATGCTACCCATCTCCTCTATTTTTTACTGGTGTGTTGGAGGTGAGACCTCAAATATATTGTTAAACTTAAAATGGCAAATTGCTTTTTCCCCCATAGCTTCCTTAGTACTTTGAATTTTTATGTTTCTGGCCATGTTTCGTGCCCTGTTTATGATTGTTCATATTAATGGTTTGAATCACACCTTGATGCTAAAATAGACAAGATATGAAACTCACTAATATAAATAAATGTTTCGGATAGGTGGAAACCTATTTATCTCTTTTTTTTCTTTGTTGATACCCTAGGGAGACAAGATACATGATGTAGTGAAAAACTTTGCTTTGGATAAATGGAAGACTAGACTTTAAGAGGGGAAGATTTATATTGTCCAAAATTTTAAAGTACAAAGCAACGAAGGGCAATATAAGATTTGTAACCATCGATACAAGCTGATCTTCAACAGTGCAACAATGGTTAAAGAGCATGATCTCCCTGCGATTCCTGACTATGTATACCATTTCACTACCTTTGAAGATATCATTTTTGGAAATGCTTCACCTGATGTGTTAGTAGATAAAGAGCATGATCTCCCTACGATGTATATTGTCAGGTTTATAGTTAGGTACGTGTTGTCACGTATTTCATTTTAACAAATTTTATTGGTGATGCATTTTCTTCAAACTTGACCATATTGGGGCCGATTAATTAAGCTTGACCTTGTTGATACTTTGATTTTGGAATTTTATGATGGGGAGGTTTTCTCTTGGAGCAAGGTATATTTTAACTGCTTCAACTTAAGATCATAGTTCTTTTCCATCTTTTTTTCTTCAATTAAAGAAATAAAATGCACGTTTATAGCATTGTTTCTTCTGGGGAAGAGGAAGCTTTTGGGGGAATCCTTATCTTTTTTGTGTTCATTTACTTCCATTTTTCTATTCTACAATTCCAGAATATAATAATTCCATTATTATTGTTTTTTTCTTTTTTCTCTCTATTGTTAAATTGAGATTTTTGTTGGGTATTAGGCTCCCTTCCTATGTGGAGAAAGACCAAAATATTTTAGCCCATTATGTGTCTCACTTGTTTTAAGTGGAGAGGATTAAATTAGGGTGAAAGAAGAGAGTAATTTTTGGGAGAGAAGAACAGCCACCAAAGAGAGAGAAGAAGATAGAAAACAATTCTCGGTTTTCTCAAACCTGTCACAGTAAAACTATAATTACGGATTCGTTAACCGTTGGATCGTGTTCAAATTTGGATAGCAGGTTCGTAAGACACAGACCTTCGCTTTCACCGTTCGGATCGTCGAAACGAAGTCTGAGCAGGGAGATATTGGCTTCGCACTGAAGCAGCAGATAGTGGTATTTTTCATCTTCTTGTTCTCATTTGTAAGCTTTTGTGCTTTGTTGTTTTGGCTGGTTGTTGGAACTGTTTGTACACCTTTCGGAGACTCTCTTGTATCCTTATTTGATTATAGTGGAGCTATTTCTTTGGTCTGGACGACCCGTGATTTTTAACCTTGCTTTGAGGGGTTTTCCACGTTAAAAATATCGATGTTCATTGTGCGTTTTTATTCGTTCTGTTTGCTGCCATATATATTCTCTGTTGCTCCTCATAAGTTCTTGCAAGTTTGGAGAATTGGTTTTCGCTGCAAATTGGTTTGTTATTGTCTTTATGTGTAAATTCCTCATAAGAGTGGTATCAGAGCTCTTGGTTGGGGGGCTACTTTTACTTGCTTGAATGATGGAGGCAAATATGAATATAAAGATGGTTTCTTTGAATGGTACTAATTATCATTTGTGGAAGGGCAAGATGAAGGATTTGCTATATGTGAAGAAAATGCATCTTCCTATTTTTGATACTAAAAAGTCGGATTCTACATCTACTGAAGAATGGGAATTTGAACATCAACAGGTGTGTGGTTTCATTCGGCAATATGTAGAAGATAATGTTTATAATCATATTGCTAATGAGACAAATGCAAAAACTTTGTGGGAGAAGATAGAGTCCTTGTATGCCTCTAAATCAGGGAATAATAAATTGTTGTTATTGAATAGCTTCATAAGTTTGAAGTATAAGGAGGGGACTTCTATTTCTGATCACTTGAGTGATTTTCAAGGGCTCCTTGATCAAATGTCAGGAATGGGTATCAAGTTTGATGATGAGCTTTTGGGACTATTTCTATTATTATCTTTACCAGATTCTTGGGAGACATTTCGGGTTTCTATAATGAGTTCAGCGCCTAAAGGTGTTGTTTCTTTGGAAACGGCTAAGGGTGGTGTTCTTAATGAGGAGATGAGAAGGAAGGCACAGGGTTCTTCATCTCAATCCGAGGTACTTGTCACTGAAAATAGAGGGAGAAGTACTCAGAAAAAGGAACCGAAGGGTGGTAGAGAGAAGAGCAGGAGCAAGTCCAAGTCTCGGTACAAGAATGTGGAATGTCATTATTGTCACAAAACAGGGCACATACAGAAGAATTGTTTTCTGTGGAAGAAGGAGAATAAATGCAAGAAAGGTAAACAGAAACAAAGGGATCATGATGATGATGATGATCATGTTACTGCTACTACTAGTGATGATCTTGTTATTCTCCGTGATCATGAGTTATTTAATCTTGTGTCAGATGAGAGCATGTGGATAATTGATAGTGGTGCTATATTGCATGTTACACCGAAGAAGGAGTTCTTCACATCTTATACTTCAGGCGACTTTGGAGTGTTGAAGATGGGTAATGATGGTGTATCTAAGGTAATTGGTGTTGGTGATGTTTGTTTGCAAACCAACATGGGAATGAAATTGTTGCTTAAAGGAGTCAAACATGCTCCTGATGTTCGCTTTAATTTGATCTCTGTGCATATGCTTGATGATTGTGGTTATGATAATCACTTTGGTTCTGGAAAGTGGAAAATCAGCAAAGGTAACTTGGTTTTGGCTAGAGGGAAGAAAATTTCTAAACTGTATCGGACAAAAGTTATGGTTTCTATAGACAGTGTGAATGCTGTGGATATGGAAGCATCTTTGTGGCACCGAAGGCTTGGTCATATCAGTGAAAAGGGGTTAAATGTCTTAGCCAAAAAGGATGTGCTTCTAGGTTTGAAGAATGCAGATTTGGAGAAATGTTCTCATTGCATGGCCGGTAAACAAACTAGAGTATCATTCAAAAAGCATCCTCCCTCTAGGACGTCAGAGCTACTTCAACTGGTGCATTCTGACGTTTGTGGTCCTCTAAAGGTAAAATCTTTTAGTGGTGCACTTTATTTTGTTACTTTTATTGATGACTGTTCCAGGAAATTATGGGTTTATGCTTTGAAGACAAAAGACTAGGTGTTGGAGAAGTTCAAACAATTTCATGCTTTGGTTGAGAGGCAAGCAGGCAAGAAGTTGAAACGTGTTCGTACTGACAACGGTGGTGAGTATTGTGGACCATTTGATGTCTATTGTAAGCAGCAGGGGTTGCACATGAAAAGACTCCTCCTAAAACTCCTCAGCTAAATGGTTTAGCAGAGAGGATGAATCGAACACTGGTTAAGAGAGTGAGGTGTATGCTCTCTGAAGCTAAGTTGCCCAAACACTACTGGGGTGAGGCATTATACACAGCGGTGCATGTGATTAACCTCAGTCCTGCTGTGGCTTTGAATAATGAGGTTCCAGATAAAGTTTGGTTTGGCAAGAATGTCAACTATGATCATTTGAGGGTCTGTGGTTGTAAGGCTTTTGTGCATGTTCCAAAGGATGAAAGATCCAAGTTGGATGCAAAGTCAAAGCAATGTATTTTCATTGGTTATGGTCAAGATGAATTTGGTTATAGGTTGTATGATCCTATAGGGAAAAGGCTTCTCAGAAGCCGTGATGTGGTGTTCATGGAGGACCAAACTATTGACGACATTGATAAGGTGGAGAAGACTACACCCAAGAAAGATGACAACTTGTCAGATGTTGATCCAGTTCGGTTGCCTATTCATAATCTGGATAATATTGAAGGTAATGTTCAGAATGGTGAGCCACATGATTATGTTGATGATCAACAACTTGAAGATGGGTTAAATATTCCAGCTAATGATGATGATGAAGAGCATGATATGTCAGAATATGAGAATCTTGGTGATGCTTCTGAATCATCCCAAGCTCAACTCAGAAGGTCTAACAGACAAAGAAAACCATCTATGAGGTATGATTCTGATGAGTATGTGACATTGACTGATGAAGGGGAACCTGAGTATTTTCGAGAGGCCATGGAGAGCGAAGAAAATCAAAAGTGGCTGGATGCAATGCATGATGAGATGAAGTCTTTGCATGATAATCACACTTATGATTTGGTGAAGTTGCCAAAAGGCAAAAGGGCTTTGGAAAATAGGTGGATTTATAGAGTAAAACATGAGAGTAACTCTAAGTCTCCAAGGTATAAAGCCAGATTAGTGGTGAAAGGTTTCCGTCAAAGAAAGGGTGTTTTTTTTAATGAAATTTTCTCACCTGTGGTAAAGATGTCATCTATTAGAACCGTGTTGAGTTTGGCGGCTACTCTTGATTTAGAGGTAGAGCAAATGGATGTAAAAACGGCTTTCCTTCATGGTGATTTGGAGAAAGAGATTTACATGAAACACCCTGATGGTTTTCTTGTTGAAGGCAAGGAAGACTATGTGTGTAGGCCGAGAAAGAGTCTATATGGTTTGAAGCAGGCTCCAAGGCAGTGGTACAAGAAGTTTGAATCAGTTATGTGTGACCAAGGATATAAAAAGACTACTTCTGATCATTGTGTCTTTGTTAGAGAATTTTCGAATGATGACTTCATTATTCTGTTGTTATATGTTGATGACATGCTTATTGTTGGGAAAAATATTTCCAAGATTGATAGGTTAAAGAAGCAGTTGGGCCAGTCTTTTGCCATGAAAGACATGAGAGCAGCTAAACAGATTCTTGGTATAAGAATCATGCGTGACAGAAAGGAGAAGAAACTTTGGATGCCACAAGAGCACTATATTGAAAGAGTGTTGCAGAGATTTCAGATGGAACATTCTAAGGCAGTAAGCCCTCCTCTTGCTACTCATTTTAAGCTGAGTTCTAAACAAAGTCCTTCTAATGAAGATGAGAAAATAGATATGGAACAGGTTCCTTATGCGTCTGCTGTGGGTAGCTTGATGTATGCAATGGTGTATACAAGACCAGATATAGCGCATGCTGTTAGTACAGTCAGTAGATTTTTGTCAAATCCAGGTAGAGAACATTGGAATGCTGTAAACTGGATTTTAAGGTACCTTCGTGGTACTACTTGTATGAGACTTTGTTTTGGAGGTGACAAACTTACTTTAGTGGGGTACTCCGACTTAGACATGGCTGGAGATATTGATTCCAGGAAGTCCAATTCGGGTTACATGATTAGATTTGCAGGGGGAGTTGTGGCTTGGCAGTCTATGTTGCAAAAGTGTGTAGCATTGTCTACTACTGAGGCAGAGTTCATCGCCATTACCGAAGCATGCAAAGAGTTGATATGGTTGAAGAAATTCTTGCAGAAGCTTGGTTATGTTCAAGACAAATATTTGTTATTTGTCGATAGTCAAAGTGCTATTCATCTTGGTAAGAATTCGACTCTTCATAATAGGTCCAAACACATTGATGTGAGGTATCATTAGATACGTGATGTTTTGGATGCTAAGCTATTGGAGTTAGCTAAAGTTCATACTAATGATAATGGTTCTGATATGATGACTAAAGCATTGCCAAGAGGGAAGTTTAAAATTTGTTGTGATATCGCCGGTTTGGCGATCACCTCCACTTAATTGTGAGGGGGAGATATGTTGGGTATTGGGCTCCCTTCCTATGTGGAGAAAGACCCAAATATTTTAGCCCATTATGTGTCTCACTTGTTTTAAGTGGAGATGATTAAATTAGGGTAAAAGAAGAGAGTAATTTTTGGGAGAGAAGAACAGCCACCAAAGAGAGAAAAGAAGATAGAAAACAATGCTCGGTTTTCTCAAACCTGTCACCGTAAAACTACAATTTCGGATTCGTTAACCGTTGGATCGTATTCAAAGTTGGATAGAAGGTTTGTGAGACATAGACCTTCGCTTTCACCGTTCGGATCGTCGAAACGAAGTCTGAGCAGGGAGATATTGGCTTCGCACTGAAGCAGCAGATAGTGGTATTTTTCATCTTTCTTGTTCTCATTAGTAAGCTTTTGTGCTTTGTTGTTTTGGCTGGTTGTTGGCACTGTTTGTGCACCTTTTGAAGACTCTCTTGTACCCTTATTTGATTATAGTGGAGCTATTTCTTTGGTCTGGACGACCCGTGGTTTTTACCCTTGCTTTGAGGGGTTTTCCACGTTAAAAATATCGGTGTTCATTGTGCGTTTTTATTCGTTCTGTTTGCTGCCATATATATTCTCTGTTGCTCCTCATAGTTTCTTGCAAGTTTGAGGAATTGGTTTTCGATGCAAATTGCTTTGTTATTGTCTTTATGTGTAAATTCTCCATAAGAATTTTATTCGCTGTCCTTTAAACTATTCCGCCCTTTAAACTATTCTTGGTTATCTGTTTCAAAATCACTCTTTGTTGGTTTGTCTACTCGACACTTGACAATCCATTTCTTGGTAGATCACCATAATCGCACTTTGATTGGGAACATAGAGACTTTTATGATAGACTAGACCGTTTGATTGAATCTAGAGATTTTTTCTGGGCTTCCTTATATGGTAGAATTGATTACAGTACAACCCTTGCCGATTTTAAGATGCATAGAGCATAGATAGCTTAATTATTATCAAGCAACATGTCATAGCAATTTTAAAAGTTGTTTCTTTTTTCAGGCGGAAATAAAGGCTTATGAAGTAGTTATTGAAAATCAGTGACTCTTCTACAAGCAAAGCAGGAAATCTATTCATACACAAGCAGATGATAAATGCATTTGTGTACTTAGCACAACCAAGACTTTGTATATTAGCCATAAGAACAACGGTACATTTCAACATTCAAGCTTCTTGGCGGGTGGAGCCATGTTAGCTCCTTTTGGTGTATATATATCTCATGAAAAAATAGAGTCAATTTTTTTACAATACTTACTTATAATCAAATATCAATAAGCTTATTTCTTTTTTCATCTATGTATTTGTGTTTCAACTATTACACGAATACTTATTTGTTGCTCCTTTAATTTATTATTTCTAGATTTAAGTATGAATATTTTTTCAAAATAGTCTGAAAATATTTCTCATCCGTGCATCGCACGGATCCAAGATCTAGTAAATATTAAAGTATAGCAATAGTAATTGGTTCGATTCGGTTCCAGAAACCTTGAACTTGATAACCGAGTCAATCACCATCGAGTTTAATTTGGTTTGGTTCAGATCCTAACACTAGAAAAATACGAACCAATTTAATTGTTTTGGGTCTTACATCCCTACTCTTCAATATAAGGATTTCAAGCTTGCATGAAAAACACTTCAAAGAATGAACGTGTTCAGTCTCTCAAAGGAGAATTATAGTTGTTTAAAGAGTACTAGCATACTCCATAAGATATAGGGGTGGAAATAGATGACACCCGCCCAATCGTGAGGCTCCACCTGTTTTCCAAACTTAAGGTCTAAGACTGGTTTATTAGCAAAACATATGCCAATTTTTAAGATCCAAGAAAGTATAACTTTCAAACTTCTAAAAAATCACTTTTTACAAAATCACATTTTTTAAATGACCTAAAATCACTTTTCGCTTAAAGTCTAAATTTTTTTGTTTCCTAAATATCCTCCGCGTGCAACTGTGCAGACTAATCCCATGAGGTACTGAATGACATATAAGGGCTGACCTCTTCCAACCAGATTTTCTCCATATACAAAAGCCAGGGATCGAACCCCCTATCCGCTTGCTTAAGGGGTTCGAGCTCGGACCAATCACATGTTGGTATTCGCTTAAGTCTAAATAAATGAGCTTAAAATTTTATTAGGACACTGTAATTTTTTTCCCACTATTAATCAATCATATATCAAAAAATTTAAAATATTTATTATAAAGATCAAATATTTTTGATGATATGATAATATATAATTGATTATCAATGTAAAACACTTTTACATTAACAATGTATTTAGGGGGTGGGAAAACAATCCATTTAACCATGACCCAACCAATCCAGTCACATGTAAATCCAACCAATCCACCCATTTATAAAAAAAGGTTAAATGGATTGGATTGAGTTATTTTTACTAAAGGAGGATTAATGTACATCCAATTTTTTTTAATGCATTGGATTAATCAAATTAAAAAAATGGATTGTTTTAGATCAATTTGTTTTTCCCTCTAACCCATTGGATCAACTATCCACCGCCGGTCATCGCCTCTACCACCGGCTAGCGCTAGGCATCGCCGTTTGACCCATCAATTATAATTAGAACAAAAATTCATCAAGCTCATTTATTTACCACTCTTAGACGTATTAAAAAATAAATTATTTTAGATTCATTTAGTTTTTGTCCTAACTCATTGGATCAATGGTCCATCATCGGCCATCGCCTCCGTCACCGGCCACAACCTTTTGACCCATCAATACAATTTGAACCAAAATTCATCAAACCCATCCGTTTATCACCCTTAGACGTATTAGAATTAAATCCTCATTTTATAAGAAAAAGTGTTCGTTTAGCAAGGAAAAAAAGTATTATAGAGAGAATTTAATTGATATGTATTGTCAATGTGAAGATTTTTTACACTGTCAACCAATAATAAATTAATACATCGTTAAAAATGTTTGACTCTCATCCTAACTACCTTAAAAGTCGTCTATATCATAATTTCTGGTTGATTGATAGTGTAAAAAACTTTATATTTCCAATGCATACCAATTAAAACCGAGCTAAATATTCACGACTGAGTCAGAGTATTATATGTGATGGGTTTAGATTCTGTCTCATAACATTACCCTCCAATTAAATTTGAGCCATCAATTTTACAGAAGAGAGAGAAACTTCAAAATATAAAAAAAAGGGATATAGATGTTTTAAGGGTGGGGATTTCAACATAAGAGAATTCATTCCCTCACGTGATTGTGTGAAACATTGGGTGTTAAGACCCCACTAATGAGTAGGGGTCACAATAGGCTAGGCCGTGCTAGGTCCTGACATAAACAGACCTAACCTGTGTTCCAATCTCAAGGTCTGGGTTTGACTTATTAGTCTAATATAGACCAATTTTTAAAGTCTGACCTGGTCTACTTCAAAGTCTGGCTTGACCTGAAAACTTATTTAAAAACCTATTTTTTAACAAGATAGTTAAATACGGCTTCACCTATAAATAGGTCGTAGGTCTTCCCTTGTAAATAGGTTTGTAAGCCTCTAATGATAAAGAGGTCTATAGACCTATATTGGTAAATCGGTCATTAGGCTTTCACAAATAAATATACAAGTAGACCTATACATTTAAATAAAACAATAGGACTTTACTTTCAAATATTATAAATAATATAATGTATATTATAGTATATATATATATATATATATATATATATATATATATATATATATATATTTGTGTGTGTTAAATAGGTTGACCTAATGGCTTTTTTTTAAAGCCTTAGCCTTGACCTCTTTAGTGATACGAGCTGTTTAAAAAGCTTTAATGTGACCTTTTTATTAAATAAGTTAGATTTTAAATAGGTTAGATTATAAGTCCGTAACGAGCAATTTGACCTATTCTCATCCCTACCAACGAGAAATGAGATTATTTTTCCAACCCAGAAAAAAGAAAAACTTATCTACTTTCACCGCGCACGCTCGCTGGCTCGCGAGGCACGTGCGAGGAGGTTCCTCCCAAAGAGCCAAACCGAAACTTTGTACGAGCATTGTTTCCTGTAGCATTTCGGACCCATTACGCAACCTCCCTGTTGTTCCATGTTGCACACACCATAGCTAAACCCTAACCCTAGTCCTAACCCCAACAACACCTGTACCCAATCATGGCCACCGACGGCCACGAAAAATCCTCGAAGCGCCACAAGCACCGCCACCATCGCCACCGCCTCGGAAGCAGAAAGCGCGACGGTGAAAGGGAATACGACGGCGAAACCGTTGCCGCGGTTCCTTCTCCGACTCCCGCTCCCGATTCTGCTCCGAACCGTCCCTTGCCTGATGACGATGTCGAGGAAGGGGAGATTCGCGAAGAAGAAGATGGCGAGGTTGGGAAAAAGCATATTGATGCTGAGTTTGGTGAAATTGAAATTGAGGTTATCGGAGATCGAGATGTTCGTTCTGATAAGGGGAATCTGGTATTTGATCCGAATTTTATGAATTTTAATTGTTTTTGCTTTCGCGTTGATAGTTGCCGAGAAAGTAGTGGGCATTGGTTTGGTGACTGAGTTGATTTGTTTCCAAAATTCAAAGTTTTTTCATTCTTAGTATATTCGGTATTTCAATTTGATCTCACGTTTTTCGTTGACCAAACAGAGTGCAGTAGTTCTGCATTTTCGGATTGTATAATGGTTTTTTTTTTGTGAGACCATGAGATATCCCTACAGGTTCTGTCACAAGAGTTGCTTTCCTGGAATTTGAACTCGACTTCCTTGTCCCATGGGTGTGGTTTTTCTTTTTTTTTATTAATGAGATATTGGTAGAGTACCCTGTCAAGGTCCCGTAGATTTGTAAGAACCTGCTTGCACTACACGAGTGTGTGAATTGCAAAAAGAAGTCTGTCTAGGCGTTTCAGTGAAGAATGGTGGCTTTTTAGGCTATGTTTGGTTCAAAAGAGGGGAGGGGAGGGAGTTTAATTAGCTGTTGTGTTTAGTTGAGAGGAGGGGAGGGGGGATTTTATTGGAGGGGAGGGAAAATAACACTATTCATGATTGGTTCACAAGGGGAGGAGATTGATTTTAAAACTAACTTATCTTTATACCCTTATAATTATGGATTTTAAAATACATAAGTAGGGATATTTTAGTCAATACATTCAAAATGTTTTAAATCCGCTCCTCTCCCCTCTAAATCCCCCCAAATATTGGAGGGTAGCCAAGTTGGGTGAGGAGGGATTTTGCTCCTCCCCTCCTAAAAAATGAACCAAACAAGAAATGTTTAAAAAATCTTACCTCTCCCTTCCATCCCCTCCAACCAAACACTATATTAGTTAATTTGTAAGAGTTGGTTATGTGCTTTGTATTTAATTTTTGCCTATGGATTGATATGAATGTTTTTTGTGGGTTATTTATCATTATTACCTTATGTACTTAATCATTTATTTGTGTTGTGCAGGGACTGCATGCTAATAATTTGAAAATTAGAAGCGAGGGCATTAGCAATGAAATATTTATTAGCCCAATGTTTGATGGAGTAGATAGGACATGCCGTCGGAGTCATATTGGCGGTGGAATGCATGAAGATGATGGTTCTCCATATTTTTCAACCGCTGACCCTCAAGATGGAAAGGATGCTAGAGCTAGTACAGATGTTATGGGCAGTGGTCATTTGAATCCTAAATATTCTGAACGGGAAAAGAGGCATATTGGAGAACTTGGATTTTATAAAGGAAATGAGAAACTAAAAGGGAACTATGATGATGAAGATCTGCAGGTTAATGGAGGGAAAGTAAATTATCACAGGAATTCATCCTCTGAAAGTGGAGGAGAGAAATACAGAATATCAGGATGTTTGCCTTCTCATGATAGATATAGAAGTCGATCAAGATCAATGGATCATACTAGGGACAGGTCTCGTTCTCGTAGTATAGTGGAAGAATATAGAAGGCACTCTGGTGAACAAGGGGACCTTTCATATGCTGGTAGACTGAAGTCTGACAATGACCTTGATGATGAAAGAATGGTGGTAAGCAGAAGCGAGCGTGGGCATGTCAGTAGAGATTTGGGGAGGGAACACAGTGCCAGTTATCGCAGTCGGGAGGCCCGGGATAGGGATAAGAATAAGGACATGGATGTTGATAGGGACTTAAAGAGGGAAAATAAACGTGAGATGAGCAGGAATTGGGAGGTTGACCGGTTGTGTAGAAGGGAAAAAGAACGTGGAAGTAGCCATGAGAGACATATAAGGGATGTAGAAAGAGGTAGGAGCAGGGAAAGGGGGGATGACAGGGACAGGAGAAGAGAAAAGGAAAGAGATAGGAGCTGGGAAACAGTGTATGAGAGGGATAGGAGAAGGAAGAGGCAAAGAGATAGAAGTAGAGACAGAACAAGGGGTGGTGAGAGATATAGAGACTGGGTGAGCCAACGGGATGATAAGAATCAGGTAAGGGATAAAATTAAGGAGAGGGAGAAGGAGAGGCAAGATGATAGAAATAGGCACAACTACAAGTATAGAGACATTGTGAATGGTAAGGATGAGCATCTGCATCATGATGATGGTTATGATAGTCGAGATAGATATAGAAGGCATTCAAGACATGAAGAAACAGAATGGCACCGGGAAAGAAAAAGAAATTTTGAGCCTGTAAAGGTTTATAACTGTATGGGTAGTACTTTGGTAGATGATGAAAACAAACTAGAGAGGTGAGTCTTCTGTATACATTTCTTGTTCTTTTTTAAATAATGTACTTTCTATTAATTTGATTTGATTTGTATTGATTGCAGATGTGAGGATGAACAAGATGACTTAGATGAGAAGGTTACATTGCAATTACCTGATCAAGAAGAGGACAATCTCAACAGGATTAAAGAGGAGAGTAGAAGGAGAAGGGAAGCAATCTTAGAGAAATACAAGAAGCAGCAGCAGCAAGTAGAACAAACTACTGAAAATGAAGGAAAAGGTATTATTTTTTTTCTTTATCATCCTTTTTTTTTTCTTTATAGGTTTGAGTGTATTAATTAGCATTAGTCAAGATGATGTTTGGAAAAGTTAAAATATCTCCCGTATTATATCTTGCTGCATAGTAGTTGCCTTTGTCTATGATGCACTCGGCAAGCAATTGATTTTCAAATTATAACTGAAATTCTAATGCTTGTGCCGATATAACACATGTTCAATGAAGTTGTGCATATGTGGATTGTAACATATTTTGATCTAGTAGAGTCCTGAACTATGATTCTCTTGTCTTCTTGATGGAAAAGGAGTTGCCATTGTGATCCAAAATCATTTTCAATGGTATACACAAATTTTTGTTTTATATTTTGAGTAACATGCTTTATGGCTTGTCTGCTTTTGTTTTATTCATGCAATGTTATGTGTTGGTCATTCATGGGGAAAATTATTGGTGGGAAGAATTTTAGCTTCTATACTGCTGGCTAGAGTTCAGCTTACGACAACTCTGGCTTCATCTTTTGAGTTGCTCTAGAAATCATAGTTATCGATCCCGAATAGCTGCTTAGCGGCCGACCCCAAAAACGCTATAGCCGGATAGTGCATAGCGGGATGGCCACTACACCGAAGATTAGGGGGGCGTTTGTTTCAAGCTATGAAAGGTGATTCCCAGTAATAAAGAGTTGGGAATAAGTTATTCCTATGTTTGTTATGAGTTTTAAAAAAAGATTCGTGGCTATAAATTATTCCTAGGTAATTTTTATTCCCACCTTTAGGTGAGTTTTCTTTCCCACCTAACATTTTACTTCTGACCCCCATGAACTTGCATATGAAAATACATGATTACCCCTACCTTGCTGCACACGTTCCCCTCACGTTCAGCTACTTTAGAGGACCCCATCTGATTTTCTCTCTCACACCATCTATGTCCACAAAGTCATTGAAACCACATTTCTCTTCTGCTTGTTGTTGTTTCTCTCTTCTTCATAAATTTGTAGTTTTTTGCCAAGAACAATTCCAAATTCCCTGAGGTTCGAAACTGACAATTTCCTTTATGATTGTTGGTTTAATATATATATATATAATTTGAATTATATATATATATATTATTTGAATTATATATATATATATATATATATATTATTTGCATTATGTATATTGTTTAAATTTATATATTAATTCTAATTTTTATTAAAAAATTTAAACTTTAAGATTAATATTATATTAAAATATCATACAGTATATACAGTATATGATCATAATTATAACATTATTTATAAAAAATATTAAAAATGTTCAAAAAATCATCAAAAATGTTTATTTTATATTATAAGTATGATAATCACCTTAATTTTTATATTTTTATTTCATTTTTTTATCGATTACATTCCAAAATTAATATTTAAAGAACATTTATATAGTAAGGGTATTTTGATAATTACCATATCCTTTCCCAGGAATATATATCATGGAACAAATTTTCAAATTATTCTTGGGAATTTCAAGAAATATTCCTAGGAATTTTAATTGCTAACCAAACATGTTTTACAAAATACCCATAAATCGCATTCATGTTAATAGCATTCCCGGGTATGTGATTCCTAAGGGGGTGCGTTTGTTTCAGGATATGAAGTTATCTACCTGGGAATGTCACTCCTGGGTATTTTGCAAAACATGTTTGGATAACCATTAAAATTCCTGAGAATCTTTCTTGAAATTCCTGGGAATAATTTAAAGTTTGTTTGGTTTGTGATGTATATTCCTGGGAATAAATGTTGTAATTATCAAAATACCTTTGTCATATAAAATGTTATTTAAATATTATATTTTGAATGTAATGTATAATAAATGAAATAAAAATATAAAATTAAGGTGATTATCATATTTATAATATAAAAATTAATATTTTTTTTATGTTTTTAATGCTTTTTGGACATTTCAATGATTTTTTATAAATAATATGTTATAATTATGACGGTATACTGTGTAATATTCTTTTAAAAAAAATTTGTATAATAATAACAAAATATTAATTTTTAGATTATGAATTATTTTACATTATCAATCAATTATGAATTAATATATTATTAAAAATATTTGACTGATAATAACTATCTTAGAAGGTCATACATGAAATGATTTGTGATTGATTGATGATTTAAAAAATTTATACCGTTAATATGTCAAAATAAAACTTTAAATTAATTAAGAATGCATGTATATAAAATATTAGTAAACATCTGCACATTTTTTTCTTATTATTAGATTCTGGTTCTTTATATTAGTTATTTTTTGTCAATTTTTTCTTTATAGATTTTGGTGGAGCATAACAATTATAGTTACGGGGTTAGTTTTGTATTTTCTCACAAAAATATTGATGGGAATAGAAGATACTCAACCATAGAGATGGGAATGAAAAAGGTTGCAACCATAGGCATATTCCTTTCCTGGGAATAATTAACTCCCCGGAATATTTTTTTAGAAGCTGGAAACAAACATGGGAATGTACATTCCTACTTTCACATTCCCAGGAATATAGAAAGATAGCTTAAAACAAACACCACACAAGAATGTAATTCTAAACTTTGAAACAAATGCCCCCTAGGGAAACAATATAAGTAATTGATATTTATATTTATATTTATATTATATACATATAAATGCTCAAAAATAAAAAACAATATTCAAAATTAAAGATATATTCATAATTAATAATCAAAATATAGTCACTAAATATTAGATGGTTTAATTAATTTGGAGGTCCCTGAACTATTTGATAATTTTCAAGTAGGTCCTTATACTTTAAAGAAGTTTGTAATTAGGTCCTTGAACATATAGAAAAGTTGTAATTGAGTCCCTCATATACTTTTTCGTTAGGGTTTCGTTAAGTACAAAATACTATTTGAATTTTCCTAAAAAGTATAGTGACTTATTTGAATTTTTCCAAAAAGTTTAGGCACCCACAAATGACGAGAGGTGGAACACTTAACAGATACTTAACAAACCCTAACGAAAAAGTGTATGAGAGATCCAATTACAATTTTTTTTTTTTATGTGTTCAAGGATCTAATCAATGTTTTAAAAATCGGTCCAATCAGTTGGACCGTCGACTGGACACCCCTTCGGTCTTGGTTGAACCATAGAATTGGAAAAGCGGTCTGACCGCTAAAAAACATCAAAAACCAGTTAAACCGGTCTAAAACCGGAAAATCGGAACTGGAAAACTGGCAGTTCAATTAAAAAAGTTAATTATTATTTTTTTTAAAGCAAGGTTAGTAATACTAACTAGTGTAAACTTTGATTTTGGCTTTTGTTATATAATATAAATTGTAAGTTTTATTTTTCTTGTTACTCATATGAATCTGGTCATGAATTTTTAATTTACTATTATCAAGATTCTATTTGTTGCAATTTACTTTAAAGTTTAACTTTGTAATTGTAATTAACTTGGATTTGCTGTTGTGTGCTTATTTCGTTATTGAACAATTTGGACTTGGTATGGAAAGTTGGACTTTGGATTGAAATTTGACTTGTTGATTGATTTCTTTATTAATGAGTATTTGTAATTATATATATTTGTAATTTTGTAATTTTATATATACACGCCCTGGTTCGTCTACTGATTAAACCGGTTGAATCGGTTCAACCTTGAACCACTATTCTTTCCGGTTCTCCAGTTGGACAGATTTTTAAAAAATTGGATCCAATTACAAATTTTTAAAGTATAGGGACTTATTTGTAAATTTCGAAATAGTTCAGGGACCTTTAGATTAATTTAACCATATTAGATACTTTGATAAAAGATTTTGATAAATCATATGACAGAAAAATATTAAGATGAATTATGATAAAAATTATGTTATTTTGTAATTATAAGTTTAGTTTGATAAGTGTTGTCGAATAGAGGACAAGGTGGTGGCAGTGGCATTGCGTGTTTCACGTGGTGGGCCATTGTGGCTGCCATGGCCATGGCGGAAAAAACAGAAAAGAAAAAAGGGATGGTCACATACCCGGAATTTAGTGCCCAAACGGGTGAAAACTGAAAACCCTAAAACAATAGACAGAGACCCCTTTCCATTTGGTTTCTATTCGTTTCAACCTTTCCCTCATGCAGCTGCTCTGCTCCTTCCACCTTTCTCTCTGTGACCACTGTCTTCTGGCGACACTCCGGCGAACAATTTCTTTTATTTTTTTGCCTGCTTCTGTTTTCTTTAAAACTGTTATTTTTTAAATCTGCTATGGTTCTTGACATATTTTGTTAGTTTTTTTTATTTTTTATTTATTTCTGAAGTTTTTTTTGGTATATATATAATATTTTTATGTAGTCCGTCATGCTTCCGCCATAGGTTGCAACGCCATCCGCCATATATTTATATGGCGGATTTTCGGCTGGCCGCCATAATCCGCCATTTGTCATTGATAACACTTTGATTTTATATTAGATATTGTATAAATATATAAAATAAAGTATGGAAAGCAGATCGTTCAACATTTGATAACAAAAGCTCAGTAAAACCAATTCAGCATACAGCCCATTATGAATTGCAGAAACACACCATTTTGAAGTAAATTAAAAAACAAAGATATGTAAGGGTGTTTTCGTTTTGGGCTGTGTGGGTCATAAGGATCCGATTTTAGAAACCGTTTCGCTAGAAAGTGAAGCAGCTTTGAAGGTTTTTAGCCTCTGTTCATTGTCGCGGCTGTGAAATGCCACGATTTGGGACACGATATGCTCCACTATTTGATGTCTGTAGCTGCCGGAGGCTGCAACGCCACATGACAATGCGATAGCTCGGCACACTATTGATAACTATGCTAGAAATAAGTAATGGATTTATGTCAGGAGGGAGTTTGATGCATTTTAATCTTGCTTGTTGTGAACTGATCCCTGTTCATGCTGGAAAGTTTCTTTGCAACTGCTATCAGTTAGTATGGTGTTTTTCTTTTGATTGAGCTTGCATAAAAATTATAGTACTGTTATCGGTTGTATGTTGACTATGTTCCCGTGTACATAAAAATTATAGTGTGGATTGTTGTCTGACTCTGTATTCTTTACCTTTTTGTTAATCTTGCATAGTGCACATTGTAGATTATATGTTATGTCCTTCATATGAACTTACAGTTTATGTTACTAGTGCCTTTTCCCCTTTTGTGCCACTGCTTTTTTTTTTTTTGGTTTCTGTTGAAATTAATTTTTCCTTAACTTGTGTGTTTGAACATCTGTTTCTCTAGTTTTCCATCGATATTGAACTTATGATTGAGTGAAACAAATAATGTTAAGGTCAGACCTGTTGTATGAGTCCATTTTTCGGTGTAGTAGACAGGAATGTTGTTATAATGTCACTGAGTATGGACGGATTCATAAAGAAGACTTATATGTTGGGTTAAATTACTTGTGTGATAAGTGTGTTTATTGTTGTTCCTTCCCACCGCTGCCTACTATACAACTTTTCATAACTTTCTAATAATTTTTTAACTATGATTAGATAAGCAAACTATGGAGATTCTTCCTGCCATTCCTGAAGCTCTTTATGGTGAGAACAATGATGTTGATGATGCGCAAACATCATTTTCTGTTGGTAAAACTCCTCCGAAAAATGGGAATGTTGCTTCTGATAAAATCTCAGGTGCTGGGGGCCTGGGAGAGGGTACTCCTAAGGTTTGTACTTAAATTAGTTTACACTTCAAAGAACTCATAATTAAGTGGATTTATTTATGCTTTTTGTATCTATTTGATTTTGAAGCTCCTTTATAACATTTGCAGAGTGAGAGATCAGATGACAAGTTTTGTGATGATATATTTGGTGAGACACCAACTGGAGTTCGGAAATTGGTAGGTGTTTGGTTAAATCCATTCTAATTATGAACGGCAGAAGCAGTTGTGTTAACTTAACTCAGTTGATGAGTTGCTTAGTTTGTAGTTAGACATGATATCATCTCTGCTTAATGATGAATCTTATACATCTTGAATTGTTGTTTATAGGATGCCTGTCTCCCATCTCCCACCTACTGTGTCCGGTGTCCTTTTTACCGTTATACTTTTCCCTTTCTCTCTGCATAGTCAAAGTTTGCTTCTGTACATATGCTTTGGTGTAATGCCCACAATATCTCTCGCTCCATTAAATCCAATCCAAGTGGCAATATTCATTTTTGCACTTTTATTTCTCTGTGTGAATTTTACTGCTGAGTTCTAATCTAACATCCAACTCATGTAGCAACTACCGTTAAGATATTCTTTGTTTATTTGTTTGGGGTTCTAATCTAACCTAAACGACTCTTCAGCCTTTTATGCTTGACTTGAGTTGTTAAGATATTCTTTGTTTATTTGTCTGGGGTTCTACTTTTTTTTTTTGTTTTTTGTTTTTATTTTTTTAGTTAAGATTTCCTCCCTTCTTTGCAGGGAAAAGGAGTTGGTTTACGGATTGAGAGGGGTGGATTACATGACAATTGGGATGATGCAGAGGGGTATTACAGTAAGTTATTCATTTGATTGTATCTAACTGTTTTGATCATTTTCTTTTGATTGTTGCCTTGAGGCTTGAGTCTTGACTAATTTTTTTGTCTTGTGTTTGCCATGCCTTGGTCGGAATACTATTTGGTTATTTTTGGAACTTTGCTTATTGGGGATGCATCCTTCTTTTGAAGTTTCTGAAAGTCCCTGAAAGCCTAATTTCTGATTCATTTTCTTCTAATTAAAATGCCTGAAGACCTCAACATTTGCTTGTGGGCCTTGGCTCCTCTTTTAAAAAGAGCCCTGAAGAAGCATTTATAGCTGTTACTGATCATATGATGTAGTGAAATTTAGGATTCGAAGGTCTGCCTTTTGCTTAACATTTGGCTACTGTGTCTTTCACACATCTTTAGTAACGATTTTTTTATTGAAGTATTTCCAATTTTATAGTGGGATCTGTTGGACTGTACCTGTCAATATGATGTGGAAAATCTCTTGGGGCAAAGGAATTTCAGTTAGATGTGTTTTTCAGCTTGGTTTCATATTGCAATATTGCTATGTGATTTTGCAGGCTATCGTTTTGGTGAAATACTCGACGGGCGATATGAAGTCACAGCTGCTCATGGGAGGGGAGTCTTTTCAACAGTTGTTCGGGCAAAGAATCTTAAGGATGGTAATGGAGAGCCCGAAGAAGTAGCTATAAAAATTATTCGTAGTAATGACACTATGTAAGCACTAAGCTGACTTGGTTTCCTCGGTATCATTAAAATTTCTGCCTTTAGCTTGTGCCTCTTATACTCGCTGTTATTTCTCTGATGTGGCACAGGTACAAGGCTGGTTTGGATGAGTTAGTCATATTAAAGAAATTAGTAGGTGCTGATCCGGATGATAAGCGTCACTGTGTTCGTTTTCTTTCAAGTTTTAAGTACAGGAATCACCTTTGTTTAGTTTTTGAATCTCTTCATATGAATCTGCGTGAGGTTTTAAAGAAGTTTGGTCGCAATATTGGTCTTAGGCTAACAGCAGTGAGAGCATACGCAAAACAACTTTTTATTGCACTGAAGCATCTCCGGAACTGTGGTGTTCTCCATTGTGATATAAAACCAGATAATATGTTGGTACGCCTAAAGTACTGTTTTGTGGTTAGATCGTTTCTGTTCAAAGAAATATTAGTTTTATTGGTTGGCTTGTTTCTTCTCAAGAAGAAATATCCATTTTCTTACTTTTTCTCTTTAAACTTCCTCTTTTGAAAAGGTGAATGAGGCTAAAAATGTGTTGAAGCTTTGTGACTTTGGTAATGCCATGTTTGCTGGTAAAAATGAAGTTACCCCATATCTTGTGAGTCGCTTTTATCGTGCCCCTGAAATAAGTAAGTTTCATTCACGGTACTTACAATTTCATATTCCTATGTCCTAATCATTTTTTATTTGTTGACTATCTCATGGTTGCTAACTGTTTGGCTTTTAAATTTTTTTATGCAGTACTTGGCTTGTCCTATGATCATCCATTGGATATTTGGTCTGTAGGTTGTTGTTTGTATGAAATCTATACTGGGAAAGTTCTTTTTCCAGGCTCTACAAACAGTGACATGCTACGGCTTCACATGGAATTGAAGGGCCCTTTTCCGAAGAAGATGCTAAGGAAGGTAAATATTTATTTTTATTCATTTTCTTCTGGTGTTTTGCCACTGCCTGAGGTTTGGAAATTGATTGTTTTAATGTTTGATATAGTAGGTTTGTTTTTGGCTTGTCACATGTTTGATTGTTTCTGCTACGGCTTCTTATGTGATCTGTATCTTAAACTGAATGAGTGGTGTCTTCCTGACAATATCTAGTTTTTTTTTTAAATCATGTCTGCAGGGTGCATTTACTGAACAGCATTTTGATCACGACCTGAATTTTCTTGCTACAGAAGAGGACCCTGTAACGAAAAAGGTGTGCTGGACTTTGGTATCGTATTTCGAATTTGATTCTGTTGTCCTTGTTAGATTGAATTATCGAATTTTGAAGAGTCTGTTAATAATGGCTGTTTATTTTATTGCTCAGACCATAAAACGGATGATTGTCAACATAAAGCCGAAAGATATTGGAACAATCATCACGGGCTTTACTGGAGAGGATCCAAAAATGCTAGCCAACTTCAAGGATCTTCTGGAAAAAGTTTTTGTCTTGGATCCAGACAAGAGGTTGACGGTCTCACAAGCTTTGAATCACCCTTTCATCACTGGCAAGTGAACAATGTTGCTGATTTTGACTCCCGAAATGATGTTCACTGATATGTACTTAATGTTCAAATTCATATTGAGATTCTAATCATTTGGCATTATTTATCTTCTTTGTACGGCCAAGGGGTTTCAGCACAGTTGTTTGCCTGTTGAAGTGAAAAAGGGTGATGTCTGGTCAGGCGAACACTTCACTGGCGGTTTTCAGTGGAATGTACTGTTTCTATTGTAAGATAACACGCCAGAGGCGGTTTCTTCCTATATGTGTGGCCATTGTGAATTTTAATCTGTTAGTTTCAGTTAGTATAGCTGTTTGTACTTTGAACATTTCCCTTGCAATTAAATCTGTGGAAATTTTATTCTGAGAAATTCAATTTCATTTGAGTTGTGAACTTTGCTTCTATGATGATTCTTTGCATTGCAGAAGATAGGCTAGTTTCTCGTTTCTTCTCTTTTACCTTTTAATATGATGGCTCTGCAAATTTTACATAAGTAGTGTCTATTGCATTGTTGTTTGTAAATTTTCTTTAGCTACCTATATTCTTATTCTCCTTATTTGTCACTGTTACTGCCTCTTCATATTTCTTTACCAAACTTGCCTGAATTTTAGAGATTCTAATTTAGTTTTTCATTCAGGAGACCTGCCACTGGTTTGAGACATCCTCCCATGCTTAGATGCTTAAAAGGCACCCAGGAGAAGGTACCTTGGTTTGTTTATTGGGAGATTAACTTGACCATGTTGGAATGAATTATGATTTCCATTACAAATTTCTTCAACTCCAATAGTATAGTTGATGGGTTTGAATTGGGGGATTTTATTATGATGCGTTTGGATGGTCTTTTATGAGTCCTGAGGAAATTGAATGGTTGGTTGCTCTCCAGGTGCATGTGAGCATGTATATTGCTTTTTAGGCTAGGTAAATTCGTTAGATCGTTAGGGGGATGCAAGT
Organism: Ammopiptanthus mongolicus; assembly: GCA_039655645.1. NCBI lineage: Eukaryota > Viridiplantae > Streptophyta > Magnoliopsida > Fabales > Fabaceae > Ammopiptanthus > Ammopiptanthus mongolicus. Next base: position 29,482,240 of record CM077348.1, on the reverse strand, counting down.
GGGCTGGGTCGGTATGGTAGGTGGTGGTTTTTCTGCTTTGTGGGTGTTTCTTGCTGCCATAGCTTAGTCATGCTTGGTTTATATTTTTACTTTTCTTTCATGAATTTCATGAATCTGTTTGAATTCTTTTTGCATTTATTTTCTTAAATTTTCCAATATTGCACGTACTAATGAAATTGCATTGCATCTTATTCATGGCTGGTCATTCTGGAGGCATTTCCATTGGAGGTGTTTGGCTGTAATCTTGAAGCGAATTCGTATCTCAGTGAGTAATTCGATTTAGAAACTTCTGTTTTCTTAAGCCTTGTTGTACGGGTTTAAGTTTATGTTTCCTTTATTTGACTGAAGTTTCAGGGTTTTGATTTGGTGTTTGCCTTTTTAGGCATCGTACTTTGGTCCTGCAGTTTTTGTAAGTATGTTTAAGTCCAATTCCTTTCTCATTTTTGTCTTCATTGATGGTCTATGGAGTCCACATTTTTATGATGATCACTTCAAGTTGCTATCTATTTTTTATTTTTTATTTTTTTAATATTTTACGTGTTTCCTAAATTTGATGTATTTCAAGTTCGTAGCTGTTTCCCTAAAGTTCCCTGCAGTCTTTCTGATGGTGAATGTCGGTGTTGTTTAGAACAATTTGACTATAGATTTATATGCCTATGCTGTTGCTTCTGACTTCATGCATAGTGTTCTTGCTAAGTTCTTCCCTTGTGTGTTTTCCTGAACCCCTAATTTTATCAACTTGCTTCTTGTTGAGTAGCTTACTTTTGTCTTGACACATGTTTGTTAGCATGTCAATTAATTGTCTTATTTATTTTAGAGGATAGGTTAGTTTTACTTAAAAACTGCCCTCTAGTCGTAATTGGAAACCATTTGTGACTTTACCTTTCACTTTAACTGTGGCTAGTTCCTCATTATTTGCCTTCTTTAATATCCTGATCTTTTCTTATCCTTGAACATGACCTTTTACTTTAACATGGCCTTTTTCTTATCCTTAGACAAAAATAGCTTTTTAGCCTAAAGCTCTGTCTGCAAATTTTGATTGGAATCTTTTCTAAATAGTAGATGCGCGAGTTGAAACACATACTAAACTTTGGAAGTAGAAAGAAAAAATCTTTTTTCACACAGATTTTATCCTATATATCTTTTAAAATATTGTATATGCATTGATAAGTTAACTGAATGTTGTACCAAAAACAGAAGTTAACTGAAGGTGTTGCAGCATTAATGTGGATTCCCACAGTTCCAATGTTTGTAGGCAAGAAATGCTGCAAGACTGATACTTTTGGGCGGGCACCATTTGAGGCATCTAATAGAAGTGAACACAGGGAATTATGAAATAAATACATTTCATGGCTACTTTAAATACGAATGAGAGGGAGAAGGGGCATTAGTTGGATTCCCTTTCAATTTCCGCCTCCAGGAGTTTTCCATCTTTTCCCCCACCTTGTTCTCTTCTCTTTTTGGATTATGACTGGCTTCCCCACAGATCTTTTGGTGTTTCAAGTTTTGATTTTGGGTCAATGAACTAGAACCTTTTCTCACATTGCTGCATGTTGTCCCTGTTTTTTTTTTGCTACCGCATGTTATGTTAAAATATGCGGCAGTGACCCCACTCGAATAAAGTTTTTTGCAATAAATTGTTCTCATTCTTGTTTCATTTATTAGTTGTGCTATTTCCTTTGGTTGATGCGTGGAGTATTTAACCTAATTGATAATTCAATGCTTGTCATCATTTACAGGGTCGTACTTAGGATTGTCAAGGGATTTGTAGGATTGGACTATGGGATCTGGTTGAAGATCGCTAGGTCCTATAAATAATATTGATGTGTTAAAAATATTAAACAAAATCGGTAAAATACTGAAAACTTAATATGTTATGATGCGTCATGAATTTGAGATAACATGCCTCAAATGCCTAATAAATCCTTGTTTTTTACACTTTCCAATGAGAGCATTCATGCATGAATAAACCCCCAGACAGATTCGATAAGATTTAGCCATTGGTGGTTACGACAGAAAAACGGTAGCGATACTAACAGAAAAGAAACTGTAATTTCAATTCTACATGAAGTCCTATCATGGCAAGAGGCCTAAAATTGTGAAATGCTTTATTTTCGTGGATTTTAGGCATTCGGGATATAAATTTGATCATTTTGTTGCCTGGAACTTCATTAAATTTGGGTTACATTTTCCCATCCAAATTTGTTTGGGTTGTATTTATTCAACTGTGTATAAATAAAAAATTTCGGCAAATAAAAGTTTGGCTACGTCTTAGCAATTGTGTGATGCTAATAGTATAGTGATCATACGGAGATCTGGCTTGATTCTGATTCTATGCCCACTCTTGATTGCCAATGTATTGGGGATGAGAATTTTCACCTGTGCATGGGGATCCGCGAGGGGACTGTCCCGTTCAGGACCCCAGGACCCCACGAGTGGGGATTTTTTACCCACGGGGATGAGGATGCGGGAGAAAATCCCCACAAAGACAATCTGGGGACGGGGACCATACTCCTCGACCTTTAGAGTCCCTGTCCCCGAAAATATTACAAAAATACATGTAATATATATATATATATATATATATATATATATATATATATATATATATATATATATATAATTTTATTAAACTAACAAAAGAAACTTAAAGTAAATCCACTGCACTTCAATGCAATCTAAAGGGAGATTGCATTGAAGGAAAGATGGGTGTTGATGACAAGGAAGTTAGGGTATGGGTATGCACCAATTGCACTTTCAGGGATCCGCGGGGACACAAGGAACAAGGATGGGGGAGAAATACTCCCCATGGCAGGGATTGAGGACGAGGACGATGAGTGGGAGGGGGTACTCTCGCCCTTGCCCTGTTGCCATCCCTAAACATAGTTGTTAGGATCACATATGATTTGATACGATGAGTGGGGGGGGGGGGTGACTGATAAAACATTTATATCTAAATCATTCTTAATGGTTTTGCTTATAGTTTTTCTTGGTCTTCCTTTGCAACAGCCCGAACATTCAGTCTCATGCAACATCGCATATCATAGAGTCATGCGGTAAAATTTTCTCTTATGCTTAAGTGGTGCTTTTCTATTGTGGATAACACATGAAGCACTCTTCCATTTTATCCATCCCACTTGAATCTTATGGTTTGCATCTCCCTCTGTTTCCCTGTCGTTTATATGATGGACCCATGATACTTAATCCATGTGACTTGTGGAATGGTATGGTCTCCAATTTTCACCTCTAAGCTAGACTTAGTGCTCTTCATGCTAAACTTACATTATGTATACTTTGTCTTACTTTTACTTAAACGAAAGCCTTGTATTTCCAAAGCTTGTCTCCACATCTCCAACTAGGACTATATCTTCTGTAAAAAGCATGCATCATGGCTCTTGGATATGATCAATAAGCACATCCAAGATCATGGTGAAAAGATAGATGCTTAAAGTAAACCTTTGGTGCAATTCTATAGTTGTAAGAAAGTTTTTTGTGGCCTCAACTTGTGTTCCACTGTTCCCATACTAGTTGTGGTCCCCTCAATACATATTCTTGTTTGATCTAATATTGGCAATACGAACTCCTTTCTTGTCCATAGCCTTCTACAATATCTCTCTTGACACCCTATCATAGCCTTCTCCAAATCGATGAAAACCATAGATAAGTTTTTTGTTCCTTTAATATCACTCCAATAATCTTCGTAGCAAATATTTTGTTTCTCTGCGTTCTCACTATGTGCTTTTGCCTATCTCTGTTAATGAGTTGTGTTGACTTGTTTCATGCAATGTTGGGTAAGATCAGTTTCTCGGGGTTTGAGCCCTTTCTGTTTTTCTGATAAAGATGGGCTGCTCTGGCTGTCTAACATTGGCTATCTGTTCTTTTTAAGGCGTTCTTCACTGCCAAGGCCACACCCAAAAATCATGGAAAAAATGGTTTTTGTCTCGAGCAAAAAATAGTGTTAGCTCTTGGTGTCAATATCTAAATTCTTCATGGTTGCCTCCCCGACATAAAACTAAATTGATTTTCTGTAATGAGTCTTAATCTCCGCCCAATTACGCTCTCCAATAGCTTCATAGTATGGTTCATGAGCTTAATCCCCCTTTAATTAGTGCAGTTTTGTAAGTTTTTTATTTGTGCATGTATTGCATAAGTCAGTGTGATACCACACCACCAATATGATATGCATAATTTTACTATCCGGTGATATTTTCTTGTTTTGCTTTTTTTTTTTTTCACCATCGGGAGGCTTAATTAAAAAAACTAGTTGGCTAAGCATTCATGCAAACCAGTTTTCACGCAGAGATAGCCTCTCTGTTTTAGTTCTTCTGATGCAGAGTGTGTTCATGCAGTCACTCTGGTTTTGTTCTTCGGGTTGGAGTGTTCATGCAGTCACTCTGTATGGCTCCTAATGCTAAGAGGGAGGGGATGAAGGATGTGGAACCATGATTTAGGTGTGGGATTCTATATATTTATGTTTCTATTATTGTGTTTTGAAACGTACCATTCACGATTCAAAAATTGAACAAATGATTCTCGATATGAGTTATAAACAACTATGATAGCTACACCTGTGTACTATCTGCATTTTCTCATGCTTCATCTTATATGGAACTTTTTATATTTTCCCTCAACATTTTGAGCTTTTATGTTTGAGTTCTTGATTTTTAAACTTCAAATATGCAAATTAATGGATGAGGTTAAATCCCTGACTACAGCCAGATTAGGGTGTGAGCCATTTTAAAAGAAATTGATATTCCAGTGCCTCAGCTTGATAATAATATTGTATATTGTATATGTTGAATTTATAACGATGTCGGAACCATGATTTAGATGTGGAATCATGTATATTTAAGTTTCCATCCACGTGTTCCTGAATCATATGGTACATTACAATGCACATTCATTATTCAAAAATTGAATAAATGATTCTGGATACGGTTCACAATTTCACAACTACAGTTAAAAGAAATCCCTGAATAGAGCTAGGTAGATTGTAATGTGATTTTTACTGGGCCATTTTTAATGAAATTGATATTCAAGGTGCCTCAGCTATGTAATACATTTGTTTATGTTGAATTTATCTCTTTTAAATGTGAAGTATGTCATTTCAAATGTCTCAATTCTCTTTATTGACGGGATAACTTGGTAACTTAAAGAAGGTAAGGAAATTGTTTTGGCCGTTTTTTGAAGTTTTATGTTTGGGATGGGGGGGGGGGTGGCTTGAGATTATGGGATCATTTATTATTAGACCATATATACAATTGGGAAATTCATATTTTGGTTCTTGGCATGCACCAAGAAGGTTTATTTCTGCTGGTTGATATTCCTCAGATTTTATGATTCTGCTCTTCCAGAGTCCCTTACAAGTCTTTTTGACTTAAAAAACCAATAGATCAATTCTATGAATCAACATTACGTTGATGTGTTTGTATTCAATGAAGACAAAGGTTTGGCTTGTTGGGAAAAGGATATTTAATTAAAGTTATCTCTCTCTTGCAGTACCCTTTGCCGTAATGCAAAGGATTTGAATCTTATCATTACCTAGTACCTGAGGACTGAGATCCATGTCCGTCTGTGATGAATAACTTCAATCTTTGGTTGCTAAATGCTGTAGTTAGTTGTGAGATACACCTTGCAATGTCTATTATCTGTACTTCTGGTGCTTCATCTTATATGGGCCTGTATATTTTCCCATAACATCTTGAGCTTTTATGTTTGCGTTCTTGATTTTAAACTTTAAAGTATGCTAGTTAGTGGAGTTAAAACCTTTGACATCCTCAACAAAGCCCATGATCTTGTCTCACATTCTCCACTCTATAAGGCCCTCTGACAAAAGCTATGTCATGTTATTTCCACAAAAGCCAAAAGGTTAGCACCCTAACAGAAGAATGTTTGTGTATGTATCATAAGAACAGAGTTTCATTACACTAGGAAATGTGGAAAATAAAAATACAATAAAGGGTCTGAGGGTGTAGGAAGGGGAAACACTAGTGGGCTACCTCTGATGGAGTTGATTGCTGAAGTGATGGCTAAAAATGAGGAAAGTGGGGGGGGGGGGACAACCAGCATAGTTTGTACTTCGTAAAGCATGGGGACGATTGTGTTCTTTGAACTAGTAAATTTGACTTTCAGATTGAAGATGCAGGTGCCACTGTGGGTCTGAAAGGATGCTCTGAGGTGAAAGTTATAGGTAATCATGTATATGCTCATGTTGTAGCTAAAACTTTACATGTTCTTTTATAGATGAGTGTTTTTGTATCCTGTTTGGTTTCTTGCTGTAGAACTGGAGTGGTTTTTCTAAGTTGAGTGCTTTATGCCAGTTTTGTTGGAAGGGGGAGGTATGATAAGTGCTCTCTAAGTGGATAACATGCTGACAGTATCCGTGATCTGTTATTTGAATTATGAAAAATACTTAAAAACTGTTTTGGTATGGATAATGTGAAAATGATGGTGTGGAAAACTCATGAATTGTGATTCTAAATAGCTCACTATGCAAGTAGTTGTATTTCACCTACTTCGATCAAACTTCTTTGACTAGAATTCATATTCACAACTTTAGGTACATTTTATATTTTTTTGGTTCCTTTTCAGCTTCTGTTCTTTGTTCCAGCCCTGTCAATTGTTACCTTTTGGGGCTCATGGGTGCCAAATTTGTTCATAGTACCTATTTTATTGCTTATTTCATGACCTAGTTACTGTTGGGAGCTAATGATCTATCATTCCTGTAAAGTCTTAATTTGAAAAGTCGGTTCTTGAAACTGTTACTAGTACTGGAATGGTGGTTGTGCTGCTGTCCGTTGATGATTATGATATGTGATCATGTTTTGAGCTGAGCTGGGCAGGCTGACCACCTGATCTTCATTACGAACTGGCAGCGCATTCAATTTCTTATTGTAGATTCCCCTTGCATTTTGCTATTCATTTGACTGCAGTCATTTAGATGTGTGCAGTGTATGAGGATTAGATGAGGCGCCAAAGTGATAATTTTCCCTAGGTACTAGAGTGAACTATAGTTGTAGACAGGCCCTGCCGTTCATGATCAAGATAATCGTGGCCATACTTTGTGTTGATGTCAGTGTGAATATCGATTAACTGGTCAAATTTGTTTCCGTAAGTATTTGAGTTTTTGTTGTATTGAAAAATACTGTGTTTTTGCTAATGGCAGAGTTAAGATTTTCCGAAAATTAGGGTGTTTATTCAAGAAAATGTTTTCTATCTTCATTTTCTGTTTTGTATGAATAATTGTTAGCTTGTATTCCAGTTTTCTGAAAAATTCGTTGTACATTTTGTCCGTTGTCACTGCCATTATAGTGAGAAATCATTTTTTGATAATCAAGTTTTTCGTATGTAATTATTTCTTGTAAGTTAGGTTTTTTAAAGATAATATTTTTTTGAAAAAATATAAATACTTTAACTTAAATTCTTTAAAAATAAGTTCTATTTTAACTATCTCAGTGAAAGTTATCCAGCTCTACCGCAAAATTTGAGTTTTTTGATATATGTATGAGTTTTGCCTCGTTTTGCTTCAGATCATTCGCCTTAACTTCATCAAAGCTCTTGCTCATGACTAAAATTTTCGTTCATTAACCCACACCCAAGATAGAAAAAAAACTATGCTTGCAAGTTCATATTTTGTTTAGTTCATTAACTAAAATTGATTATCAAATTAATAGATGACCAATCGGAGCTTGTTTGTTTTTGCAAAGGTAAAATCATATTTGAAAATCATGTTGAAAGAAAGTTCCTCTTAAATTATATCGGGAAATGTCATTTCTATGGTTGTATTAAAAATAATCTCAATCATTTTTACAAATGGTTGTACAAATAACCATTTGTACAGAAAGGGGAGTGAATTTGAAGGCTTGTTGAGGTAGACATAAAATGCAACCATAAATAATTATATTTTATTTTTCCTTTTGTACGTGCAGTACTTAAAGTACATATAGTGGGCGGTTCTTTTATGTGTCTTGCGAAATGGGGTGTATAAGTGCTCCTAATATCTTAACCGTTGATTCGTCATAAAATGGACGAGTTGTCAACTGATCATCAATTTGATTAGGTTTTGTGAAAAAATGGTGCTATTTGCAAATTAGGTTTAATTTGGTAGCATTTGCAAAGGAAGTCTCCCCTTGCTCCACTTCCCTTCCTGTCTTTACCACCATCGCCGCTCTCCACAAACAACCACCATATGACCATGGTCCAAATTTGGCCACCCATAGCATCCCTTTTCCTTCGTCTACCACTCACTTAGTCTCAGCTATAAATAATATTGGCACGTACTTGTCGCAATTTCATTCTTGCGACAACCTAATACTTGGAAGACTTGCAATATCATTAGGTCTATAAGTGTATATGATTGTAGTTTTTCAACGCCATGTTTCGGAACAGTGCCCATTATGCCTTGACTTACTATGTGGCAATGTTGAAGGGGAGCAAGGCGGACAAGGTTTGCAAGGGTTGCGAGTGGGCGTTCGCAACAGATGGACGTAGTTTGGGCCGCACAGTGGTGAGGCCTGTCTATGGGATGTTATGGTCGTTGGGTTTTGCTTCGTGGTGGCGTGAGGTTGGATGCAAACCTGACTCATAAGGGAGATAGCTCCGGTGGTTGAAACTTGCAAATCTAGTGTAAAAATGATTTGTCCTGAGTTTTTTTTTTTTTTTTTTTTTAAAGATGCAAATCTTGGTTTCAAATCTTATTTATTTTATTCAGGGGGGTTGCTATGGAAATCTTGTGATGCCCTGGCAGATAAGGGTGCGAGTGGGAGACAATGGAGAAAGGGTGGGGGATGGTAGAGGGAGAAGGGGATGCTCTATAAAGTAGTCGGGAGGATGGTGACCCATGACAGAGGTGCTTAGGCCGGCGATAGGCTGTCAAGAGGATGGGTTAGCGGTGTGTGGATGATGCGACTAGACACGAGTTGTGTGGCAACTAGCAGAGCAGATCTAGTTACAGTCCAGTGGCGGTGTGATGCTAGTTTCACGGAGATAGTGGCGACGAAGGTCGCCATAGAAGAGTAAGTGTTAGTGTTGGAGTTTACTGGGAGAAGGCGAAGATGATAGGTTGAGGTTTATGCTAAAGGGCTCTTTTAACTAATTTGTAAATATTAATATTTGAGGGTATGTTTTTGCAAAAATTCGGAAAGGGTCAAAAGACGGGGACCCTATTCAAATTTGGTGCACTATAGAAGCCATCATAGTTTGTCCTGCAATTGAAGTTCCGTTTTCGTAAACTACCTAATTATTCACAGCCTTTTCATTTGGGTGGACAATCATTCATTGCATGATACTATTGTAGCTGCATTAGCCGGTGATGGCTTTGGTCCTTCAAAATTTTGTGAACAATGAATCCTCTACATGTTTTCAGTCACTGATTTATTTATTTTTGAATCTTTCAATTTTTAATTAATTAATCATTAGTTCAGATTATTGGAGGTATGATCCTCAACCTATTATTTGGAGGACCTTAGTGTTGACTGCATTAGCTAACCTTTCAAGTTTCCACATCACCCATCACAGTGCATGGATAGTCACATAGTTTGAGTCTTCCAAGCTTTAGAAATTGAAATGGACTTTCTAGTAGTATTCTTATTGACTATCATAACTGCACGAAACAATTGTGATGTCTTTTTTGAAGTTTTTTTTACTTCTTCACTTGGGTTCGGGTTTGGGAGAATTTTATTGGATAGTGTTACTTTATTAGCAAAAATTACTTGCTGGTTGTGGGTTGTGTGCCATAGTGATGGCAAGTGTAGGTAGGTTTCTTAAGGAAAATTGTTAGATAGAAACTGCCTACCATATATTCTTAAATTATGATTTATATACGTAATATAGCAACCTTAAAAATGCAGTTATATTTAAAAAATGTCTTTATGTATGTCTTATATGCAGAACCTTTTATATTTTTCGGACGTATCCCGGCAACCTTTAAGTATTCCTTTAGCGTCCGTTTGGTGGTCAGGATAAGGAAGACAGGATAGAATAAATTATTCTGTCCTGCTTTAATCTGTAATTTGGTAAACTAGTAGGATAGGATAAGCTTATCCTGTTAGCTTATCTTATCATGTTACTTAGTTATAATTCTATCGTGAGGGTGGAGCTGGGTTAGACCAACAGGATAGTATAAGAAAATGTTTTCTCTTTTATCTCTTATCCTTAATGTTGTTATTATTTAATTATGGTTCCAAACCTAATTAGTCAACCTTATTACTAATTAAAATATGTGGTTTAATTAGTAATTTTTATAAAAATTGAAAAAAAGTTAATTTTTTATCATTTAAAAAATGGACTAATGTATAATTAAAAAAACAAAAATATTTATTATCAAATATTTTTTAATTTAAATTTATAAAAAAACCATATAATATTAATATTTATTTTTGAAAAAAAAATGTAATTTTGATATAAGGGTAATTTTATCATTTGTGGATATTTTATATCATATCTTATCATTATCTGATGCTCATCAAACATCGGACAGGATAAGAGCTTATCATGCTCATATCCTATCCCTTATCCTTATCCAGCTCTCATATCCTAGCTCTCATATCCTATCCATCCTTATCTTATTCTGACCACCAAACGAGCCCTTAGAGTATTAGGTGTTTGGATTAGATTCATTTGAAGTGAGCAAAAGTGTAAACTAAGAAAGTAAGAGTGTATCCACCCTTGACTAGTTGAAGTAGATTGAGATCTCAATGCATCATAACTAATTAATGGTGAATACATTTTTACTTTATCACTTTACATTTTTGTTCACTTTAGTGTTGAAACACAAGCACAAGCAATTAAATAGAGAGAATATTGAGAGGAAGAAGAAAGTACTGTAACAAAATCTTTCTTCACTTCACTATGATTACACTTTCCCTATCTCTCATTGATTACACAAAAGCACCTATATATTGCTCTATATACTTAATTTTCATATGGACTATTGATCACTTATTAGTTACAACAACTTAACTAACTAACAAACACTGACTAACACTAATTGAATTACTTAATCTGAATTATACTCCAACACACCATCTTAATTTAGATTAGCTACAAACACAATAGCTACTATATCTCAAGAACAATTTTTCAAGATCCCATATTTTGAAGCATAATGATCCAGCCATCATAGAAATACACACATAGTCACCAAGATCCCATTGCAATTTTTCAAAGAATTGGCCCATTAGGTCAACAAGAAGATTTGGGGACTTCAAATCACGATGCACTATCACTAGACTGCAATTGTGCACATAGTTCATTCCCCGAGCAGCATCCATGGCCATCCTCAACCACCTTCGATAATCTAATTGATTGTTAGGTTGGTGAATTAATCTATACAAGCTCCCTCTGGGAAGAAATTCAGTACCAATTGAAAGATTAGGAGGTCGAATTATAGCTCCCATGAAGAGAACAACAATTGGATGCCTCAATCTTTTCATTATTTGGACCTCACTTTTGAACTCTTCAAGTGATTCACCATAGAAGTCTTGACTGAGAAACCTCTTTACAACAACTTTAGTTCCATGTCATTCACCACGGTACAGTTCCCCTTATGATCCAACTCCAATACGCTCACCCATCGTGATTTCCTTTCTCAAAGCTAATGATTTGGCTTCACCCTCTCTCTGTTTCTTTCTTACCCTCCTGAATCTTGATGCTCGAACCATCCCCTTTCTTGATTTGCATCGTAAGCAACCCATTAGGGACATGGGTTGCTTCTTCTACAGTCTCAAGAGCCATTTGGTTCACATCAATGGATTTATCCTCAACACTAACAGATTTCTCTTCCTTCTCTCCAGGCTTGGCATCAACCTCAAGAACTAGATTTTCTTCTTGCATCACAAGCTCTTCAAAAGCTTCATGGTTTTGAGCAACCTTGGAAGATTCCTTGGTTGCGTTTACCATCCACCTGTTGGGAATTCACGGGAGATAAGCAGTTTATAACCAGTTGGTGAAAAACAAAAATTCCCTTTTGAGGATCTCAACGAATGAGCATGACCATTGCTATAGAGGTTTACCTTTGAAGCGAAGCATTATCACAAACAGTGTGAGCGCGTCAGGTACACTGATTGATCACGAACAATCACAATCACGACAGCATCTTGATCAACCTCACGACTATTCGCACCACGAGAGGAAGAAAATGATAAAGAACTTTATCACCAAGTGCTGCAAGGTAGCAGCACCTCTACTCAGTCCACGCGAGCAAATCACTGTTGGAGATAGCATAGTTCTAGCTATCAAGAAAGGGGAGAGGGCGCAACACACACAAAGAGAGCGACCATCTGGATTAGCAACTCCTATGTAACTTATGTTATTTCTATTGTGTGCTTAAGTGAGGTGCATGGCTTTATATAAGCTATCACTCACTTACCCTTACCCCTAATGGGCTCCTGTTCACTACAGGTCCATTATTTAATTATCAATTAAATCACATTTAATTAATCAATTAAACTACTTCTCTGATCATTTGCTCTATACGTGTGACCTTATAGGTTTTCATTAAGTTGGCAATAATATTAAATCCTATTTAATATTATAAAACAATGAACGACATCTTGCAATACATCATTTCTACACCATTATTGAGAATATTGGTGATACGATACAACCTTAACTATAACCATTTATACAGTGTAGCCAATGTCCTTCGTCACAATGTCTTAATTGAACACAAGGCATAAACGTGTCATCTTTGTTAAGTCCAATTATACGTTTCTCGATCCAGGAGTAGACGTGCAATCATTTGGGCTCAATATCTCATATTGTCCCAACTTAGCATGGTCATGCATTTCCACGTCTCACACCATCGAGCGGCCATAGACATTACTCCTGTTATGTGGGAGGGACGAATCTTATCTACATCACTCATATCCCTCTGCATGCAAGCCCAATTACTACCTTTATAATTATTCTGTTGCAGATAACGTTTGATAGCATTAAAGCCTACAACTCCTCATGTAGGGATCGTAGTGACTTCAAGTAGAAAGACTACTTCACCATGGTCACCATGAGAAACGCTTATGACACATATATATAACTATCATGCAGTGTTCTCATAGCGGGTCAATATTCCAGTATAAATATTCCACCGATATTTATACATATGTGAAGACATGATATCACATATCCATGACCCGTGAGATATGGTCATCGTGTCATTCATATAATAGTCTCGATGTATTATTATTGTCCTAGTTAATAATAATATTTGACTATGGATACTTTAAGAATAACATTCCTTTAAACGGGTGTCATGATCAAGTCACACTTGATGTTCCATTAAATGAATCGTCTATTCTAAGGACTTTATTATGCTACATATATGATCATAACAATAATATAATAAATGAATGCTTTATATATAAATATATAAATCCAATATATTTAAATCCAAGTCATGATACAAAATACAAATCTAATAAATAGATTGGCCACTAGGGCTTACACCAACAAGCACCTCTCTTCACTTTATCAGTACCTCCATGGACTTTGTTCAGATTTCTCAAGCTTCTTTAGCATTCTTGGCCGAAGCAATCTTCTCAAAATTCACATCATCCACACATTGATGAAGGACGAAGAGAGCCTTGCAATTACGGGTGTTCATCAACCGATCTTAACCAATTCAAATCGCAAAAATCGAACTGAAAAAATCGAAAACTGAAAATCGAAAAAACCGAAAACCGCAAAAACTGTTTTCTTTTCATTGGATTGGATTGGATCGGATTTCGGATCCCCTAGTGAAAATCGATCCAATCCAATCCAAACCGACCTACTATATACATATACTATTATTTTTTAAATTATAGTACTACTCAAACATAAGCATAGTTTTTCATACTTTCATGAACAAATACTTTTGTTCTCTTAAATATTTTTGTTGGAATTGTCAAATATTAGATGTATTGGAATTTTTATAGTTATTTATATACCTTGGAATCAATAGTTATTCAAGTTCTAGAAGATTTCAAGTATATACTTAGGAACTAGAACTACATTAATTCTAGTATGTACAGATTTAATGTTGATCTTCGACGTAATATAACTATGTAACGATGTATCGGCAAAAACTGAATTATCCAATCTAATCCGAACCGCATTTGATTGGATTGGATTGGATTTGATTTTTTTCAAGGAAGCAAACCGATCCAATCCAAACCGCAAGTTGTTTCCATCTTTGGATCAGATGATTTTTTGGCTCAAAATCGATTCAATCCAACTCGCGAACACCTCTGCTTGCAATCTTTCTTCTTGGAAGATCTATCTTCCACATCTTGAATTCCTTCTTGCACAATTTCCAGAACATCCTAGAAGCCGAAGGTCACTCTCATCTTCACAACCCAATCCTCAAAGTTCTTGCCATCAAGAATCGGCAAAGAAACTGGAAAATCCTCAGTCATAATCGTGGTAGCCGTGGACACACTCACAGGTCCCTAATTGAAAGCTCTAGATACCATTGTTGAAACATAAGCACACACTATAGAGAATATTGAAAGGAAGAAAAAAATACTCTAGAAATCTTTATTCACTTCACTATGATTATACTTTCTCTATCTCTTATTGATTACAGAAAAGCGCATATTTATATTGCTCTACACACTTAATTCCTACTTGTACTATTGATCGCTTATTAGTTACAACAACTTAACTAACTAGCAAATACTAACTAACACTAAGTGAATTACTTAATCTGAATTATACTCCAACATTTAGAAGAGTTTTATGCATATTGTTTCTCTTAACAAAGTATTCTCCTAGGAGATTTGAACATCTCATAAAGCTCATCTCATTGGATGTTGATTGATATACAATGTCTACCTCGAAATTATTCTGTTTTCTTGTCATTCATGGAAATTTAACATTGAAGCTTTCTCTGAAAGAACACTTTCTACGCGGTCCACCAATTCTAGGTCTATCGCGTATTGGTGCTCGAGTTTGAAAAAGGTTGTATATGTAGGTGGACCCGTTTTAAATTTGCATATAAGAAGTTTATGCAGGGGAAAGGAAAATGGTGCCTCACTTGAAAATGAATTTTTTTCCCACTGAATATTTATATTTTTATCTGAAAATGGTAACACTTCGATTTGGATAAGCTAACTTAGCCAATTTTGATCCACTGTCGTTCGCAAATAATTCAGCTATTCGGCCTTCGGTTATCAACATTGGATCAAAATGACACCGGGCCTAATAGCTACAGGGGGGAATGATATATTCTCCTACAAATTCTTTTGCTCATCTAAAGTTGACATATGCCATGTATGGGTTTAATTAGTATTAGTAACAATGCAAAAGATTTTTCACATTGTCAACCTATCATAAATTGTCATATTATTAAAAATATTTGACTCTTAATAACTATTTTAAAAGTCATGTATAAGATGATTTGTGATTATTTGACAGTAGAGGAATAATAGTAACACACTCTTTAACACTCTATTTCCAATACACTCTATCTTATTGGTTGAAATTATGTGGGTTCCACTAATTTATATGGGTACCACTTAAATTTTGTAGGACCACATGAATTTCAATTAATAGATGTGAATATGTTAGAAAGAGTGTGGTAATAACATTTTTCTTGACAGTATAAAAAAATTTATACCGATAGTATATCACAATAAAACTCATATTATATTTTTAAATATTAATTAATATTGATTTTTAACATTTTTCTCTTTTTTCAACCGGAAAAGAGGATTCGTACAAAGATTTGTAAGAGGATACACCATTTCTCATTATTGGGCCCATACCTCAAAGACTTCGATTAGAGTCCCAGAGGCAGAGGAGAATGGGTAAGTGTAGCATATTGAAGTGGACAAAGGCACTCAACCAAGTCAAAACCAATATTCCTAAAAAGGTAAAACTGATGATTCACATACTTTTGTGAAGGTTGCAAACATTAAGTAACATCCAATTTAGATGAAAATTGAAGAGAAATTTATGCCCTCAGCTAGCAAGTTTATTGAATCTAGACGCATTTTGAGAAAAGTTAGCTAAGGAATATCGTTAGCTATGAGTATATATGGGTTATGAGAAAGCAAAACATGACAGATAGGGTTAGGATGGGTTAAGAGCTAGTTTTTTTCTATAAAAAGTATTGTAAAACACATTTGTGGAGGACATCAACAATGGCAATGACAATCAACATCAATACAACAATACAATTCTATCACCTTAAATTCTTATCTAATTCCAGTAATTTACATCTTCCAGTAATTTACATCCAACACTTCACTATTTTACTTTACTGCCTTTACTTGCCTTTATCACTTACTTGCCTCACTCTTTATCATTTACCTTTTAGTCACTAGTCATCTAGAAAGAAAAACTTCTATGTAGCTTTCCAACTAAATTCTTTCTTTAGTTATCCTACTAGTGGCTTATAGTTGAGGAATAAAATCCCTTCCTCGTCTGATTATTGGTAATGAATCATTTTATGATTTAGCCGATCTGTTATTTTAATTAATCAGGTAAAATTTGCATCAAATAGAAAACTAATAACTTTTTACACCAAAAAAGAAAACTAATAATTTTAATTGCCTAAAGCATCATCAATTAAAAGAGAATACCAAAAATCTAGAGAATTCTTAAACTAACTATTAAAGTTATAATACCTAACATAATACCAACAAGGATCAAGACAGTTGGTAGATAATTGAGTTCCTTAAGTATGATGTCAGGGGTTGAATTTCTGTCGTATATATGAAAAAAAAAATTTGTTGAGAGAGACAAAACTCACTTCGTGAATTATATGTCTCGAAAAAAATTAATCTCCGACTATCCGTTGTGGGATACCCGAAAAAAAAAAACCTAACATAGTTTAAAAAGGCATTTACGACCTTATCACTAGAAAAAAATAATCGCCTGTAACTAAATTACCTTCTTATTTTATTAATAAGTTTAGTAGTTACTAAAAGATAATAATAAAGTTTTTTTTTTGACAAAAAGATAATAATAAAGTTTAAATAAAAAATAATATTTTTTTATTAATACTTGATAATCTTTTTTTTTTTTTTTGCTACATTAATACTTGATAAGTTTTGAAATAAAAAAATAACACCTTTTTTATTAATACTTGATAATCTAAAATGACATAAAAAGAATAAACTAATGATAGATATTATGAAACGTGAGGATTACTCTCATAATACTGAGAAGGTCAGAAGGAAAAGAACGTACGCAGGCTGTGGTTTCCGTCTTATGCATCTAATCAATTAGTCTTAACAAAAAAATGATTACTTGTCAATTTGTGGATTCGCTTTCAAATTCCTTACTCTAATTAATTCATATCCTCCCCCCCTGAGAAGCTTCTCTTCATCTTCCTTGAAATGTCTCGCATACCAACCGCGTTGAAGAACTCGTTTCCTATTCCTTCCCCTCCTTAGCTCCTAAGAATACCATATAAAATTATGGATGCATTTGAATATACAGTTAAATTAAGCATTTATTCAATAAATTCTATAAATTAAAAATAATTTATTTTCATAAGCTTCTCTGACAAGCTTAAGAAAATAAATTAAAATGAGCTTATAAAAAAATTATAAACTATTTTCATAAACTATTTATATAAATTTAAGTTCATAAATTATTCTCATAAATTCTACCAAACTCACCTTATATAACATTGTCTTAACCCTGTTCACATCTCGGCCTTAAATAGTGGTGTAGTCCATTATTTTAAAATTAACTTTAACGTGGTGCTTTAAAAGGTGGACTCTCTCTCACACACATTGCCATTGTTATTACTATTGCCATTACCATTACCATCAACTTCTCTTGTGTGTATTGCTCTACTCTTATCATTTCTAAGAGCAGAGCTACATACATATATGGGTAAGAAGTTAGATGCATTGCTTGGTAGAACCTTCAAGGCTGCAAAGTTCAAGCCGATTGTTAACCTTGCCATCTCACGCCTTGCTATTCTCAAGAACCAGCGCCAGGCTCGCCTCAGACAAGCCCGTGCTGATGTCCTTGAACTCCTCCAACTTGGTCACCATGAACGAGCTTTGCTTCGAGTATGATAATATTATATTTATGTTTTGTTGGCTCTCAAAGCCTAATTTTCATCTTATGTGAAACTTTTGTTTGGTTTTGATAAGCTGGGTTGTTTTGTTGATAGGTTGAGCATGTGATCAAGGATCAAAACATGCTGGATGTGTACGATAAGATTGAAGGATACTGCAACCTCTTGATTGAAAGGGTCCACCTCATTGAACAAGAAAGGTTGGTTTACTTATAATTTTGTTTGTGATTTATTTAGTGAAAGATTTTGTTTTCGTTTTTCTTTTTGAATTGATGAGTTCGGTTTTGTTGTTGTTATAGAGAGTGTCCCGAGGAACTAAATGAGGCAGCATCAGGATTACTCTATGCAGCTTCTAGGTGTGGAGATTTTCCAGAGATTCAAGAGATTCGCACAGTTTTGACATCTCGGTTTGGCAAAGAGTTTGCTGCTCGTGCTATTGAGTTAAGAAACAACTGTGGAGTCCATCCTCAGGTATATATCTGATGTGAGAATCAGTAATTTTTGCAAAGTCTAACAATGCTGCCTTCCCACTCTTCATTTTGTTTTGGCTGTTGTAGATTCTTGTTAAGAACTTTGATATACAAGCAAGAATTTGTGCCAAAAGCAGAGAACTTTCTTACACTTCTTCCGAGTAAATTTTCTGCAGTATTTATCACACTCTAATATAATCCTTTATATTGGCTATTTATAGATGATACAAAAGCTGTCAACAAGGATACCAAGCTTGGATAGCAGAATGAAGGCACTCAAAGAAATTGCTTCTGAGAACGGTATTGTTCTGCAGCTTGAAGAAGCTTCTTCTGTTCCAGTTGAGGTATAAAACCTAAGGTGGAAAAAATTACAATTTTTTGTTTTTAACAAAAAAACTACTTATGGCATCTGATGTGATCTATTCAGGAGCAATCCACTGTAGAAAAGCAAAACCAGCATGAGCCTAAAATAAAGGAAGAGAATCTCTACATTTTACCTAATAGAGGAAAAGATGGGGAGTTATCCGATTCCTTTAAGACCAGACAAAAGTACAAGGACGTAGCTGATGCAGCACAAGCAGCTTTTGAGTCAGCAGCATATGCAGCAGTAGCTGCAAGAGCAGCAGTGGAACTCTCACGATCTGAACCACATGATCCTGATGATCATAATAGTCCAAGCCCCCAACCAAGAAAAGTGCTGGATGGACATGAATTTTTGACATCTCAACTGGGAGACAAGGAACTCAGTGAAACTGAAGGAAAAGAATTTATTAACAAGAATATAGACGTATTAGAGAGTGATGAAATTTTGAAGGGGGCTACTGTGTCAGTGGATGCAGAAATCGAGGCTGATCCTTTCGAAAAGGAACTAGTTTTTGATGAGAGTGATAGCGAGACTGAAAATAAACACAAGGGAAGGTATTACGCTGGTATAGCGGTTGGATCAGGCTCTAGGCAACTAGAATTAAATGCAGTGTCAGAATCCAAGATACAGAGTGCACCTCAGTTGGATTTAGGGAAGAGGCCAATTTCAGTGAGGACTAGATGAGTCCAGGGATACCATATAAGTATGAGCATATGTAACATGTGACATTGCGTATCAGACTTGAGTTTTGCTAGTAGCTTAGCCCAAGTGTTAATTGCTTGGTTTATCAATGTTTCCATGATAGATTTCCCAAAAATCCAAAATTACACTATGGATTTTTATGAGTTTGAAAGATTAGTTTACACAGCTGGATGTTTGAATAAATAGAATCGCAGATTCCAACTTTTAGTTGTTGCTATTATGACATAAAAGCAGCCACCCTCTGGACATGGACATAAGAAACAGGTTGATATTTGGACATACAATAAAATATATGGCTGCAAAAGAAACCTGAAAATAGTAAGGGATTCAAGGTGAAGTTGCTAATTGATCTTCGATGAGATATGTCAAGTTAATATTAGACTAAAGCAATTGTTATCCCAGCATAGAATTGTCAATTTAAACCAGAATAATAGTATACCAAGCAAAGCATCTATAAATTTCTTAAGGCAGACACGTGTGGGTTCCTACCATAGAAAATGATATATTAGTGCTTATGGCTTAGAGTTGGTTTTTTTCCTGGAACCTGCTCGATGTCAATAGTCATTCATCATGTAAATATTAAGTTTGAAAATTAAGTAGGATAATGCTTTATGACCTCGAAGCATGAACACTAGGATAGTATGCTCTGCAATGTGACTCATTAGGGCCCGAAGAGATATTAACAACAATATTGCACTTTAATGAGACAATGCTCTAGTAGTAGTGAGTTAGGCTTGTGATTTGAGAGGAATAGGACCAAAACAGGGTCTGAATTGTAAATTCTATAGGCTATGTAATTTGCAATCATGATCAGTGAGATCAAAACACCAAACAATCTATACTCCTATTTTGTTGATTAGGAAGGACAGACTTCTGAGTTTCTATAAATAAATCACTACCCCCTAGGCCGCTTCTTACCATGTTGGAGGAGGTCACTGTATGACTGCAAATTTACCCCAACATCTTCATCATATTCTATTCCAAGCTCCTCCTGCAAAGTGCAAACAAGTACCAGTATGATAACAGAAACATAAATAAAAAAAAAAAATAACATCGATTATTGAGATAGGCCAAGAAAGAAACCTTAAATTCTTTGGGATCCTTAGGTGAGTTCTCAGTGAGGGTATCCCATAAATCCTTGAACATTCTTTTACGCTTTCTCCACTGGCCTATTTTCTCTGACAACATATCCTCAACTGCCTTGCGTTCTTCTGGCCTCACCAGAGTAACACCTCCACGTAACTTGGTCAATTTGTTCTCCATTTCTTGAACCTGGAACAGAATATAATAAAGTCACAAACTATCTTAGTTGAAACTGCACAATCACCAACCCCATTTTCAACAAAAAAAAAAAAAAAAAAAAAAAGAAGCACATAAGCATCCATCTCAGCTACCTCCATCCTCAGATTCACTTCTCTTTCACAGATTTGTTCCAGTGTTAAATTTGACTGCAACGATTTAATCTCTGCAGAAACAAGTTATAACAATAAATTACATGATAAAGTGCGTTTGGATATACAGCTTATTTAAGCGCTTATGCAATAAGTTCTTTTTCAAATAAGCTAAAAACAGCTTATTTTCATAAGCTTCTCCGAAAAACTTATGGAAATAAGCTAAAAACAGTTTATGAAAAGATCACAAACTATTTTCATAAACTATTTATATAAATCTAATTTCATAAGTTAATCACATAAGCTCTCCATAAACTCTTCCAAATACATGCAAGGGGGCTTATCTAAAATCTCAATGGTTTCAAATTCACGAAACTAGTGCCTAGAAAACAATGTTTGACAATACTAAGCAATGCAATAGTTAGGTAGTGCTTGGAAGACGTGTCAAAACCGGCACAATAGAACATACGAGTTCTATGTGTTTTATAAATAGAACACAACACTACTTCAGATTAAAATGTAGAACATTTGGTGGAACCAAAGAGAATATAATAGAACATCCTATTCGGCCCAGTTCTATGAGCGCGGCAAACGCAACCTTAGGTTATCACATAATATGACTTCAGTATACCTGCTTCAACCTCACTAATAGCCTTTTTCTGTTCTTCCAGCTGTTGTTGAATGCCAGCATTTTGTTCCTTCATCTGATTAAGCTCTTCATTGTTCGGAATATCGAATTGATCTTGCCGCGCAAGGTATATCTTCTGCTTACCATACTCCTTGAATGAAATTCGCCCTCCATCAGCAAGATTATCCAATGCTTTCTGTATGGCTGCTTTCTTTAGGTTGAACTTTTGCAATGCATCTGCTACGTTTTGTGTGTTCAATGGCCTATTTTGCTGAGAAAACGAAAAAAATTAAAACGAAAAAATTCAATTAATTTTCTCAAAGATCCACCAATAGTTAACAAATATCCAAATCAACAGAACCTACAATTTAGGTCAGAAAATTAAACTATTTTCTTTATTTTTAAATTTTACAGTAGTGGCAAAAAAGAAAATGAAGTTAGCATAATAATAATCAAAATTGAAAACGAAGTCAGCAAAGATTCAAAACGCAAACGACTAGGAAGCATTAAAGCATATGATTTTGAAAGCGGTTACCTCATTCACGAAGTTCAAAACGATTGCTGCGAATTAAATAAAGGAAGAAATATTAGAGATGTTAAGTTCGCGAAGGGAAATTACGAAATAAAAGCAGCGAATGAAGCGTTAGAAGAAATCAAAAAGGGGAAAACAGAGAACAGATAGTTTCAAGCGAGAAGTGGAGTTAGTTTAGATGAATGATGAAACAATGAGGATGATGGCGGTGGTGGTTGCGGTGATGATCATATGTACCTTCGGCATTATCGGATTTTGGAGCCATCGTTTGGATCGCGAGAAAATGAGCGGGAAAATTCCGGAATTCACTTTTTTTCCCCTTTGCCAACGCGAGCGAGGATTGCCTGACAAGGAAATGGTGGCCATCTACGACATCGTTTTGTAGCAAAAAATTACCCAAATGATCCCTCTCATGTTTAAGTTTTTTTTTTATTTTTTATCATCACTTAATTATCATCGACTTCGGTGGTTTCTCAAACGAGAATGTTAATATATAATAGGTTGGGAATTGGTTAGGGCGCTTGTTTGGGGTCTATGATTTAGTTTATTTAAGATTTAACTAAACCTAACCTATTTAATAAAAAGGTTAGGTTAAGGCTTTTTAAAAAATTTATATAGCTAGAGAGGTCGGGCCAAGGCTTTAAAAAAAACCTATTAAGCCTATCAGACAGACCTACTTAACACACATATATAATATATATAATTTAATATATAATACTATAATATATTATATATTATTTATAATATTTATAACATTTGAAAGTAAATGCCTATGGACCCGTTTAAATGTAGAGTTCTACTTGCATATTTATTTGTGAAGGCTTAACGACCTACTTATTAGTATAGATCTACCAACCTCTTTATCATTAGAAGCTTACAAACCTATTTACAAGTAAAGGCCGATGGCCTATTTATAGGTGGAGGCATATTTAAATGTCTTGTTGAAAAATAGGTTTTTATTTAGGCTTCCAGGTCAGGCCAGGCTTTGAAGTAGGTCATGCCAGACTTTAAAATTTGGCTTATATCAGGCTAATAGGCTAGGCTTAGGCCTTGAGATTGGAACACAGGCCAGGCTCAAGCTTGTCAGGATCTAACTCGGCCTAATTTATTTCCATCCCTAATAAATAAGCTTAAAAAAAATATTGAGAATATATATTTAATATTTAAATAAATAATATATTTAGTTTTTTAATAAAATTTGTTGTTTTTGTATTCCTGCGACAAGACATAACATGAATATTAGTTGAATGACTTAAATCATAATCAAGGGTTGAAGTTTAAAAACGTGACCTAAATCATAATCTGGGGGTTGAAGTTTAAAAAAAGTCAAAATAGGTTGATTGGTAGTATACGTTTATTTAATTTATCATATCGGTTTCATAAATTTTTTTTCTTTCAAATTGATCGTACACGTTATGTTTTGTTTCAACGTTAGTCCTTTTTGTCAATTTCGACCTTACGGCATCAGATCAAGAGCCACGTGTCGCACTAATATTATGGCCACATCAGCTCGAAACTAACGGCGTTAGGTCGAAATTGAAGGAAAGGACTAACGTGAAAACGGAATATAACGTATAGGACCAATTTGAAAAAAAAAAAAAAAAAACTTATGCGACTGATGTGAAAAATTAAATAAACGTATTGGACCAATCAACCTATTTTGCCTTTAAAAAAAATGACCTACTTAAAATATTGGGTTGAAAAAGCTTGAGCATAGATATACCACTAAGAGTGTGTTTGGGAAAGCTGGAAAAAATAGATTATGCTGATAATCGATTATATATATAATCAATTATTGTGATAATTGATTATAATCAAAATCTGTTTTTGTTTGGGTATGTTTGCTGAAAAGTGATTTTAAGACAATCCATTTCATTTGGATGGTGCAAAAAACATCATTTTTATATAGTAAATTATGAAAATGGTATGAAGTTATTTGTATAATTTAATAATATTTTTATGGAAGTTAGTTTTGTAGGGGTAAATAGGGAAGAGAGTTTCCAGAATGAAAAATAATTAAATCACAACAATCTTAAGCTAAAACAAATTAGATGTCATAAAACAGCTTTTTTCTCTCAAAAAAAAGCTTTTATATAAATTTAAGCTAATTGCCAAATATGATAGATTATATATGAAACAGCTTTTTAACCAAAAAACAACTGAAATGGGAAAAAGTAATCTTTCCCAAACATGCTCTAAGAGAGTGTTTGGACAATTGTTTTTCATGGTGAAAGCTGTTTTCAGTAGAAGTTGATACTTGATATGTTTGGATAAATTGATTATATTTCAAAACAAATGTTTTTATGAGAAAAAAATTGTTTTTAGATAAGTTTGAAGTTTGAAGTTTATTTACAAAATTCTTAGATTATTTGGAAATCATTAATATTCTTCCTATTTCAACCCCTATAAAATTAACTACCAAATAAATATTATTAAATTATATAAATAATTTCATACCTTTTCAGTAATTTACTATATATAAGTGATTTTTTTAAACAACTCAAACAAAAATGATTATCTTATAATCGTTTTTCAACAAATACATTCAAACATAAAATAAATTCTATTATAATTAACTATTCATATAATCAATTGTTGAAATAATTGAATTTTCGTAACTAATCTAAACAAACGTTATCTTAATTTCATCCGTAAGCACACCTATGAAACATACTATATATATAATGATTACTAGCAGCATAACAGGCACTGTCGTGCTTGTTTGGCCGTGTCATTTTTTTTTTTTTGTAGCATGCATTTTTGTTTGGGTATTCTATATGTTGTTTTGATGTGATGAATAAATATGTATGCTTAATCACTATTTTGATTACTATTTTGACGTATTCAATGTCTTCATTGTGTTGGTTGTATGTAACATATTTTTTCACTAATGTAAGACGTGTATGTTTGATCAATAACTTTTACGCTTTTAAATCGAAGTTAGTTAATGTAAAAACATATATATCATTACGTTAATAATAACATGTTGTAAATAAATATAAAAATAAATAAAATGTTTATTGTAATCTAAAGTAAATCCAACGTATAAAATATTCTTTAGGTGCACTTATTATCTTGTATTTGACATCTTCGAGTCTGGCTTAATTGGGAGACCAAATAGTGATTGAATCCCTGGAGCTTCTTGCATTTCCTTGCATCACAATCAGAATAATTTTATATGGTTATTTTTTCGTTATAAATAACAGTAAATAATATCAATGAAATAAAATTAAAATAACTTCAAATCCCTTGCATATAGATAAAAATCTAATTCACCTTTTTATCAATGGGTCATATAGATGTGATTAATATTATTTCTCACCTTGTCTAGCCGCATTCTTTATTTATTTTATTTTTTTTTGTGGTCGTGTGCATTTTTGTTTGGATATTTTATTTGTTATTTTGACATTCTAAGTAAACGTATATGCTTGATCATTATTTTGATCATTATTTTGACGTTTTCAATATGTACATTTTGTTGATACATATTAGGGGTGTTCGCGAATTAGATTGGATTGGTTTTGAGCCAAAAAACCATCCGATCCAAAGATGAAAACAACTTGCGGTTTGGATTGGATCAGTTTGCTTACTTAAAAAAATCCGATCCAATCCAATCCAATCAAATACGGTTTGGATTGGATTGGATAATTCAGTTTTTACCGATACATCGTTACATAGTTATATTAAGTCGAAAACCAACATTAAACCTATATATACTAGAATTAATATAGTTCTAGTTCCTAAGTACATGCATAAAATCTTCTAGTAAATGAATAACTATTGATTCCTAGGTACATGAATAACTATGCACATTCCAATACATCTAGTATTTGACAATTTCAACAAAAATATTAAAGAGAATGAGAGTGTTCGTTCATAAAAGTATGAAAAACAATGCTTAAATATGAGTAGTACTATAATTTAAAAAATAATAGTATATTTATATAGTAAGTCGGTTTGGATTGGATTGGATTGATTTTCACTAGGAGATCCGAAATCCGATCCAATCCAATGAAAAAAAAAAGCGATTTTTCCGATTTTCAATTTTTCGGTTTTCGGTATATTCGGTTTTCGATTTTTCGGTTCGATTTTTGCGGTTTGAATTGATTTGGATCGATTGATGAACACCCCTAATACATATAATATATTTTTCCATGTCCACCGTCCAATGAAGAAATTATGCATCAAGACATTCAGGAAGTGATTACTTAGATTTATCATTTTTATTCAGAAGTTCCAATCATCCATAACAATGATCATTTCTAGATGTCTACTATAATTTTTGGTTTAACAGTATAAAGCATGATAATTTCTACACTTTTTCATCCTCAAGAAAATCCCAATAGTAAGAATGACCCGACTAATGAATTTCTAGATTGCTGAAGCAAGAAATAATCCTAGTATGCTACCATTAAAACTGTACTAATATGCAAAAGCAATGAGCACGTAGTTGGTATTGATTCTCTCCTTGATTATTTGCATTTTTGTCTCGGTATTTTTTGGGTATTTTATTTGCTATTTTGGTGATTTGAGTAAGACATATAAATTTGATTGTTATTTGGATGATTTTATTTTGAAGTGTATGTTTGGTTATTGTTGACACACACACACACACACACACACATATATATATATAAAAGTAAATTAAAATACACTAATGAAAATGTACTCCAATTCAACTGCTAAAACTTAAAAAGGCTCCCAACCCATTGCTGCTACCCCAATCAAGCTGCCGTCTTTCGCCCATCACCTATGCAAATTTTAGACTAATCTCTGAATACCTTTCTTCAATTTCTTTATGCTCGCTTTCCATAAACTTGATCCTTTACTTTAGGGCTGTCACTTCATTCAACAATTCTTTTGTGTAGCATTCAATATCATGATTAGCATTGGAGACATTCACCTCATTTGCCGAGCGATTTTTTAGCTCACTGTCAGCGTAAGGAGACAAAAATTACTTAAAGCGAGTTATATGGATCAGATGTTGGACATAGTGACAAATTTGACATCTGAGGCACCATGCAAGGTATAATAAGGCACCATTTTTTTACTGCAAGGATAATGGATTATATGAAGCTTCATAATTATTAGGTGGTGATAAATGAATTTGATTTTTACCTCGCAGGAGATAGACAAACTTTGTTCTCAGCTGACTTGCCTTCTGTTCCTCCTTCAGACTTGCTAACAGCAGTGCTTGCAGCATTCATTCCCTTTTCATGCTACAAATATAACACCAGTCTGAGTTATTGTAGAACATCAACGCAAAAACAAATGTGTGCAAAGCAACGCTAAAGTTAAAACTTGTATGATTTGGTTATCATGTAAATGCAGAAGGTGGTTTCCACTCCAGCTAGTGAGCATTGGCAGTTAAAAAAATCTGGACAGACTGGCAGAGGACAACCAAGCAATTTAAAATTTTAAAAAGATTTAAAAAAACCATCCATTCAAAGTATTCATGCCTATTCTAGATATCAATATATCAATATCAATATATTCCATTAAAAATCATGGTCATACAAATATTAGCCTTATAATGAAACATTGATAATGAGATAAGTTGACATATACATTCACTATACTGCCAATGGTATTATTTCCTACGTAAAATTTTGAACTATTATTTTCGTACATCAAAAACCAATTACAACCAACTTATTTCTCGCCACTGATCAGTTAACCTCTTCCCTATTGGTTTAAAGTTTTCTAATCTGAACTCAGGAAAATAAAAATGATATAAATAAAAGTTTTCTAATCTAATAGAGTCTTTAATAAAGAAACCATGGTTTGTGCTAATGAACACCCAGTGCAAATGGAAGAACAAAAAACAGCCATAACAACCAAACCTTTCCCACACAGAAAGCAAATCCATGCGTACACACCAGTTTATGTTCATTGACAGATCAAACAAGAACTGTATCAAATTGGGGGTTTATAAGAAAAATATGGAAGAGAAATATGTATTATGAAGACATCCAATATAAAGTTTCAATTCTGATCAAAATTAATCAATCCCCCATTTATACCCTTCAGTTTGACTCACTTTCCCAGAACCCAAAGACTCCAAATTCAAGCCCTTGGAGCCAAACTCAGCATTGCAACAACCTCCCTAATAATGCAAACAATTCAAATTCTGGGTTTTCATCAAGCCATTCATTCAATTTCAATGCATGAAAATTAAAGTAATCTGACAACAATCACCAAATCGAAATCCCAAATCTCTCATAAGTCCTAACTTCGAGAGAAGAACACAATACCTTCCATGTGTATGAGGAATTCTTGTGAATCCCACACATATGTGCAAGTTTTAGGGGGAAAAGTGGCAAAGTTTTGGGGGGGCAAAGCAGCTCCATGTTCATAAAGATCTCTCGCCATCTTCTCTAATACATTAGATCTTCTCTCCGTGTTTAAATTTGGAGAATCACATACAAATCCTTTTAAACTTAGTACCAAACACGCATATGTCTTCCATCAAAATCAAATTTTGAATCAGATTTTTAATAAAAACTAAAACCAATAGAATTTCTTCACATAAAATAAGTTGAGCCAAAAAAAATTTACATTGTCAAAAACCTAAATTTGTCTTGAGAGCCAAATAATCAGAGATTTGATAAATTTTAATGATCCAAATTAAAGAAACTCTCATCAGTTGATATAAAAGTAAAATCTACCTTACCTACAATGAACTAAATTCACTAACTCTAACTATTCACTCAAATAATAACTATACCACAAAAAACAAAACCAAACAAAATCAAATTATCGAATGAAGAGAAAATACAGCATGAGTCAACATCCATGATGAGTCAACATCAGTGCCAAATACAAAACTGCTAGTCAACATCCATGGTCAGTTATCAAAATTTGAGTTTTTAATAAAACAAAGACCAGCCATGAGTCAACATCACTGCCAAATACAACAGAAACGGGTAACATGTAATCAGGCATTCCATTCCTAACTAATCAAATCGTAAATTATGAAGTGATGATTTGTGTGCTTACAGCAACAAATTCAGACACATTAACTCAAAACCCCAAACAATAAATAGATAGGAAAGGGGGCTATAAATAGGATCCTACCATGGTTTGAATTTTATACAGTTACATGATTGGTATAAAGTCAGTATTTACCTTCAATTGTGACTCTACCTTCGTTGTTCTCTCTGATATAGGTAGTTTTTCTTTCAATCGTTGCTTCTCTGCCTGCATATGCAAGTGCATACTTGATCATAAAAAAATTCTGTTAGAATTTGATTAACAAAAAAGCTATATGACTAAATGAAATAGTAGTATTTTGGGGTTGAGAAATCAGGACCATATGTGCTCCAAAGAAGATATACCTGCATAATCTTTCTTTCCTCAAGCCATTGCCTGACAGGCATGACCTTCATTTTCATCCTTCCTCTCATAGCCACAACAGTTGCAACTCTGTTGGTGAAACTTTTACCCTTGCCAGCTCCTTTCCAATGTCCTCTTCTCCTCCTGAAAATTTATGCTACACCATTTTACTACATAGATCAACGAGAAGGCAGACAATCATTATAAACAACTTTAAGGGTACACGATACATCATCACAAAAATAACCAATCACTCATCCCATCAAGTGGCATCAGCACAAAAATACATCACAAAGTTCACACATCTTTAATATTTAACCAATGAACAATCTGGAAGCAACGATTTTTGTCTCGCAAAAGCATCGCAATTTCGTTAGAATTAGAATTAATAACAAAGGAAACACTTATTTTAACAACAAAATCAGAACAAAAGAAAAAAAGAAAAAAATGCTAGGGCAAAATCACAAATAAATGTATATTGGATATTCCTTTAAATCCTTTTTTGCCTTACCTCTGGTGCCCCTTTCCTCTTTTTTCTTTTCCTCCTCCACTTGGAGTTCCTTCTCCTTCTTCTATTCCTTCCACCTTTTCTTGGATTTTTCTTACTCCTCTGAGGCCTTTAGCTCTTCTCCTTCGCAGCGCTCACCAATGACGTTATGTCCTTATTGATGGTCTCACTCGCGAGATAAGCGCTTTGTTTGTGAGATGAAATCGAAGACCGTCTCCGCGAAAGCAACGGGATTCGATCGATCAAAACTCGCGCTGAACGAAGACGAAGAGGTTTTGTATTGTGATTGTGATGGTGAGGCTTTGGAAGAGCGCGTAAGTAAGTTATGTGGGTATTATAGAAGAAAACCGCAAGAGTGGTTATTGTGCATTTTTTATATTAAATTTGTGAAAATAAAAAGTGGAAACCAAAGGATGGTATTCCCTTTTTCTCGGTGATATGGTATTCCACTATTTAGTAATATAGATTAGAACAGATACAAATTTATTTTTCCACTTTTTTAAAATTTTAAATAAATGAGTCAGTTTTTCCCTTGTGATTAATGCAGTTATAAGGGTAGTATAGGCATTTTAAAATTAGGACACCAAAAATTTGAACTTTCCCTTTATATATTAGTATAGATACAAATTGAAGTAACAAAAAATCTTTAAATATCTCACCTATGATAATTTTTTGAATGCTAGGCAATTCGCAATTGAGCTGAAATCAACCCCTTCTTAATGAATTCCACCTGATAACGTTTATCATGAAAGCAAACAGTACAGATTATATTCTAAATGAGAGTGAAAAAGAAGGAACTATTTCAGAATTAAACCAACACACTAATGAAGTCAACTGTAAAAAAAAGTTAAGATTTATATTGTGTGTATTTCTACTTAAACTAACAATATTACTATCTTATTTGCTTAAAGTAAGGTGAATACACAAAAGAACACAGGCCTGTGTAGTTAATAGACCGAACTGAAAAATAAATTGTCGACAATGGACTGAGCACTCAATGCAAAGCATATGCCGGAGTCCAAAATGTCTCAGTGGAACATCGTGATTCTAAGATTATTTGACTACATGGGGTAGCCAGTCATTTAGCTTACATTTGTTACATATCACATATCAGAAACAAATGAAATTAGACCACTGTAGAAAAAATTGCTAAATGGGGGGAATTCCATACTCTATTTTTAATAACAATAAATATTTTTCTTAGTAAATAAAAAACAATAAATATTTTTCTATAATGTGCATTACCACATCAACAAACCTTCCAAATTAGTTTGGAATGAAATTTGGAGTATTAAAGGATCAAATGAAATGATGAATTTGATCTTGGACTGACGTGGGAAGTTAATAAAAAAGGTAGACATCAAATATGCAAAACTAACGAAAACCCATATGATAAACTGACCAGAAAATTATGATAGAGAAATGCTGTAGGCTCCCATGATATTAGTTCAACCCACTACTTTTCGTTTCCATCTTCACCTTCGATTCTGCAGAAAAAGAGAGACAGAAAAGTAAAGATAGTTGAGCGATAGCCAAAGTACTTGAAAGAGGTTCTGAGCCAAAGTATTGTTGAAAGGCTTTTTATGCAGTATGATTTGGAGGAACTAAACTAACAATTTAGAGATGCATACCCTCAAAGTATGGTACAGATAATAATCAGGGTTGTGACTGTTTAGGTATGTATAAAATTATATTATAACAATTATACTAAACAAAAGAAGAAGAAAAAAGGAGCCATATTTTCTGGTTTTTATTCATTTCTATCACTACCATCTACTGGTCACTAACTTACAAAATCCATGAACATGTACAAGACCACAATTTATCACCAGAGAATGCTAACCTGTCCTAATGAAAATTGATATTTAGATTGGATTTACACATGCCTCTAGGTCTCGCTAAAGAGTGGCAAAGATACAATTCAATACTAAACTGGCATATGAATTACAAATAATAAAAAAATATAGAATCCACCACCGATGATGGTTTTGCTTTTCCTTTCTCCTTTATCAAGGACCGTGATCAAAATGGGAAACCAATGTAGCACACTTGTCTATTCATTGGCATTTCATAGGAATTCATGTGTCCATGCAGGTTTGTATTGTGTTACGTAATATGTATTCATTTTATAGATGGGGTTATGATACAGTTATAATCTTGACACCAGTTAATATAATTTTTAGTACCATGTTTGACAGTGTTAGTTGTTTGATGCATTCTGTTTATTTAGATATAATTTTGTTTACTTTTACTTAATGGAGAAATCTGTATCTCACATCGAGTTTGATAAAATGTCTTACCTCCAATTGATAAATTTCCCTAAGCAGCACAATGGTAGTTTTTCTAACTCCATAAACTATTTCCCTCATCAGCACGTCAGTGCCTGTCTTTCCAATACAGGCACTGACGTGAAGCATAAACACATTATTGAGAAGGAAAAATTGAATTAAAATTGAAAAATTAAGAAGTTTAAAGCTTCGCTAACTTTTTCCGCAGGTTCAGGGTGCTGCTGGTCCTGTTCAACCTTCAAGTAGGGGTGTTCAGATCCAAACCGAACCGCTACAAAATCGCAAACCGATCCAAATTAACCGAAAACCGATAAAAATCGACTCGGTTTGGATTTTTTTGGATGATATTTGATGAGAACCGATCGGTTCGGTTCGGTTTGCGGTTTGCTTTTCTGAAACCGAACCGAACCGCAACCGAACCGATTCATGTAATATAATATTGCGCTTTACGTTTACTACCCACGCACACGACATATCACTGGTCACTCACTGTAGTCTAAAACTATCTTTTTGCACCATCTTTACTCTTTAGGTGTAACTTAGTAACTTTTCATTTTCAAAAGAATCAAATATATAGAATTCAGTTTTTCTGAAATACTTATTGCTTGATATAGAACGTGTTTGTATGTACAAATATTTGTCTAAGTAGTAAGATTATTGTCTTCAACAAAAGACGTACTGTTTGCTTGATTTATGGCTTTGTGCCCTTGTAGTATGAAATAAATTAAAAGAGTGGAAAGAGAGCAAACCACATTTAATTGACCATGTTTATTTTTATCAAACCGAACTAACCGAACCGATCCAAACCGCATTTAATTGGATCGGATCGGTTCGGATTTTTTTAAAGAAGCAAACCGAACCGAACCGAACCGCATGATATTTTACTCTTTGGATCGGATGGTTTTTATACTCAAAACCGAACCGAACCGATCCACGAACACCCCTACCTTCAAGTGCTCTGTTTCGATACAAAACAAAACAAAACAAAACATGGCGAAACAGAGAAACCCTCATCCCAAACCCTGTTTTAGAGGCTAAAAAACAAAACTCAAAACGCATCCAAAACCTAAAAATCAAAATAGAAAAATTTACATCAATCTTATGGTGCACTCAGTTCTAATCGCTGGAAAAAACACGAAGGAGAGAGTAAGCATACTGGAATCAGTGAGGTCGTCGTGGGAAATGTCGGAATGTAGGAGCGTTGATTATAGACTACTTAATACAAAATCAATATCAAATAGAAAGACAGAGATGAGATTGTAAAATGTTGAAAACTGGAACCGAAGAGAAGAAAGAAGGAAAATTTGAGAGTTGAATTGGTTTAAAATCTGAAATGAATTTGAGGTTTAGAATGTGTTTGGGGAAGTTTGGAAAAAATAGATTAGGTTGCTAATTGATTATATGTATAATCAATTATTATGATAATCGATTATAATTAGAATTTGTTTTTGTTTGGGTATATTTACTGAAAAATGATTTTAAAATAATCCATTTTGTTTGGATGGTGTAAAAAAAATCACTTTTATATAGTAAATTATAAAAAAGATATGAAGTTATTTGTATAATTTAATAATATTTGTTTGGAAGTTAATTTTGTAGGGATAAATAGGGAAGAGATTTTTTAGAATGAAAAATAATCAAATCACAACAATCTTAAGCTAAAACAAATTAAATATCATAAAATAGTTTTTTTTCTCCAAAAAAAATTTTTTTTATAAATTTAAGATAATTATCAAATATAATAAATTATATATGAAACAATTTTTTAACTAAAAAATAATTGAAATGAAAAAAGTAATCTTTTCCGAACATATTGTTAAAGTAGAAAACCGTAAATGGTAACCGCAACCGTCGAAACCTGAAGTTTTTTTTTAAAAAATATTCTAGTACAGAAAGTATAGAATAGTAAAGGTGCTTTGTGCTTTGTGTAATGCGGTTATTATAAAATGTTGCAGTTTAGGGACTTTTTTGTATATTTAAAAAATTTGGAGACCAAAATTCAAGAATCGCCATTATATATTGTTAAAGATACACCTATATACCTGACCAATAATGATAACTCTTCGATTAAAGCATTGCTAGCTTTCGATGATCGAAAAAATAGTAGCATATAATTTAACATTTGAACTAAATTAATGTTGATCAAATTGAATCGGATATCATAGAATGAAATTTTGTGATTGGTAAATCAAATCAAACCAATCCTACTAAATTGGGATGTCCGAACGATTTGCTGGATTATTCTATTATTTAATTATTTAATTAGGGTTAGAAAAATTAGGATTTTAAAAAATGAAAAAAAAATTTAGGGAATTAGGATTATAAATGATTTGTCTGAAAAGGTAAAATAATAATATTAGAAATCCGCATATAAAAAATGGATCTCTCTTATACATTTTTTTTCTAGTTGGAAAATGGACTTCCCAATTACTTTCATCTTTACCTTTACTTTGTTTCCTTCTTTGTTGGAAAGTCGGCATTTTTTTAATATAATTTTCAGATTTTAATTATTTTGTTTATTAAAAATACTTCTCATTATTTCAAAAAAAGATGTATAATTTGAGAAATATGAGAGAAAAAAATGTGTATTTTGCAAATTAATATTTTTTATTTATTTTAATATTTTTGCCTTCTTTGAATTCATTGAGTGTTCCGTTACCGAATTTACCCTTGCGTTCTTAAACTTGGAAGTAGCAGTAGCATTCTCTTTCGCAGTTTCGCTCTAATGATATATCTCTGAATGAATTCTGACTGAGCTGAAGCTTCTATGACGACGACGATGACCACAACGACGTCGTCCCCAACATTTCTTTGTTCCTTCCTTTCGTCCAAACCCTTTGCCCCAAAATCTTCACTCTATCTTCCCCAAGCACACAAGCCAAAACCAATTCACAACGCTTTCAGCTCCAACCATTGGTTCTCGCCACCAAAACCACTCGTTCCAAAACAGAGGACCCTTTTATGCCACGCGTCTCGCCGTAAACCCACGGCGTTAGCCACCTCCTCCTCGTCGGAAGAAAGCGACGACGACAATTTAAGGAGAGTGCTCCAAATAGCGTTGTGGGTTGCTGAGGGTATTTACATTTTGTGGCTCTTCTTGCTTCCTTATGCACCTGTATGTACCCTTTTTCAGTTTTTGCAACTACCCTTTTGGTCATGTATGTTATATTAGTTTGTGTTTGGATTAAGGGTTTTTAAATTTTGAAGAATTTAAAATACAGTGATTAAAATGTAGTATTTCAATTGCTATCATTTATAGAATATTGAAACTGAAATCTGACATGTTATTGGGTAAAAAGATAACGGCCAGTTTGCTTTGTTTTCGGTTTCCTCTTTTCATTTCGGTTGCCACCTTATTTTCATTCCGTTTCATGTTTTAAAAAATCTGTACATGAAACAAACAAATCTTTGTAAACAGGAAACACAGGGGGAAAAACATTGCTTTTATGCAATTATTCTTAGAAATAGGATATGAAAATAGGAAAACGGAAACAAAGCAAACAGACAGGAAGCTTTCATTTAGCACCTATGGTCTGCAAAATTGTGGAACAATTTGAAAATTTGCAAAACTGCAGCTACCGTCTTGCTAAGAAAATGGTGTGAATAGAAGTTTAAAGGAGAGTTTCTTGAGGAGAATCCATTACAGGAGGTTGTCAAACCATCTTGTACTCGCCGTTGTTCATGTGATGGGAACAGATTTATCATGATATGCTGGGATTGATGGTGATGAGTGAGGATGATGAGGGTTGGGGGGGAGGTTTGGTTCTGTGTGAAAGAGAGGCCATGGCATCCATGAGAAGAAGCAACAGCAGAGGCCATGGCAGCCTTGAGAAGAAGGAGCAGGTAGAGTGTCAAGGTGAGATAGAGAGAACCAGTGAAGGAATTTCAAAATTAGGTCACCTTATCAGTTATTTAAAATTCCTGATTTTGGATAGAAGAAAACACACGCTTAAAATGAATTGCATGTTGGACACATCTTATCCAAACACAGGGTTAGTATCTTGTGCAATTGGATGTGCTATCTTGAATGTATGTCTCCTTTAGTTACGTAACAGTGTAAATCTCAAATGATTTGTATTTTTGAAATTTTTGTACTAATTTATGCAAACTATGGAATAATGCTGGTTACCATGCTTGATATGATGACTTGTTAACTTGGCTACATGAACTCTCGAACAGCCATCATCATATAATTGTATAGAAAGTTGTTTATATGGCTTTGGTGACAAAACTTCTTTCTTTCTTACTTTGCTTTGGTAATCTAGAAGGTTTTGAATTGTTGTATTGCATGTGATTTTTTTTTGTTTGATATAGCAGAAATTACACTAACCTTCCCTAAAGTTTGGCTTAATTACACTTGACACCCCTCTTGTTTCAGAAATTATACTAACCTTGTCATTACACTTAGCCCCTGATGTTAACTAGACTTACCCCCGGTTTTCAGGGGTATCGTCTGTAATATCGCAAAACTTCTAGGGATATCAATGAAACCAACAACGACACTCAATCATCTGTTAGATATGGGCCTTAATGGGCTCTGTTATGTCAGTAGTGGTTAATTGTAATAGGTTAGTTATGTAGTAATTCAATTAGAGTTAGTTAGTGGCAATTAGAGTTAGTTACTGGCGGTTAGAGTTAGTTACTGGGTTAGGAATTTATCAATAGAAGTAGAGAAGGGAAAAATGCATTGATTCTGTTGTATTTTCTGGTATTGGGAAAGGAGGTTAGGGAGAGTCCCAAGTTTCTCGAATACTTGGGGACTTATTGTACTATCTATTTCAATTTTCTTATTTTGCATAATCAGTTTCTATCAACTGGTATCAAAGCACTCGGTTCTGGGAGTGTTTCATGGTACAAACTCGAAGAATGGAAGCAAGGATCGAGGCACTTGAGCGTGGGTTCGAGAATCAGAAGCGAATCCTCGAGGAAAACAGGATGAAAAACCGTAGGCGGTTCACCGAGATCCTAGAAATTCTGAACAGAAATTCGCACAATAGTGGTGATCACAATCAGAATTCTAGTGGAAATAATACCAGCGACAACAGACGTTCGGTGGTTGGAGAAAAGTCGAGTCGAAGAGGAGACAAATGGAGGAAACTCGAAATTCCTTTGTTCTCGGGTGAAGATGCGTTTGGGAGGGTAAACAAGATCGAATGCTATTTCGATTTGAAGGGGATTTCAAACCCAAAAAGGCTTCATGCAGCCATGGTCGCGATGGAAGGTGAAGCTTTGTGGTGGTTCAAATGGTGGGAAATGTGTGCTCTGAACCCCACATGGGAGGAGTTCCGATCCGTTGTGATACGAAGGTTTCAGCCTTCACAGCGGAGCCGAGAAAGGAGGACAAATTCAGTAGAGCCAAGAAATGGAAATGAAGATGAAGGTTTAAGGATCAAGAAGAATCTTGAGGAGGAAAAAAATATACAGAAAAAGAGGAAGCAAAACTAGAGTGGGTCATGATGGAGAACACGACGACGGAGGTAGTTAGATCATTAGTGGCATCGGGTTTTGGGAGTTTGCACATGTTGGTTGAACCTCCATTGCTGGCCTTTAACCCTTGTATGATGGATAGCAAGACATTGGCAAAAGAGATTACAGAGACTAATTGCCCCGCCATGGCCACAACAATCAGCCTCGTCATAAGTGGTCAAGTCAAGAACAAATCCCCAGACCCCGACTTGTCTGTGGAGACCGGTGGAGTGACGAAGAAGTCCGGCTTCCCATGGAGGGTGGCTAAGCTTCCATCTCAGGAAATATCTGCCGTGAGCCCACATGTGGCGGCCGTTGGGAAGTTCGCAGAGGAGCCGGCAGGGGGGTGCCGACGAGAGGTGCATCGTATCGCAAAAGCGGTTATGTTTCTGCGTATAACCACCATGGAGGAGAAAGGAAAACCAAGATGGGCAGAATGGGAATCTTGCAAACGGAGCCTGATCTATGACCAAATGGGCCAAGCCCATCTCTTTACAACGGAGAGGAAGGGCACTGTTAGATTAGAAATAAAAAGAGTAGGGGCTCACTTAACAAAGGCCCAACTATTAAAATCTATCGGGTCACAACCCAAAACATTGAAGGATGCTGAGGGAATTACTGGGGACATCAAGGCAGCATTGGTTCAAAGGAAACAGAAGGAGGATATGTTGGTTTTTTCCGTGGGAATTGAAGAAGAGCAACAATAGGATCCCGATGGACAGTTGCATTGGTCGTCAGGCTTCAAACAATGGGACCCAGGTAAAAATTATCTCAAGAGGTCACTTGTTGTTCACCTTGAGGTCAAGGTGATAGTTTAGGGGGGCAGTATTGTTAGATATGGGCCTTAATGGGCTCTGTTATGTTAGTAGTGGTTAACTGTAATGGGTTAGTTATGTAGTAATTCAATTAAAGTTAGTTAGTGGTAGCTAGAGTTAGTTACTGGGTTAGGAATTTATAAATAGAAGTAGAGAAGGGAAAAATGCATTGATTCTGTTGTATTTTCTGGTATTGGAAAGGTAGGTTAGGGAGAGTCCCAAGTCTCTCGAATACTTGGGGGTTTATTGTACTATCTATTGTAATTTTCTTGTATTGCATAATCAGTTTCAATCACCATCACCCTCAATTTGCCAGCCAACAACCTCCGTTAGTGCCACCACCATCAAGGAAGAAGCCGCCACCTAACATGTTGGTGTTTCTCCAACCCAACGCCGCTGTGACTCGGCTAGCTACGAGGGATGACACTAACCCAGCTAGGTACAGAGAGGGCGTGCATAATGTCAACACTTGACTGTCATATCCACATTACATGTTTACTTGGGTGCTAGCAGCCTTCCTCAGTATTGCTGGAAGAATTTTTCAAGAAATAGTACCATCGGTGTGACACCTCCTGAGGGTGAGCGTTATGTATCCAATTTAATTAACACCTTCAATACTACTTAAATTTATACAAATATTTGTTTTCATTAAATTGTAAATTGCAATAATTGAAGTGTTAGGCTAATCTTTAGTTTCTGGACACGCGCATATAATTAAAAGCCATTGCAACTTTGAAATGCAAACCGAACTTGCATCACATAGCTAACCATGTGCAAACCACAAAAGATCTTCTTTAGACTTCGTGTGACCATTTGGCATTTGCTTTTGCTATCCATGATAGACTTCTATTTTTAATATCGCTGTCATTGTGGATTTGTGGGTGGCGAGTTAAAGATGATTGTTAAGTTTTGTTGAGTTTCATTGACCTCCTTGAGGTTTTGCGATATTCGACCCGATACCCTTGAAAATAAAGGAGGTAAGTGTCATGTTAAATGCTAGCTAACTCAGGGGGTAAGTGTAAGACAGCATAAACCTTAAGGGAGGTCAGTGTAATTTCTAAAATGAGAGGAGCATTGGGTGTAATCAAGTCAAGTCTAGGGGTTCAGTGTAATATCCTCTTTTATGTATTATACCAAAGAGATTGATTTGATTTCAAATCTGAAAATTTACCTGTGTTGTAACAGGGAGATCCTGTATGGGCCATCAGTTCTGACACAATTAACTCTCTTGTGGGTCTTTCTCTCAATTTCTTTTTCATCTTGCCTTTCATGAACTTTGGTAAGTACACCTATTGCGGATTACATTTAATAAATGATTACTGAGCTGAGTCCGCTGACTGTTTTTGCTTTCTTCGTGGATGTTTTTGTAACTTTGGATGAATTTATGAGCCATTCCATTCTCATATAAGTATGACTCTTGTTATTTTTACCTTTTCTACCATTATACTTATATACTTATATTTGTCAATAAACTAGTTTTCAGTCACTGTTTAATCAGAAGAAGACTGTGTTCTTTTTTCTGCTTATCAGTTTGTGAATTTGAGATAATCACGAACATATTCTCATAATTTTTAAAAATAGTTTACTGATTATTGAAAGGGATCTCTCCCCTTTCTTGTCCTCCTTTCTATTCAGGGACATTTGGAGAGGGAAAGCTTGCTATAGCAATGTTGCCTCAGTTTGTTTGATAGGATTTATTCTTTGGTTCCTTTTCTTCATGTTTACATGAAAAGTTGGCATTGCCAAACCTTTATATGGCATGTAATACCGAAAATTCCTGATGCCATGACTCACAACAGGCTTATGAATATATGCCCCGAGGATATTGATCCTATGCGGATAAATTTGAGTGAATCCTTCATGATATGTCATATTCTTTACCAGAAAAGTATTGTATATAATCCATTCTGTTTACAGGTTCATGCCGAAGTGACTGTTAATTACTTCAGTCTTCAGTGAAGGTTTATGTGCATATATTTCTCAGACAAAACAATCTTACTGGTATCTTATCCATGATTGCAAAGTTTTGGTGTTCATGTTGATAACAAATATATGATTTGACTACATTCTCCCTTAATGTGTGAGGTTATTTAGTACAAAAGCAACATGTGGCACTTTCAAGTCAGCTATTATGTTCAGAGTCAAACAGAACTGAAATTTGTTGTGTTCTTTTTGTTTTGAAAATTTTGTGGTTTTTTAAAAATAAATTATTTGGGTTATCCTTGCTCTTTAATGATTACTGCACTGACGATTTTGGTAGAGTAGTTGGCATTCGTCTGATTGAGGCTCCAGTTCTTCATCCTGTAAGTATCACTGCACAAAGTAAATATTATTGGCACCAAATTTACACCATTTGATTGGAAAGTCTCCCTGATGTTTGGCAATTTTGTCGCTTCAGATGTCTGAAGGACTATTCAACTTTGTGATTGGCTGGACGTTAATGTTTGCCCCTTTGCTGTTCACTGATCGTAAGAGAGACAGATACAAGGGTTCTCTAGATGTACTCGGGGGCCTGCAAATGTTCCTGACAAACAGTATGTTTCATAGAACTCTCTTTGTATGAAAAGTCTTTTCATTACCCTGGTCTCCATCACAACCACAACGTCTCTAGCTAATTATTTGCTAATATTAGAATAGAAGGAGTGGTGACTAGTCCAGCCTCAGTCTCTATTGTAATCTGATAGGTACTGATATTACTATAGAAATGGTAGGAAAATTCAGAGAACAAAACTCTGGTTACAATGGGAAATCGCAAATAATATAGATGCAGAAAAGTGAAAGAAAACTATCAGAGAAGCAGTGCCTTCTCTGCCCTTCGGCATCAACCACCCCAAATCTACCCAAATGGTGACAGACCCTCCACCCTACCTTTCATTCCCTTCATATTCACGTCCCCCTTCATGATTGCTGCATCATCCTCTCCAATATCATGATGCCTAGTGGCCCTTCTGTTAGAGTCATGCATAACAGATTCCTCCACTCCATTTCCCAAACTGCCCTCATTCCTGCTCTCCTTTCTACGGTAGACCTTAATTGGAAGCCCTTGTGTTGAGGCCCATCATAATCTTTCAGAGAGAAAAAAGATAAGCACTACAAGCATATTCTCTCTCTAAATGGAGTATATTACTCCATTTTTTCCTGGATTATGTCAACATATTATTAAATTGTTTTGCAATTACCCAACAATGGTTGGCTACAGTGGAAGTGGACACCCCAGGCAACCTTCATTTGCAATGTCGGGTTCGAATCCTGGAGTCGTCACTCTGGGGAGGGCTTTACCTAACCACCGTCCCGGTCCAAGGATTAGTCTCACGGCTTGCTTGTGGGGATATTTGGTCAAAGACAAAATAAATTGTTTTGCAATTATCCATGTTTCATGTTCTGAAGAAAACAATGCTCTTTATGTCAATTATCTGGCAAGATTGAGTTTCTTGGTAGTCAAAATTTGAAAGATGTTAGTGTTTGGAAAAGGGTTTCCATGTCAGTAGTGTGTCTATTTTGAAAAGGATTTCCATGTCAATGGTGATGAATGACTTTAAGATATGGTAATCTTTTGGAATTAAAATGAAAAAATAAGGGAACTATCAGTTGAAGGAGGTTACTGACTTAGTATATGAAAGAGGACCGTGTCTTATTTTTACTTTATGTATGATGTAATTGCTTTTTAATCATCTAAACTCTTATTTATGATGCCAGCATTTCTGATCCCTTATATGGCTATCCGATTGAACGATACTGATGATGACAGTGTTCCAAGCAAACGTTCACAATTGGGTTCTGTGATGACAAATGGTGCCTCTTTTGTTGGACTGATTGGTGGGAGTGCATGTCTTCTATCTCTATGGTGGGCTCTATTTGGTCGAACAGATGCAAATTTTGGGGGCATTGCAGAAAGATGGGAATTCTTGGTTGGTTACTTAGGATCAGAAAGGCTGGCATATGCCTTCATATGGGATATATGTCTTTACATTATTTTCCAGCCTTGGTTGATTGGTGACAACCTTCAGAATATCCAGGAAAGCAAGGTTGTTTTAGTAAAGTATCTTAGATATATACCCGTGGTTGGCTTAATTGCTTATCTTCTTTGCTTGGAGCCAGAAGAGGTATAGGTGTTTAATTACTTTATTTTGCATTAGAAAGGGCTTTTCAGCTAAAAGTTCTCGCTTGAACATTCTGAGAAAAAGCTTTTAGGATTCTAAAATAAGCTAATGCGAATATATTTATATGTATCAGTTCCTGGTTGTGGATAATTCAATCTTGAGGATACATTTGGATTGATGGAAAGTGGTGGAATAGAGTGAAATAAAATGGAATTTTAACAAGTTTCATGATTTGGATTACTTAAATTATGATGGAATGGAACATCCATCCAAAATCTCATTTTTTTTTTTTATTCCCTCCAATTTGGGAGGGAGGTATCAGCTGAAACCAATCTAATTTTTATTCTTATGATTCCAGTGACTTATCCTATTGTTGCAACAGCTTTCTTCCTCCTTGCTAGTCTCTGACATGCATGCATTGTTCAACATATATTGAATTCCAAACACAGCTTTCAACACATAGGAATGAGTTTTATTTTAACAAAATTATGGATCTTCTGTATATATATTAAAATAAAAGTAGCGTTCCTTGAGAGGGTGGCAAGTCTTAGACTGTCTTTTTCTTTTCCTAATTTGCAAGAATAATGTTACTCAAATTTTTAATATCATTATTTTATGTTGTTAAGATCTGAATAGTATTTTCGATTCTAAATGAAAATTGAAGGCTTACAGCATGTTTGAAAAAGATTGATTTTTTTCATTTCAGCTGTTTTTTGGCTAAAAAGTTGTTTCATATATAATCTATTATGTTTGGCAATTAGCTTAAATTTATAAAAAAATATTTTTTGGGGGGAAAAAAACTGTTTTATGTTATCTAATTTGTTTTAGTTTAAGATTGTTGTGATTTGATTATTTTTCATTCTCAAAACTCTTTTTCCTATTTATCCATACAAAATTAACTTTCAAACAAATATTATTAAATTATATAAATAACTTTATATCCTTTTTTCGTAATTTATTCTGTAAAAGTGATTTTTTTTTTTGCATCATCTAAATGAAATAGATTATCTTAAAATCAATTTTTAGTAAACATATCCAAATAAAAACAAACTCTAATTATAATTGATTATCACAATAATCGATTATACATATAATTGATTATCAGCATAATCTATTTTTTTTCAGTTTTCATAAACACACTCTTATTAGGTGATTTTGCACTAAGTCACTAGTGAATTTTCACATATGAAAAGATAGTGGTCATA
Source organism: Ammopiptanthus mongolicus (assembly GCA_039655645.1). Lineage (NCBI taxonomy): Eukaryota > Viridiplantae > Streptophyta > Magnoliopsida > Fabales > Fabaceae > Ammopiptanthus > Ammopiptanthus mongolicus. Next base: position 29,438,420 of record CM077348.1, on the reverse strand, counting down.
AATTTCAAGGAGTTTGATAAAAGCGATTGAGGAATAAGTTTAATTTTGATATATAATTAGTGTAAAGACTTTGATTAAAGATTTAATTAAAATAAACAAGGATAAAAAATAAAAATCCCTACAACACTTAGATTCTATTTGGCATGTTTAATAATGTAATTTATAATTTATTTGACCAATTTACAAACCTGTCTCTCATTTTTATATTTATTATTTTAATGAAATTCCTAACTATGTGCAAGAATCTACTATCCTGGCCACGTCTCTCTTTTCGGGAGATGCCATGGTAAGCGAGCAAGAATTCAAAGTATATGAAAGTGCCAGCTCCTTGTCTTTGGCAACTTTTGCTTCACTTTTAAGAGAGTTTGTTGCAAGGCTTCAAAATCTTGGAGATGAATTCCAAGATTCAGTGACAAGGCTAATTTCAAAGACCCGTTTGACCAACCAGTGTTAACGTACGTGACGGTGGCACTTCAGGCTATACTTCAGAGGCGCATTTGTTTCAAAATTGGAGGTATATCTTATTGTGTTGATACCATATGATACACCTCTGGATACACAATTTGCAAAGGTCATGAAGGTTGACAAATGTAGATTTTTTTACTTTTATCATTTTGTGGTAAAACGATCCTAACCTATTATTTGAGAGTTTTTTAAGTAATGAAATGGAATGATTAGAGATGAGAACCAAACCATTCCATATCACTCAAATTCTCAAATCTTCATACCCTCCATTTTGGAGGGTTTGGGATGAAGTGAGATATAAATCACTTCATATCTTTTGTAATTTACTTCACTCTATTAATTATCATTATATTCTCAAACAATGGAGTGAGATCTCCCACCATTCTCATATTCAAACTTTCAAATAATGAAGTGATATACTTTAACTTTTCCACTTCATTTCATTCTAAATTACTCCATTACTAACTGCTCCATTTAATCTTCTTCAAAACTCTTAATCATAGCGAGTTTTTCCTTTAGCAAATTTTGTTGGTAAAAGATGTTTCTTTAATTTGTTAAAGTTAGCGAGGGAGGTTTCAACTTCGGATCGGAGACTCTATATTACTGCTTTTTGACCAAAGTAGCATTTTTTTAGAAACTATTTATCAAAATGAGGTTGTTTTGTAACAATTTACCAAAATGGGGTTGTTTTTGCCAGCGTAAAATTTTTTATTTTTTATTTTTTATTTGCTGACGTGGTGCCTTCCACAAAAAATGACACGTGTCACACACCGGTACATTCTCCACTTTTTAAAAAAAAAAAAAATCAAAAGCTGCAACCTCCATTACGCGCGCCACGTGGCGCGACGTAGTGGAAGGCGCCACTGCAACTGGCGCCTTCCACTGCGTCGCGCTGGCACGTGCAGTGGAGGCTGTCCCCCCTCCCCAAGCACCCCCCAACCCCCCCCCCCCAACAACCCGTGTTTTTAGTACCCCCAAACCCCTCTTCATCTTACATTCTACTTCTTCTTCTTACATTTTATTTCTTTTATTTCTTCTTCTTACACTATATTTTTTCTACTTCTTCTTCTTACATTCTACTTCTTCTCTTACACTCTAATTCTTCTACTCTTTTCTTTTTACATACCAATTTTTAATCACGGTATAGTATTATTTTTATTTTTATTATTATTACTAGATTTCTAATTTGTAGTTTGTTGTAATTTATGATTATTATTATTATTATTATAGCCATCCCCCTAACCCCCTCTAACTCTTCTATTTAACCCCCTCTACTGAACATTACATTCTATTTCTTCTACTTCTTATACTTCTATCCTTTTATTTTTGCATACCAAATTTTAAATTGGGTATTATTACTAGATTTCTAATTTTTAGTTTGTTGTAATTTTATTTTTATTGTTATTATTAGTGCTATTATTACTATAATTATTATTGCTATTTTTATTATTATATGTTTATTTATTGTTACTATTTTTTAGTGTTATTGTTATTATGATTATAATCATTATTAACACCAATCTTATATTTTTGTTATTGTAGTGTGAAAAAAATGGCTTCAAATATTGTAGTATTAAAGAAAATATTATGACTATTATTAATTTAAATATTGTTTATTGTTATTGTTGCTACTTTTATTTTGATTATTATTACTATAAATTTGCCATTATTATTAATCATTAATATTGTATATTATTGTTATTGTTGCTATTTTTATTGTAATTATTATTATTATTATTTTTATTTACAAATGATTTCTATTATTATTACTATTGTTGTTGTTGTTACTATAATTATTAAGATATTTTTTTATTATTTTAGGTCACACAATATGTCTGTAATTGTAGTGTTCGTGTACTCTAATAGGAGGATCTTTGATGGAGAAGAAGGAATTACATTCGAATGGGATAAAAAAACAATGCAAATAAAACGTGGAGTCGGGTATGAGCTTCTGAGGACAAAGATTCATGCTAGGTTGAAACTTCAGCCAACTAAATGTGTTTCGAAAATTGTCATCCGGTTTATGATATCGCAAAATCTGACAAAATACATTGTTTACCAAATTAATGACGATGAGGATGTGGAGTGCATGATTAATGTTTTTGATCAGAATTCGTGGATGACAACATTGGAGTTATACTATGATATCGATGTTGTCGGTAGTTTGACAGTCCTTGCGCCATCATTATGCAGTAATTTTGAGGTACAATAGTATGATGTAGACCTCGGATCATCGGATGAAGATCTGGATTAGAACAGTGAAATGGAGCTCAATTCTAGTGAAGACGAAGACGAAGACAAAGATGAAATATCAGATGATGATTCGTTAGACATTGAAGATAAAGCGGATCTAGGATCCAATCAAATCGTATCTTCAATGGCACCATCACTGATCATGGCTTCTCCCGTTTCATCTGTAAGGCCTACGGCATATTATGTTCCACAACAAACAAGTATGATATTATTATTACTATTTTTTTTTACTAATATTGATGGTGTTATTTTTATCATTATTATTATTATTATTATTATTATTATTATTATTATTATTAAGGTTAATATTGTTATTGTATATTTACAGGCCAATCATGGTGCATTCTTCAATTCATCTCCTCATTACAGATATATTAATTGGGATCACCTTAACGAAGAAATGGATTTTCAAGGGTTGGATGTTCCTAGGTCATGGCATGTGGGTCAGCAATTATATGTCGGTTTACGATTCGACACTAAACAGGAGGTTCAGCTAGCTGTGAAGCATTACTCAATGAACATTCATCAGTCACTCATAGTTGTTGAATCAAAACCAACAATTTTATATGTTAAATGTCCAAAACATGCAGAAGGTTGCCCATAGAGGATGCGGGCAATTTTATCAAAGAAGACAGACAAATGACATGTTACGAAATGAGGTGGCCAACACATTTGTGTGAATCCTATGTTGTCGTAAGACCATACAAAGTTGGATTTTAACTTTGTTTGCTCAGTCATACTGGGTATGATCTTTAACCAGAATTTTCTTTTCTACATTAATATTTAATTTGGCTCATTTAAGATTTGAATTGAACTTATAAATGTTTTTAGGTATGGTCTAAGATGAATTATCAGTGCAGATTTCGCTTATCCGAGAAAGGATCCAAAGTACGTTTGGATACAAGATATCTTATAGGAAGGCATGAAAGGCCAAACAGAAAGCCATCGTGCGTGTATTTGGAGATTGGGATGAATCGTATGCACTATTGCCTAAATGGTTGGAGTATATGCAGTTGCATATTGATGGTTCCTATTACAAAATCGAGACCAACGATGTTGTAGTTGGTAATCGGGTGAACACCCAATGCCGAAAGTTTCACCGAGTTTTTTGGACTTTCAAACAATGTTGCGATGCGTTCAACCACCTATTATTAAAAAGTAGCATTCCAATTTCAATTAAATGAACAACTATCGTAATTAATATAAGTAATTAACAAAACATCACAAAATAACATTACACTCACTGTGCACTATAAGGGGTACCGAATTGTTAATTATCATGGCTGATGGAGGGCGCAATGGATGGAAATATTTTCCATGCCCGTAATTGAATCAGCGGGCTGAAGCCGCATATCTCCTTATACTCATAATTTGTTGACTTGCAAAGCTCACGGTATAAGTAACTTAATATTACAGCGCCCCAACTATATTCACCGACCTCTCCAAAATCCTCTAACAAAGTAAGGTACCTTAACAGCACGTATGTGCCTGAGTGATCCGTGAACATTAACCCACCAAGCAACCTCAATATATAAGCACGGACATATCTTATGATATGCTAGTCTGAATAACGATGTTCATCAAAATTGCCAAACTGTTCATCTAGCCATTTCATCTTAATTCGACTTCCATTAATGACTCCACAGGTGGGATCACACCTAATATAGTATCCGTGTATTCTATCCAATCTTCCGCGATTTTACTAATGACTGGTTTGCCATCCACCCGGACACCCATAAGAATTGCTACATCCTGCAATGTGATTGTGCACTCTCCGAATGACATGTGAAAAGTGTGAGTCTCCGGTCTCCACCGCTCCACCAATGCACTGACTAATCTCATGTCAACTTGGAACAACCCAAGTTGTGCAATTCCCAAGAAGCCGGCTTGACTCAGATAGCCTATGATCTCTTTCGGAATATGTGCAGCTCCACGATGAGCACCTGCAGCAGCTAATCTACTCCTCAATAATCGATCCTCTTCTCCATTCCATATATGTGTGGAAATATGGGTTGCTTGCATTCCTAGCAATGACGTATCAATTGGATCGGGATTAATCAAATGCCCACCTCCAGTTGAACTTGAAGCCATTTTTTCACTCTAAAATAACAAAAATATAAAATTAGTGTCAATAATGATTATAATCATAATAGTAAAACAAATAACACTAACACTAACAAATAGTAACAATAAACAAACATATAATAATAACAATAGCAATAATAACTATAATAATAATAATAATAATAATAATAATAATAATAATAATAAAAATTACAACAAACTAAAAATTAGAAATCTAGTAATAATACTAGTAATAATAATAATAATAAAAATAAAAATAATACTAATTACTCATAATAATAAAAGATAATAAAAATAATAAAGGTAGTGATAATACTGTGATTAAAATTTGGTACTAAAAAAAAAAGAGCAGAAGAATTAGAGTGCAAGAGAAGAAGTAGAATGTAAGAAGAAGAAGTAGAATGTAAGAAGAAGAAGTAGAAAAAATATAGTGTAAGAAGAAGAAATAAAATGTAAGAAGAAGAGGGGTTTGGGGTGAGGGGGTCGATTAAATAGAAGGAGTTTAGGGGTTAGGAGGTACTAAATACGGGTGGTCGGGGGTTTAGGGGGTGGTTGGGGAGGGGGGATAGCCTCCACTGCGCGCGCCATGTGGTGCGACGCAGTGAAAGACGTCAGTTGCACTGGCGCCTTCCACTGCGTCGCCTAAGCATTTTGGGTGTACAGAGTATCACTAACAAAACACATCAGCGGGTTAACGTGACACCTAAGCACGTTATCAGAGCTAGCTGGACGAAATTTAACGAAGGGACTAACGTGTCCCTGATTTATCATTAGAAAAAACTTACGCCCTGTTCAATATGTGTTGTTTGTCCTGTTCACCAATTATAACAGTCACATAGATTAAATTTTTCATTTAAATTCAAATTTAAAATGTTCCTATTTTTTTTACTGGTTGGTTAATCCATGTGTTGAATAGTGATTGAAAAATAGTAAAAATTGTACACAAGGAATTTCTAAGGACCAAAAGTGGGACCACCTTTTTTTTTGTGAGGGACTAATTTGGATAATTCCTCAAAAATTTTTGGGTGAAATATTTTTAATGTTTTATTAGAATTGCCATGGACAGGAATGTTATTTGTGCATCGAAAATGGGACACCTATAGTAGACACCCCATTTTAAATGAGTACAACTTGAACATATTTTAAATTTGCAATTGAAGTTAAAAAAAAAATTACACTCAAAATGGGGTGTCTACTATAGGTGTCCTATTTTGGGTATACAAATAACATTCCGCGTTGCCAAAAGATGAATCTATTGCAACTTTAGTAAAAGAAAATGAAAAGGTTAAAGTAATAATTTGGTCCCTATACGTAACATGAATTCTTCATTTAGTCCCTATACGTAAAAAATTTGGAAATGAGTCCCTATATGTGTAAAAGTTAGCAAATTTGATCCCTATATGTGTAAACGTTAGCAAATTCGTCCCTGCCGTCAGGAAATTTGTACTTATACGTGACACATTTTTGATTTGGTCCCTAAACTTAAAAAAAAAAGTTAAATCGGTTATTATACGTGTAATCAATAATAATTTTGCTCCTAGTCATCTATCCGGGTGATCGGGTCTCACTAAAGATTCTTTTTGTATTGAATATTTTCTATATATTATATCAATCTATTTCTTCTATTGAGAGTAAAAGTTGTATAATTTGGTCCGTAAATGGTTTTATATTCTGAAATTATCCAAGTTGACTCTCAATAAAAGAAATAGATTGATATAATATATAAAAAATAATCAATACGAAAAGAATTTTTAATTGGGTCCGAGTTCCTTGATAGACGATAAAGACAAAATTATTATCGATTACACATACAGGGACCAATTTAATTTTTTTTTTTCAAGTTTAGGGACCAAATCAAAAATTTGTATCACGTATAAGAATTAATCTGTTGACGATATGAACGAATTTGCTAATATTTACATATATAGGAATCAAATTTGCTAATCTTTACATATATAAAAACTTATTTTTAATTTTTTTTTATATATAAGGACTAAATAAAGAATATATGTCATCCAATCAAATTATTACTTTAAACAAATGAAAATGATAGAAAAGTTAATTCAACCATGCGTCCAAAACCAAAGACTTGTTAGAAGTTGGAAATGAGGACACCAATTTTGTGACCTTAATAACGCTTTGCTTCCTCTTCCATCTTCTCGTTATTCCTTGGGGTTAGGGTTTTCACGGTTCCACTTTGCGCTTCGATTTTTCTCCACGCTCTGCGTACCCCCTCCAAAACCAAAAGAACGTATTAATTTCTATAACCGCTATTTGACTCTATCCAAACGATTCCGCATAAGATCGCAATTTTCCCCTAGTTCTATCGACAGTACGGTCCGGGTATTTTGTTCCTTTGCTTCTGGATTTGAACACTAGGGTTTTTTTTTTACCTTCGTTGACAATTTCTGACTTGTCTTTTTCACAAATTTTCAATTTCTTTTTTCATTTCAAAGAGCTTTTAAAATACTTTGGATGTGGTTTCTTTCTTTTTCTTTTCTTTCTTTTGTTTTCATCTCTCTTGATTTGATTTTATATGCGTTACTTTTATAAAGGGAAAAATTTTTTATAGGCAAATGTTAGTATTTTGCTAGTGGGTATTAAAGGGAAAGTATTTGAATTCAGAGCAAAGTAATTTTTAGGAAAATAATTGATTCGGTAGGAATTAGTTTCAAAAAGTTCAAGGGTTTTGTTGTTGCTTTGTTTTTTTTATAGGATTTATGCATTAAATGAGAATCTAATAGTATTTGATGGTTTGTGTGTCATTTATTTCAGAATTTATGGTTATATTTTAGGTAGTTACTACTTACCATGGTTTTAAATTGCGGTTGTGTTGTGTTTAGTGCAATTGTAATTAAAACCATGCTACTTACTTAGCTTCTAACAATTTGATTTAACTGATTTTGACAGAAACATTGTAAACAAAACCAAAATGTCTATGGTTGATGAACCACTATATCCCATTGCGGTGCTTATAGACGAGCTGAAAAATGATGACATTCAGCTACGGTTGAACTCGATTCGCAAACTATCGACAATTGCACGTGCTCTTGGGGATGAACGAACCCGGAGGGAATTAATTCCATTTTTGGGTGAGAATAATGATGATGATGATGAGGTACTTCTTGCGATGGCGGAAGAGTTGGGAGTATTCATTCCTTTTGTTGGGGGAGTGGAACATGCCCACGTGTTACTCCCGCCTTTGGAGACGCTTTGCACTGTTGAGGAAACCTCTGTTAGAGATAAAGCGGTGGAATCACTTTGTAGAATTGGATCTCAAATGAGGGAGAGTGATTTGGTTGAGTATTTCATCCCTATGGTGAAGGTCAGCTTACTTTGTTTCATCGATAAAAATGTTTTTTTATCAGTACCTTATGTTGAACTCCATTTTGGATTGTAGTACCTAAATTTTTTCCATGCTCGGGCATGGTTCTGGTGCCTAATCTGGTTCTGAACTTCTAATTATCACGTTCATTAAATTTTAATTGAAATTTACCATTTTCTGTTATATAAACAACCTGGTAGTCTTCTTATGAAACAAAAAAGTGGTTGCTTAATGGATCTTGGTTATCTTGAATGATGCTCATATCTACATAATATCACACTGCAATTTAGCCACAGTATTTAACACTTTTGGGGGGTACTGAATGGTTACATGTCTTATGGAGCATATTCATCATTTATGACATGTATCTTGCTAGGCTGGTAGTTTACATCTGTTTTGTCGGTTGAATATCCTGCCCAATATATGCTTTGGATTTTGTTTCAGAGATTGGCAGCGGGTGAATGGTTTACTGCTCGTGTCTCTGCATGTGGACTATTTCATATTGCATACTCAAGTGCACCAGAAATGTCAAAGACAGAGTTGAGGTCGATATACAGTCAGTTGTGTCAAGATGACATGCCAATGGTTAGAAGGTCTGCTGCATCAAATCTTGGGAAGTTTGCTGCAACTGTTGAATATCCTCATTTGAAGGCAGACATCATGTCAATTTTTGAGGATCTTACTAAGGATGGTATTTGAATACTTATTTCTCATTCTTTCTAGATGGAAAGGGTTTGCCAATTGTAGATTCCATAATCTATTTTCCTTAATGCAAGTGGCTTATGTAATTTTAGTTTTTAACTTGGTTCAGATCAAGATTCTGTTAGATTGTTGGCTGTGGAGGGTTGTGCTGCACTTGGCAAGCTGTTGGAGCCACAAGATTGTGTCACACATATACTTCCAGTTATTGTTAACTTCTCACAGGTGCAATTTTAGGAGTGGATAAAACCATTAATAATTGATAATTATTTTTCGTCATTATGCTCATACGATATAACATTTGCTATGCATGTATGTGATTCAAATGTCAAGCTATGTAGTGATGTACCCTTTCTAAGAAACAACAGCCTAGCCTTATCTTGTGTCGCATAATACATGCCTATTATTCAATATTTTGAAACAAAGAAACTGCCGAATAAATGCTATCAATCTTAACTTTTGATGCCTTGCAAACAAATAGACAACCATAATTATTTTTCGTCATTATGCTCATACGATATAACATTTGCTATGCATATATGTGATTCAAATGTCAAGCTATGTAGTGATGTACCCTTTCTAAGAAACAACAGCCTAGCCTTATCTTGTGTCGCATAATACATGCCTATTATTCCATATTTTGAAACAAAGAAACTGCCGAATAAATGCTATCAACCTTAACTTTTGATGCCTTGCAAGCAAACAGACAACCATGTTTTCATTTTGCAAAATATCATGAAAAAAATTTGAGATGCAAACAGTGGCACCCTACTTTTTCTTTGCAAGTTGAGTGGCTCTTAGTGATCCATGCCATCGATTTTGGGTTTGAGACATGCCCTTCTTTCTTCAGCTTTGACTCGAAAGTAAGAGCTGAGACCAATAATGGTTCTTTCATCTTTGCATTGTTTTGCTATACTTATAACTATAGATAAGACTAGAGAATTCTTCATCTCTAGCCCTCCCTTTTATAATTTTTTTGCTTGACTGGATCTGAAATTATGTTCTCTTTTCATGTGTTTCCTATTGAAGGAATGGGGTGCAAGTTAAATGGTGTCAATTTCTAATCAGTGTGCAACCCACCAAATGTGAATTGGTGTTTTATTATTTGGAGATTGAAAATTTTTTAGTAATAATATTTTATCTTATTCATATGTCAAATACATTTATTATGATGGTTCATATAATTTTAAAGAAAATGGTACACCTATGATGCACAATACTAAAACTATGAAGATACTCTTAACAATGTCTAGATTTCATCACAATATCATCGTTGTAATATAATGTTAATGTAATAGTTTATTAATAAATAGTTAATTTCTATATATATATATATATATATATATATATATAATATAATATTTCCTTCTCATTTATTTTAAACTTTCAAACCCGAGAAAGGAAAATCATTATTTAACCTTCCCAATCTCTTCCCTTCCCTTCCTTTTTCCTTTGATTCTTCCCTTCCATTTTTTGTCCTAACTCTCAAAGACACCCTTATTAATTTGTTATTTGTTATTACTGTGTTCATATATTTGTGGAATGTTGTGCCCATGTGTTTCCTATTGAAGGCATGGGGTTCAAGTTAAATGGTGTCAATTTCTAATCAGTGTGCAACCCACCAAATGTGAATTGGTTTTTTATTATTTGGAGATTGAAAATTATTTAGTAATAATATTTATCTCATTCTTATGTCAAATACATTTATTATGATGGTTCATATAATTTTAAAGAAAATGGTACACCTATGATGCACAATACTAAAACTATGAATATACTCTTAACAATGTCTAGATATCTGTAAGGTACGGGCCTATTGGGCCTATGTTAGGCTTGTTAGTAATAAAGAAGTTAGTTAGAGTTAGTTAGTTAGTGAGTTGCTTATAAATAAGAGGAGAGATAGAGAGAGAGGGCATCTTGGAATTTGAGTGGAAAGGGGCCTTTTGGGCATTAGGGAGGTGCAGACCCTCAAAGTTCTGCAACATTGTTCATGTAATCAGGGGATTTTCCCCAATTTCTTAGTAATAGCATATTAGTTTCTATCAACTGGTATCAAAGCACTCGATTTCTGGGAGTGTGGAGAGTGCTACAAGGTTCAAACTCTAAGAATGGATGCAAGAATCGAAAACTTGGAGCGTGGGTTTAAGAGTCTGAGGAAGGCTTGGGAGGAGGATAAGCAAGAATGGAGGCGAGTTATGGAAGAGGAAAGGGCGGAAAGTGGCAGGCAATTCAGTGCGATAATGGAAAGGTACAATCGAAAATTGCGAAACAGAGGAGGCCACAAGCATAACGGGGGTGGTAGTTCATCCTCAAGAATGAGGATAGGTTCAGAATGGTTGGAAGTAGAGCGGGAAAACAAGAAGCAGTTACAAGAATCCCGAAGGAAGCTTCAAGAAGCCGAGGTGAAGGAGAAAGAAGGCGGCAGCGGCGGTATCGGAAATCGCAATGATTCCCGGAGCCGTGAAGAGGAACGATGGCGTAAACCTAAATTCTCGGGTGAAGATGTGCACGGGTGGGTTAGTCGAATCGAGAAGTACTTCCATTGGAAGGAAGTAACCGATCAAGAAAAGATTCAAGAGGCCATGATAGCGATGGAGGAAGAGGCTGTGTGGTGGTCCAAATGGTGGGAGATATCAGCCCTAAATCACACATGGGAGGATTTCCGATATACCGTAATACGGAGGTTCCAACCTTCAAAGCAGAGCCAAGATGAAACGACACCACCGGGGAGCCTAGAATTGAAAATAAAGAGGAATCAAGGAGAGAGGCAGAAACGAAGATGATCTCGATGGTGATACGAGAGTCCAAGAAGGGGCAAGAGGAGACAGAAACAGAGAAGGAAGATGGTGATGTATCTAAGAGTCAGAAATTCCAGAATTCAGATCAAGTTGACCGGAGGAGAGAAGAGGAAGAACACCAGAAAATTAGTCTCAACTTGCGAAGAAACTCATCTCAGTCTTGGTCATATATGGTTGGCGGAATGAGAATGAAGACAGGGAACGATCAGGCACCGATTGTAGAACAGGGGCAGAAACACCTCACGATGATGAGAATTAAGTGTGTTTTCAAAACAGTGGCTAGATCACGGCCACCGTCGGAACCACCAGATAGGAGTTCGGTCTGGCCCCCACCACCACCGAACCAAGATACCGGAGCGACGGCACGGGGGGAGGAGATGTTGGTCGCTCGGCAACCCAATACCACAAGCAGCACAAAGACGGAGGAGACTCTACTGGTCAGGCCACCACCGAAACCGCCGGACCAGGACTGTCACACAGCGGCTGATGGGCCACTCGCGATGGAGACTATGGTGGAGATAAGAGGCACCTTGTATTCCCACAGCTGCAGCACCGCTGGAAAGAAAGAGACAAGGGTAGAAATGAGATTACAACAAAACAGGTCAGTTTTTGACCTAATGGGCCAAGCCCAATCCTTCAATAAGGGGCATGATGTTATCAAAGGAAGTGCTAGCTGTGCTTTGTTTATTACTACGGCCATGGATCAGAATTCATGCACGATTGGGCTCATTTATCAAAGTTACTTCAATAATGGGCCCCAATCCAAAACATTACCCACTTATCAGAAAGTGGTACTGCATTTCTCAGTAAATCAGCAGCAGCTTTGCCTAGCACCACCACCTCATGTTGTTCTCTCTGTCCTTTTGCATTTCCCTTTAAACCAGCAACAGCAATGCCAAGAGAAGTTGCCCGAAGATGCTGCAATTTCCCTTGAGAGGTTACTTGCTTTTCACCTTGAGGACTAGGTGAAAGTTTAGGAGGGGAGTATTTAAGGTACGGGCCTATTGGGCCTATGTTAGGCTTGTTAGTAATAAAGAAGTTAGTTAGAGTTAGTTAGTTAGTGAGTTGCTTATAAATAAGAGGAGAGATAGAGAGAGAGGGCATCTTGGAATTTGAGTGGAAAGGGGCCTTTTGGGCATTAGGGAGGTGCAGACCCTCAAAGTTCTGCAACATTGTTCATGTAATCAGGGGATTTTCCCCAATTTCTTAGTAATAGCATATTAGTTTCTATCAATATCATCACAATATCATCGTTGTAATATAATATTAATGTAATAGTTTATTAATAAATAGTTAATTTCTAAATTTGTATTTAATGTATGTGTGTGTGTGTGTATATATATATATATATATATATATATATATAATATTTCCTTCTCGTTTATTTTAAACTTTCAAACCCGAGAAAGGAAAATCCTTATTTTACCTGCCCAATTTCTTCCCTTCCCTTTCTTTTTCCTTTGATTCTTCCCTTCCATTTTCGTCCTAACTCTCAAAGACACCCTTATTAATTTGTTATCCCTGTGTTTATATATTTGTGGAATGTTGTGCCCACCACACCAAGTCTTCTATTTTGTTTTATTTGTTTCTTTTTTATTTGATGTGATTTGATTTGATCCTGAACAGGATAAGTCTTGGCGTGTGCGTTATATGGTTGCAAATCAATTGTATGAGCTCTGTGAAGCTGTAGGCCCTGAACCTACCAGGTATTATGTTTTGGCTGAATCTTAAACATGCTGCATGCCTTTGTATCATATAACTCGTGACTGTATTATGTTAATATATTGCATTATGAGCTGTGTTCACTGGTTGAGGTAGTAATGCTAATGGTTAAAAACTTTAAATGTTCAAACTTGGTAGTTTATATATTAAATTCTTCTTATATTTACTAAGGCCCAGATCCAAATTCCTAGCTTTATATCTATTTATGTTTCTTAAGATATCTCTCATTGCAATTGTTTGTGAAGAGCGGAATTGGTCCCTGCTTACGTGCGGTTACTTCGAGACAATGAAGCAGAAGTAAGGATCGCAGCTGCTGGGAAGGTGACCAAGTTTTGCCGAATCTTAAATCCAGATCTTGCAATTCAGCATATTCTCCCTTGTGTGAAGGTGTGAGTCTTTTTTGTTTTGGCCATGATGCAATTTATGCAATTCATCATAAATCCAGATCTTACAGGTTTACAAATACTTTAATTTTTTCAGGAATTGTCATTGGACTCCTCGCAGCATGTTCGCTCTGCTTTGGCTTCAGTAATAATGGGAATGGCTCCAGTATTAGGAAAGGTAAAAGTATAAATAGTATTTTTTGCAGTTATGGTGGTCTAGGCAAGAATCGTAATTATCCATATCATGCATGATTAAATGTATTGTTGGCTGCCTTTCAAATTATTCAATTTGTCTTTCAATGCCTAGCTCTGAAAAACTGAAGTCTATTGCTTTTCATTTTCCCCTTGTCTAAACAGAGATAGACATCATTCAGTGCTCTGGGTAGTAGAGTATGCTTTGCATCTTTACATGTGAATCACCTGATGGGGTGTGTAGGCCATTAAACCTGAAAACAGAAATGTACTGAAATGTGAATTTTTTTTTTAAAAAATAATAATAATCAAAGTACTCCCTCCGGTCCTGAATATAAGAGACAAAAAGGTCTTTTTTTTGGTCCAATATATAAGAAATATTGACCAATTTTTAAGCTAAATTCCATTTTTACCCTTATTTATTGTAAAATTCGTATTAAAGAGACTCAATAATTCCCCATGCAAGTGCTTTGGTTTAGCTAACTCATCGTTTACTCATTGGTCAGATAGCATAGTATTTGGATTTAGGAATAAATAAGTTAGTTGAATTAGAAGTAATTAAATAGGGACATTTGTGGAATAAAATTTAAAATGAATTGATTTCAATTTTCCTTGGTATTGATGAATTAGGGTTATGTCTCTTATATTCAAGACCGGAGGGAGTATTGAATTATGTCCTTTGCAAGTTTGGAGATATGTCGTGCTGTGGACTTGATTGACCTTAAAAGCAGTTAACCAGATACACCCTTTAAAATTCTCACCTCCCTGACCGTCCCAGCCTGTAATAAAGAGAAAAAAGAGCCTTACTTTCAAATCTAGGTTCAGTGCACACTGCACATTTCCAAGCCTCCTACATTTGCAATGATGTAAACCATGAGAATGAATGCTATCAATGTTTCATGTGTCATTCTGTGTTCGACATATCATTCTTAGGTTTTTTATTTTATTTTTTTAATTTTGCAAGCAATCTGTCCATTTCTATGCTTGTGTGGTTACTTTATGGTGTCTGACTTCTGTCTCTTGCTGGTATGATGAGTTTTACATTGAGTTTACTGCATTGTAATACTTCTAATTCTGCAATTAATTCTGTGGCCTTGTTGTTTAACTATTTTTTTTGGTTCAGAGAGAAACTACTGCTTATTCTTCCTTTTCTTCACTGCAGGATGCAACAATTGAGCAGCTTCTTCCTATTTTCCTTTCCCTTTTGAAGGATGAATTTCCTGATGTGCGCCTCAATATCATAAGCAAGCTTGATCAAGTGAATCAGGTTTGTAAAGTTCTGGAGTGGTTCTTATTTTCAAATTGCTTTATATTCCTTTGGCAACCTGGTTTTTCTTTTCCCTTTTCTCTGGTGATGCCTCTAATTCCAGCAAACAGAGCTTATGGCCTTGTACCTGCATGCCACCATCTACTAACTGATATACAAATAATAAGCATATAAAGAAAGCAAACCATTCGAAGTCATATTGATCAAGTCATTTTTGCAGGTTATTGGAATCGATTTGTTATCTCAGTCTTTGTTACCAGCCATTGTTGAGCTTGCTGAGGATAGGCATTGGAGGGTTCGGCTTGCAATAATAGAGTATATACCCTTATTGGCAAGTCAATTGGGAGTTGGGTTTTTTGATGACAAGCTTGGTGCTCTTTGCATGCAGTGGTTACAGGACAAGGTTTGTGGACTCCACTTCCGTACTAGTTTGAGTTTATTTTTAGGGAATCACTTATTCCACAGAGCTGTTGTTAACCTTCTTATTGTTTGTTGCAGGTTCATTCAATCCGTGAGGCAGCTGCTAACAACTTGAAGCGCCTTGCAGAAGAATTTGGTCCTGAGTGGGCTATGCAGCACATAATTCCACAGGTTCTTCTGTTGGCTTAGATTTCTTTTTTTGCATAGTACACCAACATTTCTCAATATGAATGTGTGTCTGTCTGCTTATGTCTTTACTCTATCTTCTATTTGAATTTCCTATGCGCTTTATAATTTGATTGGGATATATTTAAGATTTTACATTGTAATGAAATTTTAGAAAATTACATAAACCATATTATGGATGAAGAAAGAACCTCAGGCTGGATCTGGGAAGAATGTAGCTTTTGTGAATGAAGTATGACAGAGAGAAGCTGTAGAACTTGAGAGTTCTTTGTGCTGGGTTGTCTTTTTTGCAGTTTTTTCGTTATATTAGTTTAAAGTTAAAGTAGGAGTGGCAACTATTGAGGGAAGGATAGTGGAATTGTACTTAAGATGGTTTGTACATGTGAGAAGACCAATAGAAGTCCCATTTAAAGAGTTGATCAGATGGAGGATAGCCCCATAATCAGAGCGAGAAGAAAGAAAGACAGTCTAGATGCAACTATTGGAAAGGATTTAGACCTAATTGACCTATCAGAGGGTTTGGATTTTGATAAAATGTAGTGGCGTCATTTGTTTCATGTAGCCAACCCCGTCTAGTGGGAAAAGGATTTGATTGTTATAGGTAAGTTTGTTTATCTCACTTGGAGACTACCCAATTCTTTGATCACTTTGGTCAAACAGATTTTTTAAAAATGGAAATTGCTTGAAAATGGCATTGAGGTTCTTAAACATGATATCTCAAACAAGATTAACGCTTGAATCAATTGAAGTGTCAAATGATTATGCGTGTCAATTGGAAGCAGTGTGACTCGAAGTTTGCACTCATCTTCACCAGAGCAGTACTGGAATAATGGAATTATATGTTGTCCCGGTACTTGATTAAATATGAAGTCGTATACAAAAAGATCACTTGTCATGAACATAGGAAGTTCACTTTTGGGTTGTGAAGTAGTATTAATGTTCGCATCCCCCTTCTGTAGGGTCTAGGATGCATATGGAAATGGTTGCTTTTGATATACTGTACTATTACTTTTGCTGCTGTTCTTCCGAATGCAACTTTACATGTATCGGTGTGGGGCATATATGGAACAGGTTTTGGAAATGATTAACAATCCTCACTATTTGTATCGGATGACCATTCTTCATGCTATCTCTCTGCTTGCTCCTGTAATGGGTTCTGATATCACTTGTTCAAAACTGTTGCCCGTTGTTGTGGCTTCGTCAAAAGACAGGTATTTTAATTTTGAAGTGTGGTTATGCTATATAAGGTAAGGTATAATATAATTAGCATCCTAACTGCTGCCCTATTTGCTCCCATGTAGAGTGCCCAACATTAAGTTCAATGTGGCGAAGGTTCTAGAGTCCATCTTCCCCATAGTTGATCAGTCTGTAAGCATCTCATACTTGCATTGTATTATTATAAACATTCCTTGTGTTATCTCTATCTTGCTTATTCTGTCTCTTATTCTGTGAACATCATTTTCTTTCAGATTGTGGAAAATACAATCCGTCCATGTCTGGTTGAGCTCACCGAGGATCCTGATGTTGATGTAAGATTTTTTTCCCATCAAGCACTTCAGGCAATTGATCATGTCATGATGTCTAGCTAGGCAGGAATCTCTACCCCGCATTTAGCTTGAAGACTTCTGTAAAGAGGCTAATATTTCTACCTATCAGAATACTTTGTATTCTGCGTAGCTCTTCTCAATGGTTAGGGAAATGGATTTTTGTGAGGGACATCTTAGTGAGACAGTTGACATGATTTTGTTCCCACTGTATACTAGTTTCCGGAAATTTATCTGTATTATAACTTGTTGACAATGAGAAATTGAAAAGCTGATGGCCCACAATCAATTGAAAGAAAAGTCGTCCTAATGGGACGCACGCTCTGTAAGAGGCCCCACGAAGAGATACCCCTACCAGAGAAAAATACTTGCATATCCACCAGACTCGTCAGCCAACAGCATCTGCCTGTGCCCTATGCCCCAAGGAATCTCAAACATTTACACAATCATCTCTACCTTGTCCCCACCTAGAGTGTGTAGATTAACCGATGCAAAAAATAGATTATTTTAGTAAATAAGTGATTAATAATGATTAATAATAATAAATTATAATATAATCAATTTTATGGTTAGATAAATGTACTAAAAAGTGATAATATATTTTATTTGGATTGTATAAAAAATCATGTTTATATAATAAATAAATTATAGAAAGAGCATGCTTTATTTATTTAGATTAATAACATTTGTTTAGCCATTAGTTTTGTATAAGTGAAATAAGAAAATATGTTTGGTTTCAAAATAATCGAATATTTTTTTTCCAAAAAAGTTTGAAGCTTCAAACTTTTTTAAAATCTGGTTTCTTTATAAAATTGTTTTTTCATATTTTAAACAAGTTTGTCAAACATATTAAATTAAAATCCAAAATAGTAAATTATCATTTAAGAAATAGTAAATTATTTTATATGTAGATATAAAATTTGAAAGTACTGTTTTTATTTTAATTTGAACAGCCACTTTATGTTATCAAACATAAGTAATTTTTTTTTCTGGCACAAATATTGTCTTCTAGTTTTTTTTACAAAATTCTTGAAAATTTCTTTTACAAACAAAATTCTAGTTTCAAATCAAAAACCATTTTTCTTTTATCACTTCAAATTATTACTTTATTTTTCATCTAAATGCATTTTTTTTTGTAACAATGATATAAGTACAAATTATCAACCATCGTTAGTGGTGATTAATCTTCGTCGGGGAACCTGTTGGATACACAAGGTGGGTTCATCTCTTTCAACTAGGTTTTCTCTATACACGAGTCAGGATTCGAACATCTAATCACTTGTTTAAGATGTCTGAGTCTCTAATCACTCGGATCAACTACATGTTGGTCTTCATCTAAATGCACTAAAATATAACAAGTATTTAGAAATTTTTTCTAACTAAGAAAGCACATCCACATGCAATGCAATCCTCTGGATGTCCATATCCATCTTAAAGGATAAAACTAGGTGTTCTCTAAATATTTGTAATACTATTTTTTTTTAATAAGAACTTAAATCAATAAAAGTATGACATATGTTGAGCAGCTACACATTTTATCCTTACGGATCCCAAATTTTGTCCTTCAACACCTCATCAATTATTCTCCAAGGAAAAAAAATGGGTTAATTACTGACGTATAATGTATTTGACTATTCATCCTAGTTAATTGACCCACCTTAAATATGTATGCGAGCTGGGAAAATACTTGATACAAGGTTGGAGTAACATCACTTATTCTCTTTAGTAATTAAAAATATGAAAGAAGCAACTACATAGGTGAGTAATGTTGATAGTTTTATATATTTTCCATGAATCACATATTTAAATCCCCGTAGATCGTTTCACTAAAAAAAAAAATTAAAGCCAAAGATAATCAACCCAAATATAGCATAAGTTTGACCATTTTATGTTACTATGCTATATGACGGGTGATCCACCACCAATTTCATACTCTTCATTGACGTTTAGCCACTATATAAAGCACAAACAAGTCAATGTTACTTCTTGAGTTGATTGATCTACATCATATCACAAATTATCTCCATTTACGATTAAGAGCATGTTTGATTTTACATTTGTGGTTGGTGAATGCATGTTGCAATGACAAATTGGCAATTTTTTTGTTGCCCAACATGAAAGCACCAATTTTGTGCATCCGTGAACTTGAGTGCCAAAGGCAAAAGCAAACACAATCTAACTCATCCACATAGACCAAGACTGCTGTGAAGCAACCTGAATTCCTCTTAGCGAAAAGAGAGTACTCACCTCTTAATTAAGGGTGCATGTAAATAACTTAATTAAGCGCTTATTTCATAAGTTTTTTTCTTCAAATAAGCTAATAACAACTTATTTTTTTAAGCTATTTTGATAAGCTTATGGAAATAAGCTAAAAAAAACTTATAAAAATATCATAAATTATTTTTATAAACTATTTTCATAAGTTTATTTTCATAACGTATTTTCATAAATCCAAATAAGCTCGTCCAAATGTATCCTAAGAATATCTAGAAGCAAGTAAAGCTACAAACAACTTAGCATCTTTTAATCCATAAAATTATTTGGCTAGTGTGAGCGGGCTGTAGTCCGGGTTGTAATGATATTTAAGTTAATAATCGTTTGATCTAAGTCGATTGATGATCTCATTCCTAAGTGGAGGAGGAGGATTCATTTAAGGCAATATAAGGGGTGCATCGGTGATGATCTTATTTTTTGTTATTGGATATGTATAATAAAATTAACAAATGAGATTAAATACATGCCATGTATCTATTGAATAGACAATTAGGTGAAAGTATTTGCAAATTCATCCTTAAAATAAGAAAATCGTAATCAGAACCTCGTTCCCAAATCAAAAAACTCATTCTCACCTCCTGCAAAGAGTTGAGCTTGTAATGTCCAAGGACCTATAAATAACTTTAAATTTTTTAAGATGATATTTATAAATATCAAATTTAACAAAATAATTTGTTTAATAAGTTATAGATACTTAGATAGTGAATATCGGTCATTTACATAAAATTTATTTAAACTAATGGCTGATATTAATAGAAATTACAATGCAATCTAACACGATTTCCCAAAGAAAGACGATGGATCTCACGGACAAAATAGGTAGCTTGGCAGCGGAGTGGGTCGGGGGCGGGTTTTGCCTTCCCCGTTTTCGCCCCTGACTTCCTACACAGTTCCCGACCCTGTCCCTGATCCTCGTTTGGGGTGAAAAATTCACACCCAATCCTGCCCTCGTCAAGGGTCGGGTTTCCCTGCCCCAGACTATGCAATATGCATTTTTAGAAACTTTTATCTTTTCTGAATATGTGATGAAAACTTTATTACAAGTATTTTTAAGAGAAAATTTTGAAGAACTATAACTTGAAACCGTAAGAAAAATTAAGAATAATTTCTAGCTATCTCTATCAAGAATCAGGAGATATAAACCTCAAGTAAAGATTATAATTAAGGGTAGTTTTGTAATTTTCAAATAGCGGGGCGGTTCGGGGCAGGTCTCAACATCCTCGCCCCTGCCCCCGACTTTGGAAAGTGAGTTTTTCCGGAACCCGATCCCAGTCAAAGCGAGTTTTTCCCATCAAAATTGGGGCAGGTTTGGATGGATACCTGCGTGTTCAGACTTTTGTGCCATGCCTAGTATATATTGTCAGTATAAAGATTTTTTACACAGTCAATCAATCATAAATTGACATATCAGCTATAATGTTTAACTCTTATCCTAACTACCTGAAAATTCACTCATACCATGATTTCTGATTGGCTAAAAAGTTGTTTCATACATAATCTATCATGTTTGGCAATTAACTTAAATTTAGAAAAAAAAAACGTTTTTTTGGCGGAAAAAAGCTGTTTTATGTCATCTAATTTGTTTTAGCATAAGATTGTTGTGATTTGATTATTTTTCATTCTCAAAATTCCCTTCCCTATTTACCCCTACAAAACTAATTTCCAAACAAATATTATTAAATTATACAAATAACTTCATACCATTTTTCGTAATTTGCTATATAAAAGTGATTTTTTTTGCACTATCCAAACGAAATAGATTATCTTAAAATCGCTTTTCAACAAACATACTCAAACAAAAACAGATTCCTATTATAATCGATTATCAGCATAATCTATTTTTTTCACTTTTCCCAAACACACTCTAATAATACATATCAATTAAATCCCTTTTTTATATAGTTTGTTAGAAATTGGTAAAAAAAAATGTATAGATAAATAGAAAATTTAAAAAAATTACATTTTAATTTGAACAGCCATTTTATGTTACAGAACACAGAAAAATCACAAACTATTTTTATTTTAGCCCTTCAAATTATTACGATATTCTTCATCAAAATGCATTAAAATATAACCAAAGTACTTGGAAATTTTTTTAACTAAGAAAAGCACATCCAAATGCAATGCTATCCTCTGGAAGTCCATATCCATCATTTTTAAGGATAACCCAAGGTGTTGTTCTCTAAATATTTATAAGTTTATATTTTTAATATATATATATATATATATACCTAAAACTGCTACACATATTTTATTCTTATTGGAAGGTAAGTTTTATCCTTTAACCCCTCATCAATTATTCTCCAAAGGAAAAAAATGGGTTAATTACGACATAATTGATGTACAATGTATTTGACTAGGCTATTCATCTTAGTTAATTGACCCACCTTATACTTATGTATGCGAGTTGTGAAAATACGTAATATAAGGTTGGAGTAACATTACTTTTTTTGTTAAGGTTATAATTTGATCCCATACTTAACACAAATTATTCATTTAGTCCCTATATGTAAAAAACTTATTAAAAAGATCCACATATATGCAATCGTTACCCATTTGGTCATTTTCGTTAGCCGAAGTTACCCTGTCGTCTCTAACGGTCGTTTATTCCTATATATAGGGACTAAATAAAGAATCCATAACACATATAGGGATCCAATAAAAAAATGATTTCATGTAAGTTAATTTAAGAGATTTTTAAATAAAGTGGAATTTAATTTGTGCTTAACATTGTAATGTTTGGATAGAATCATATAGAAATGCTTTTTTTGTTACAAATTTACAATAAAGAACATTAAAAAGTTATTTTCAAGGTAGAGTACATGGACACAAGTTGTGATATCTAAAATTTTATAAGGTTAGCTTGATCCAAAAAATGATTCTGTTTTTTTTATGAACATTCTCTCTTTTCTATAAAATCATATTTTAATTAGAAGTTATTCACAATAGCTTCCTATTTTCTTCACATTATTAAATTTGATTCAGATTCTCATTATTTTTCCAAAAGCTTTAACAAACACATTTAAAAGTGACAATAATATTTATCATTAGTTGCATGTTTCCCCTACGGTGTTTCCTTTTTCTATATGGCCATTTGTAGTTTTAATTATCAAATATTTTATTAATCGCTGCTTAATTTTTTCTCAAACGAATAGCCTTGAAAATGCCAATAATATTTAATTTTTCCAAAATATTTTGCAATATATTCAATATTTAATGTTTGAAATTTCAATAACATTCATTATCAATATTAATTTAGCTTTTCATTTTCCTATTCTAAGAATAGTTCACGTTTTTTTATTTTAGATTAAAGTGATAATTTGGTCCCTATACGTGTTACAAATTCTTTATCTAATCCTTATATGTAGGAGTTAAAGACTATTAAAAATGGCAGAGTAACGTCATCTAACGAGAAAGATGAAATAGATAACGACACATATGAGAATCTTTTTAATAATTTTTTATGTATAGACATCAAATGAAGAATTTGTGTTACATATAAAGACCAAATTATTACTTTAA
The DNA here is from genome assembly GCA_039655645.1 of Ammopiptanthus mongolicus. Classification (NCBI taxonomy): domain Eukaryota; kingdom Viridiplantae; phylum Streptophyta; class Magnoliopsida; order Fabales; family Fabaceae; genus Ammopiptanthus; species Ammopiptanthus mongolicus. The sequence goes on along the minus strand of CM077348.1, from coordinate 29,415,285 downwards.
CCTATTTTTTTTTTTTTCATTAGTAATTAAAAATATGGAAGAAGAAACGGCAGATGTGAGTAATGATGACAGTTTTATATATTTTCCATGAGTCACCATAAACAATCCAAATATCAGCATAAGTTTGACCATTTTAATGTTACTTATCAGCGTGAGTGGTGATCCAACACCAATTTCATATACTCTCCATTGATGTTTAGCCACTACGTAAAGCACAACAAATCAGTGTTACCAAAAAATACAAAACATGAATATTTAAATGGTAGCCTGAACTGTAAGTATGGTTGACGTTGATATTAGGTGATGAGTAATCACCATTATGTCACTAGAAAGTAACTACCAAATCCCTTCTGATACATTTGATTTGCCTCAAACATTCAATAATTGCATCATAAAATTTAAAATGCACAAGGCAGCAGTCATATAGCAACGTACGAAAACAAACATATTCTTCCAACCTGGACACTATTTCACATGAAATTTACTCAGTTTTCTTGGATCCAAATCATTGACCACAAACAAAGTACTCTCTCTATCTCTTTGTGATTCCTTCATCTATATATATATGAACCTCAATACCGTTTTCTTCTCAAGTCCTTCCAAGTCACAATTTCCAATCTTCTATATACAAAACCAAGCCTAGAATTCAAGTCTATTTAGAGAGCCATATTAAACTTTAAATATCATTATGGAGACACAATATGATGATGATGATGATACTTTCTATGCTGAGATTAGGAGGCAGATTCTGCTATTGACATCTGAAGACAATGAAGAATTACTAGAAAGAAAACGTTTCAACTCCATTAGTGTTTCTAATGGTGGTTCAATCAGGTCAGTTTATAACAGTGCATCACCACCTGCAAGCATTTTCTGTACATGGGAAATTGAGAGTTCTGATTCACCACCTGATTGGCTTGTGAACTTGTGGAAGAATGGGAGAGGCACTGGGGTGTTCATTCCCCAAGTTGTCACATGTAGGAATAAACACAGACAAGGTACAGATTTGTTGCTTGTTTCGGTAGTTTTAGAAAAGATGAAACTGTTGGACAAAGACTTGAATCTTTGCTCATATGGGTGTACTTTTGAAATTTTTTGCAGGAACAATGAATAGCAAGAGACAAATATATAGACAAGTGGTGAATAAAGATTGAAGAATCTACACTTTTGAAGTTTGTGTTCAGTGGAAATTGGAAGATTGCTTTGCAGCTAGCACATAATACAGCTTACATGATTTATTTAGAGCATGGGAAAATAACAAGAGAAAAAGGGGAGTGCAGCTATAAAATATTTCTTTCAACGGAAAATTTGTCTTCAATTTTCTAGATATCTATGTACAGAATTTATAAATTACAATTATATTGAATGAAGAGTAGAAAGAAACTTGTGAAGTTTGTTTAATGGATTTTTGTATACCACTAGCATTTAGATGGTTAAAAAAAATGAGTCAAGTGCTGACAGTTAACTCCAGAATATCACGTTACCATATGGTTAAGCAAATGGAATAATTTATGATTTATCTATTAATAAAGTCATGCTCTTTTGCAACACCATCTGATTGTTAGTGAAATGGTGACAATGATATGCATTAATGCCTATAATATACAGAATTTCCATGCAACACCTGCACAATAACCACTTGAACGTGCCAATAATATACAGAATTTCCCAATAGTTTAAAACTTGTACAGAACAAGATTCAGGCCATCATCTATATTCTAAAGAAAATCAGATCAGCAGCTACCAGTAACAAGGTTTCTTCACAGTATGGCCCATTATTTACCTCGCTCTATATTTGCGGGTCGCAGCAACTCATCACTGAGTTCCTATTAGAACAGAAATAGCCAATTAGTTTGGAGACAACATAGGGAGTCCTACAGTAGGATGCACTATAGCTAGATAGATATCAATGTCAATCCCTACTCTCTAGGGCGCGCTAACCATAATGAACTAAGCGCTCTTAGTCTTGAAATGTAATCATTTATAACAATTAGAGCTCGAGCAGCTTGACGTGTAGTCAAGATTCGTTGCAGCTGTTGCAGAGTTTGTTGCTTCAAGAGGTCAGCCTAAGAACATAAATTGTAGTCAGAATACAATGCATATACACTTCTACAAGTGTGCATGGTAGGACAGGAGTGAAATTTATCAATGATGCATGTGCTTGATACATAGCACACCCTAATGTTCCTTCATCCTTCCTCTCATTTTCACTCATTCCAAGCACACCCCATGATTTATGAAGTTAGAATTAACTATGAAAAAGATAACCCCAAGAGATGGAATCTCTTACCTGATGAAGGAAATTCTCTAGTGTGGCGAGCTTGCTCATAGCAATCGCCATTTGGCCCATGTAATCAGCAACATTTCCTGTACCAGTGGGTCCCAGGGAGGTGGAGGAAAGTGTCTCTATAAGAGATTGTTGCAATGCTTCCATGCCTTGAGTTAAAGCATCCTCGGCCTGCTGGGAAGACTGCTGCAGATTACAAATGCCAATCAACTGCTGCTCTGTTAACGGCTCAAGGTGGTTCCGAACTATCTGAATCTCAAAAGACATATGTAGATAAGAGTCAGCAGAATATTCTTCTACCCAAGGAAGCACAAGTGAAGTTACTTGCAAAGGAAGTAATGAATCGGTGAATCACCTTAAGAAGTTCAGAGGAACGGAATCCACCGAGCCACATAAACCATCTTTCTGTAGGTGTCTTCCACATCCCATTAAGCATGTGAAATACGTCAGCTTTTGCCCCTATGCTCTTTAACCTAAATAATTCATCATAATGTGCCATGACACCATCAACAAGAAGATTTAAATCGTTATCACCCATTTGAGAATTTATAGCTGATCTTAGGTCATTGAGAAATCGTTGATGCTCGTCAACCCAGCGGGCATACTCCATGTCAAATGCTAAGGCACCTAAAGATTTCAATAAATATCATCAGTCGCAATCCCCCCACGACGAAGTCAATTTCAACAGATTTCACTTTAATAAATCATATTATGTAAAATGATTTATAATATGAATGTCATCCATATACATTACCAAAAAGAAAATCAACCATAAACTGGGCCTTCTTGGACATACATATCTAATGCAATTTAGGAACAAATTTCCCATACTGCAATTGTATGTCTGAAATAACAATTAACAAAAGGCAGATGATATTTGATGCCAAGAAGGCAGAGGTAGACTCATGAAAATAATAGCTTGAGGGGGGCATCTTTAAAAGAAATTAATAAAAAAATTAAACTCCTTGGAAAGTTTTGGAGGGAGAGGGAGGCGGCCTCCCTAGTGTTTCACAAAGCACCACCCCTGTTTGATGCCATCACAAAGTTCCATGTACCTATTACAAAATTCTACTTAATGCAAATACATTATTCCATGATTGCACATGGGCGGAAGTACTCATCTATTTGGTTACTTCAACAAAAATTCGAAAGAAATGCAAGAATTATGTAGTCCTATGTTGATTTGAGAGGTTATATAGCACGTCTAGTACTGTAGTTTTAATGCAACAGCTTGCTGCCACTGTAGGAAATAATGCTAAGAAATCGCATTTTGTGAATTACCATTTCCAACAGCTGAATGACAATGATCCCCAGGAGTTGCAATAAACATACTCTGCATTGAAAGAGAAACCCATGAAGATAACAAAATCAAATTGTCCACAAATATCTCATCAAAATCTTCAACTTCTTACACCTGCTGCCGTGCTCGTTGAAGCTCTTGCTCTAACTGTGTAAGCTTGAGTCGGCTACTTTCCAATTGCTGTACATATGCCTATTTAAAACCAAAACCTATAAATGATCCAAACTTGTTCCACTTAAAAATTCTAAGAGCAGCCCCTATACTAAAGGGGATATACCATCACATCAAGGAAACAGAAGTTAACTAGCACAATAGAATATGCCATATAAGTCCCATAAATAGATATACTAAAACATTAAACTAGAATCAATTGTATGTGTTTCATGTTAAAAACTTAAGATCAAATGAAGTTAGTGTAAAATAAAACTAATCTTGCACCATTCTTAGCTTTTCTAGAATGTATATGTATATATTATTATAAAGATTAAAACCAACCAAATTTACAACCCTTTTCATCTACAACAAAGATAAAGATATGGATGGAAAGTGGAACCAACTATTTTTTTTTTGATAGGCAAATGTTTGTTTGTTAGTATTAGTATTTGTTATGCTAGTATAAACCAAAGGATCTCATTTATAATATTCTGCATATCTAAGTATAAAGAAAGCAATCCAGCTTCAACCTTGGTAGCAATTACCTTTTTCCTTAACCGGCTCTTCCTTGCTGCCTCCCGATTCTGAGCCAGCCTACGAAGAGTCTAGAAAAAGGGCATTCAAAGAAATAAAACATCAGTAATGGAACAAAAATCAGTAGCTACAAGCTGTTGAACCAAGTTAAAGTAGCAAACAACCTTATGATCTTCAGGTTTGACCTTTGTCTGATCCTTGGAGTCCACAACTGTAAGTGCCCCATGCTGAACTCTATTGCACTAATACAAGGTTGAAAAACACTGTGAGAGGACATTCAGGCTCTCTCAAACATTGAAAAGATACCTCTATATTGTTAAACTCAACTCATGGTTGAACCAAAAAGACCTTCTACTCACACTAACATTATTCAAAACCATAAAAAGGTATAACAAATTTCTCAAGCAAAATACAATAAATTCAGGGTTTTTTTTTAAACCTCTATAATGTTAAACTCAACTCATGGTTGAACCAAAGGGCCCTTCTACTCACACTAACATTATTCAAAACCATAAAAAAAGTATAACAAATTTCTCAAGCACAATAGCATAAATTGAGGTTGTATGCCAAAAGAAAAAATGCAAATTAATTTGTATGTGTGAAAAAACCAAAGTATGTTGGATAAGCAGATACCCACTTGGTTTTTATCATCAGTGTCAATATCAGTGGAAGTATCATCAGTATGTTGGCTATTATCTGCCATGCCAGAATCACCCCAATTCTCAACATGACCATTCCCCAAAGGCAAAGTAGCCATAGCAATTCCCTTCTGGTACATAAGCTGCTGCCCTGTATCCAAGCACCCTGCCCCAGCTGAAGCAATCTCTGCAGACCCAAGGTTCTATACAAACACAGCATCAAAACCCAAAAAACTCATTCAGATATGGCTCTCATAAAACAAGTCACATATATAAACTACATAAGAGAAAGAGACAAAAAGAGGAAGAAGATGAAATACCGTGTGCAATGTCCCATACTGCATATTACTGCCACCAATAGCTACATTGCTGGACTTTACACTAAACATAGAGCCTGCAAAAGAGTTCAAAATTGAAATCATCTATAAAATGTGTGTGCCTATGTAGGGGGAGAAAGAGAGAGAGATAGAGAGAGACTTGAGCTTAAATCAACAGCATGTTCATGTTGAAACACAGAAGCAGAATGTTGAAGGTCCCCAAGATCAGAGAAACGTGCTGGGTTTCTGTTGGTGTCATCTCCCCTGTTTCAAAACAGAGGAAACAGAGATACTCTGTTTTTAGCACTACAATTTTCATAACTTTGCTGCATATATGAATCCATTTCCAACACCCCTCATACTTTTTTTTTTTTTTAAAAATACAAAAAATGAACAAAAGGGTGACAAAGACAGAGAAACTTTGTATATACCGAAGCAAGAAGGAGGAGTGGCAATAGAGTTGAGAACTTGCTTGAGCTGCCTTGAAGCTTTGCATATTTTTCACTATTCTTAACAAGTTTTCTAAAACACAAACACACAAAAACCATGTAACCTTGTTGTTTCTCTCTCTCTATCTACAAAACCATCATCATCATGATGAGGTTTTATCTTTTGTGTTGAGGCAGAGGAAGCAGATTATTATGAAAGAAAGGAAAAATCTTGATGTATCTTTAAGAAGAGGATAGCGTATTAGTAATAGTAGTACACTTTTTTTTCGTTTACTATTTTAAAGTACTAAGGTATTTATTATTGCAATCTGACTTGGGATTTTAGTTTCCCAACACCTCCGTCAAAGTCACACACTGTTCAATAAATAACCATCTCAATTTCTTCCCCTTTAGACGTCTTCTTCAGCCTTCGTTTTGCTCTTTTTATTCCTAGTCCTATCCAACCTACAACATTGTTTCCATGTAATAAAAAGCAGAATATAGGTTATAAAGGCATTGGGTTATTACTAAGCAGAGCTTTAGACTCAAAAAAGTAGCTTAGACTTTCTTTAGAAATCTTAAAAGATTTGTTTAAGATTTCTAAAGAATAAACCTATTCTACAAATTAGTACCGCTAGCTAAACAGGATAGGTAGATAATATACTAGGGGTAAGAGTATAAAAATGATAAAATAGATTGATTGGTCTTATATGTTTATTTAAATTTTCATATCGATCCCATAAATTTTTTTCTTCAAATTGGTTCTACATGTTATATTCCGTTTTCACGTTAGTCTACCTGACGTGGCTCTTGATTTGATGTTGTAAGGTCAAAATTGATGGAAAGAACTAACGTGAAAACGATACATAACGTACGAGACCAATTTGAAAAAAAAAACTTATAGGATCGATGTGAAAAATTAAATAAACGTATAGAACTAATCAACCTATTTTATCTATAAAAATCATGCTAAAAAAATAAACAATTATCAAAATGTACATTTTGAAGATTTATTGATTAAAATTCATTTTTTTAGCATTCGGATATTAGGTAGTTTTTGCTTCCCTAATCGACTTTTTCCTTATTTCCTTTTTTTTTTTGATATTAGGCAAGTCGGTTTCTTACAAACCGAAATTCTCCATGTGGTGGGAAATCGATTTCTTTTATACTTAAAAAAAAAAAAAGCAAGTGAAAAGTTGGTTGTGAAAGATTCGACTTCTCAAAGGCCCAATGTAAAAAAGCTTGGTCAAAAATCTCTAACACTTTTTTTGGATTATGAAAGAAACTGATACAAAATGATATAATTATTTAATTGTTTCGGTAAGAGAGAAAATAAAAGAAAAGAAAACTAAAATTTTTCTCTCCTTTTGTTTGACTGTGTAAAAAATAAGAGGAAAACAAAAAACATATTTATAAAATGACAGAAATACCTTTAAATAAAAAATGAGAAGTAATAAGATTAAAGGTGTTTACGTCTTTTCACACTTTTCTCTCATTTCTCTCCCCCTTTTTCTTCTCAATTTGGAGGAAAACTTTTTTGATGCAGGATGGCATAAAATTTTCTTTCCTTCTTTTTCCCTCTTTGTCAACCAAACAAGAAAAAATACAATTTTCTCTTCTTTTCCTTTCTCTCTTTTTCGTTGTTTCTCTTTCGCCTCAAAACAAACACAACATAACATCTGCATGTTGATAATTCTTTATTTTTTTAACATTATTTTTATTTTTTTTTCCTATACTAGGATATGAATGTATTGAGCTATATCTCTTTGAACTATATTTCATTGAAAAAGAAATATTATAATAATTGAATTTAAAGATGTATTTGAAAATCTATTTGCAAAATTAAATTTTTATAAATTGAGTTTTACAAATTTAAACTGATTAATAATTAAATATTTAATTGTTAAAAATGGTTTTCTTAAAATAAATATTATTTAAATGATTTTAATTAAACTAAAATTTAAATATGTAATTATTAAATTGACTTTAAATTTTATTTTTAAGTTATATAAATATTAAAAGTATAAGAAAGTAATTAATTTTCTAAAAATATTATAATAATAGTTAAAACCAATGGTCGAATCAGGATATATATATATATATATATATATATATATATATATATATATATATAAATACAAATTAATAAAGAGATCAATCAATAAGTTAAATTTCAATCTAAGTTCCAATTTAAAATATTCAAATTCATATGAATTAACATGACAACTTAATCCTATTGCTAGAAACCGCTACACAAAGTAAATAAAAGTGGAAAAAACTTGTTTGACACTTGATTAGGGGACAAAAAAAACTCTACAAAATTTGTTGTTTTACTTGATAATGCAAAACCCTACCTATGTTTGGTTTATCGTTCCAAACGTACATTAAGTCCAAATATACGTTTGTCAAAAGAAACTTTGTAGATACTTTATTTTAAACATACATTTGTAATTTCCTAATAATAACCCAAACATTAACCCTCCTTTTTTTATTTATAGTGGTCAGATCACTTATCCGGTTTTAAGATTTGATCAAGATCGGAGGAATGTCTGATCGGCAATCCAACTTATTGGATCGGTTTTTAAAACACGGATTAAAATAACTTTATTTTGTTAAATATTTTCTTATTTTAATATTTTAGAAGATATCCTTAAAAATAAAATCCTGAATATAATAATTAGATTAGATTAGATAATCAATATATGATTGGTTCAAGTGGTAACGAGTTCTGATTTCTTAAGTAAATGGTCATGAGTATGATTCCTAATTTTTATGTATGAAAAAAATCTGATCAGAAGAGATCAATTTTTAATTATCATTCAATATCTTTAAAAATTAGAGCCTGTTTGGCAAGGCACTTCAACGAGCTTATAGCGGATAACTTATAGCGGATGAGAAAGTAGCCCCGTTTGGTAAGCGCATCTGTCACGAGCTTATAGCGTTTTTTCACGAGCTTATAGCGTTTTTTTCGGATGCTACTTGAAGTAGCGTTTGAGCTTATAGCTTATAGCGTTTCGTTTTTCTTTCCCCTTTTATCCTTATTATTTTCATTTAATTTTACCTTTGTCCTCTTCTTTCCCTTTTATTTATAATCATTAATGAAGATGTCCTTTTATGTCATTTTATATTTTTCAGCTAGTTCAACCGCTAGTTTTACCAAACACTTTCACAGAAAATAAGCTATCTCATCTGCTATTCGCTATCAGCTACCTCATCCGCTATCCGCTATAAGTTATTCGCTATCAGTTAGCTTATCCGCTAACAGCTAATTTTATCAAACAGACTCTTAATCTCCATCCTAAAAAAACCAAAAACGACTAGACTAGATAACTTTCTAAAAAATAATTATGTTACCACGCGGTGAGAAAATTGTCACACTCTGTGTAGGCGCGTAGAGGGTATAGTGACCTCCACACACACCCCAAGGCATAGAAAAATGCCTAATAGATGATGGATCCCCTTGATGCTTGTCTCTCTCTCTCTCTCTTTCTAGGGTCTCTTCTTTCTTACATAGCAGGGAGCGAGGGAGGGAGCTCTGAGATGTTCTGAAATCTGAGCTCTATGATCTGTGAAGAGGTTTTGACAGAGAAATCACTCTCTCTCTTCTTAGAATTAATACGTATCACGAAGATGGCTGGAGCGTCTGGTGATGAGATTCAGGACAAACAAAGCACAACTTCTATATTCGTTTTTCTTATTTAAATAAATAACCAAAAAAAATTATTTACTCTTCACAATTATTTATACAAATAGTCATGATTTGATACACAGCAATAACAGTTTGTATTCTTCCCTATTTTTCTTTTTTTTTTCTAATTATTTCTTAATCTAAGAATTGAGCTTTTATAAAAAAATCCATTTAAAAATCTCATCATACTCTAATGATAGAATTTCTTAATAGTTGGTTCTTGGGTTAAGAATCATCATTGGTGATGGTCTAAGGAAAGTTGGCAATGATCAAAGCAGCCTTCTCAACTATTATCATTTGTTATTACATTACATAAATATCATATTCTCTTATAATTTTTTTTATAAAATCTTTCAATTATTAAATATAAAATATTTTTTATATTTTTCAAATATTGAATGTATTTATTTTTTAATTAAGTTTTTTTATTTAATATTAAAATACTTATTAAAAATTTATAAGAGGATATTCCAAAAATTCTTGTTAGTATTTCCTCCTACCTTTTTATATGTAGTTTCCGAAAGTTAATTAAACTTTTAAGAAGTGTTTTAAAGTTATTTATTAAGAAATTAAAAATAAATTTTTTTAATAAAAATAAAAAAAAGAATTAATTGCATTTTTCATTCATCAACTTTTTCAAATATATGATTTTGGTCCATCAAAAATTTTAATTGTACATTTAGTCATCTAATTTATTAAATTGTTCAAAATCAATCTAATTATCCTAAAAAGACTAAGTCTAAACTACCTAAAAATGACTAATTTAGCATAATTTAACAAATTAGAGGACTAAATTTACAATTAAAATTTTCAAGAGACCTAAATCGCACATTTAAAAAAATTGAAGGATAAAAAGTATAATTAAGCTTAAAAAAATTAATTTGTTTGTATAATTATGTTACATGAAAAAAAAATAAAAAATATTACTTTTTTCTTATAAGAATAAAAAAATATTGCTTTTGAACATTAAATACTTCATGTTTTTATAATATAAACTTTGAAAAGAGAAAGGAGTTAGAGTGGGTGGCTAGGCCAGGGCAGAGAGTTAATTAAAGCCAAATGCTTTGCTTGAAAGAAACCTCTTGGCTTTGGTTTTAACATATGCCAGAAACTGTGGAGGGTAGAGTGTATTTTGAGGTGCTGTTTGAATAACAGAAGCGTGTGTCAGAAACTGTGTACATGTAATTTACGCTAATGTTAGCTAAGGGTGTGTGGGGAGGCCCAAATTGGAAAGAGTTATGACGCATTTTATACGGTATTCGTACACTTGATGGCGTGTCGGTGTCTCTCTTCTCTTCTCTTGGATGATGGTGTGTTAGTGTACTTCTTTGTTTGTTTTGGCATTATTACTGCAATACTGCATGCTGAATATTACGCATTCCCATTTCTTAGCAGTCTACAGCACAACCCTTGTTGTTGGTGTTGTTATTAAATTATTATTATTATTATTCTAGTTATATATTTAAATTGAATGAATGACCCTTCGTGATCAACTCAAACCAGCTCCTTTCAATGGCATGAGTGAGTAACTTTTTACTTACCTAACACTTTTGATTTATAATTATAACAACCGACATGAAAAAGTAAATTTGTTTGAGTTTAAGTTTAATTAACAATTTAAGTAGGTAACATCACTAGCATATTCTGTTTAAGTTATTTATCCAGTCATTCACCGTTATGGATTCTTCGTGCTTCTACGATAAAAGACACTACTGTTATATTTGTTTTGAGGGAAAAGTGAAGAAAATTAACAAAAGGATAACGAGGAAAATAGGAGAAAAAAGGTATTTTTCTCTCATTTGATCGAGGAAGGAAGATGGAAGGGAAGAAAAAAAAATTGTGAGCCCACACCAAAAAAGTTTTCCTTCCAAAATGAAAAAAAAATGGGAGAGAAATGAGAGAAAATGGACGAAAATATTAAAAACATTCCTAACCTTATTATATCTCATTTTTACTTAAAGGTATTTATGTCATTTCATAAATATGTTTTTTCTTTTCTCCCACTTTCTACTCAACCAAACAAGAGGAGAGAAAAATTTTAGTTTTCTTTCATTTCATTTTCTCTCATACCAAACAACTAAACCGTCCGATGAAGACCTCCCCAGTGAACGTTTCACTTCCAATGGACCATTGCTAGTGCACTTGGAATAGAAAATATTTCCACCAAAGAAGATTTATCCAAACCTCGTTATGGATAAAGCCTTTAAATGGTGGCACTACAATGTGGGACGTCATGCCATTCCACTTCATGAGCATAAAAGAGGCTGGCAGACCACTGAGGAGCTACGATCACGAACCTTTTGCCTACCCAAATTCATTCTGGATCATGATGTCAGGTTCATCTCTAGTCATCCTTCAGCCTGGAAAGAGTACTCTGATGTCCGGGATTTCTTGCCCTTCTACGCTTGCAAGACAGAACTTGAGATGTCGAAAGAAGAGAAGATTGCTCACAACCTTCCCAAAAGTTCTGGAAGAAGACTACAGCTACAAGATTGGGAGTTGCTCCTCCACGTGCCTGTCCTCGTATCCCAATGTTAGATATGAACAAGGACAAAGATGCACGGAAAAAAAGGTCTATGGAGATCAAACCCTTCCCCATCTCCTTTGATCCTATGTTCTGGAAAAGGAAGCTTTGAAGAAAAATGTTTAGGAGTGTGATGATGAAGACGCTACCATCTTCTGGGAAACACACATCTGGAGATGTGCTGCTGAAGCTTCTTCGTCTGCACAGTCTGAGGAAGAAAAATTTGTGATTCTCACCATCCACGGAACGTACAGAATCACATATGTTTCTTTTATGCTTCTGGACGATATCTTTAGGATCCCTCTGTGCTGTACAAACATTGAAGAGGTTGATGACATTCCCTGGATTGGACCACCAGTTCAAGAGCCTGTTCAAGAAGCTGCTTAAGAACCTATTCAAGAGCCTGACACGAATGAACATGCTTCTGTACGAGAACAAATAGGAGAGTCTGAGCACCTTGCCTCCGGTCGTCCAAGTTCCCAGCCCCATCCTATTTTGATCCTCCATCCGATTGATCCCTCTTCATCTATGGCCTTGAGTGTCATTCCGGGAAATGTCAATGCCAATGCAACAAAGGCCACTGCTGAAAGTGTTGTCTCTGCCATCCTTCCAGAAGTTCAAGACTTTGTTCAGAAGTCCATCCAAGCCAATAACGATGTAATGCTGGCACAGATCATTGTCATGATGCAAAACTTCTTTCAGAGACCTTCTGATCCCCCTCCACCTCCTCCCTCTTCTTAATTTCATTTTGTTTTATCTTTTTTAAGACAATGAAGTTCTTACTTCACCTTTTGTCTGATGACAAAAAGGGGGAGAAAGAAAAGGATTTTGATAGCTTGCACTTTACCTTTATACTAATCTGATACATTTTATGGATTATGTTTGTTCTTACTAATCTGATGCATTTTATGATTTTACATACTTAATATTATTCTAATATATACCATAAGCTCTGATAGCTTCAACGTTGATAAATGCTATCTTTGATAGAAGCTTTTTCTTAGGGGAGAGCCTTCTGACTCTTTAGAAAAACCTTTGTTCAATCAAATTTAGTGTATTTTGTCATCATCAAAAAAGGGGAGATTGTTGGAACCAAAGTGTTTATGGTCCATAATTTCATAAAATTTTGATGTTAACAAAGAGTCAAGTACACACTCTTTTTAAGATCCAATGTTTTACTTTACTGAAAGTTGTTCTTAGCGAAAATGTAAAAGAGTAATAAAGTTCAAAATATTATTATCTTTCGCGTAAAAAAAGAATATCCTTTAGACAAAAGTTCTCTCTTTCTTAGTACACTCTAACGCTAAATTCAGTCAGTCCCTGTCAAGTTGAAGTTGACTATCTCAACAAGGAAAGACAAAATGTAACTTTCAGATACAAAGAAAAGTGGTCAGTACTACTTTCAGTTGTCTCTCTCATAGCCTGCCCTACTTTTTAGAAGCTCTCCACAAGCTATCAAACTTCACAGGTTTTTTCATTTAATGTTCATCAGAACGGCTCTCTTGCCAACCGTTGAAGAGTTCAAGATTGCTCAAGACTGAAGGCTCTAAATACCTTCAACCTTGAAGAAGAAAAGTTATCAAACTTGAATATATTTCATACAAGCTTACAAGCAATCAAGAAAAAAAAAAAGAAAAACAACAAAGCTCACAAACTATCTCAGATTCTAAGTTTCATATCGCTCTCTGCGTAGAGTTGTTTTTTCCGAGTTTGATTATATTCTCACACATAGTGAGTTAGATTTATCTTAAACTCTTTTTAAACCATACTTGGTTGAGCTTGAAGAGGCTTGGTTGTAAAAGAATACTTGAGTTTTTGTCTGAAGAGGTGTTGAATACTTGTACCTGGAGAGGTGTAGAATACTTGTTTAAGAAGGTTTTTGTTATAGTGGATAAAGCTCTCACATAGAGGGGATTGGATGTAGCTCTTGGATTAAGAGTGAACCAGGATAAATATCTCATATTATCTTCTCTCCCTTACTCTTGTCTTTAATTTATTTATAATTAACGTAAGGGATTGAAATTGTTTTCTTAACGTCCTGTCTTACGAAAACAATTTTTTGTTTGCGTCCAAGCTTCAAACTTACACGCTCTTTGTTTTCCCTATCCTTTTTGCATCCAAAATATTACGAAAAAGATAACTGCTTGCGAAATGTATTCAAAAACTTAAGAAAAACAATTCAACCCCCATTCTTGTGTTTCAAGTAGGTTCCTTCATCGGGGTTGTGCCAGCGGCGATGTCGATGAGACTGATAGAGAAGGAGAGCTGAAAATGGGAGTCGGGGTGGGGATGACAAAGGTATAATGGGAAAGGACCAAAAAATATTTTTTTTTTTTTTGCAAAATTACCCCTGCCCATGGTGAGTGACATCTTTGCTCGCTCACCCTAGAATTACCCTTTAAAAATAATTGTTAAGTTCTCTATTAAATGGCTATAAGCTAAATGGATATATAAATAAATTATTCCTTATATAATAAATTGAGCAAACATTTTCTCTTGAGATTTTTTTAGAGTAAAGTTTAGTTGGAGAAGGCTACAGTCCACCGACTCAAACTTTGAGGATCGGTCCTCTAGTTATAACCGCTTTCCATTGCTCCAACCGGTAAGAACAAAAAAAAAACTTGAACGATGGCTCATGAATCTTCAACATGTTCTTCTTCCCTTGAATACATCTCGTTTCCAGATGTCTGATGAATCTCATTTGGTTCCAGATGGTTGATATGTGATATATATTTTGTATTTTGTTAACCTCCGATCTCAAGTCGTGGAATCTCCTCCTCAATAGCGACGACAACCTCAATGTCTCCGACTTCAGCTTCTCAGCCATGTCGTAGTACCTCAAGAATGACTTCCTCCACACCGCTTGTGGCACGCCGACGTACAATGTCACACAGATCCTCTGCCACCACAACGACTATGATGGCTCCAAGGCCGACACATGGTTCTGTGGCGTCATCTTGTTTGTGCTCCTCGCTGGCCACCTTCTCTTCGACGATTCGAACATCCCAGTGATGTGCAACAATATTTCCTGACGATATTTCTGATTCTGAAGTGGATTTCCAAGCTGACCAATTTTGTGATCCACCGTTTCGGCGAGGGTTAGTTCCGCCACTCAACCTCGGTTGGTCTTCGAAAATCAGATATGCTTCTTCTTCATCTTCCTCCTTCCCTTCTCTATCTTGGCCCTTCACTATCCGAATTTTGGACCTTCTGCTGTGTTCCAATTGCTCTATATTTCATTTTAATTTTCAGTGATTGGAAAATTTTCTTATAGGCCATTGAATTACTCTATAATTAGATGCTTAACTTTCTTGTTCCTTTCTCTCTGTTTTATTTGAAACTGAATTGAGGATCTTTTGAAATTTTGTTTATGAGAGGAAGAGAGCTAAGAAAAAACATCATCAAGACTAACTTTTCTCGAATAAAGACACAAAATGAAGAAACAAATTGTGTCAAGACTAAAGCATCATTTGTTGCTTTCCATCATTTAGACACAAATAAGAGCAAGACCTCTATTACTTCATCATTTAGCTCAATCCTCATAGATCTCAGAGGGAGGAAGAAGAAGAGGTATTTGCAAAGTGCTCAACAATTGATGGCAAAGATGTCGGGGAGGAAAACAATTGATTGAGCTAGCAAGATAACTAGTTGTCCCAGTTGCTAAAAACAAATCTCAACCCTTGCTTTATTTATATCAAAGGCTTATATTTAGTAAGGACCGGTCCTCCAGATTTTAAAGGGAGGACCTTAGCCTCCTGTGGTTCAGTTATTTTGATATGGTATTAGAAGATATCTAAATTATGATGTTGGGCTTGCAAATATCCATCTCCGAACACGAGAGAATGTGTTAACTCCCACATTAAATAGGTTGATAAGTATAGGTTGAAAAATTAACTACAACATTTTCAATATATTAAATGTAATATTTTTACATATAAAATTACTTTGTTTAATTTCTTAATGAGTGTCTTTAAAATTCTAGTTAGTCTTTACCATATAAAAAAGTATCGCTTATAAGGATTTGGACAAGTTTTTCTCCTCATTTATTTACTGAGTGAAATTAGACACATTTATCATAATAATAATAATAATAATAATAATAATTTAATATTAGAAAATTCTTGTGTTCTGGGCACACAAAAAATTAAATTCCCGTGTTCCATCTCTTTTTAAAAGATTTACAAAAGGAGAAAAATCAACTTTTGAGCATTGGACCAATTTCAAAGCCAGACATTTTCCCAGAGGGGATTTCTTGGAGGCTCAAGTTGGCCATAATCCAAGCTTTTCTTGGCACAACATCTGGAGTTCCCAGGTAGTGGTTAGGGCGGGCTATAGATGGCGTATCGGGAATGGTTCTATGATCAATGTTTGGCAGGGCCCCTGGCTTAGAGAGGAAGATAGTCCCTCTATTCAGCCAATCCATCGAGGGGATTTTTTCCTCTGTTGGAGCCTAGGGAAGTAATTGCTATCACAAAAATCCCCATTGTGTCGCTTTCCTCAGATGATATAAGGTTGTGGACCTACGAGAACAAGGCTCCAGACTCTCGTGGAATAGATTGCCCTAGCACTTTTGTTTTCCTCGATCCAGACTTGGAGAATTGTTGGCAACTCTTCTTTGGTTGTGTTCATAGCCATAGTTGTTGTGAGGAATACAACCTTTGGGCCATTATTCACCCCTTGAGGGACAAGGCATAAAGCTTCTATGAGCTGTTCTTTAGCATCTGTGCTAAGCTAGGGGAACAGAAACGCAGTGAATTTGGAATGATCATATGGAGCATGTGGAAGAGAAGAAATGAAATGTAATGGGAGGACAAGGCGGATTCTGCAGCTCTAGTAGTTTATCAGCGCTAAGGAGGCTTTATGGATTGGATCCGAGCAAAGTAAGTGGAAGGAAAATGGGAAGTCCCAAGGTCATGCAACACTTTTCATAGATGGTCGCCCCCTACTATGGGTGTCTTAAAATGCAACATTGATGCAGCGTTCTTTGCTGAGCACACCGGCTTTGGGATGGGTCTTTGTCTCCAGGTTGCTAGGGGCCATTTCATTCAAGCTCTATCTCTGTGGAAGTCCCATTTGCCTCCTGTTCATGAAGGAGAGGCCATTGGTCTGCTCGAAGCCCTAAGGTGGCGCTCAACAAGTGAAACTCCGGCGATAGTTCTGGATTTTGACTGCCAAAGGGTTGTGGATGGGATTCATAGTATGACAGAAGACCTCTCTGAGTTTGGACTCATCTTAGCCCAGTGTAGGCAAATTCTCATGCATAGGCCAAACTATCAAGTTAGTTTTGTTAGGCGACAAGCAAACTTAGTTGCTCAATCTCTTCTTGCTAGGGCATCTATGTTTTATGCTAGTCCCCATGTTTTTTAATTATCCACCAACTTGTATTGCTTAACAAATTATTAAGGAAATGAGCTAAGTATGTTTCTTTAAAAAAAGACATTGGACCAATATAAAGTATAGTTAGATAAGTTAGGAAAAATAAATTTCCATAATTGATTATATATAATGATTTTTTATAATCAATTATGATAAAATTAGTTTTATGCTTGAACATATTAGCTAAAAATGATTATAAAACAATCTGCTTTGTTTTAAATTGTATAAAAAATAATTACTTTTATGTAATAAATTACCAAAAAAACATGAAATAATTAAAAGAGAATCGTATTTAACGTTTGATTGAAGGTAACGTTATATTTATCACATATGATTATGTTTAATTTTAAAATAAATTGATAGCTTAGAATCTTAATGTCAAAAGTTTCTATCGGGATTGCTTGTAGTAAAAATTTTCTGCATTCACTACATTCATTAGGTGGAACCGTTGGATGAAGATCAGATGTTTCATATGTTAAGGTTGGTAAATCGGATTTGAAAAGTAAACTCGGAATGTGAGTCATCCGATCTTTATCCAACGGTTCAGACCTAGTGAGTGTATGTTTGGTTAAGATTTTGGACAACTCAAACGTGATTCTAGGTGTGACGAAAGTGATTGGGACATTCTGTATGTGTTTGTTTACAAAATTACATAAAAAAATCAATTTTGGGTTAGGTAGAATTGATTTTAAGAGAAACAAGAATTCCTAGTTTTTCTGTTGAGTGAAATTGGTTCTAGCTAGGTATGATACTAACAAAATTCTTTATATTTATATCTTAAAAGTGATTTTACTTTATCATCTAAACAAAATCAATTCTTCTAAATTTACTTTTAAAATATCATTACCAAGCACAAATAAATTTTTGGTTAAAGTAATAATTTGATCCCTATACGTGACATGGATTCTTCATTTAGTCCCTATACTGAAAAAATTTGGAAATAAATCTATACATGTGTAAACGTCAGCAAATTTGGTCCCTATATGTGCAAACGTTAGCAAATTTGTCCTTTCCGTCAGCAAATTGATCCTTATACGTGACACAAATTTTTGATTTGGTCCCTAAACCTGAAAAAAAAAAATTAAATCGATCCTTATATATGCAATCTATAATAATTTTATCCCTACCGTCTACCCAAGAGCTCGGTCTCAATTAAAGATGTTTTTCGTATTAAATATTTTCTATATATTATATCAATTTATTTCTTTTATTGAGAGTAAAAGTTATATAATTTGGTCTATAAATGATTTTATATTCTGAAATTATCCAAGTTGATTCTCAATTGAAGAAATAGATTGATATAATATATGAAAAATAATCAATAAAAAAAGAACTTTAGTTGGGTCCAAGCTCCTTGGCAGACGATAGGGACAAAATTATTAGCGATTGCACATACAAGGACCAATTTAAATTTTTTTTTTTTTCAGGTTTAGGGACCAAATCAAAAATTTGTGTCACATATAAGGACTAATTTGGTGACGACAGGGACGAATTTGTTAACGTTTGCACATGTAGGGACCGAATTTGCTAACGTTTATATAGGTAGAGACTCATTTCCAAATTTTTTCCGTATAAGGACTAAATGAAGAATCAGTGTCATGAATAGGGATCATTACTTTAACCTAAATTTTTTTAACTTCAATTTTTTTTAAAGTCAATTCTTTTAACAACAATTTTTTCAAAATCTAAAACAAATGAACTCTGAATGGAGGAAATTTTGGCCGCATGAAGGTATTTTCTAAAAGTTCTAGATTCATGACAAATTGTTTTTCTCAAAAAAAAAATATTATTTTTTTACTTGTCAAATTTTTAAAACTTCTCAAATTAAACTTAAAATAACTTGTATTTCAAAAAATAATTTCCGTGCATAATTTATCCCATTCAAATACGCTGATATTAGGAAATCGATTCCTTTAAATACACTAGATTGATGTATAGGGTGTGTCCATATACTATATACTCGTCTAGCTAAAAAGAAATTCAACTTCTTGTTCCTCTGTGTGCTGGCCCAATAATATAGTCCAAAGTCAATTACTCTTCCACTATAAATAATGAGAATTTCAGGTAAAATAAGTTCTTGGAACACTACCATTGATGTAAAAATGAATTTAAAAGTGCTTTTATCGTAAAGAAAACAAAAAAAAAAAGTGTTAAAATGATAGAGCCATGCATATCTATCTTGTCGAGGACTTGTGGCATACGTCGTTTGGTATGGTATCAATCTGATCTTCTGAGCAAATATAACACACAACTTCGCAGGGCAACAGTGAGACATCAGAGCTTCGAACAAGTCCAAGAGACAATATTATAATATAAAAAAAAACGAAAGATATGGAATCATTTTCCTTAACATGCTCGTCAAAGAACCTTCCAACTAGTAAAATAAAATCTGCGCACCGCAAAAGATTCCTCTAGCGGTTTATTCGTCCGTTGGTTCAGTGGAGCCCCAGTAAAATAATACATTTTTATTTTAAGTTTTAATTTGATCTTTTTTTTATTTTTTGTTTTGAAAATGACTTTTATCTTTATTTTAAATTTTAATATAAACTTTTTAATTTATGTAAATTGTGGTACAAAGAGAACCACATTAGTATAAATTTTACAAAATAAGGACCATTTTCGAAACAAAAAATAAAAGAAGGACCACATCGGAATAAAAAAAGAGATTACATAGGTTTAGCTTTTACAAAATAAGGAATCATTTCGAAAAAAAATAAAAAAAAGACCATATTGATATAACTTTATAAAATAAGGAATCATTTCGAAACAAAAGATAAAATATAGACTAAATTAAAATTTAAAATAAAGATAAATGATCAAAAATATATTTTAGAATCACTACACTATCAAGTTTCTTTAATTACTTTGATTTTCACTCCCTTTATCAGTTTTTCTTATTGCGGGGAATCTTGAGTCACCACCCTCTTTATGTGAAAAGATTTTACAAAATCCGAATATCCTAGACGCAAACATGGCATAACGATGTACGTGGCTATATAATGAGTGGTTCTTCGTACTCGTGGAGTAAAACACACAGGTCTGGCTATACAGAAATGTTAGTAATAAATTTTTTAACACTCTTTTTTTAATACACACATACTTTTCTATTAGTTAAAATTCATATGAATCCAACTTGAATTTTGTAGGATCCATATGAATTGGTGGGACCCATATGAATTTCAACCAATAAGAGAGTGTGTTGAAAAACGATTGTTAAAGAGTGTGTTGTTAACACTCCTCCTTTCTAAATAAAGCATATCCCAGACGCTGTTTATGAGGAAAAAACTAAAAAAATCGAAAAGTGAAATCTTTTGTGATGTAAAGACTTTTCTTACTCCCTATACCAAAAAAAAAAAAAAAAAGATTTTTCCCCGGGTGTTACATGCCCAACAGTTTCCGCTTGGTTCGTCCCCGAACCACACCGTACTGAGAGAGGTCTGCTGTGACACCCTAAACCTGACATCACATGGTGATCCAAAACATACAAAAACACAAAATAAAGTCTTGCTGGTTTACTTTTGAAAAACAGATTTTTCTAGTTTTATCTTACTATATCCTGAAAATCGTGGTAAATTTTTTTTCTTCTTACAACATTAAATAACAACAACTCTAGAGTATATCAGTGTAACTCGTTTATATATATATATATATATATATATATATATATATATATATATATATATATATATATATATATATATATATATGCGTCATTAGTTAGTTATATGCATATGAATTGTGAACATGTCCTTTTCAAAAAGAAACTAACAGTAAAATAAAATACTAGCGACTCTAAAGAGTAGGTAGCAATAGTCTGAAAACCATATCACTAAAAACTCATGGCCATCAGTAGCCGCTAACAGACTACCCAAAAATTGCTACTCCAAAAGTCTAACACTCTAAGCTGGTCAGTGCCTAGTGAAACCCGTTAGATAGTCCCTTGAAGGAGGGTCCAACACCTACGTCAGAAGGAGGATCAAGGGAATCTACATTCCCATTCTCCTGAGGCTGAGACTCAGGTGCCTCCAAAGGATGATACTCAGGGGTTTCCTGAGGGTCCTCCTCTAGGTCCTCTCCCTGCCCCTTCGCTACCAAAACGAATGGCGAGGGAGGAGTCGAGGGTGACTGCTGCTGCAGGGGCTGTGCAGCTCGAATGTAATGATGAATCAGCCCTAATCGACCAATGACTGCAAAATCATCCACATTGGCGGTAGGGGGATCTGTATGGTCTCCTCTGTCTGGGTCCTCTCCTGGGGGCCCACCTCGACTATTCCTCTTAGAGTGCAGATAGGTCCGGTGTACGCTGCACTCCTAGCACCGGGGTGAATGACCTATGCAACTGGGTCCTCCCGCTGATCAAACACTAGTGAACGTACCTCCGAGTGGGCTAACGTTTCTGGTACTTGGTCCATTTATAAACAAGACACAATATATGTCAAAAGAAAGACAACACAGTCCAGAAAAATACAGCAAGGGCGAGAAACCAATATATGAATCCAAAAACGACAACTATATACTCAAAACACAAACAACAGATTCATATAGGCATGTATCACATAATCATCAACATGATAAACACATCACAAGATATCACAATACTAAAAGTAAAACACAAGGGTCTCGTGTCCAACAGTCATCGTTATTTTCAAAACGTATGTATGACACTTCCATATATATCATCTAACGTTTGATTCTTAATTTCCGAAAATCCCATCACCTTTCAAATTTGATGATCAGGCTCACAATTCATTGGCCCTTAGGTAACAATGACTAGCACCAACTTGCTAAACAGAAGTACATGAATCCCATGAGATCTCACATGGGCGCGCAAATCAGAGGTACTTCACAATGTAATCATGCCATACTATATTGTCCAACTCAAGACACAATACGTTCCCTGAACATGTATGACCCCATTGTCCATCAAGGCACAATGTTACACAATGACATAAGTCATCCCCGGGTTTCCTTGCCATCAAGGTCCCCTCATTCATATGGCACGTCTGCCAAAAACATATGCATGAGAAAATTTTTGTTTTCGTCAGTTTTTTTTTGTCGTATCATTATTTCTTCGTTGAAGCATCAACGCTATCAACCACCATAATGTTTTAAACTCTTTTAGGTCTTTCCAATATTTTCTCAAACTACAGGACACTTAGTCCAAAACAGCTCGAACCCAAAAATCCCTAACCGATGCACCAGTCTCGGACTTTGGATTCTAAAGCACACAAAATGTCCACAAGCTTACAGGACCACGAAGATTGTCCACAAGCTTATAGGACCAACTCATTAACACGGATCCTTGATCAACGTGTTCTGCAGAATCCTAGAACCCCGACGTCTCGGTTTCTATATTCACCTCAAAAACACTTTTTCTCTTTTTGAAACTCGAAACCAAAACCCATATCTCCGAAGCTTATACACAAAGCCTTCGGGATCGATTTTCCATAATAACGGCTCTTGGTCAAAAGCCACTTTTCTCTTTGAAATATTTCGGTAAACCACAATACTTTGAAATACAGCTTGTGAAAACCCTTTTTCTTGGATAAACAATTTATTTTTGAAACAACATTTCCAAACATACTTTTGCTTGAACTAGTTTACTTTAATACTTTAAAAACGGTCGATGTCTCCAAAACACACTTTTTATTTTCAAACCTTACTTTTCTCAACTAAAATCATTCTTTTCTCCTTTTTCCCTTTATGTCAACTCATCTTTTAGTGCGGTAGATTTTATCCTTCTTTATCTCCCAAAAGGCATTAGTTTCCTTTTCGTTAAAAAAAAAAAAACCTTTGAAACTTTAATCCTTTTATTTTTCTTATGCAACGTTCCAAGCTTTTTGAAGCTTTTAACATTTCACGATTTTGGATCCTAACTGATTATAGGTCATTTAACACAATAAACATCGCGACAGGCATAATATACATCCATTCACCATAATCAAACGTCATACAATAAAATCAGGCATAAGCAGGTATTTTCAGGCATAAATAAATATGAGTAGGTAAAATTAAATCACTCCACATCAACCAAACACAGATAAATAATTACAATCCAGATACACGAACACAGCATATAGCTGGCGGAATTGGAATTGCTCATGTTTATCCCCTTGCCTGTTGAAGTTTCCCAAGTAGTGATAAGTCGTCCGATTGATCCGAAAGTCATTCGTTTTCTCGTCCGATTACCCAAAGATAACTACACACATACAATAAATCAAAGCATTAACACTAAATCACAACATTTCCCCTAATCACCTCCACCTAGGGTTCGGCCATAAGCTATGAAAATTAGCTAGGGAACTCCAAAAATTCCTATCTCTTGGATTCATTACTCACTAAGTGTGATAAGACTAAATCAAAACTTATTACACCAAAACTTCAACCAAAACCCTACTCACCCAACAAAGCTAAGTTCGGCCATTCTTACCCATTTGATCTAGAGAGCTCTTTTGGTTTCAATCTCTTAGATTATGAAAGAAGACAATGAATCTAGCTCAAAGAAATTGATTTGACATTAAAAGGATTTTTCTACAATTTTTCATGGATTTTTGAAGTTTAAGCTTCAAATCTCTAACTATCATGAACCATGAAATTAAATGGAGAAGTAGGGACATTGAGAGCTCAAGAATGGAGTTCATATCTCCTAGATGACAAAGATGAGTGAGTGATCAACTTTGTTTTCACAAAAGCTTGAAAATCTTGAAGAGAAAGTGATGGAAAGTTGAAGAGAATGAAGAACAAAATGATGGAGAGAAAGCGATAAAGGGAGGGCCGAGTGGCGTGAGGAAGTGGGACAAGGTTGTGCACTTAATTTTTCGTTAAGGGTATTTTGGACATTCCACACAAGGTTTAAGGGTAATTTCATGAAAGTTCAAGGGTATTTTGGTCATTTCGCGTCCAGATATTTTAAAAACTCATCATGACACTGTCACGCATCCCTAGATGACTTGACCTGATGTGACTTCAAGATTATCCGTTAGCGGGTCCCAGTAAATCCATATCTAGCTCATTTCGTTACCCGGTTTGTAGTTTCGTCCGAATAGTTTATTATTATTATGCTTTTTAGAGCGCGAAACCAATTTTAGCAAAAAGTTAGGAAATCCAATTCTAAGACTAACTGTCTCGTTCACGAGTCAAAATTAGGTCTTTTGATTAGTAAAACACTACTGTCCGTGAAAACGCAGACCGGGCTCCGTCTGAGTTTTCGACCCAAAAGTTAACCGTAACTCCTTACGATAGCGTAGAGCGTGACTATAGTCTCATTTTATTTTATTTCACTCTCTAGACCCTCCAATAAAATACAAACTCATAAATACTGTTTATTAATATTAGAAAATTTGAAAAATGGGGTGTTACAACATTTACTATGCGATCAGTTTTTCCCCCAAACACGGCACCTTGCAGCAGACATTGTCGATGGAAAAATGGAGAAACGAGAGCACAGAATAACCCTAGCCTAATCACCTAATGGAGCTAAGTTTCCCTTCTCCAAAAAAAAATTAACAAAAAAAATTCAACAATAAAAAATCTTAAAAAAAGCTAAAACTCATCCACCATTTGACACCTCACCTTTCATGTAGAGCTATAGTGGGGGAAGGGGTTCACCCTTGAATTGTTTATTAATTTCTCAAATAAAATGAAACTACCTATTTTTAGGATACACCAAATTGACCATCAAGTTTTTTTCTACTTCAAACTGTTGGAATTAGCGAGTGTTTTAACCTATGTTAACTATAATTTAAATGTTCTGAATTAAGAGATTAAAAAAAAATGTTCTGAACTAATAGTGAACCATTTTATTTTTCAAAGACTAGCAATTGAAGCCCCTATTCAATGGTATTGAAATGTTAATATATATGTCAGTATCAAAAAAATTAATGTTACTATATATATATATATATGTAATAGTCAGAATACCCTTCAAAATGGGTGGAAAAAGTTATGTGTAACACCCCTCATCCCAGTGTAACTTTCGTAACCCTCAAATCATCCTTTTACAGGTTAACAAAAATCTTTTTCAAAATTAATTCTATAGAGTAGTTGCGGAAATTTGATACCAACAAAAAATTTCAACAATCAGACGAAAACAAATGAAAACTCATCATATATATATATATATATATATATATATATATAATTCAAACATCGTCGTTGGGCATATATCCTTTCAATTTCTGAATATACGACACACATAGTCACAGCCGGAAGACTGGACTTAAACATTTATGAATCCTAAGAGATGGTCTAATAAAAGAACTCTAAGGACAAAAAGACTTACTACCTAGCATACGTCGTACCAATGAGACTGGGTCTCGTCTTCAACAATCCACACCTCTTCGTCGTCAACCTCAAGCAGCTCAAGCTAGAGGGTCCCGAAGTGACCCAGAGGACCATTGATAAACATCTGTACACGTATCCAAAAACACAACAGGGTGTCCAACATGTACAGGCAAGAGTGAGAAACCAATATATGAACTCAAAATACGACAACAACATATCCACATACACAAACACAGCAGGTCCATATATATACACATATGACAGATATAGCTCAGAAGCATCATAAGCATAACACAGAATATTATATCAGTGAAAGTAAAGCAAGTGTCTCATACCCAACAGTCATCGTCATTTTTCAAAACATATGTATGGCACTTCCATATATAACATCTAACATTTGATTCTTAATTTCTGAAAATCTCATCTCCTTATAAATGAGTTGATCAAACTCAATTGCCAAATAAGGCACACAATATTTACCATATCATGTTGTCCAACATAGGACACAACGCTTCACATTGTATGGATTTCATTACCATATCATGCTATCCAACACAGGTTATAACGCTTCACATTATATGGATTTTCTCACCATTTTCCATCAAGGCACAATGATACACAATGACCGCAATCATCCCAGGTTTCCCTGCCATCAGGGTCCCCTCATTTCAGATGGCACGTCTGCCAGAAAACATATGCATGAGAAAACCTTTGTTTTCGTAAGTTTTTCTGTTTTGTATAATTATTTCCTCGTTGAAGCACAAAGCTATCAACCACCACAACGTTTAGACTCTCAAGTTTCTTCAACATTTATCAAAAGGGACACACATTTCAAAACCCAAAAAAAAAAGGACACACAGTCGAACGGCCTAAACCCAAAAATCCCCAACCGATGCACCAGTCTCGGATTTTGGATTCTAGAGCATACAAAACGTCCATAAATTTACAGGACCACTTCACCAACACGGATCCTCGATCCACGTGTTCTGCAAAACACTAGAATCCCGACGTCTCGGTTTCTAGGTTCACCTCCAAATTCTAGCTTTCCTTTTTGAAATCCAAAAAAAAAAAAAAAACCAAATCCCCGAAGCTTACACACAAAGCCCTCGGGATCGGTTTTCCATAAAAACAAACTCTTGGTCGAAAACCAGCTTTCTTTTGAAGTATTTTGGTAAACCATCTAAAATTAGCTAGAGATCGATGTCTAAAATTTCCTATTTCTTGGATGAATGATCCTTAGGTATACCTAACACTAAAACAAGATTCATCACACAAAAGATTGAAACAAAAACTCATGATTTCTCCATATATAGGCTTCGGCCACCTCTAAGGAAATTGAGCTAGGAATGTCTTTTGATCACACGCTCTTGGATAATGAAAGAGGATGATAAAACTAACTCATAGAAATTGGTTTCACATTAAAAGGATTTTTCTACAATTTTCTAGAGATTTATAAAGTTTGAATCTAGAAATGGAACATGCATGATCATGGATTGGAAAACAAGATTTTGGGGAAGAATGTAAACTGAAAGGATCAAAGGAAGTAACCTTACCTACTTGAGTGATAAAAATGAGTAAGAATCCACACTTGATTCACCAAAAATGGCTAAGTTTTCAACTTGGGGGATGAGAGAAAGTGAGAGAAAAGATGGAGTTGTAGAAAAAAAGGGTGATTGGCCTCTTGGAGCTAGGCTTATGCGTGAGGGAGGAGGGGACAAGGATGTCCAAGAATTGTCCACTTAAGGGCAAAATGGACATTTCACCTTAGGATAAAAATGTAATTCAAAAAAAGGTTAGGGGTATTTTGGTCTTTTTGCATTGTGAACACGTTCAGATATTTTTGTTTGTCATTATGGCACTGGTGAGTCATGGCACGCTTTTCTAGGTGATGTGACCTGATGTGACTTCATGTTTATCAGTTAGCGGGTCCCGGTAAATCCCTATTCAGCTCCGTTCTTCACCTGATTCAAGATTTCGCCCGAATAACTTATATTATTTAACTTTTCAGTGCGAAAAACCAATTTTATCAAAATTGTTGGAAATTTGATTCTAAACCTAACTGTTTCGTTCATGAGTCAAAATTTGGTCTTTTGATCAGTAAAAGCTTACTTTTAGTGAAAACGCAGATCAAGCACCGTCTGAATTTTCAACCCAAAGTTTAACCGTAGCTCCTTATAATAGCTTAGAGTATGAATATGACTTTGGTTTAGTCAAAATCATTTTCTAAATCTCAAATAAAATATAAGTTTATTTATATTCATTTCCAACCTTAGAAAGCAGCGAAAATCGGGATGTTACATTATGTATAAGATTTTTACATAATTTCTCATATAAAATTGATCCATAAATCTTTTTACCTCATTTTTTTCAAGTTGTTGACCAATAATTTTTTCAAGTTGTTGACATTAGCCTCTGTTTTCAAAGATATTTTCATGCAATATGAGAGCAATATACATAGGAGTATTAATTGGTTCGGACGAACTCGAAAATCTGAAATGAACCAATTAAATTAGTTTCAATTTTTTTGGTGTTTGAATCCGAATCAAACCAAACCAAACCCGATGATAAATGGTTCGGTTCTCGGGTTCAAGAATTATGGAACTGAACCGATTACCATATTTTTTTGTTGCTAATAAGGGGCTAAAACGCCCAAAAAACTAACTTACAAAGAAGAGAAAATATGAGTAAGGAAGCCCCAATTGAATCATTAAAAAGTAAACTAGCTAGTTCACTCGGAGGGACTAGCACAACTTGGAAACCTAAATTAGTGGACAAGCTCCAATTAGCTAGCCAATCTGCACATGAGTTACCTTCCATATCTATATGTGTGAGAAAAGCGGATAGACCAATCTCTCTGCTTCCAATGAAGAATCCTTCGTATGAAAGTATTATGGCCGGAGCCACAAGAACCTTTGTTAAGCAAATTGATAATGGTAGCAGAATCTGATTCAACAATTAGTTTACGGACTCCCTTGTTCCAAGCCACCTCCAAACCTCTCAAGATACCCCACAACTCCGCCATGAAAGCAGAACAAATACCAATATTCATTAATCCATCTCCCACTATTGTCACTCAGCAAACCGCCACAACCCGCTAACCTCGGATTTCCCTTAGAAGCACCATCCGAATTCAACTTAGACCACCCATCCTCCAAGAAGCTCTAGCGAATATTGAGAGTTAAAGAGTTAATGGATCTCAACAGATTATCCGTGGGCCTCATAGCTGATCAGATATCATTATAGTATAACAAAACTCTTTTAGAGGGGTCCATTGGATAGAGAAATCTTCCTCCAAAATATCCATGTTAATATAAATACTAAAATATGGTAATCGGCTTTTATCTGAAATCGATTACCATATATATATATATATATATATATATATATATATATAATAGTTGCAGATTAAATTGAATTTGTAAATCCAAACCAAACCGACCCATAAACATCCCTAACTGTACAAATCAAATCAAAGTATAATAAGAGGCACATTAATTGAATTTGTATTGTCACACTAATTTTATAATAAATTCTAAACAATTTTATAAGAATTTCTCCTGTTTTGAGATATTTTGCTTGTGCCCCCGAATTTTTATTTACTTAGTTATTTTTTATGAATATAGCTAAAATGCATATTATATTTTACTATTAGATCCACGTCCATCCATCTTAATCCTAGTGTCACTGATGTTATGATATGGAGTGCTAGCGCTGATGGTACATATTCAACCAAGGCAGGTTACAAGTGGTTAATTAGCAGGGATTCTAGCATTCTGGATGGTAAGACTTGGACCTAGATTTGGAGGCTTCATGCTCCATAAAATATTAAATTTTTTATGTTTCAGTGCCAACGCTCAAAACTCTTCTTCATAAAAACATGGTTCTGACAAGCACTTGTCCTAGATGTTTGATGGAAGAAGAATCCTTCCTCCACTGTGTTAGAGACTGTCCTTTTTCGAGGAGAATTTGGGAGGTTTTGTTTTTCCACCAAAATGATTACTTCATATGGTTGAAAGATGCTTCGATCTGGGAGTTAGGTGTAATGTCTTTCTTGCGGGGCTTTGGTGGTCTTGGAGAGCTAGAAATAGCATCACTTTGGGTAATGAAGAGATCCCTTTTCATAAATTGATCATGCATATAAACAACTTGGCTAGCCTTCTCCTTTCTTGCTTTCAGACGTATGGTACGTACTAGTACCAGGTTAGAGAAGTGGATAAGTTGGCACCCTAGCTACTAGATCAAACCACATTATTTTGAATGTTGATGGGAGTTGTTTTGGGAGCTCAGGTAGGACTGGGTTTGGTGGATTATTCAGACTCTCGCATGGTGAGTGGCTTCGTGGTTTTGCTGGGTTTATTGCCTTCACTGATAATTTCCATGCAGAGCTTTGTGCTACCCTTTTTGGCCTTAAAATTGCATGGTGTAAGGGGTACAAAGATATTATTTGTTTTTCAGATTCTTTTAGTGCTCTGAATTTGATTCGGGACCCATTGCCTCCTCTTCATGTATATGCTTCTATCATTTACAGTATCAGGGACCTGCTTAGCCTTGATTGGAATGTGAGGTTGGAGCATACTCTTCGTGAGGGTAATCATTGCGCTGAGTATTTGGCTAAATTTGGAGCTTCCAGTAATGAGAAACTTCGAGTTTTTTGACGAGCCTCCTTAGGGAATGAAGAATTTGCTGCTAGCCGATGTTATGGGAATTGCTTTCCCTAGGAGTTAGTTATGGTTTTTGTGTAGGAGATGTATAAAGTGAGAGATGTATTTTTATATGAAAAAGTGAGAAGGACTATTTAGAATATAAAGTCATTTGATTTTTTTTAAGCGATCACATACATATTGAAGATATCGTTTGGCACATAATATTAGACTTGGAATTGAGCTCAGGAATATGAATTGGATCTTCTAATATAAATTATTATTTGTGTGTAACTTAGAATTAAAATTCCAAATTCTAAGTCTAATTCCATGAAATTGGAAAATAACAATTTTATATTATTTTTAATTCTTACACTAAACCTTAAGATTTACCAATTCTAAGCATAAGTTAAAAACAATATATTATAACTATTATTCATTATCTTTATCACATATTTTGATAACGATTATTATTGATGCCAACCAAGTTGTGAGCAATATTTTCCCACCGCTGCCGTCAGTGCAACTACCACTGTCACCATGATCGTTGCCTCCATCATCACCATTACCATCATCACCACCACCAATTCTACTAAATTGAACTTAAAATTATAATTTTACGTCATAACTCTGCATAAACTAGATATGGAATTTATGATTCTGGAGCAATTGCAATTCTAACAAAATTTGAATTGACAATTCCAGTTCTATCATCCGAACGGATCTTAATAGATTTCTTAACTGTTGTAGAAAAATATTACATGACAAAATACAAATATTATAAAACAAAGAGAGTGTAAAGATTGGCATATAACATATCACAACAAGAAAACATTGAAAATACATACGAAATTAAACTCAAGAATAACAATGCACAAGTTGATGCAAGAGCAAGTGCACACCAAAGTAATCATATACTCCCTCCATCCCATATTAAATGCTTTTACCAATTGTACCTTTAAATACTCTACTTTGCATTTATGACAATAGTTAATACATCAATGATTAATAAGTTTAATTTGATAAAATTACCACTCTCTTTCTTTCATTTATTGTTTTTTCTTGAACGATGTGATTTAGTCAAATATGACATATATATTGGAACGTTGGGAGTATATAATAAGAAAGGCATCTTCAATTAATGTGTTGAGTTTAATGGTCTAGCGAGTGAATGCGATAAACTTCACTAATGACGAGTCCAACAATTCAAAGTCACATGCATAATAAATGTGGGGTACATGTTAATTAATCATCACTTTAAGGAGTATTCCCTCTGGACCTACATATAAGTAAAAAAAAAAAAAAACTAATTTCACACGTATTAAGGAAATATTATTTTGGGAGTTATTTCTCATAATTTGCATTAAAGTAATTTATGTCTTGAAAATAATAATTATTCTGAGTTCCTTCGTAGATACTATAATCTAATCTAATTTGATTTAAACTCGTATTATAACAGCTAAGAGGCAGACCTTGAACAAGTTTTAATGAATATTATCGCAGAATTATTTTAAGTGTGATTTAGCTTTATACTTCTCTTATTTGTAGTATCGCTTAGCTTGTATTTGCTTTTGTGATGCTTCTTCTCTTATTTGTTATATCACTTAGCTAGACCATAGATGCTTGCTTTGTATCAAATAGTGCTGTGGACTTCTAAACACACAATGACACATGCAGGGTGGAATATGTATCCTTGTGTTAGCATGTTTGGTGGAACTTCCACCTGAACGCACACGCACTTCTACAAAAGATACAAAGTCATAGCTTTCACGTTCACAACAAAAAAAAAAATGACAACACTGTCATCACGAACGTGATTCTAGAGCAAGGAACACAGAATCAAACCTATGCTTAATGTGTTATATAGTTATTGATAGTGAGAGGTGCATTACTATTGTGGTATCTAACATCATGCTGGAAAAATTGAAGTTTATTACTAATGAAACTGATTTTCTGTTTGGCCAAACTTTCAACAAACTATACATTTTGTGGTTTAAATATTCACACACACCAATAATGAGGACCGTCACTGGCTGCTGTTATCTTTCCCTCTTTTGGGTACAACATGGCCATATTTGAGGCAACCATGGACCTTGCACATCCAAGGTTGATCAAAGCCACAATACCCCCCCCACAACATCAACAATTTTTCTCCTTTTCGGATTACTTATAAATTGAAATATGACAGTTACACCACACCCTATTACACAAACCACGAAATGAAACAAAAAGATACTAAAAGATTGCCATATAATGGATAAATAAGCTGGTGTAGTATAACATGAAGTGGTTCATCAAATAGAGCCATTTTCACGTATACTGCCATCAAGCTGATTGTGGTTTAAAACTTCCTTAGCACGAGCACTCCTATGTTTAAGTCGCTGGTGTAGTGTCTCGGAAATCTGGTTGAAAAATTCAGGGTCCCATCTATGAATCAATAAGGGGTCCTCGGCGTAGCATATATAAATGGATGTAACAGCACTTTCCACCACAACCATAGCCACTCCAACCTGAAAATACATATATATATATATATATATACAATAAATAAATAAATAAATATTTATTTGTTGCTATTCAGCACTGGCCAGTTTGAATGATTTTCATCATCAACATTTGACAGGACAATGATAAGCAAAGCATGGCACTAAGCTGTCATTTATGGAAAAGCCCTCCAAAACTGAAGCAACTATACTCTATGAAGCACGAACTCGAAGTGTACCGATACATGAGCGACATGTGTCAGACACTACTCATCATATGTCTAATTAAAAAATATTTTTTGTCAAGCTCGGACACCCATCATACACCTTTGGGACAGAGGTTAGACATTCACAAAAGTTGACAGTTGAAGGACATGGCGCTTTTAAAAATTTTCAAAACATTTATATAATTCCAAAAACTTTCAGAAAGGCCTTAGATAGATTAGATCATTTTTAAATTTTTTTGGTTATACATGAATAGATTGAAGGTGAAAATTATAGTTTATCTTCTTGTTTTGGAATCTTTTTTGTAAAGAGACAAAGTACTTACATTGTAAAATGATGCCTCTTAGTATTTTTTACAACAATCCTATTGGTCCCAACTAGCTCTCTAAAAACAGTTCAGTATTACTCACCAATATGCCCAAAAGGAATAAACTTTAATCAAGGGGGTTGTAAACTTACCAATACCATCCCCATCAGCATAGATGTAGACCCAATCATAAAAGCTCGGTTACTCCATTTAATCCATGCCCAAACACCAGAGCAAGTTCCAGTTATCAGCCCACCGAAAATGGTTCCCATTAGCAGCACAGCACCTGAACAATCATAAGCCACTAGTGCTTCGACTCCAGTTGACTGGAATAACTCCCATGCATCTCTAGCAGAATGGTTAAAACTTTTACCATAAACAGCAATCTGTAAAGAACATGAGCACAAACCATGCTAGAGTTAGTTTTCCAAGAACCAAATGGCAGTTAACTATATTCACCAAACCACAACAAAAGTTAATCATATGTTTAGATATTTCCAAGACATTGTGAAGAACTGCCCACGTATTTTAACATCTCGCCTCTTTAATATGACACGTAGGTAAACTAAGAACATCTCCAATGATACAACTCATTAGAGTTACTTAACTCCTCTTTTTATGGGCCTACCATGTCAACTCACCATTTTTTTACTATTATATTATTTTAAGCAACTCATCACTCCAACTCTACACTTTTTTCTCTCTTTTCTATGATTTTTTATTGGGTTCTTATATATAAGAATCCAGTTGCTTATAGAAGCGACTGTCTGTATATGTGGATACCACCTCATCTTACTCCAATGGTGCAACTCAGCAAGAATAGGTTCTTATTTTTAGGAACAAGTTAAACAACTCTCATTGGAGTTGCTCTAAATGAAAATCTCTAATATTTCATATTTAAATCTTGATTGTCACTTAGAAGAAGCAATTTCTATCATGCGGAAGTGTTTACTTATATAAACACAGAAGTCTACCTGCACATAAGCATACTTGTTGAAGAAACGGACAAGAGTCTCCACAAGATGGAAAAAGAAATCAACACAGCAAAGCAAACATTCATTCTTGCCTATCTTTGACCGTAGTCCTCTTATCTGAAAGACATCACAATTTTGATGCAAGAAGTAAAATTAATAGCCTCCATATATAAAGGAAATGAACTTCAAATAATTCACAAAAAGCAAATGGTGTTAGTACCTCCCACCGCAGTGTCCTAATAGCAGCTGTGAATAATGAGCCATAACAAATGCTGCCAAAAGATGTTGTTAAAGCATACTGTAAAGATTTCAGTAAGGAGTTAGCAGGAACTGATGAATCGTCTCTACCACCATGGATACTAACAAGAAACACCATCCCAGACACTGTGACATGTACAGTATTACAAAGTACAGCACCTGTCCAAAATAAGCTTATAGAGAGGACCTGCATGCATGATAGCAAATATCAGTGTAATCAGATAAGGAAGTCTTACACAATCTGCTGCCATAACCAGACCTAACAAGAACAGATAGAATGGAGCAAAACTTGCCAGCTCACCACAAGAAGCCACCAGCGTCCACCATCACCCATGCTTGAAGCCACAACACCAGCTGCTCCAAATGACCATAAGGACATCCACAAAAGCATAACAACCATAAATGCGTACGCCACTCTCATAACCTCAGGAAGATTCCATACCATCTTAACAGCTTTTTGCAGAACCAACATTGTAAATGGAAGTCTGGAGAAGAAAAAAAAGCCACCAGAAATCATCTTAAAGACTAAATTAATAACTCAGAAGCCAAAAAGAAGGGAATGAAGAAATAAAACTAACAGTAATTATCAAGCAAGATTGCAGCATACACCTTCAAAATCTTAGAAACTTGCGATATTAATCTGCCAACAGGTCCAATACTCATATCCACAATACAACAAATGTTTAAAAAGTGTGTAAACAACTGTTTATTTGCATTTCCATGAAACAGGGTAGAGTTATTGCAATACATCTGGATGATTAATTGTGAAGATTTTAGGTTAAACCCTCTTACAAGGCTAATCGACTCAGATATCCAAATTAATCCTCCGAAAGTCTGAGATACTGAGAACAAAATTTATCCATTAGCAAACTTCAATAGCATAAAATGACCTAGGCCCTCACCATAATTGCATCGTGAAATCTGACTCTCAAATAATTCACGCATCATAAAAGGAACAATTGATATAAGCTTTTACTGAAGACATCTACTCTAAAAATCAAGTGATTTTGAAATTAAAGATGTAGAGTAAAAATTGTCAAGAATCAAGATTCAACAATCTTAGGTCCTTCAAGATTGAGCACTTCCTCTCAAAATCAACATTGAGTCTCATCTTAATGTTTGACTAGATAGAAATTAACCATCCAAAGGGAGCTCAGCTCCTTACAAGTGAAGAAAATACTCTAAACAACCCAAGAAATAAGCAAGAAAAGTAAACCAAAAAATAGAGAAAAGAAAGAAATACAAGAATGATCACTAGAGATAGTGAACAATCCTTCCCCCAAGGCCAAAGCCTCCCAAACCTTGCTCCAAGTTCTCTGATACCTCCTCTTTTCTGCACCCCCCTAAATACCAATTGCTCTCATTTCCTCCATCTAGCTATCCTCTTTCTCTCTCACTGCCACATCAGCATTTTGTTATATAACAGCCCATTTGTGTGAGCATTCTCACTATCCCCCAATCTATTCCCCTTACATCCTGGCAAAGATCTTGTAGCAGCTAAAGGAGCGTCAACCAAGTCCCATAGCTTGAAGCATGATGACCAAGCTATCAATGAAGTTTAAGAACTTCCACCGGAGCCCCATTGGCCTTCTTCAATGCCCACGGACCAACATAGAGGACAATGATATCGACATGTGGCCTGAATAAGCAATAGCCCTATCAATAGCTTCATTAGTGGCTTTGTGATCCCATTATTCAATCTTAATTGTGATCCCACCCCTTCTTTCTCAAGAACCCATTTCTTGTGTTCCCTGAATTGGGCCTGACTCATTGAGTCTGAAAAATAATTGTCAATTTTAAAATTGCAATGCTTTTCCACACAGTCCTGGGCTTGACCAATAAGGTTAAAAAATGAGTTCAGTTGGCAAAATTCCAATTCTGCCCCTCCTTCTTTCTTCTCATTCTCGTCACTTCTGATCAAATTGTGCGCACCTCGTATGCAGTCCTCCCCCGGGTCAGTCACCACTAATGACCCATCCACCTCCCATCTTTGTTCCACCATTGCACCACCGTAGGGAGGGTTTCCCTCTCAATCTTCACCTCCTCTTTGTTATCTAGAGTCTTAAATTTTGGACTTGGGCCTAACTCAACCCCACAAAACCGGCTTGTAAGGTTAGGACTGCCCAAGCCTTATAAGCACCACTTATGTCATATTTCTAGGCGATGTGGGACTAAACACACCCCCTCACACCCAGCACAATGAAGGGGATGGAGGCTGCAATGAAGGCAGCCCAAATTGCCGTTATTAAGGCGGCTAGAGGCCGACTGCAATTAACCAACCAAAGGGTGGTCAGCTCCGTACAACTTATGAAAATACTCTAAACAACCCAGAAAATAAGCAAGAACTACAAGAATGATCGCTAGAAATAGTGAAAAATCCTTCCCCTAGGCCAAAGCCCCCCAAACCTTACTCCAATGAGGACTCAGCCTCATGAAAGCTCAACTCTGTAATGTCTCAATAGAATCAACCTTCAAAATAACTTTGCTACATCAATTCCATATGCTCTTATGAGAAAATACAACTCTATGTTCATAAAAAAGAGTGATTTTATGCCAGTTATTAAATACAAAAGAACGATAAACGTAGTCAGACTCAGTAATAAGTCTACAACAGCTTCAAACATTAACTTCCTCTCCAAAACCCAAACTTCAAGTGTGGACATGGATGGACCAACAAACTTCATGCAGCCAATCAGCAATAAGAAAACATCATCAAATCCAACAGAAAACATATCTAAAAGCTAATTTCAGTCCCATACCTATCTATAACAGATATCACATACAAGAACTGCAGAGCTGCTCCAATAGCAAAAGCAACACCCCAGAAAAACTGCTTAGCCCAGAAACACAAAACACTGATCACAGCAAGATAAGTGGTGAGGATGTGCACAGACACCTTCATCATTTCGATGGCGCGTGAACCCAACAGCAACAACCAACCGCATCCAAGAACAGTCCCAACTCCACCTGCGACCGCGTAGAGCGGCCAGTAATCCTCTGTCAACCCGGCCTCATTCTCCATGAACCGGTAGGTGTACTTATCAATGTCAAGCCTGTTCTTTTTCTTGAACCTGTTGAGGCCAAGAACCCCAAGAACAAAACCAAAACCAATCAAATGGATAACAAATATTCCTAACCAGAACACATCGTGCCAACGCCGTGTTTGATCCTTAGTCATGGCTTCACTGGTACTGCCACTTCTCCTATATCGCCCTGCATTC
Source organism: Ammopiptanthus mongolicus (assembly GCA_039655645.1). Taxonomy (NCBI): domain Eukaryota; kingdom Viridiplantae; phylum Streptophyta; class Magnoliopsida; order Fabales; family Fabaceae; genus Ammopiptanthus; species Ammopiptanthus mongolicus. The sequence continues at coordinate 29,377,649 of CM077348.1, read as the reverse complement.
TATCAAAATAAAAGCAATGGTATTCAGAAACACACAAGAAAAGGTTCATTTCTCACTGTTTAACAGAACTGAATTGACCAGGTATAATAGAATTAGTGCAAACGATGAAAGAAGACAAGATATTTTTTTTTCCAATTGAGAGAAATTGGGGTATCCCCAGATAGACCAAAATAAGTGAATTGAAGAAATGAAAAAGTTTTTGCCACATAGAGAGTAACTGAGGTACCCAAGATAAAAATCAATAAACATCATGAAAAAAATGTGATTTTTCCCCCACTATACAATAATTCAGGCAGCCATATAGAACAAAATTAGTGAAAATAATGACGAAAAATGAAGAGAAAAAAAGGAACAACTTTTTCTAAAAGATTAACAAACAAAAATCAGTAAAAATGATGAAAAAATGTGATGTTTTTATTTTGTTGATTTTCCACTAGATAGTAATTGGGGGTAGCCAGATAGAATAAAACCAGTGAAATAATTATTAAAAATGAAATCAAAATAATACTTTTTTTTACCACAAGAGAGTGATAGGGTAACTCAATTAGACAGAAAACAGTGAAAACGATCGTTTTACAAAGAGAGACTAGAAAATGATAGAGTGTACCTGATCAGTGGTTGCAATGGAACCACAGGAGGGAGAAGGAGAATCCATCATTGGAAGAGATGAAGAAACATTGTAGCTAGTTGAAGAGAGAGATCAATATGGAAAAAGGGTGTTTCATAATGAATGGCATGAGGACAAAAGGCCAAAAGTTTTGACACAGAGAGATAGGGTGGTGGCTTTTTGGGACTTTGAGTAATCAAAACACTATGATGAGGGAAAGATAGATTTTTCTCATTTCAATTATTTTTTGGTTAAAAAGCTGTTTTATACATAATCTATCATATTTGATAATTAGCTTAAATTTATAAAAAAGCTTTTTTTGGAGGAAAAAAATTGTTTTATGTTATTTAATTTATTTTAGCTTAAGATTGTTATGATTTGATTATTTCTTATTCTCAAAACTCTCTTTCCTATTTATCCCTACAAAACTAACTTCCAAATAAATATTATTAAATGATACAAATAACTTCATACCCTTTTTTGTAATTTACTACGTAGAAAGCGATTTTTTTAGACCATCCAAACGAAAAAGATTATCTTGAAATCGCTTTTCAGCAAACAGACCCAAACAAAAATAGATTCTGATTATAATCGATTATCACAATAATCGATTATTCATAAATCGATTATCAGCAAAAAAAAAATTTTTCCAGCTTTCCCAAACACACCCTAAGTGCTTGTTTGGAAATGTTGGATTTTTTCCATTTCAGCTGTTTTTTGGCTAAAAAGTTGTTTCATACATAATCTATCATGTTTGGCAATTAGCTTAAATTTATAAAAAAGCTTTTTTTGGGGAAAAAACTGTTTTATGTCATCTAATTTGTTTTAGCTTAAGATTGTTATGATTTGATTATTTCTTATTCTCAAAACTCTCTTCCCTATTTACCCCTACAAAACTAACTTCCAAATAAATATTATTAAATTATACAAATAACTTCATACCCTTTTTCGTAATTTACTATATAAAAAGCGATTTTTTTAGACCATCCAAACGAAAAAGATTATCTTAAAATCGTTTTTTAGCAAACAAACCCAAACAAAAATAAATTCTGATTATAATCGATTATCACAATAATCGATTATTAGCATAATTTTTTTTTTTAACTTTCTCAAATACACCCTAAACACAAAAAAAAAAGAGTTGAGTTGGGAACGTTATGAAATGGAGGGTAAACACTGATAATTTCCTATGTGGGGGTGGTTTGTTTGCTAAGACATAATAACACAGAGAGAGAAAGTGCTTTTCGGTGTGCTTTTTGGAGGGTTGCCACGTGCCATCATTGTCATGTGGCCATGTCCTATAGCTTCTCGTGAACTTGAAGGAACAGCAGTGCTATGCATAAGTAGCACTAATTATTGTGAACCTAAAAGTCTCGTATCTTTGTGGGTGAAGATGGAGTTTGGACACGCTATTTTTTTTAGGATAATTTTTTAATAGAATTTCATATATTTTGATAAATTAATTAAATTTTAAAATAATTATTTTTATGAAAAAAAATTATTTTAAAATAAGTTAAAAATTGAAAATTTATTTAAAACGCTGTTAAATTATTTTGAAATCAATAACATTCTTCTTTTTTCATATCTATAAAACTAATTTTTAAATAAATATTATTAAATTATATAAATAACTTCATATCCTTTTTAATAATTTATTATATATAAGTGATTTTTTTATACAATCCAAATGAAATGGATTATCTTATAATTACTTTTCAACAAATACATTTAAACATAAAATTGATTCTATTATAATTGATTATAACAATAATCGATTATCCATATAATCGAGTATTAAAATAATCAAATTTTTTCAGCTGATCCAAACACATGTGAATTGAAGTAATGACAACGAAGATAACAAAATGTATAAAGTTATTAGGTTTTTTTTTAAAAGAAAAAGAGAATGTAAATTTTGTTTTAAAGGATAAATTTAATTGGATAATTTATACATGTCTTGTTTTATATTTATATAATTTTTATTATTTATTTATAATTAAATTCATCTTGTTTTATATTTTAATTTTATCTCTTATATTTGATGAGTTCATTTTGATATATCTTTAGTGTAAATTTTTTTTACACTATCAACCAATTATATATTATCATATGTATGACTTTTACGGAAGTTATTATGATATTCAAATAATTTTAATGAAATGATAGTATATAAAATGTAGGTTAAAGTAATAATTTGATCCTTATATGTGACACGGTTCTTCATTTAGTCCCTATACGTAAAAAATTTGAAAATGAGTCCCTGCATATATAAACATTAGCAAATTCGGTCCCTATAAGTGCAAACGTTAGCAAATTCGCTTCTGCCATCAGAAAATTAGTCCTTATACGTGACAAATTTTTTATTTGGTCCCTAAACTTGACAAAACAATTAAATTGATCCCTATATGTGCAATCGATAACAATTTTGTCTTTGTCGTCTTTCAAGGAGCTCAGACCCAACTAAAGATTCTTTTCGTATTGATTATTTTTTATATATTATATCAATTTATTTCTTCTATTGAGAGTCAACTTGGATAACTTTAAGAATATAAAATCATTTACGGACCAAATTATACAATTTTTACTCTCAATAGAAGAAATAGATTGATATAATATATAGAAAATATTCAATACGAAAAGAATCTTTAGTTGGGTTCGAGCTTCTTGATAGACGACAGAGACATAATTACTATGGATTGAACATATAAAGACCGATTTAACTTTTTTTCAGGTTTAAGGATAAATAAAAAATTTGTGTCATGTACAAAGATCAATTTGCTGACGATAATGACGAATTTGCTAACCTTTGAACATATAAGGACCCAATTTGTTAACGTTTACCCACGTAGAGTCTAAATTTTTTTCGTATAAGAACTAAATGAATAATCCATGTCACATATAAAGATCAAATTATTACTTTAACGTAAAATGTATATCAAATTTAAAAAAACCGGATCAACGAGTCAACAAAAGTAATCTAATCCAATGGCTGTTATGAGGGGAGTAATCTAATACAAAAGTAACCGGCAAGCGTCACATTCCTCCTGATGCATGGGAGACGGGTCCAAGGAAAAGATGCTTAGTCACAATGATGAAGCCAAGTTGACATGATAGGCTATAATTATATACGGAAAATCATTATGCAGAGGAATCAATCATGGTGATGGGTGAGTCCACGTGCATCCTTAAAACGGTGAGAAGGACCCAAGTGGAATTCTTATTACATTTGAATAACTTATATTATTTAAAATTAATTTTATAAAAATATAATATGAACCGTTTAATCTTAAATTATTAATTGAGATTATTCATTACATCTAATTGAGTGTTTTCATTATAGTAAGAAATCTGGATAGGAGAAAGACTTAGCCTAATCAAACTGAGCTAACCCGGAAACACAGGTAGTGAGTTAGCTGGGAACAACTAAGTGGGTCAATCACAGGCATTTGAGAACTTAAAAAAGTCTTCCATGAATGAATTTCAGTTTTTGGGCTTCCATATATAATACCTTTTAACTCGAGTGTGGTTAATTAGGATAGTTAAAGATGATATATTGAAATTCAATTTTAATGGCGTATATGGACAAAAGATAATGTCTAATTTTTTTTTAGGATAGATTATTTAGATTTAGATGCCTTTGAGTTAGCGTACGCCGTACATATAACAACGAGAGAGAGATTTGCACGTGTCTGTTCCATTGGTTTAAGTGAAGAAAACAGAGGTATTTCATTTCACGCTTCTTCATCAGCTTTCATCAAAAATATTGAATTCTTCATCAAAAAATACATGGATCTGTCATTTTTTAAGAAACTGCCAAGACGCAAACAAAGTACAAAGGAAAGGACTTTTGATGATTCCTTGTCACTTTCATCAAAAGCAAGTTGCAGTTTGCGACGGTTGCATCAAAGAGTCATTCTGTGACTGTCAATGGGTGTGGATAACCTTACATTTCAATTCTGGAAAAGGGACGCCTAAAATGTTACAGCTCCTACTAAGTTTACTAAATATAAAAGCATTGATGCCTTACTATAAATTATTGAAAGTTTTTATAAAATGATGTGACACCAGACGTGAAATGATAGTTTTTATTGGCTATAATTTAAGTGTAAATGATAGTTTTATGGACTATTAGGAATGGGAATAAGTCAAACTGCTTATCAAAACGTATAATCTAATCTATTTAAGACTTATTTCAGTCTAACCTATTTAACAAAAATGTCAAATTAATGTTTTTAAAAAAACATATATAGTTAAAGATGTCTGGTTAAAGGCTTTGAAAAACCTATCAAGTCTATCAAACCGGTCTATTTAACATACATGTGTGTATATATATATATATATATATATATATATATATATATATAATAATGCCTTAATTGCACTTTTGATCCCTTAGTTTTATCAATATGTGATTTTGTTCCTTATAGTTTCAATTTCTCAAATCAAGTCCATATATTTTCATAAATGTATGATTTTAGTCTCTATAGTTTCAATAGCTCAAATCAAGTCCCTGTACTTTTACAATTGCGTGATTTTGGTCCCTGTAGTTTAAATGCTGAAATCAAGTCCCTATACTTTCAAAATTGTCTAAAACTTTATTACATAATTTATTTTATATATTTAAAATATTAATAGATATAATATATTCTTATAATATTTATATAACTAATAATATAAAAAATTCCATCGTATAATTATTTTAACAATGAGAGGAAAACAAGTACTCAGATAATTATATAAATAATAATTGTCTACAAGTTCAAAATATATATATATATATATATATATATATATATATATATATATATATATATTTAAAATTAAGATTTTAAATTTATTCATTACATATTTTTTATTTGAAGATAATTAATTGTTCGAGTAGTTATTTTCCTCTTTATAAGATGAATTTTTATATCTTATTAGTTACATATTATAATAATATATTAATTTATTTATATTTTTTATATTAATATAATAAAAAAAAAATTTTACCTAATAAATTTTTAGACAATTTTGAAAGTATATGAACTTGATTTGAGCAATTTAAACTATAAGGACAAAAATCATGCAATTGTGAAAATACAGAAACTTGATTTGAGCTATTGAAACTATTGGGACCAAAATCACGCTTTTGTGAAAGTACAAGGACTTGACTTGAGCAATTGAAATTATAAGGATCAAAATCACACATTGGTGAAACTACAGGGATCAAAAGTGTAATTAAGCCTATATTATTTATAATATTTACAATCTTTGAAAGTAAAAGTGTATTTGTCTATTTAAATGTAAAGCCCTACTTGCATATTTATTTGTGAAATGCCTAATAACCTATTTATCAGTATAGATCTACCGGCCTCTTTATCATTAGAGGATTACAAGCCTATTTACAAGTGAAAGTATATGACCTATTTATAGGTGGAGACATATTTAAAAACCTTGTTGAAAAGTAGACTTTTAAATAAGCTTCAAAACCAGACTATGACATAGGTCAAACTAGACGTTAAAAATTGACTTATATTAGACAAATTAGTCAGTCTCAGGTCTTGAGGTTGAAACACAGACCAAACTTGTTTTTGTTAGAACCTAACTCAACCTAACATATTCTCACCTTAGCTACAACTTACGGGTACACCAAACCTTTAAAATCCAAGGGAACCCAAAAAATGTACTTTTTATAGGTGTTATTAATGAAGCTTTTTGGTTGGCCACGAAAAACAGAGAAACCGTGAATTTGAAACTGGCTAGTTCCAGCACCATTGAATGACAAAATTTAGGTGCAGTTGAATGTTTGCCATGTGTGATTTTCAATTATAACATTTTTTTTTTGTTCGGAACTCATTGTAATTAAAGCTTTTGGCTCTCTAGTGGATCCAGCGAGATTTCTCCACAATTTCGGCTCTTTAGATCGACTATGAGATTAATTTTCAATTCAACGGCGACGAACATTCTATTTTTTACACATGAGATTGGACTGCATCCCAATTGGACAGCGACAGACATCCGATTTTTTTACACCAACCAATTATAACACTTATTGCATATATTATATTTTTATTGATAACTTGTTACATATATCTTCTTTTTGTTAGAAAACAACACCACAAACATAAATGTACTACTAAATTTTGTACTTAACCATTCAGCTATCCATCTACCATCCCCCGTGCCCACATTAATATCCCACAACATACAATTTATGGTATTTTATACCAGTATCATATATTTGTATTTTTTGTCCAAAAAAAAAAAAATCATATCTTTGTATTTCGAATATTAATATTCCCAACACTGCCTCTTAATTTATCACCGTGCCACTGCCACACACTGTTACTAACTTGCTTATATAGCGCCATTCAGCTGGTCCAAATTACATTACAACCTTCTCCGAATGGGCCCACGCGTACAATTGTAAAAAAAAACCCCATTACCCAGGGGTAACAAAGTAAAAACAAATAAATAAAGAACAATATTAAATAAAAATGAAAATGAACACGAGTTTCTTCGTCTGCCACTTCTGTGATTCTGTCTAGTACTTAGCAACTGTTGGCAGAGAATCCAACGACGTCGTTAGCAAGATCAAAACCGACACGTGTACCCTGCTGCTGAACGTTCCCAATGATGGACAACGAAGACGACGTGGGCGCGAAAGCAAAACAAAATGTCCCCACCGAATCAACCGGTATCAGGTAATTCTTCGCCGGTAACGGTAACTCCTTCCCCTCTGCAAAATGAAACGACACCGTCGGAACCTCCACGCTCGTCTTTGACGACAGGTCGTAGCAAGTATCAAACAGCGCCACGCCGTTCACCTTCGTCAAATCCTTCGTCCTCCTCAAAAACGCATCCCGGAGCGAATCGTACACCTCCTCCCGCAACCTCGTCACCGCCGTACCTGAATCTACAATAATCCCTCCGCCGCCGGAGGCATCCACCTGAAAACTCGACTCCGGAACCGGAAGCAACTCGTCGCCGACGCTGATTCCCGCCAATCCGAGATAATAAAACGTGTCCAACTCCGGATTCCGACGTAACGGTGCGGTGACGGCGTTATGCGGAAACGGCGAGTTAAACTCGAGCGTGGAAGCAGAATCAGAGTCACGATCAACGAGGCAGTAAGAAAACGACGTCGCGTTAAGCTGAACCGGGAACGATAACGAACCGCCACCTAAACCGAGCAAACCGGCAGCACCGACGAACAAACCTTCGTTGCTATGGCCGCATCCGATTGCGACGTTTTCGACGGAATCCGAACCGAGAGTTACGGTTTCCGTTGCGAATTCTCCGACGGTGTAGGAACCGTCGCCGTAGGAAACCTCGTAGAGGCAAGTTCCGTTTCGGCACTCGGAGAGGTCCAGGGATTTACACTGCACCGCGTCGCAGGTGATCGGCGCGTAGGTTTTAGACGAAGCCGGTTCGAAGATCGGGTCGGTTTGTTGGTAGCATTCGGAGCACGGTTCGCACTGGATCCAGCTGACGTCACTTCCTGTGTCGAGAACCATGTAAGCTTGACTCGGCGGGTTACCGATTCCGACTCGGAGGAAGTACTCGCCGCTTCCCTGACTCGTTCCCGAAACGATGGGAGCTTGTAGTTCGTTGAAGGTGAACGAGTTCGGTGTATCGGTTGGGTTAAGATCCGTTTGGGAAATGCGTTTTAACGCGAGATCTAAGCGAGTTTGTAGGGATTTGACTCGGGCTGAGTCGCGGGCGAGTCGAGATAGGGTTAGGGACTTGTAGTCGTTGTGTGAGTGTTTTTGAATGGAAGCTCGAGAATGTAGCTTAAGTGAGAACGTAGATAGTGAATGCGAAGATAAAGAAGAACGAAGTTGATGGTTTAAGGTGAAGACATTGTGGGTTTTTTGAATGGAAGAAGCGACGTGGAGGACTGTCGTTTTGAGGCTTAGTGGTGTGGTGCGAGAGTGTGTTAATGGGGAAGAGGATAAGAGGAAGATGAAGAGGATGAGGAGCAGTGTGAGAGGTCCCATTTTTTTGTTTTGGTATTGAAGTGTGCATGTGATGTGGGTTGAGATTGGGGGGGTTTTATTTACCAAGTTGTGGGAAGGGGACCAGTAGAAAGATGAAGAAGCATTTTAAGTGATTCATGTCAAGTTCACCACTGGGTGGATGGGGCAGATAAGATAAGAAAGGTGGCTGAAAGAAAAAGGGAAAAAAAGAAAGAGAGAAACTTTGGATGAGGGGCTTGTATATTATGGTTAAGTAGTGAGTGATCTTGATGTGGGGGAAGCAATTGGCATAGCATATTACTGATATTAGGCAATTAGCAATTCGAGTTGCATAACCTTTGCATTTTGTGGTTAATATATGGTTGGTATTATCTGTCTTTCTTTATGATAATTCATTATCTTGTTTGGTCAAGAATGCTTTTGTTCTTGGGAAAGCCGAAAGGGTCTTGTAATGAGAGCTATGGCTTTATGGGGATGTTGATTATGGGACTTAAATATGGGTGATTACTCATTGGGTTGAGCGTGGTCACTGTGGTATGATGCTTCCGAGATACTACTAGCATTGTAGGATACTATCTTTTTCTTTGAAATCCATCTTATGATTGTCTTTGCTTTTGGTTGACCGAATTAGAAGCGATTGACATGTAAAATAATGATTAGGGGATTGGGACCTACATAAACTCCTCTATATGTTGCCTATTTGTGGGACAAAAAGCGGGAGTTGAGTCTTTTTGAGGTGCTGTTGCTATCATGGCCAAGCAATTACATTTTGCTCACTCATTTTTGTTTACAGTAAGTTTGTGTGTGGAACCGTAGGAATCACCGTGGGTAAAGTATGATTAGATATTATAGTACTTGTTCGACTATCCGTGTTTTAAAAAAATATCTATATCTGAATTCATATTCATATGAATAACAATTTTAATATATTCGTAGACTTATCCATTGGGTATTTAAGTATCCATACTCGCACTCATTACTCACTTTAATATAAAAAATTTATGGATGTTTAAAAACAAGATAAGAAATTAGTACTATCAAAAGAGAAAAACATAAATATGTAATACTAATTAGGTCATTCTAGTATGTTCTCACATTATAGACATGCATCATGATATATCTAAGACTGAAATGCAAAGGTCTTTGATACAAAATATCTTATATTCTCCAAAACATTAAGTAAATACAGATCAATAACATTATTAAATTCAGTAGCATCAAGTCTAAATTGAAAGCAATCAAAGCAAACAGAAATGTCTATACATTTATGTGTATTTTACTATGCATATTAAATTCCACGATTCTGTGGAGCTAAAGTTAATCCAAAACATGCGTGACTAAAAAGCAAAAATTAAAATGGAAAAATCAAATCTCTCTATTATGTAATCATAAAACACAAATTCATAATAATCATTTGTCTTCATCCACACACATTCAACCAATCCATATATAACATCATAAGCATTCAAATTAATATTCAAAAGTTAAGAACATAAAACATTTACCTTATAAACAAAGCATTCAAGCATTAATTATAAATATAATCACATTTGACCAAGCACCTCAAATTTCCTTTAAAAAATGCTTGGTCTCTAAACTATTTAAACAGAATTTGAAACATTATGCTAAACTTATCAAAGGCAATATAATAAAGATATTTAACCAAGCAATATTCACAATGACATCAAGAGGGTAAATCTTTAATTGGGCAATTCATAGACAACCTTTGTCATATTAGTTCAACTATCAAATTACTACTTATTTATTCTTAACAAATTAATCATAAAAATAGAAGTGTATTTTTTTTTTGACTAAAAAAATATAAGTGTATGTTCACAATATAATAAAGATATTCAACCAAGCAATATTCACAATGGCTTCAACCAAGCAATATTCACAGTTGCTTGATAAAGGCATCTGTTTACATTTGAAAGAAAATCATCTTTATAAAACTAGATGTACTCAAAATTAAAATCTTCAAAACTTCCGTTCTAGCAAAAAATACAATAGCACATTGGAAATTAAATGTCACGCGATAGGACAATTAAAAGCTTTAAAAGGTATAAAACCAAATCAAGTAGCGAAAATTTTAGACAAAATTAATGTTATAACCTTTCAAAACAAATTATTTTGGAAATCCGGTGTACCCGTTTCTCTGATTCTTGCAATCTCCACGAATCATTCACCATCTACTTCCCATGAACTTTGATTGATAATCCTGACATCCTTTGGTGAAAAAATCGCTTCCGGGACCTTAAAAGGACAAACTTTTTGTCTTGGGTTCAGAGCCTTGATGGAACAGAAGCACGTTCTATTGTTATCATTGAGGGTTGGGGTTGGGTTGGGTTGGGTATGGGGCTTGGATTAAGTTCAGGTCAGAAATGGGTTGGAGGGAATGGTGACTCTGATGAGATTTCTAGGGAGCAGATTGTGTAGGAGCTTAAGATGCTAGTGGTTGATGGGAAAGACAACAAAGTTACATTTGATGAGTTTCCTTACTACCTAAGGTGATTTAAGATTTCTTTAGAATACATAATAATATGACTGAAATTTTGATGTTTTACAAATCTATGTTTTTGTTGCAGAATGACATATTAAACATTTTCAGTTTGTCCCTCATGTAGCTTATTGGAAACCTTATCGGCGGTTTCCAGAGAACACTCTTTGCGTGAAGCCTCTGGAGGTGGCATCACTGCTACTCCTCAAAGAGGGAAAGATGAAAAAGCAGAGAGAAAGAGGGGAAAATGGGTGGGGGTGAGGAGGGAGAAGAGGGAAATAGGAAGAAGAAGGGAGGAGAGTGGTGTATTTTTAAATATAAGTTATGAGATGCATTAAGATAGTTTGGGGTATTTTAGGAATATTCAAATGTTTTTAAAAGATTTGTAGTGTATGAGAAAAAATAGTGATGTAAAAAGCAACACCCTTTCAACTAAGTTGGGATTGGCCCGGGCTTCATCCTGAATAGCCAAGCACAACAACAGGAGTTGTTCACCTTTGGTTTATGAAATGGTTGACCCAAGCATAGAGGCTGGAATTGAAGTCTTTCCTTTTCTAATGGACAATAAATTTCAGTAGTCTATCATCTAAGCATAAAGCATTTGCTTGAAATTAGGGATGGCAACGGGCCGGGACGGACACGGATAGTAGCTACCCGCTACCTGCCTCGCGGGGACAAAATTCTCCCCATGCCCGCCCGCTACCTGCACGGATATCCGTTAAGGAGATATCCGCGGATTTTTGCGTTAAGGAGATATCCGCGGATTTTTCAAAAATTCGCGGGTATCCATGAATATCCATGGCTATCTACTAAAATAATAAAAATAAAAACATATATTACTATTGATGGAGATGCAAAATCGTCACTGACTCATTGCCAATGACTAGTTGGAGGAGAGAATGCGGGTCGAGGTGGAGGAGAGAAGGGGGAGGGGAGATGGTGATGTCTCCGCGGTGGCTGGAGAAAAGCGGCGCCGGCGTCGTGCTGATGCTGGAGGAGTCGCTGTCGAGGAGAGAAGAGGCGGAGAGGGAGTGACGGGTTGTTGTTGCAATTGTTGGAGGGGAGGGCGTGAACCGCGTGACTCGGGGCGTTGCTGGCGACGGCCGGAGTAGAGAAGGGAGAGGGCGACGGCCGGAGTAGAGAAGGAAGAGGGCGCCGAAGTAGAGAAGGGAGAGCGGTGCCGGACTCAGAGGAGGGAATCGAGGGATGACTGATGAGGTTGAGTTGAGAGTGTTGCGTGAGGGCCGTGAGGTGAGGCGGAACGTGGAGGGCCGTGAGGTGAAGGTCAGAGCTCAAAGGGTGTGAGAGTGAGGGAAATGGGAACCAAGGGATGAGTGGATGACGAGGGAGTTGAGACTGTGATGGCCGCGGAAGACAGAGGGAGTGAGGGTCTGAGGGTGTCCGGTGTGAGTGAGTGTGAGAGTGATATTGAAATTAGGGTTATTACTTGGGAAAAATATTTATTTTAGTATCCGCGAGCACGGATAGTACTAAATCCGTACCCGTCCCGTTAACCAACGGATAGTAAAAAATTCGTTAAGACTTACCCGCGGATATCCATTAAACTATCCAAATCCGATTCGTAACAGATCCGCGGGTACGGACTTTTTTGCCATCCGTACGTGAAATGCTTATATTCGATTCTTGTTGATGTATATTATAAGCCATTATGTCATGTCATATAAGAATAGTTTTTTTTTTTTTTGATAAATTTTAGATTGGATTATAAAAGATAATAAAGTTAAACTAATAATCATTTTAGGATTGATCAAAAAATTGTTAAAGTTATTCAATATGTTCAAAAATCATTTTAATGGATGGATATCATATGCATACATCTAATAGATTTAATGAATAAATACCTAAACCATATTTTAAAATAAAAAAATTAATAAAAAATTAACTTCCTCCCCCTCTCTCATGGCTCAAACATCTATAAGAATAATTTTCAAGGATAATTACTACTGCTATTGTTGGTGAATACCAACTCATGTTATCACAAGCATTGAACGTGCAAATCAATCATCTTTATATATCTTTATCTTGGGGGCGTGAGATGGGTTTTTTATATGAGTGACAAGAGCAAATTTTGGCTATTAAAGTCGTATATGAATGGTCAAGATTAAAGTTGGTTAGTGGTCATGTGACCACTTAAAAAAATCATGTGACTTTATGTTTTAATCTTGAACATTTATGGTTTTATCCAAAGGTTAAGATTTGCTTCTCTCACTCACATATAAAAACACTTCTCTCACTTGATACATCTTCTATACATATAGGAGGGATCAAATTATACCAATATAATACTTAAACAATGTTACACCATTCAATAATACTCCACCGGATAAATATTTTTCAAAATCAACCGTCGGATCCCTCCTCAGATATACCTGAGTAAATTTTGGACCCTATGAAAAGAGTAGCTAATAAGGGAGTAAGGCACTACATATTCAATATATATATATATATAGACTAATATAAGAGTAGCTAATCTCAATTAAATTTTCGACCCTATGAAAAGAGTAGCTAATAAGGGACTATAAGGCACTACATATACAAATATGTTTACTAATAGAAGGCAGGCTGGTAGTATAAGCTCAGACTCTTGTCCCACAACAATAGTATCTTCTTCCTGTAGGATCCTCATAATAGCCACACTGCCACTCATTGTGATCCCTTTCTCTTCCTTGATGAGTTCTAGGTCTTACCTTCATTGCTAAGGAGAGCTCTTAAACTCCTACCTCTGTAGGTATCACGAGGCTATGTATATCGAAACAAGCCATAAGATATCAGCCCATTCGAAGCTCAACAGTGCATTACTTCAACATTAAGATTTGGCTGGAAAAATGGGTCCTTGATAAATGTCTTATAAAAGTTGTTCATGGGGGTAATTGGAGTACTAAAAGAGAAATATAAATGTTCTCTGAAAACATAACTAGAAAACCAAAGAGCAAATACTACAATTCATCAAAAAGTGGCATAACAAGACTCTAACGTAAGTGCAGAGGAACGAGTCTCACATCGCCTTTCTCTCAATTTCTTCCTCCTACCTCCCGCGATGAAAGTACAATGTAGCCAATATATTAACCAGGTGAGGCGCTAGCTTTAATAAAGTTAAACGAGATCCTGTACTCATACGGTGCACAGGTGATTCATCAAAAAATACTATGCACAGGTGTATCATGTGTTTTTTTCTTAAGTTTTTTATAAAATGTAGGAAATAACATACTAGAAGATGAACGAATACATATTTGTGTTATATTTAAATAGTTCAGGAGATGGGTTTGTATATTTGAGTCTTTAAAGTTAAATCATTGAGGAAATGTGCCTTTTTGAACAATTCTTAAGACGACATTATGATTTTCAAATTGTAATTCTCTTAGATGCTCATTAAGTTATCCCACTAATGTTGAATGATTTTTCTATCGTTGTTGACATGTTTGCTTCTTTATACAAAAAAAAAAATTAACATAAAAAATGATAAGATATAACCTTAGTTTCTTATTTCTAATCATTAAACTATCCATTAAGTGCAAATAAAAGTACAAAACTTTAAAGGATATTCCAAAAAGGCACAGTTTGAACAGTCCCTTCTAATACTTATATCTCCATTGGTGAAAAATCAGCGATCATGTTTGTAACATCCTAAGCTTTACAAGGACCAACCTCAATAGAGTATGCAACAACAATAGCTAATTTGAACAATGAAACCAACCAAAAAAATCACAATTTTATAATTATGAAGAAGGATATATATATATATATAAACATGTGAAACCCAATTTTATAATATAACAAATAAAAAAATTGAATCTATATAACATTAATTGTTGTTTCATGATATATATTTTATAATATATATTAATATGCTTACCATAAGTTTAATCAATTGTGATATACCGAAAAAATATTAAGTAATTTAAAAAGTCTAAACATAAAAACAATATTTATTTAATTTTATTTTGTTTTATTAACTAAATATTTTCTCCATGCAATATATTTTTACCTTGTATATATATATATATATATATATATATATATATATATATATATATATATATATATATGTTAATATTTTTTTGTGTAGATTAAGTTATTACGCTTTTATTTATATTTACTTTTATGACTTCAAAATCAATGTGTTTTATATAAATTTTCATTTTTTAATACGTTTTCATATAAATATGTTTTATATCTTATAATTTTTTTTACATAAACTAAAATTAAGCAAAATTCTAATGAAAGTTTTGAGAAACAAATATTAGATTTAATTTTATGATGAAACTGAAAAAATCTTTTCAATTAATGGTTAGAAACTAGAATACAATAATAGAAATTAAAAAAATAAAGCACAATAAAGTAAGATCGTGAGATTGAAATATGAACTTTGAAAAGAAAAATAATTTACTTAATAATATTGTTTATTCATTTATCTGTTTTGATAAAACACAATCAAGTTGATCAACTTGACTGTTTTTTCTTGAGTGTGATTATATTTTTTTAATAAGCAAAATTTCATTAAAATAAAAAAAGGAGCTAGACAAAAGCACAAAATGTGCCAGACACTAGCATAAAGAAACGATAAAGAGTGAACAGAACAGAAAACAAAACAAAACAAAAAATCCAAATGTCTCACTACTTGCAATACACCAACTCCATAGTAGCAAAACTAAAGCAGAAAAAGAAAAGCCAAAAACTACATTTAAGATGTCACCCTAACCAAGTGAAGCCAACAAAAGGCCAGTGAAGTGAAAAACCGTGGATGTACACTATCTGATACATTTGGAACTCCGTACCAATGATATGCCCAAAAAAAATTATGATATTTCTTGAGTGTGAGTATATTAAGCTCATGATATAATTCATTCTTGAGGTAAACTGTGCTCCGTACTTGTATGTTCCTTTGCTTACTTTTTTATATGTTCCATATCGAAAAATCACAATAATCCTTCAACCTTGCAGCCAGTGATATTGAACTTTCACCACTTTGGATGAGACAACCCCTTCCTACGAGGTCCCATTGGTGACCCACTTATAATTATTAGCATTATAGCATAGCGTAGTAGTATACAATTTGTGGAAATATTAAAACATACAATACATACTGATACCATAATAAAAGTACACATACATAAGAGCATTGGCTCCATCAGTAGAGCCTACAACAACTGATACCAAATAAACAAACTTCAGAGTATGCAGTAAATAAAACTGAAAGCATAGTAGCGAAAATAAAAATACAGGCGACTTAGTCTCCCGTACTGGCCATAATAACTACAACTACCAACCCCTGATGTCTAAGGTCCTCCAGCACCGGGATCTAGGGCTCTCCCGCTAGCATCTGGTTCTACGGGTATACCATCAATCTCCTCTGGCAAATCCTTAACAGGATCTTCTCGTACAGTCGAGAGTAAAGAGAATATGACTTAGAAAATACAGGGGATAAGAAACAGTAATATGTCATAAATGGGAAAAACAGCGATATAAATAATGTATATAGATAGCAACACACCGAATCACAACAGTGACAACCAAACAACTTCGAGATAATTTTTTTCTTAACTACTGTCTCCACACTCATGCAACTAACGGCTATATGGACGCGCTCACGACGCGACATCCGCAATGGATCAAGGTGTCTCAGTCATCACTATGCCACCCCCATAAGGTAGGGTTCGGTCTAAAGTCCGTAGGCCTAACTCGTCTCATGGGTACGACATATTCCCCCTGCAAGCCAGGTCAAAATATTCGCCCGTCAACAACGTAACTTACGGTAACGACATGTTCCCCCGCCCGCAGGCTAGGTCGGAGCACTCGCCCATCCGTTAACAACTCAACTTTCGATAACGACTTATCCCCCCGCTCGCAGGCCAGGTCGAGATATTCGCCCGTCAGTCGACAATTCGACTAACGGGTACGACCATCTTCCCGCAGGTAAGATCGGAATCGCCCTTACGCCAAACTAATCGGTATGACCATCTTCCCGCAGGTAAGATCGGAATCGTCCGTATGCCAACACAGTAATGAACAACAACTATGCAACATGAATCTCACTGACTCATTTCAGGATCAACACTTTGTGCCTCAACCGCGACTTATAAACAATCGCAACAACAACAGATTTACTGTATCTCTAGGTTGAGCACTATGACATATATATAACCTCGACTTTCTCACCACACATTCATCTCCCAATTTATCAGAAATCACTGCCTAGTTCTACTCAGACATCAGCAGTCACAATAGCATATGAATAACAACTAAAACAGATTTAACAGTAAAATCAGTTTACAGATAAATAACATTTAATCAATCATAATCATATAGCAGGCATAACACATATATCACATATAATATATCAAGTATCCAATCACATCACAAACATCCTCAATATACCATAAAATCAACCTAACGGTCAAACGACCTCTAGTAGGGTTTGGGTTGCCTTACGCATATCAATATATATTATTTAAAGCTTGCCTCCTCGACGATATTGTTGTTCTTTCCCCCACCTTGGTGATTTACCCGAGAGACTCCAAATACGGCTCCGCAACAGTCAATCGAGTACGCGATCGAACGTTCGAGTCCCGTCAGGTTCTATACAGTAAAAAACAACCAGAAATTAAAACAGTTAAATCGAAAACTACCTAATCTTTAGGATTAGCTACTGCCCCTATTTAATTAATTAGGCTAGGGATGTCTAAAAATTCCCAACTCTTGGATCAACGATCCTTAGGTATCTCTAAACATAATCAATAAAGGCATTTACTCAAAAAAATAAAGATTTCTCTCATTGCACTACCTCTAGGGTTCGGCCCTATTGAATGAAAAATATGAAAAATAACTAGGGAGCTCCAAAAATTCTCATTTTTTGGATAACACTCTAATTAAGTGTGATAACCCTAGATATCAACTCAACATCAAAAACCAACCAAAAACCTTACCCTACATTAAAGGGAGTTTCGGCCTCTCCATTAAAAAAATAGCTAGAGAGATTTCTTGACTTTAATCTCTTGGATCATGCAAGTATATGATGAACCTAGGACATAGAAATTGGTTTGGTATAAAAATGATTTTTCTACAATTTTCTAGAGATTTTTAAAGTTTAGATCTAGAAATTGAAACTCATGAAAATCAATGGAGAAAAATAAAGATTAAGAGCTCAAGGATGAAATCTATACGTACTACGTGATAGAGGAGGATGAAAAGAGCAACTTTGCTTCACAAATTGGGTTGAAAAAGCTTGTGGAAGTTGAGTGAAAATGGAGATGAAAGTTGAAGGAGAATGGAAGAAAAGGAAAATGGAGGAGAAAAGAGAAAGGAAGAAGAAGAAGAAAGTGAGGAGGGAGACACGGAGGCTGACCAGCGAGTGAGGAGAGAAAAAGTGAGTGAATAATAGTGTATTTATTTAGTTAATTCAAGACATAAAAAAAATAGGTAAAAGGTAATTAGTAAAAACTAATTAAGGGCAATTTGGTCAATTCACGTCCCGACATTTTGAAAATCCTCACGACACTAGTAGAAGTCCCCAAATAATTTATCATAGCCCTGGTATGAAAATTATTGGCTCAAGATTCTCAAAAAACCCTAAGACAGCTCGAATCATCTACCCGATCGATTTTCGGCCCGAATATAAAATATTATTTATATTCTTGGACGTCAGGACACATTTTAGCAAAAAGGTAGAGGATTGAATTTTAAGACTAATGGTTCTGACCGTTAGTCAAAATGAGCTCTTGATAATAGAAAAATACTATCATCCGAAGAACATAGATCGGGCTCCGTTTGCGTTGTCAACCAAAAACTTAACCATAGCCTCCTATAATGGCGTAGAGCGTGACTATGGTCTCGGAATATTTTATTTAATTTTTTAGACTTTCTAATAAAATACAATAACTTAAATATTGATTAATTAAAAGGATAAGAAAATCGGGATCTTACATTGGATGCAGAAGTTATTATGAGAGCAAGAAAAAGAATGATCACAATGACAATAATAACCATTTTTGGAGAAACATACGAAGAGATGTAGAGATTATGTAGTGAGTTTGAGGTAAGCTTGTTGGCCTTATATAGAGAAAGGTGACAATAAAAACTAAAACAATTCATATGTTACTGCAAGAAAAGGAAAGGTCATACAAGTGTAGAGACCGAAAACTGAAACTGCTCACAAGTAGTGACTATTTCATAATGTCTATTTATTAAATCGCTTTGTTTTTACATATTCTTTCATCTTTATATGTGTGTTAATATACAAAGAACAATAACTCAATCCACTAACCCACCTCATCATGGAATAAAAAATAAAAAATAAAAAAATTATTATTATAGAAGATGAAATATTCAAATCTTTTTTATATTTTTTGAATCAATAAAATGAAATTAAAATCAAACGAAAATGACACAAAATAATAAAAAATTAAAATTAAAATTTATGGTTAAAAAATGGAATTAAACTATTCATCAAATAAAAAAATGGAATTAAATTTAAAATCTGAAAAAATGACAATAAAAATTAAGTTTAAAATAAATGTTAGAATGAAATGAAAATTTATAATTAAAATTGAAATTAAAATTAAAAAATAAATTAAAATTAAAATTACATATTAAAAAATAAATAAGATCCTAAAATGAGTGCTCACAAATTTCGTGAATATTGATGTGAATTGTAATTAGTTAGGATGTTGACGTTGGTTCAGTGAGCCACTTAGGTAAAATATATAAATAGGTCATTGAGTGTAATTCATAAGTGAGCATTATTTGGTCAATATTAATTAATTCATTTGGAGTGTTTCTCGTGATTTAGTAGAGGGAGCTTCTATCAAGATGTTTAATAAAGGCTTAATGAACTTTTTGATCCCTATAAATATAGTCACTTTTAGTTTTAATCCCTAGATTTTATTTTTTTTGTATTGTGTATTTTTAACTTTTTCAGTTTTGCATTACATCCTTGCCGTTAGTATTGTCCGTTAACTGCTTAGCTGACAGACGGAACCTCCATTTCATCATGCCACATTGCATTAAAATAATTTTTTTGTAATGTCATGTGGATTTTCCAAAAAATAATTTTTTAAAATAATTTTTTAAAAATAAAAAATTATCTTCAGTTTTCATTTCTTTTTTTCTTATTTTAAAAATCAAAACACATCTTCACTTTTTTTTTCTTCTTTTTTCTTAAAAATCAAATAATTTCATTTCATTTTTTTAAGGGTTCATCCACAATTCACAAAGGAGTTCTGGAGCCACCATCGTGCCACCCACCGTCTTTGTTGTTCAGCGCCTATGCCCCCTACGGCCCTACCAACCTTTTCGTAGAGGCATTGGTAATCAAATTGGACTTGTACTTGAATATAATGTGAACTATAAAAAGAAGGTTTGGAGATGATTTAGCGTTACTCATTTTACATCAATCTGATTTCTGGAAAACTTGGTATGCAAAATCTTGAGTGGACCTCTATTAGTTCACGGCAAAGTCAATCACAATAGCGGCTGGTGCGCAACCTCGCAAAATCTTTTTGTGCAGTGGTGCTAGACTTGTTGTGGTCGCACGTTCTGTTGGTGGGGGCAGGGCGATCTGTGCAACCTCGCAACCTCGCGTGATCTGTGCAACGTCAGCTTCGGTTGGGGTCTAGAATTGGGAAATAAGCTTACTATTCCCTGTATAAAAAAGAAAAAAAAAATCACAATTCCACTCCAGTAAAATAAAAAATAAGAAGCATATGCAAGTGAATTCAACTTATTCAGGAGAATAAAAGATACAACGAAATAAACAAGAACAAAAAAAAAAAAGAGCACACTACAAACGCATAAAAAGAAAAAAAAAAATCTTTTCGGATTCGAAAGCCCCAATTTAACCAAGCCACAAACGCAAAATGAAGGACTCGAAAAAGATCTAACAATGACAACTTCAGCCTCTTGATCGAGGATTCTCCTTGAATCAGAAGCGGCGAAGCTGTGGTAATCATCCAACGGAGCATATGGCTGTTGCTTCTACACGATGGCCAAGTGGCACATCAACGGAGGCTAGCTCTAAGCACTGGCAGCTTCCTGTGACGGTTCGACCCGGGGCAGTTTGAAGCTCCATCGCCCCGAACATGGAGCGAGGAAACCAATCGTGTTTCTGGCGTAGGTTGCAGGGAAGGATCGGAGAGGAGACTAGGGTTTAGAGAAAACTTATTAATTAATTAATTAAGTAATGTTTATTTAAATGTTTTTTGTATTATTTAATTACCCAGTTTTTTTAAAAAATTATTTTAATATCATGTGGCATGCTGAAATGGAGGTTCCGTCTGCAAGCTAAGCCGTTAACGGATAATACTAACGACAGGGATGTAATACAAAACTGAAAAAGTTAAAGATACACAATGCAAAGGAAAAAATCTTGGGACGAAAACCAAAAGTGATTATATTTATAGGGACCAAAAAGTTCATTAAGCCCTTAATAAAAATGGATAAGGATCTCCTGTTTCATTTTTGGTATATAACATCATGTCCCAACTAATAATATCTTGTCATATAAGTTAAAATTTTATTTAATTTTGAAAAAGTAGAATACATGTCAAGATATTATTGATTGAGAGATGGTGTGGTACACTAAAATGGGGTAAGAGATTCTCATCCAACAAAAATATAATAATAAATTTATATTAATTAAGATATTAAAATATTGAGTTTATTTATTATACCCAAAATGCCGGTAATTGTTGCGCTGACTGGTTAACCAACTGAAAAATAACTCAAAAATTTGAATTGCATAAGATGTTAAATCTTTCGAGAGAGTTGACTAAATTACTTTATAATGATTTATCTTGGGCTACATTACCCTATATAGTTTCACCTAAGTAATTTTATTTTCTTAGGCTTTGCTCCCTCTCCTTAAAATTAAAATCTATAGATATAAAATTATTGCACCAAAAAAAAAAATATATTACAATGTCTCACACACACACACACATATATATATATATATATATATATATATATATATATATATATATATATATATATATATAAAAGACTAAAATTTTGCATATGTTTCTTGTGAAAAGTCCAAAGTTTTGATAGGAGAAACAGTGAAAACAACTCTTGTACAAATCTTTGAAAAGAAGAAACAAAATAATAATAATAATAATAATAATAATAATAATATAATATTTTTATAATTATTAATGAAAAAAAAAAGACTGAAAATAAAACAAATAAGCCGGATTAAATATTATTTATTTTGTGGAGAAATTAAATAAAAAGAAAAGGAACTTCAAAGAAAGTGAAATGAATGCTAAACCGAACTTTGAAGAAAACTCTACACATGGTTGAACTGACATAAGATGTGTTTTTTTTTTTTTTTTTTATAGAAAAGAAAGCTATATACATTTTTTTTGGTGTGAAAAGGAAATAAACCAAAACAAACTACAAAATTAAAGAAAGAAACTCTAATTATGCCTAACTCATCAAGAAGCAACTTGGGCCCCATGTCAGGGACAGGGAGTGCTTCTTTCCAAGTTGTCCACCCTCAAAACAAGAGAATCCCATAATCCATTGACCATGGCTCATGCGCAACAAATTAACCACGAGAGCCCTATTCGTTCATATATCTCTTAATATAAGGAACAAATTATCAAAATCATCAAGATCAAGAAAATATATTAGAATCTGTTGATTTTATTTAATATTTTTATAAATTTAAATTTTATTTCATAAATATCTTTATATTAATTACTACTAATTCACTAACTTAATTATTTCTAATACTCTCTCTCATAATAAATAAGGATGTAATTGAAATTTAACATTAAATATATTTAAATATGAGTCACTTTTTCTTATATATTGGACAAAAAAAAAGTTATTTTTGTCTCTTATATTAAAGATCCGAATGTATATGACATGAAAGTTTAAACATATTGATTAATGTCCTATGTAACAAATTACTCAAATCTATTAACTATATATAATCATTGTTTTTTAGTCACTCACCTCCCTTCTGAAACAAATCACTCTGCATCTTTGTAGGGGAAGGATTTTCGCTATTCCTTCCAGGAAGTGGGGTTGGGTCCAATTAATTACCTTTGATGATTTATGCCTGCATGTGTGAGTTCCTTTTTAAGCTGATGAATGATGATGGGTGGCCTATGGTGGCTGATACTTTGGCAATTAATGGTTTTGGAAAGGACTGGGGTTCAAGTTGCTGCTCTCAAGGATCTGGCCTAACTTCTGATGTTGTTGATGTATGCTATATATATTATATTATCATATGGCCATATAGTTGCTTTTGTCTTTGCTTAGGGACCTTGAGCCATTAGCAAGAATCAAGAAAGCAATCCGGAAATCTGAGAATCAAGATGGAATTACTTGCTAGGTGTTCATTAAAAATAATAATAATAATAATAATAATAATAATAATAATAATAATAATCATTTTTTTAAACCTACCCAAATTATAATATATAATTAATGTAATCATGTGCTGGTTGACAGGGGATAGCGACACAAAGGGCATGTATGACTCCTTTCAAGCCATTGGGTGATGCATTCTTGGTGATACATATGCTTGCTTGCATGGCATTGCTAAAACCTCCATGTCGTCAAGAAACTCCTCCAAACAATTACTACAACTTTCCAGCGGGGTCGACATATCTTTTTCAAGAATCACTTTCTTGAGCGACTCAATGGCAATCTTTGATGCGAGTGGAACCATTCCAGATTGTCTCATAGACTCTTCCATGATAATATTGATAGCATCATCGTATAGTCTTTGAACCACAATATCCAAATCTAAATTGAACAAACCACAATTCCTAGTTTCATCACGGGAACGATTTTCAATCAGATTTTTTGCATATGTTGTCACTTCTGGCATCATTGTGTGCATCAATTCATCTGGAATGGTAGAGTTAGGAAAGCGGGAGCGCAAATATGATGAACCGTTTTCCAAGAACTGTGGTGAGGATAAAAGCATGGTGGTACGATATGAAGGCAAATCAAAATAAGGTATTGTTTCAGGTGGTTCTTGTAGTTGTGGTCGAGTTAAACATATAATTTGATGCCTAACATGGACCTTGATGTTAAAATAATCTCCTCTATGAACTTGTGAGAGGGTTCGGTAAAGTTCCACTTCAGCTTCATCTAATGGAGTAGAAACCAGTTCCCAAGAGAAATTAAACGGCATGGATGCCATGGATATACCTTTGTTGTGTGAATGAAGGACAACAAAAGCGAGAGCGATGAAAAGTTACACGAGGTCGCAAGAAATTGCTAACGATTCTTTAATTGATTATGTTTTTTTTGACAAACGTGCATTCTTTATCTCATCTTTATCTATACATCTATGTATCCATATTTATACTTATCAATCTATATCTATCAGGATATTATCAATTTATATATATAGCGAATAAAATATTTATAATAACAGTAATAAGATTTAAATTTTAAATTTTAAACTAAAAACAAACAAAAAATAGCAAAATAATACTGAAAATTTTCCTATAAATTTATAAAACAAAGAATGTGTTACATGTTTGCACAAAAAAAATTACTTATGAAACAACGTAAGGATAATGTTAACAAAATTAAAACTTCAATTTAATAATTATAGATATAAAATGTAGGGTAATGTTATTAAAAAGATGAAAAAACCGTCAGAATGAAAGGTCTAATAAATAAAGAAATTAATTAACCAAAAATCATGGTAACAAGATTAAAAACTTGAATTTTACTTATGATTGAAATATTTACGGATATATATAACAAAAGATAAAACTATTTAAATATCTTTAACTGAAAAATTGAAAATATTTCTCACAAGCACACAAATCTTTTTTAAATTATACTAACATGTTGGTTAGAGAAGAAAGGATTTGAGTTTGTTAAACATGTGGTGTTGAGTTCCATTTTGGGATTTATGTATATGGATAAAATATTATAGGAAGTAACCCACACTTATGTACTTCTTCGTATCCTATGAGATCATTCTTTCACTTATTGAGTAGCTGATACTTAATGAAATTAAAAATATATATTTTAAGCTATTTTAATAGAGTTTAATTGTTATGTATTGACAGTGTAAAACATTTTTATACAGACAACCAATCATCAATCATGGTATGGATGACTTTTAAGGTAATTAGGATAAAAGTCAATTTTTTTTTACTGATGTGGCAACTTATGATTGGATGTCAGTATATAGCAATTAAACTCATTTTGATATACTCTAAAATATATTTTTTTGCATTTTTATATGTTTCACATTATTGATAATAATGTAAAATGACCAACAAAGCCCCACATTATTAATAGATATTTGACTTCCCTAAGCAAGCTAATCACGGTTTGATCCTTGACCATGTGTATGGAAACATTTTTGTCGGTAGATGTTATATCCACTTTATATATTTTTCTATCTTGAAAGGGACTAGTCTTGGTTAGGGGACATCCTTGATGGTGTATCTAAGTGTTCTATTTGAGCTATACAAAAACAATATTTTTCAAATTTTATATTACGAAAAAAATTAATGTAAAATGTATTTGAGAGTAGATAAAAAATGTTTCTTCTCTTCTTTTTTAGGTCGAACTAGACGATGGACCCGTACGATACATGGGTGAACTATGTGTGAGGGTATAATTTCGTATTATTTGAAAAGACAATATATGCTTATGTTAATTTTCAAAAAATAAAATAGAAACATGAATGACACAATATATTTTATATAGCTTTGGCAAGATATAAAGGTGAAATTCCAAAAAACAATTGGCTATACTACACACTCTAAATCTGCCTCAACAAATTCATTGAGCCTACGCTTCTTCCCATTCTTATCATTTTCTTTCAAATGATGTTTCCAAAGACATGGCCAATAACATCGATTACAGATAGATTATTTCATTACAATTTCGCATTTTTAAAACTATACTGACCATTTAAAAATTAAACAAAACTACAACAAAATGAAGTTGAAGAAAAAACAATTTACTAACCAATTAATAAACCTACATCTCATCCATTTATGATATGAGCAAAAGGAATAAAATTGAAACTAATTATCGGCAATTTATCAACAACCATATCAGTAACAACAGTATTTCGCATGAAAGTTAGCTCAAATTTATGCTAAGTAGACTTGAACTTTGGATTAGCTTGACTGACCAACAAATTTTGAAATATATAAGACATACATTCAATCACTAATTCCTTTAACCATATTACACTTGACGCGATCCTAATTATGAGTTGCTCTATCACCAATCATAATATTTGTCAATTGTTAGATTGAACAGAAAGTATCAACAAGTATTTCAATTTGATCCAAAAGACCTAACTATATATTAAAAAAAAAACCTATATAACTTGAATAAAAAGCCTCACTTCATTTTAATGACGAGTTTATATGGCAAAACTGAATTGAACAATGAATAAACAACTAAAGACAACTTTACAGCTCCAGTCCATCAACTTTGTGCAGCTTACTAAATCTGAATAATAACAATATGTTAAAATTCCACAAATTCTGAAATTTTTTAACAAAAAAAGAAATGAAGAAACAAAACAAACCATGTTGAGAAGAAACAACACCAATAACATCCAAAGGAAAATTAGATATGCCCAATTACTAATTTATGAGAAATTGACAGGAAAAGGAGACGAAAACCCGTGGCAGAAAAAAAAAATAATGAGTGGAAGAGAAATTAGACCTGAGAACAACAATTTCCTTGTACAACCTTCCTCTTCTACTCTCATGGCTCTCCGGTCACAGCTCACTAAATCTGTGATAGCCCATAATACATCTGAAATGGTCATAACAATTAAAATGCTATCATATTACATTTATCAATATGCTAAAAAAAATAAGTCTCCTGTATAAAAATATATTCTTCAGTGTAAGTATAATACAATGCAAGTATAATAGCCTAGGCCAAATGTTAAGAAACAATGTAAAAACACGTCTCACTTTAAATTTATACATATGAATATTTGATTAATAGCAGCTTCGACATATTTTTAAAAAAAACATAAAAATATAAGCATTAAATCAGCCCCTATTTCAAGCCTGAAACGTGGGCGAGGATCAGGGACCGATTCACGAATGCTAAAGTGGGGGCAACTGCCCCCACTGACTTTTAATTTTTTATTATTAGTTAATGAATATTTTTATTTTTGACTCCATTAAAAAATAAGTACGGCCCCACTAAATCCTTTTTACTCCCTTCTTTCTCTCTGTTGAAACCCTTTTTACTCCCTTCTCTTTCAGTTGGATCCTTTTTTACTCCCTTTTTGTGAAGAATCAATTACGCAATCGTATGGGAGATGAATTGTTGAATGATTGTTTGGTCACATCATAGAGAGAGATATTTTTGATAGTGTTGAAAATGAAAAAATCATACAACAATTTCAAAATATGAAAACACGTAGAGGACAATTATAATTTGTAGAGGTTGAGTTATTTTCAATTTTTTGGATGTGTAATGATATAGTTTTTGTAATCCCCAAATTTTTGGCCAAATAATAATGATATCATTATTTTATCGCTTATATATTTATATTTTTTTTTTATAGAATATTTATATTATATAATTTTATCCTCACTAGTCAACATTTCTGAATCCGTCTCTGGCGAGGATCAAAGGATATGGATAAATTGAGGAGGGTAAAATGCTCATTTGAAACAACTTCTGCAACCTGAGGTATGAAATTATTTTTCCAGAACCAAAACATTAATATCCTGCTTGAGAATTCTGGTTCAGAAAGTTCCCTGGGAATCCACCTTGTGCTCCTTGTGTAGCATAATCAACAGAAAGTCAAGGAGTCTAGGTGGCCAATATTTTTTGTCAGAGTCAGTGAACATTGTCAGTTTGTCCCTCGTGTAGCTTATTGACAACTTTATTGTGTGGAGCCTCTGAAGGTGGAATCGTTGCTACTCCTCAAAGAGGGAAAGATGGAAAGAGAGCAGAGAGAGAGAGAGGGGGGGAATGGTTGGGGATGAGGAGGGAGAAGAGGGAAAGAGGAAGAAGGGGGGAGGAGAGTAGTTAGTTTTTAATATAAATTATGGGATGCATTAAGATAGTTTATGATATTTCAGGGATATTCAAATGTTTTTAAAAGATTTGTGATGTATGAGAAAAAATTATGATATAAAAAGCAACACCCTTCCAACTAAGTTGGGATTGGCCCAAGCTTCATCGTGAATAGCCAAGGGCCCATAGCCAAGCACAACCACGAGAGTTGTTCACCTTTGTGTTGTGAAATGGTTAACCCATGTATAGTGGGCCGAAATTGAAGTCTTTCCTTTTCTAATGGGCCAATAAATTTTCGTAGTTTATCATCTAAGCATAAAGCATTCGCTTGAGATGCTTATATTCGATTCTTGCTGATGTATATTATAAGCCATTCTGTCATGTTATATAAGATCAATGTTTTTTTTTTGATAAATTTTAGTTTGGATTATAAAAGATAATTTGGTTTACCGTTGCGTACGTTTGCCCCAAAGAAACTCTATAGATACTTTGCCACAAACGTGCTTTTGTAATTTCCCAACTGTAAACCAAACATGCATAATAAAGTTAAACTAATAATCATTTTAGGATTCATCAAAAAATTGTTATTATTCAATATGTTCAGAAATCATTTTAATGGATGGATATCATATGCATCCATCTAATGGATTTAATGAATAAATACCTAACCCATATTTTAAAATAAAAAGATAAGTAAAAAATTGCCTATCCCATTTCACTCTTTGGTGCTAACGTTTGTTAAATTTGTTAGTCTTTTTTTATCAAGAAGAAAGCACAAGGAAAGAAAACAGAAACAAAGAAACTAAGGCCTAAGCCTTACAACACCTAAGGCATCAACTAGTAAGAACGAATGAAGCTGAAGAGGACAAACATCCCAAACCATAAAGCCTTGATCCATAGAGGCACCATGCTTAGCCAACCAATCTGCGCAAAAATTCCCTTCACGAAGAGTATGTTGCATAATAAGAGTCCAAGGTCAAGATAGAAATTGCCTAATCTGATTAATGAGAGGAGCGGGAGGATGGCAGAGGTGAACTCCATTAGTAATGGAGTCTAAAGCCACTTGAGAGTCTGATTCACAAATGATATGTCTATGACCCTTCCTCCAAGCCACATCCAGGCCATGATAGATTGCTAAAAGTTCAGCATTAAAACTTGTAGTAACTCCACATGAGCCAGAAAAACCAGAAATCCATTCACCATACATGTTCCTAAACAGGCCTCCAAAACCTGAGTTACCAGGATTTCCCAACGAGCTCCCATCAACATTTAACTTGCAGAAATTCTCTAGTGGAGCAACCCATTTGACTTCCCTCACATTGTGTTCCTTGTCAGCATCATTAAAGGCCCTAAATACCAAGTCCTTGAGACTGTTGATTTGGCTCAAAATATACCAGTCATGCCATTTTGTATCATTAAAAACCTCAGCATTCCTTGACTTCCATATAATCCAGCAAGTGATTGCAAACACAACTCCATGATCAGCAATACAGTTGTTGCTCAACCAATCCATGGAAGCATTAGTAAAGAAGTTCAAAACCTGAGTAAAACTCATCAATTCCCAAATCCTTTTGGCCCTGCAGCAGTCCCTAAGAGTGTGAATGAGAGTTTCATGAGCCACACCACATCTCTGACACGAGCTATCAGGAATTAAATGTCTAGAGTTCCTAAAAGCATTAGTAGGCAGATTACCATGCAAAGCAAGCCAAAGAAAATGTTTAATATTTTCTAGCAATTTAAGATGCCAAAGCCACGACCAAGAAACAGAATAAGGCAGAGGAGGATTATGAATCCGAACGAGCCACTGATAGGCTGCTCATGCAGAATAAACACCAAAGTTACAATTACTCCAAATTAGAAGATCATCCGAAAAGGCTTCTATAAAGTAGCTTTGCATTAGCAACTTAATATGAGAGGGTATATCTGTGGCCAAAATTTCAAAATGCCATTTGCTGTTAAAGAAAATGTCCTCAAGCTGAAGATGAGTATCTTGAATATGGACATATGGAACAAGATTGCAGAGATAATCTTCATCCAACCATTTATCATACCAAATAGAGACTTCACCCTTGCCAATTCTAACCTTGAAACCAGATTGCAACCTGTTAGCAGCTTTCACAATTGACCTCCAAGTTGGAAACATCCCTGCTGCAGTAGTGGCTTCTAAGATGTGAGAACCTTGCAGGTACTTAGAAGTCAGTAATTGCACCCACAGCTTGTCCTGGTTATGAATGATTGATAATCTTCTAGATTATATAATTTTTGTCTGTTTATTGGGTGGATTTTTGCTCCTAATTGTGCTAATTGATTGAGTTTTGTCCCTAAGTTTAGTTAGTTGAGTTTTTAATAGTGTTTTATATTTTTTAGTTTAATTTCATGTTTTTAGAGTTTATCTATTAGTATTTTTTTTTACTTGTTTTCGTTTTGCATTAGTTTGGACATTAGGCTCTTAACAAAATAGAAATTGAAGAAGCAAGCCCAATTGTATAAATTTGTAAGCCGCAGCCCATCAACAATCTAAAGGTAGCATGGCTAAGAGGAGAATCCAATTCAATTGTGAATTGAACTTCCAAAGAGCACTGGGAGGTTGCTGGATGCTTTTGAGGCTTGGTGGCATTTAATTAAAAGAAAGTGAAACCATCCAAGGCCCCACATTGAAAGAAGCTGCAACAATTAGAAAATGAATGGATTTGGAATTAAGAACCAAGAGTCAGACCCACGTGCGGAAGGGATAAAAAGGGGGTAGCGACCAAAAAAGAAGGAAGTAAGCCGCGTAGAGAAAGGTGGAGGCGCACTGGAGCTGCGCTAGAGAAGAAAAGGGGTGCTGATGCTCCTAGAAGTGGATACTTTGCTTTCTGATCTTCATTTTAATGGAGTTTTCCCTTTCTCTCTATTTTATTTTATTTTAGGGTTTAGCATGTCAAGCTAAATCCTTTTTTAGCTAGGGTTTTGGTATAATCCTTTTATGATGATATTTTAATTGACTCTTGATTATCTTATGAACTATTGATTGTCAATGTGAAGTTTACTTTGCTTAATGATATTTGAATGCTTACCATTCTTATGTTTTGAGGGTTCATGTATATGCTAGGAATGGTGATATGTGGACTTGCCTCTTGCATTCATTACCATTAATTGTGTTTATATAGGAATGGATGAATTGATTGATGTGGTTGTATCACAAATTCCATAGAGCTTTTATCACCATGCCTTGTTAATTAGACCTAAGGAATTAGCTAATTAATGGGGTTTTGGTAGAATTGATTCACTAAGGAATTATGTTTCAATTAAGTAAGGGAATTTAACATTCAACAAATCAATTGGGATTAGGATAATCGAGGTTTCAATAATTCATAGGATTCTTTGTCTATGAGGAATCCGGATTCATAATTGAGTGAAATCAAATCCTTAACGCTTTTATCTCGATTTTTGCCTTCTAAGTATTTGTTTAATTGTTTAAAAGAAAATCCAAAAATATTTCAATTGCCTTTAATTGTTTTATTTTATGCTTTGAGCTCTCTTCATACCAAATATTGGTTTAAATAGCTGTTTAAGTTGTGAATTGGTACTTGACAACTGATCCCTGTGGACGATATCCGGTTCTCACCGTTTTATTACTTGCAACGATTCGGTATACTTGCCGTGGTCATCACCAAGTTTTTGGCGCCGTTGCTGGGGATTAGTGTTGTCAATATCATAAGTAACAAGGGGAACATCTAATTTAGACACATTTTTTTTTTGTGTTTGTTTTTTTTAATTGTCTTAGTTTCAGAAGAAAAAAAAACCAGTTATGGAAACTTTTGAGACTACTCTTCTTGCTCAAAGGATGCTTATCATTCAGCAGCTGGAGGTGGTGTCTAAGCAACTTCAAGCTATGCAAGTGAGGCAATCCAACCACAATATTTAAATTGTGATTTTTGTGGAGGAGAGCATGAAAATGGCTACTATGAGGCTAGTTTATTGCCAATAATGGTACAAGAAGAGGACAATTACATGGGGAATTCATACTTGAGTGCTTATGATTCGGGAATGATGAACCACCCAAATTCCTCATGGGAGCAAGAATCTCAACCTCACAATGAGCCCCAAGAACCATAAGACAAACTCTCCACTATTGAAAATGTTCTCATACAGTTCATTCAAGTTAGCCAAACGAACTTCAAGAACACCCAAGCTTCAATCAAGAATCTTGAAATTCAAGTTGAGCAACTTCCAAAGCAAGTGGCAGAACAACCTAGTAAGAGTTTTTCTGGAATCAATGAGAATATTTATGAGGTCATAAGTGTCTCAACTTCAAGTTTACAAAAAAATCTAGAGTTGGAGGGACAATAAGAGAGACAAATTGAAGAAGTGGCCGAGCAAGAAGAGGAGATAATTTTGGAAAAGCAAAAAGAAAATGGTTCAAGAGAAGAAAATATGGATTTGGAATTTGCATCTCTAGCTAAGAAGATACTATGGCAAGTCCAAGAAGTTGAATCTCATTTGCGTTGGGAAGACTTTGTTCATAAAGAGGTCATCTTTGATCCGGGAGGGATTGAAAAGTTCTTCACACTCAAAGAAGCCACCATGATTCCCGAGCACTTCCTCTCATATCCATGTGGCAAGCCATGGGATCCGGGAATAATCTTGTCTTCTTTGTCAGTCACTTGGCCCCCAGCCTTCAAGCAATGGGATCCGGGTGGAAGCTTTTCAATGAGTTTTTCTTAACTCTTTACTTAGTTCTTTTTCATTTTCTTGTCATTAGTTTTGCTTAGATTGTGTTTAAATTTTGTGCTTAGTTGTCTGATTGAATAAATGTCATCATCCTTTATCCTATCTTCATATGGTTTTTCTATGATTTAAATCTGGATTTCTGGCTAAAGAAAGAACTGGGCCTAACACTGAAAAAATAGCGCTGAGCAGAGTTGCACTGAAAAATTTAGCTCTCTGGACACCCCGGGCTGAGCGCCGGTTTATCCATGCTAAGCGATAATACCGTACATTTACGTTATCTCTGCCTGGAACAACTTTCTTCATTCTTCCATTTCCAAGCTCTCCATCTCTCTCTAATCCCCACCGCTAAACCTCCTCTACCATATCCACCATTTGAGGCCTCCTCCAGACACTGTGAATCCCATGCACCTAGCTCTCCCAACCCTTCTCCCTTGTGCGTTCCACTCTTCCCCTCATGCACAATCACTCCCTGCTCACAAACCCCAGCAACACCACACCACACAACATCTCCTCTCCCTCCTTCGTCTCTCGGTCGCTCCTCATCCCATCTGCCATGGCCTACGCACAGTCTTCTTCTTCTCACCTCAACAATACACACGCACTGTTCACTATCCCCTCACCCCAAACCACCTGCGCAACTGCACGCACACACTGTTTTAGTTCTTTTTTTCTTCCTGCATTGCTTGTCCTCACAGGTACTTCTTCTTCGTTCTTAATTTTTGAATTTTATTATTTTGTGGTTTTCGTTTATTTTCATTTTGTCAGTATCCTGTGTTTTGGTTTGTGTTTTCCTTACTGTCCTGCTATGTGAATTATAGAGGTTTAGGGTTTATGTTTGATTTCGGGGAAATGGCTCTTCTTTGAAATTGGGATTGGGGTTGTGTTCTTGCTGAATTGGGGTTAATTTGGATGAATGGTGAGGTGAGTGTAATTTTGAGCTTGGAATTCTACCCTGCGATCTGTGATTTTTGTGCTAGAACTAATTGATCCTATGGTGCTGCCTGTTAACTTAGCATTCGTGAAAAGGGAGATGGGTTGATTAGAGAGTGCTGCATGTGGGGTTAGGATTCATTTGGGGTGTGTGCCATTTCCTCCTACCACTGATTGAGGATTTACTCTGAAATTAAAATCAATGCATGCACTTTTTGAATCCTTGAAGTGGAACTGCCTTAGGTTTTTGCCTCACTGTCTTTGCATTATATTGTGGTGGATATGCATTTTGTGCTTAAAAAGTACGGTTTGTAGAGTGCTCAATTTAATTACTTTGACACTATGAGTACGAGCTGTTTTGCATTGAAATTGATTGGAACCTCTTTTATTGAATGATTGTTTGTTCTAGATTACTCTCTTGTTGAAGAGAATATCTGTTCTGAGTTTTGTGAAGGCATGTCATTATTGCATGTGAGAGCTGAAATGCTAATGAAGGATAGGTTCTGAGTTTGACACCTATTGCACCCACTCATTGCACCAACACATAGTTACCTGATGATAGTTCATTGTTGTGCACTTTTAATATGGAACTCAGTTAGTTGGACAGTTTGTGCATGTTGAGATGAGTATGCAGAAGTGATAGTGCATAACAAGAGATGACTTTTAAGATTTTTATGTCTGTTGAGGTTGAATCGGATTGAAGTGCTTGAATTACATTCTTTTGTTGAGTCTCCAAATTTATGATGTGCATTTACCGTAGTTTTGATGAGATTAAAACAGTTATTCAATGATTTAATTGAACCCGTCTGCGGTATTTAACTCGTCTACTTAGTGTGCAAATTATAACATTAAGCGTCTATATGAACTGTTCACACGTCTGAACTAACTAAGTTCATTCGTCTGAATTGAGATAAGTTCACTCGTCTGAACTAGCTAAGGTTCACTCGTCTGAACTAAGAGAGGTTCACTCGTCTGAACTAAGAGAAGTTCACTCGTCTAATGAAGTCTTCAACCGTCTGATCAAAGGAAGACTCACCCGTCTAAAAGACTTTACAACTGACGTCATCTCTTTGTTAAAGAGTCAACCCGTCTAATGAAGCTACTCATCCGTCCAAAGACTAACGTTAAAGAATACATTGGATGAAAGCTGTCTCGACTCTGATAAGGAGCTTCAACAAAGTGTTTTGCCTGAACACAACTGCATCTTACACCAAAAGGGAAAGTCTTCCCTCTGGAAACAAAAAGCACGTATACAAACCTGCTGAGACCAAAGGTATATCAGAATTCTGTATCACTCTGATGAGAGAGAACAAGCGAAGTTCCCTATGCTTTATTGGCTGATCAGAACGAATCTATTGCATTTATTGAAGATCTGCAAGAAGCCAAGACTTCAGACCTTGTGTCTAACGGCTTTAAAATTTTGAAGCCTATTTAATGAAGAAGACTTTGAAGATTCCAGTAGACAAAAGAACGATCAAAGCAATCAAGAGCAATTACTCTGTGCATTTATATCTTCATTCTGTCATTATTTATTCTTCAATCATTTTGAAGTTATTACGCAGTCTTTTAGAACTTCACATTTAATACACTCGTCTGAGTGCTTGTGAAAGACTTGCAAAGTGTAATCTTTTTACAACTTCTCTCAAACAAACCCGTCTGAGCCTGAAGAGGCTTAGTGTGCAAATAATACTTGTCTGGAGCCTGGAGAGGCTAGGTGAGAAAACAATACTCGTCTGGAGCCTGAAGAGGCTAGGTGTGAAAATAATAATTGTCTGTCCTGTAATCTAAATCAGTTATAGTGAGAAAACTTGG
This sequence comes from Ammopiptanthus mongolicus, assembly GCA_039655645.1. NCBI lineage: Eukaryota > Viridiplantae > Streptophyta > Magnoliopsida > Fabales > Fabaceae > Ammopiptanthus > Ammopiptanthus mongolicus. Next base: position 29,342,119 of record CM077348.1, on the reverse strand, counting down.
TGCTGCCAAGGACTGGACGTAGCCTCATTGTTAAGGGGTGAACCAGGATAAAACTTGCTGAGTGATCTCTCTTTCCCTAACTCTTTAGTTTGATTATTTGTCTTAACTATCATCTAACTAAAGGGGTTTATAATTGTGTTTATCAAAACTTTTCTTATCTTGCATGATTGTGTGTTTTCTGTGAAAACCTTCAGACGAGTTATCAGTCTGATTGACCTGTCTGTGTTTACTCGTCTATTATAACCCGTCTGTGCTTGCGAAAAAGTTTCTAAATTCCGCATAAATTTGTCAAACACCATTCAACCCCCTTCTAGTGTTTGCATCTGTCTATTTCAGTTGGTATCAGAGCTCAGCCTCTGGGTTGAGCACCTAACAGTGTAGAGAAAAGATCCTGAAGAATAGACAATGTATTTTGGAGCAAGCTCAAGTGGGAACCCCCAACCTGAAGGAGGCTCTATGACCAGACCTCCCTTTTTCAATGGTTCAAATTATAACTACTGGAAAGAAAGGTTTCACTGGTTCATCTTGTCAACAAATTCTGATGTATGGGATATCATTACTGATGGTCCTTACACTCCTCAAAATAATGATGGCTCAGACAAGCCTAAGGCTGAGTGGACACCTGCAGAAAAGACAAGATGGGATCTAAACCATAAAGCCAGATATGCTATAATCTGTGCTCTCAGTCCATAAGAGTTTGAAAAGGTATGTGCTTGTGATTCTGCTAAAGAAATGTGGGACTCCTTATCTGTCACACATGAAGGTACTGCAAAGGTAAAAGAATCTAAAATTTCTATTCTTGTTAGAAAATATGAACTGTTCACCATGGATGAAGGTGAATCTGTTGCTCAAATGATTGGTAGATTCCAAACTATTACTAATGGTTTGAAATCTCTTGGTAAAACATATACAAATGTTGAGAAAGTTGCTAAGATTCTCAGAAGTCTTCCAAGGCAGTGGAGACCTCTTGTCACTGCTATTTCTCAAGCTAAGGATCTCACCTCATTTACTATGGATGAACTTCTTGGCACACTCACTGTTCATGAGCAAGAGCTCAATGAAGATGTGTCAATCAAAAAGAGCAAAGCCATTGCTCTTAAAGGTGATCTAAAGGCAGCTAAAACCTTAAAAGCTTCAAAGGCAGACGAGTCTGACTGTGACATAGACGAGTCTGATGATGAGGATTCTGATGATGATGAAGAGACTTCTCTCATGACCAGAAAGATGGAAAAGCTCTGGAGAAAGAAGAAGTTCAGAAAGGAGAAGCCTTTCAGAAAATCTCACAAAGAATCCACATCAACAGACAAGAGTTCAGTTGTCTGCTATGAGTGCAAGAAGCCTGGTCACATCAAACCTGAATGCCCTCTTTTGAAGAAAGCTTCCAAAAAGAAGTTATTCAGAAAGAAGAAGAAAGGAATGATGGCCACATGGGAAGATCTTGAATGCTCATCTTCTAAAGGAGAAGAGACAGAAGAGGAAGTTAATCTCTGTCTGATGGCCAATACAGATTCAGAACCTGAAACTGAGGTACATTCTGAACTTGAGGAATTGCATGATGCTTATGATGAGCTGGTAGAGGAATCCAAAGGCTTATCTAAGGCCTTCAAATCCCTCAAGAGAGATTATGTTAAACTCCTCAGTGAGCATAAACAAAAATCTCAAGAGTGTGAGATGCTGGCCAAAGAGAATAGCCAGCTGAGGACTGAAAAGTCTGATGAAGCTTCGATCTCAAGTGAAACATCACATTCTGAAGAAGTGGTCACACTTCAACAGAAAGCGAAGGAGCTCACTTCTGATCTTGCTAGATTTGTTAATGGCAGAGATAATCTGACAAAACTGCTAGGATGTCAGAGACACTCTCTTAACAAAGAAGGCATTGGATATGATCATCAAGCTGATCATAAAATATCAACAAAATCTTCAACTGTCTATGTTAAACCCATTCCAGTTAGACTTAGACCCGTCTGTAACTTCTGTGGAAAAGCTGGACATGTTATGTCTAAGTGTTTTCACAAGAAGAAGAGGAAGTCTTCACAGACTTCTAGAACTAACAGAAAAGGACCCAGAAAAATATGGGTACCTAAAGATAAAATAATTTCTGTTGCAGACATCCTTAATAGGACAAAGCAGACGCCTCTGCTGGTACCTGGACAGTGGCTGCTCGCGACATATGACAGGAGAAAGGTCTATGTTCCAAGACCTCCAGTCTAAGAATGGTGGATTTGTTGCCTTTGGAGGCAATCAAAAAGGAAGAGTAATTGGTGTTGGTACAATTGGTGGTAAACCCCCTCTTCCCTCTATCTCAAATGTGCTTATGGTTGAAGAACTAAGACACAATTTACTTAGCATAAGTCAATTATGTGATAGTGGATTTGATGTCTCCTTCACTAAGAATGAATGCATAGTCAAAGACAAGAGTGGCAAGACCCTCTTTTCAGCTAATAGACAGCAAAATCTTTATAAGATTGAGCTAACTGAACTCTCAGATCAAAGTGTAACCTGTCTGATGTCTAAAGAGAATGAAAGATGGTTATGGCATAAGAAACTAGGACATGCTAGTATGAAACTTATTTCGAAATTGAAAAAGGATAACCTTGTGAGAGGATTGCCTGATATTAGTTTCAAGAAAGATGTTTTATGTGATGCATGTCAGAGAGGTAAACAAGTAAAATCAAGTTTCAAATCAAAAAACATTGTATCAACCACTAGACCTCTTCAGTTGTTACACATGGATCTGTTTGGACCAGTTAGTGTTGCCAGTTTAGCTGGAAGGAAATATGGATTTGTCATTGTTGATGACTATTCTAGATTTACTTGGGTACTTTTCTTAACCAACAAGGATGAGTCTTTTAAGGCCTTCTCTGTATTCTGTAAGAAAGTACAAAATGAGCAAGGTTTCTGTATTTCTAACCTCAGAAGTGATCATGGGGGAGAATTTGAAAATGAGCAATTCAAACTGTTCTGTGAAGAGAATGGAATCTGTCACAACTTCTCTGCACCAAGAACTCCACAACAAAATGGAGTGGTTGAGAGAAAGAACAGATCTCTGCAAGAGATGGCTAGATCAATGCTCAATGAAAATAATCTCCCTAAGTACTTCTGGGCTGAAGCAGTAAACACTGCATGTTATGTGCAAAATAGAATACTTATAAGGTCCATCCTAAAGAAGACTCCTTATGAATTGTGGAAAGGTAGAAAACCCAACATATCTTATTTTCATGCATTTGGATGTGAATGCTTCATCTTAAATACCAAGGATCAACTTGGAAAGTTTGATTCCAAGGTAGACAAAGGTATCTTCATTGGATATTCTGAAGTGTCTAAAGCATATAGAGTTTTTAACTCTAGGACCTCTGTTGTTGAGGAATCTATTCATGTAAAATTCAATGATAATCTAAAGACTGATAGGGAACTATCAGATCTAGGAGATGATCTTGCAGGACTTGATCTTACCCAGCAGACGAGTCAACAGCCAAACGTATCAAAAACTGAGTCTGCTGAGGAATCTATCAGACAAGTGGAGCAGACGAGTCATCAGTCAGATCAACATCAAAATGATGATCTCAGAAGAGACTGGAAGTTCAAAGCTCATCATCCTGAAGATCTTATCATTGGAAGTCCCTCTGAAGTGTTAGAACCAGATCTGTCTTAAGAGAGTCAAGCAATATGGCCTTTTTATCTGAAATTGAACCAAGGCATATTGAGGAAGCTCTTGAAGATGAAAGCTGGATTCTTTCCATGCAAGAAGAACTTAATCAGTTCAAAAGGAATGATGTCTGGAAACTTGTCTCCAAACCAACAGACAAGTCTGTTATTGGAACAAGATGGGTTTTCAGAAACAAGCTAGATGAAGATGGCAAAGTTGTCAGAAACAAAGCAAGGTTAGTAGCTCAAGGCTACAACCAACAAGAAGGTATTGACTATACTGAGACTTTTGCACCTGTAGCTAGAATAGAAGCTATTCGCATACTCATGTCATATGCTGCACAACATCAAATTACTCTATTTCAAATGGATGTAAAAAGTGCTTTTTTAAATGGAATAATTGAAGAAGAAGTTTATGTTAAACAACCTCCTGGTTTTGAAGATAATGAAAAACCAGATTATGTTTTCAAACTTAAAAAGGCTTTATATGGTTTAAAACAAGCGCCTAGAGCATGGTATGATAGACTTAGTTCTTTTCTTATGAATAATGGTTATATAAGAGGAAAAGTTGATACAACTTTGTTTAAGAAATGCTCAAAAGATAACTTCATAGTAGTTCAAATATATGTTGATGATATTATTTTTGGAGCTACTAATGAAAAATTGTGCAAAGAATTCTCTAAGTTGATGCAAGCAGAATTTGAAATGAGCATGATGGGAGAATTGAAGTTATTCCTTGGACTGCAAATCAAGCAGACGTGTGATGGAATCTACATCCATCAACAAAAGTGCATTAAGGAGATTCTAAAGAAGTACAAAATGGATAGCTCAAAGATCATGAAAACTCCAACGCAAACTAATGCTAATCTAAGCAAAGATGATGAAGGTAAAAAGGTAGACCAAATTGTCTACAGAGGTATGATTGGATCTCTTCTTTACTTAACATCTAGCAAAACTGATATTCAATTTAGTGTCTGTATGTGTGCTAGATTCCAATCTGATCCCAAAGAATCTCATCTTAAGGCTGTTAAAAGAATCTTTAGATATTTGCTTGGAACCACTAATCTTGGTTTAATGTATTTGAGAACACAAGATTACAGATTAGTTGGCTTTTGTGATGCTGACTTTGCTGGAGATAGACTTGAAAGGAAAAGCACCAGTGGAGGATGTCACTTCATTAGAGCAAACTTAGTCTCCTGGTCAAGCAAAAGACAGACGACTATCGTCCTCTCAACTGTAGAAGCAGAATATGTCTCTGCTGCAAGTTACTGCTCACAGCTATTATGGGTAAAACATCAACTAGAAGATTACTCTATATTTGAGCATAATATACCTGTCTGGTGTGATAATTCTAGTGCTATTTGCTTAACCAAGAATCCCATACAACATTCTAAGGCTAAGCACATAGAAATCAAACATCACTTCATAAGAGATTATGTTTAAAAAGGTGTATTTGATGTTAAGTTTGTTAAAACTGAAAATCAATGGCCTGATATCTTTACAAAACCATTAGTTGAGGATAGGTTTAAGTTTATAAGAGACAACTTGAATATGCATTGCCTTGCTGAATAACCTGTCTGATGAGTGTTTATGATACTCGTCTATGTTTAATCGTCTGACCTTATGAGTCATTCGCTCTTCTTTAAAAAAAAAATTCTTTTTAAATGGCTATTTCATTTTCTTTTAAGTGTCGTTTCATTATCTGAGGCAAAATGTGTACGTGGATGTTTTTGTCTTATTTTAAATCTGAACCGTTCTTTTTATTTTTTAAAATCTCCATCCTACGTTTTTTCTAAATCACTCTCTTTATTTCTTTGTCGTTTCGTCTTCTTCCCTCTTCACTCACTCTCTGACACCCTAACTTCTCTGAAATGGCACCCCCAAAGCAACTCTTTGCTGATGTCATTGCTAAGCGTTACAACCTTGATGTTGAAGTTGTTCAAAAAGTCATCCCAGGGAAACTTATTGACCTTTCGGCTCTAAGTCGGTCGGGTTTAGATGTGCTTGAAGAACTCAACTACTCCAACTGGACTCCTTTCTTCGACTGGAAGGAGCCTGTGCACCCCAAGTTGGTCACTGACTTCTGGACCAACGCCGTCATTCTTCACTCTCCAAGTGGCTTTCCCACGAAGATTCAAGCTCGCATTTCCAACCAACGCTTCTCCTTCTCCCTCAACACTCTGGAACTGGTAACTGGATGCCCTAGACATGGTGCTGGTTATACAGACAACTGGGTAGATTCAGTAAGCCAGAGCGACATCAACATCGCCCTTTTTGGTAACCCTAACCCTACAAATGTCAAATCAAGTAACCTCGTTCCCAAATGCCGCTTCTTGCTCAAGCTCTTGCAAGAATGTGTGCTACCTAGGAAGGGCTCAAGAGACTACATCTCTAAGATGGATTCGTTTGCCCTCTTTCATCTCATTCACAAAATCAAGGTAGACATCAATGACCTCATTTTCAAACATTTTGTGTCATTGATTAAGAGACCTAGCTCTCCTACCTATCCCTATGGCATGCTTCTGACCAAGCTCTTTAGAATCAAAATCTTTGTCCCTGAAGAAGTCACCTTTGTGGACATGGCTAGACCTTTAGCCAAACAGACTGTCTCTTTGATGAGGTTCTCAACCCCTGCTCCATCCTCTTCAAATCAAGCATCTGAGGAGCAGAAGGGTAAAACTCATGCTGAATCAACCAATGAGTCCGAGGCCTCTGCATCTGAACATATTTGCAAACCCTTTAGAAAGATTGCAAGCCAGCCCCTCTCTTCAGAAGAAAGTGCTCCTATTCTCTCCTTGAAAAAGAGGAAGCTGACTCCCAAGAGGCAAGCTCTTGTTGTGGTGGATTCTGATTCTGCCCCTTCTCAAGTTATACTGAGTGAGAATGTCTCTAGTGAAGAGACTGCCCCTGCTCAGGGGGAGCAACTGCCAAAGCCTTTAGGACAAACCTTGGACCACCCAGCTTTTTGACCTGGCACTATTCCTAAAAGGATGAGATCTGGCATTCCTGTTGTAGCTGCTGCCATAGAAGCCCCTCATGTTAGCCAACCTCATGTCTTTGTGGCTGCTAAACGCATCAAGCTCAGAATGTCAGAAAACTCTACTCTTGGCAAGTATTCACCCTCTTCCTCCTCATCTCATGATGAACCTCAGGCTTCACCCTTTCAGAAAAACTCCTCTCTTTCCTCCTCTTTCATCATTGTGTCTGATTTGTGTCATGGTTCAAGGGATTCAACTCCTGACAAACCTGTTGGCAATTCTTTTTTGTTCAAATCTGATTTGCAACATTTAATGTCTACCAGTGTCTCTAACCTCTCTGTTGTACCTCCTCCTCCATCTCACTTTACCAATACCTGTAGAGCTATATGTGTTTTTGAACCTATTGCTATCATGTTTCATCACCCTAATCCTTACATAACCCATCCAAACTCTGTAGTTATTCTCCCTAACTATTCGAGACCTTGTTTCATTCTAATAACTGGATCAAATTTCTTTATGGAATATCTTGATCTATTAATCCCTGATTATCCCTCACTCCCTGTTGCACCTTTACCCGCATCTTTTCATCCATCTCTCTCCATTCTGTCCTCTGTTTTTCCCTCACCTCCAGAAGATAACTCCTCTGATGATTCCTTCCATAAGATCACCTTTCTACCCTTTATCTTCTATCGCAATCTTCACTTATGCTTCTTTCCCCGGATTTCGGAAGCCTTCTCTATCCCTTCTGCACCACCTGTCTATGCTCTTCCCTGGCATTCTGATGACTCTGCTGATCACATTCCTATGCCCAGACGAGATCTTCAAGCTTTGCTTTTTGAAGTAGCATCTCTCAGGACCTTGGTAAAAGCTGCTCACCAAGATCTTGCTGCAGAAAGAAGAGCTAGAACTGTTTTAGAAGCTAAAGTAGAAGCTCTTTTTGATCTTTTTAACACTTATATGTAATTTTCTTTTTTTAAAAAAAGTACCTTGTACACAGCCAATGATGGTTTAATGTTACAATTATCTCCCCTGTTTCTCTTTTTTGATTATGACAAAAGGGGGAGAAAGTTAAATGAAAAATGTCTTAATGTTACAACTGTCTGATATGAACAAATGTTTATTTTTTAAATATGATGTATCTTTTCTTTTTTCTCTGTCTATATTCTATTGCTTTTGATAATGTCAAAATGGGGAGAAAAATACTAAGATAAGACTAAGATAAAAAGTTAAAAGCTTATCTGTCTGAGTATGTTATAATTATGGAACAATGTTTTAATCTGACTAATCATATACATGACTGATTTATGTGAATTTTCATTAAATCATTTAACATGTTTTGTCATCATCAAAAAGGGGGAGATTGTTGAGCCTCCAAATGTCTGATGTGCATTTACCTTAGTTTTGATGAGATTAAAACAGTTATTCAATGATTTAATTGAACCCGTCTGTGGTATTTAACTCGTTTACTTAGTGTGCAGATTATAACATTAAGCGTCTATATGAACTGTTCACACGTCTAAACTAGCTTAAGTTCACACGTCTGAACTAACTAAAGTTCACTCGTCTGAACTGAGATAAGTTCACTCGTCTGAACTAGCTAAGGTTCACTCGTCTGAACTAAGAGAGGTTCACTCGTCTGAACTAAGAGAAGTTCACTCGTCTAATGAAGTCTTCAACCGTCTGATCAAAGGAAGACTCACCCGTCTAAAAGACTTTGCAACTGACGTCATCTCTTTGTTAAAGAGTCAACCCGTCTAATGAAGCTACTCATCTGTCCAAAGACTAACGTTAAAGAATACATTGGATGAAAGCTGTCTCGACTCTGATAAGGAACTTCAACAAAGTGCTTTGCCTGAACACAACTGCATCTTACACCAAAAGGGAAAGTCTTCCCTCTGCAAACAAAAAGCACGTATACAGACCTGCTGAGACCAAAGGTATATCAGAAGTCTATATCACTCTGATGAGAGAGAACAAGCGAAGTTCCCTATGCTTTAATGGCTGATCAGAATGACTCTATTGCATTTATTGAAGATCTGCAAGAAGCCAAGACTTCAGACCTTGTGTCTAACGGCTTTAAAATTCTGAAGCCTATTTAATGAAGAAGACTTTGAAGATTCCAGTATACAAGAGAACGATCAAAGCAATCAAGAGCAATTACGCTGTGCATTTATATCTTCATTCTTTCATTATTTATTCTTCAATCATTTTGAAGTTATTACGCAGTCTTTTAGAACTTCACATTTAATACACTCGTCTGAGTGCTTGTGAAAGACTTGCAAAGTGTAATCTTTTTACAACTTCTCTCAAACAAACCCGTCCGAGCCTGAAGAGGCTAGGTGTGCAAATAATACTTGTCTGGAGCCTGGAGAGGCTAGGTGTGAAAACAATACTTGTCTGTCCTGTAACCTAAATCAGTTATAGTGAGAAAACTTGGTGCTGCCAAGGACTGGACGTAGGCTCATTGTTAAGGGGTGAATCAGGATAAAACCTGCTGAGTGATCTCTCTTTCCCTTAACTCTTTAGTTTTATTATTTGTCTTAACTATCATCTAACTAAAGGGGTTTATAATTGTGTTTATCAAAACTTTTCTTATCTTGCATGATTGTGTGTTTTCTGTGAAAACCTTCAGACGAGTTATCAGTCTGATTGACCTGTCTGTGTTTACTCGTCTATTATAACCCGTCTGTGCTTGCGAAAAGTTTCTAAATTCCGCATAAATTTGTCAAACACCATTCAACCCCCTTCTAGTGTTTGCATCTGTCTATTTCATCTTTATCATTCATGAATTAGGAGTGGTGATCTAAATTGAGGGTGCTGCTAGTTGCTTTGCCATTGAGTCTTACCACTGTTTGAGGGTTTGCTTTGAATTTTGTGGTCAATTGAAATATCCTGGAACTTTGGTTTTAATTGAGGTTGCTGAATTGGGATAAAAGTTTACATGAGTTGATCGCAGCTGTTGAATTTTTTTTCCGAAGCGTGCAAAGATGTCCATCTGCCTGCTTTGTGTGACTTTACTATTGATGCTAATTGTGATTTCTGATTTTCAAGGATATAAGGCCCCCAAAATAACAAGAGGAGGAGGACTTACCTGCTGATGATGGAGACTACTGAGTTGATAAGGAAGAGGATGATGCCTAGTGCTTTCATTTTACTTCTTTTCAGTTTTAGATTGTCATAACTGTGTGATTTATTATGCATTGTGCTTCATGCTTTATCTATTGAATGCTTTGATTGGATTGGATCATATTGCTGGATTTTGGATTATCTGTTGTCATTGATGTTAGGCAATTTTGATTTAATTCATGTCATTGATAATTCTGTTAGATCATGTTCATGTTATTTTGTTTTGTTTTGTTTGTGTGAGAATAATTCAGGCCAAGAATTGAAAGGTTTGGGATGTTGTAGTGGGTTGCCATTTTTGGCATTAATCATTATCATTACATTGTGCATTGTTGTCATGTTGGTTTTCCTTTAATGAGAGGTTATTCTTGTAGCTTAGTTTTCAATTTTCAATTTTGTTTCTAAGTAGGTTTTATAACTTCAATGCATAGTTTGAGTCTTTTTTATTAAATTCATGGCAATGAAGTGAGGTTGAATTTTTGGATTTCTAGCACAACCTTGTGAGTAAATTGGGCTTGATTGTTTTTTTTTTTTTTTTTTCTGAGTGTGCACCATTGAATTGATGTTCTGGGATTTGCTTGATTCTTGTCTAAGCTTCTTGATTTGCATGCATGCTATAAAAATGATAAGGGCATTTTTTCATGAGCCACTTGAGCCAAAAAGCCAACCTTGCATAAATTTCCATTGTTTGCCCCCTTAAGGTAAATGCATTCCATTTTTTTTCTCTCACCCTTAAACCATGAATCGAAAGACCATGTTGCTTCCCAACCCTTAGACGATAGGGGAGCATTTGTGATTTGCTTGAGGACAACCAAAGTTATAGGTTTGGGGGAGAGTGATTGAATGATGTGAGTACAAAGTGAAGAAAAAAATTGTGAAAAAAAAAATCAGAAAAAAAAAAAAGAAAAGAAAAGAGAAAAAGAGTAAAAAGAAATGGAAAAAAAAAAAATTGAAATGAGGCAAGTAAGAAAAGTTGTTGAATGTGGTTGAGGAAAAAACTCCACAAAGGAGTAAAGGAAAAGAGGAGAAAGGAGAGATGCAAATGTGTGTATATTACTTTGAGGATGATTGAATGGTTTTAATTGCGCTCCTATCCTCTTGGGCATTCACCTCTTTTTGTTTTTACTATTCCTTACCTTTTCCTCCATCCTAGCCAAGTTACAACCTAAAAATAAAGTCCCTTTGATTTGTGCATGCATGTGGATTGTGATTACTTGGAATTAGATGAAAAACAAGTCTTTTGTTACATGGTTCTAATGGTGAAATTGAGGGAAACACTTACCTATACACTTGAGTGATTAATTGATGTTGTGAATCCTTGTGAGGAACTTGAAGTCTGATTGTTCTCCTTTTACTGGTTGCCATGTTTTTAATTTTTAAGAAACCAGAATTGTGCAAAGTTGTTATGATTTCTGCTTTTTGACATCTTGAAGTTGGACATTCAACTTAATGAATCTTCTGATTTTAGGAATCCTTTCATGCGGTAACTCTGCCTTGGATTGGTATTGTATATTTGTGGTTTCCTCTCTTATGGTTTTGAATCCTTTAAGGACTCCGTTTGTTGCTTTGATTGTTAGTTCCTTTGTGTTGATTTGTTTAGTCTTAGTTACTTTTGCTTGGGGACAAGCAAAGTCTTAGGTTTAGGGGAGTGATAATCTTTTAGATTATATAATTTTTGTCTGTTTATTGGGTGGATTTTTGCTTCTAATTGTGCTAATTGATTGAGTTTTGTCCCAAAGTTTAGTTAGTTGAGTTTTTAATAGTGTTTTATATTTTTTAGTTTAATTTCATGTTTTTAGAGTTAATCTATTACTATTTTTTTTTACTTGTTTTCGTTTTGCATTAGTTTGGACATTAGGCTCTTAACAAAACAGAAATTGAAGAAGCAAGCCCAATTGTATAAATTTGTAAGCCGCATCCCATCAGCAATCTAAAGGTAGCATGGCTAAATGGCAAGAGGAGAATCCAATTCAATTGTGAGTTGAACTTCCAAAGAGCACTGGGAGGTTGCTGGACGCTTTTGAGGCTTGGTGGCCTTTAATTAAAAGAAAGTGAAACCATCCAAGGCCCCACATTGAAAGAAGCTGCAACAATTAGAAAATGAATGGATTTGGAATTAAGAACCAAGAGTCAGGCCCACGTGAGGAAGGGAGAAAAAGGGGGCAGCGACCAAAAAATAAGGAAGGAAGCCGCATAGAGAAAGGTGGAGGCGCACTGGAGCTGCGCCAGAGAAGAAAAGGAGTGCTGATGCTCCTAGAAGTGGATACTTTGCTTTCTGATCTTCATTTTTATGGAGTTTTCCCTTTCTCTCTATTTTATTTTAGTTTAGGGTTTAGCATGTCTAGCTAAATCCTTTTTTAGCTAGGGTTTTGGTATAATCCTTTTATGATGATGTTTTAATTGACTCTTGATTATCCTATGAACTATTGGTTGTTGATGTGATGTTTACTTTGCTTAATGACATTTGAATGCTTAGCTACCATTCTTATGTTTTGAGGGTTCATGCCTATGCTAGGAATGGTGATATGTGGACTTGCCTCTTGTATTCATTACCATTAATTGGCTTTATCTAGGAATGGATGAATTGATTGATGTGGTTGTACCACAAATTCCATAGAGCTTTTATCACCATGCCTTGTTAATTAGACCTAAAGAATTAGCTAATTAATGGGGTTTTGGTAGAATTGATTCATTAAGAAATTAGGTTTCAATTAATTAAAGGAATTTAACCTTCAACAAATCAATTGGGATTAGGATAATCGGAGTTTCAATAATTCATAGGATTCTTTGTCTATGAGGAATCCGAATTCATAATTGGGTGAAATCAAATCCTTAGCGCTTTTATGTCAATTTTTGCCTTCTAAGTGTTTGTTTAATTGTTTAAAAGAAAATCTAGCAGGGTTGCAAGAGTCAGTTTGCTGGAAAAGGTTCTTAAATAAAGATAAGGCCTCCCTCTTCAACACAGCTTCAACAGTGCACCATGTCCCATCAATTTCAAGACCAGAAATCTTGTTTCTCCTTTTTCTTATAACTGTTTGAGTGTGAAAGAATTTTGTGTTCCTATTGCCAAATTTGACCCAGTTTTCTCTGGATTTTTGATACCAAAGAAGTTCTTCTTGCGTCAAGACCTCATCATAAAGATTTTGAAGGTTCTTCTCAAATCTTATCAAATCAGCAGAAGGATGACTATCAAGTTGTTGATGGACTCCTTGAATTCGTGCTTCAAGTTGCTTTTCCTCTTAAAGATATTCCCAAAGACCTCCTTGTTGAAAATCACCGATTTGTCTCTGATTTCCCCAGTTTTAGTGACAACATTTCCCAATGAGCCATGCCATGTACTCTCAACCAAACTCTCAAAGACAGGATGTGAAATCCAAGCTGCTTGAAAATGGAACAATTTAGACCTAGTACTTTGAGATTTCTTGCAGCTTAAGAGAAGAGGATTATGATCTGAATTGTGCAGTGGAAGGATTTCAACCAGAGCATGAGGAAACTGAAGTTGCCTGTCCATATCAACCACACATCTATCAAGCCTCTTTCTAATATAACCACCACTTTGAATATTCTTCTTCCAAGTGAAAAGACCTCCCACAATTCTAAGATCTATTAAATCACATTGAGTCAAAACATCTGCAAACAAATTAGCCCGAGAGGGACTGTATCAACCACCAGAGACTTCACTTGAGAGCAGAACTTTATTAAAGTCTCCAATGAAGGCCCAGGGACCATTGATCATACCTCTAACATTAATAAGATGATTCCAAAAATTCGTACAAACAGTATAGGTTGGAGATGCATATAGTGCAGAGCAATACCAACTAGAATTACCTCTATGAATAGAGAAGGTGATAGCCTGGGACACACTATCAATGAGATTGAAGGTAAGATTATCACTTGAGGATAAAATCCAAATGCCACCCGAATGACCACGTGATTCTTGGATAAAGACCAACTTAAAACCCAAAGAAGACCAGAATCTCTCAATATTAACAAAAGGACCATGTGTTTCATACACAAAGAAAAGAGAAGGATGAAACTGATGCACAATATCTCTAACATGGCACCTTCAAACGATCAAAGGCACCACGAATATTCCATGAAATAATAGATAAATATTGGAATAAGTCCATGACAACAAAAAAAAATAGAAAAAAAACCTAGTCATAGTATTGACTAAGTTGCCATAGGTTGAGGACGTGGTGGAGTCTCAGGGACTCTTTCTTGGCTAGCATTCTCATGTGGCTGCTTTTCCAGTACCTTTTTCTCTGCCACACGAGGCTTAAGAGAGTATACCTTGAACCAGATACTGCTTGCATCATAACAGCGGATTTGGCCCCATTGCCTATATCATAAATAACAGGCTTCTTACTACCTGAAGGTCCCACATTGCTTTTCGAGGAAAGGAACTTATTGTTGTGTTAAGAGCTCTATCCAAACCCGCGAGACTCTTGATATACTGCAAGGTGAAGGAGTCAAATTCTTTTCTCTGTCTCTTATTTTTGGAAATAGAAGAAAAATTGTGGCCGCTTCTTTTTTGGAGATAAATGGGTCCCGCACTAACTTAGAAACTTGTCCCCCTTTTGCATGGGATTTTGTCTTGTCCCTGAATGCATGGGATTTCTCTTTTTTCAAACAACTGCCCTTTTTTTCCTTGCTAGCAGGATCCTTACCTTGTTTAGACATGCTATTGTTACATGGTTTGCGTTTCACAATCAGCCAGTCCCCATGTAACGCCTCCTCCGTCCTCACAATAATATTCTCATTAATGATGTCCAAATTTTCAGCCTGATTCTTCTCCCCATTAACTCCGGCATTAACGGCTAACAGATCGGAAGATTGTGGCTACCTCTCAGCTGGAGTTGCACCGCATTCACCACTCTTTCTCTATGATGGTGGATTATGATCAGGTCCTGCCACCTTAACGAGCTTGCAGTCTCTTGCTAGATGACCATAACAGCCGCAATTAGCACAGATGCGGTGCAATCCTTCATACTCAACATTGTACCAAAAACCCTTTAGCCAAACATTTCCCACCACCGGTTTGGTAAGATCCACCTCTACACATACCCTTGCGAACCTTCCTCTCCTCCCATCCAGAGTGTTAGTATCCACCTTAATCGGCGTCCCAACCGTCGAAGCAAGAGCCAAGAGAATACTCTCGTCATAGTAAAAAACATTTAATCCTGGGAAACGTATCTAAACTGAAGTTTTTTCAATCTTTGCTACTGGAGATACAAAGTCTGGAGTCCATGTTTGCACTGTAAGATAATGGTCAAAGACCATCCATGGGATACCCTCCATTACCATCGCACGACCAATTGCTTCATCAAATTTGACCATGAAAAAATCATTGCCAATGTCCATAATGTCAAAGCATGCCACAAGTTTCCATATCCTCGCTAACCGGTTTTTCATAGTATTGTAATCAATACTCTTGGCTAATAATTTGATCACCAAAGCATCCTTCCAATGAGCACAAAGCCCTTCAGAGACCGAATCAGCAATATGAACCTTTGGTTTCAATCGATTACCATCCTCAAACTCAACTCTTGCAAGGTTCTCTTTAAACAAATCCACCTTAGGCCTCAAAGGTTGGATCACTTTCTCACCCATTACCATGTCCCTAAAGGAGACCTTAGTCTTCCTCTCGTGAGTAGAAGTTGTACCACCACCATCAGGGGGCTCCTTCTCCAGGCTACCACCATGCAGGGGAGTCGCAGAGAAAACCATACCGCTCGCCATATATCAGTGCTTCTCACCATAATTAAATTTGTTAATCTGTTAATCTATTCACCACTAATATTGCATCAGTAACTTTTGGCATTGATTCATTCTCACCCTTTTTTCTTCCTCGTTAATTAGCAAATTCAACAATGAAATAGTTGGTCTGCCCTTTGCACACTTAATAAATGCAAAGAACAAAGTCCTTTATGTTGGTCTTTGATCAAATATTTCTCCCTTCCACAGTCCTCTGTCAGCATGAAGCACTGAAAGTCAAAAGGAGGACTTGGCCCAATCAGGTTGTAGCTAGGATATCGTTATTGCATGTTGTAACTGTATGTATATCAATAATGTTTTGATTCACTAATTTCCTTCTCTCAATGTGTTGTGTCATTAAGTTTGTTTGGTTTTAACTCCCACTATAATATATAGATCTATATTTTCTAGCCCTATTTGACACTAATTTAAATGTGCGATCAACAAGCTTTAAAGTAGATGCGACATTTAATAACATGATATTCCATTTGAAATACTACACAAATTTAATTTCATATTCTCTACATTTCAAAATAACTATACAAACAAAATTATGTAAACACACATAATACGTCTGTGCATTGCACAAGTACACGATCTAGTTAAAGTAAAAAGCAGTGGGATATACATCCATATAATCTTGAGGTTTAGATAAAATCTTAGTCCCTATAGCTTGTTTTTGCAAGTTTGGTTATTGTCCTTATAGGCTAAAAGTTTTGTCGTAAGTTTTTATACTATTTTATTGTTATGGAATTAGTCCATACTGTCATGTTTATCTACAATTTCGTTAGTGATTGTGTGAGGTGGCTAACAGATGCCTATTTGGAGCCTATGTGGCAATATATGTGATCTCTTTTCACATCCTCATCCCTAACCTTCCTCCCTCCCTCTTAGGATTTTGCCTTCAAACCAATGATTTTAAAACTGGTCGAATTGGAGAATCGAAAAAAAAAAAAATAGTTCAAGGTTCAACCGATTTAACTAGTGGTTGAACCGATATATACACTAATAAGAGTAGCTAATCTCAATTAAATTTTCGACCCTATGAAAAGAGTAGCTAATAAGGTACTAAGTCACTACATATACAAATATATGTTTACTAATAGAAGGCAGGCTAGTACTATAAGCTCATACTCTTGTTCTCACAACAATAGTATCTTCTTCATGTAGGATCCTCATAATAGCCACACTGCCACTCATTGCGATCCCTTTCTCTTCCTTGATGAGTTCTAGGTCTTACCTTTATTGCTAAGGAGAGCTCTTAAACTCCTACCTCTGTAGGTATCACGTGGCTATTTATATGGAAACAAGCCATAAGATATAAACCCATTCGAAGCTCAACAGTGCATTACTACAACATTAAGATTTGGCTGGAAAAATGGGTCCTTGATAAATGTCTTATAAACATTGTTCATGGGGGTAATTGGAGTAAAAGAGAAATATAAATGTTCTCTGAAGACATAGCTACAAAACCAAAGAGCAAAGACTCCAATTCATCACAAAGTGGCATAACAAGACTCAACGTCAGTCCAGAGGAACGAGTCCCACATCGTCTCTCTCTCAATTTCTCCTTCCTACCTATGGCTATAAAAGTACAGTGTAGCCAATATTAACCAGGTGCGGCACTTGGATAAAGTTAAACGAGATCTTGTACCTGTACAATTAGGGAGGGAATCAGATTTGATTGATGGGAATGATCAGGGGTTAATTGTAAAAATTAAAATTCATTTAATAAATATATATACATCAAATTTCAAATAATATATTTTATAATTATATATTTTAAAATATTAATTATATTAGTAATTTATAAAATCATAAAATATATTTTTTTGCATGTGTCACGAAAAGCATTAGTCAAAATTTATCTTTCATTTTGTTGCGAATTGTAAAATTGTATTCTTAACTATCTACATATGAATGTGATGAGCCAAGACTAAAATAACGTAAGATTCATGATTTTATTATAAATTATATGCATACTTATATAAACAAACTTAAGATTAGGTGTGCCATAAGGCATTCACACTGAGGCATCCATAGAGATAGTACAAAATTTAAGAAAAACACATGTGAATGGTTGAATAAACTAATCGTTTGGAGGCTTGGGCGCCGCACCATAGAAGAATATTACACTATTAGGGTAATTGACTAATATTGGAGGCCTGGGCGCGGAACAATTGAAGACTTGGATGTATTTAGAAGATCTTATAAAAAATTTATGATAATAAATTTAAATAAATGATTTATTAAAATAATTTATGAATTTTTCATAAGCTCTTTTTAACATATTTTCATAAGCTTGTCAGAGAAGCTTATAAAAATAAGTTATTTTTAATTTATTTAAAAAAGAGCTTATTGCATAAATATTTAAATAAGTTGTATACTCAAACACATCTTAATTGGACATGTTACACTATTAATTTGTCTTTTTTTTTTTGTAGGGGGCCGTCTGAATTCTTTTGCTATTAGAGCAATAGTAATTAAAAATTGAAAAAACAATTGAAAAAAAAATTGTTCACCAAAAAAAAAAAATTTGAAAAATAAAGTGACAGGGGCCGGGCCGGTTCACAACCAACATACATCTGTCCCTGCATACGATGCACATGTATATCATGTTTTTTTTATTTTTTTTAATGTTTTTTTTTAAATATAGGAAATAACATATTAAAAAATGAACAAATACATATATATGTTGTATTTGAATGATTCAAGAGAGGGATTTATATGTTTGAATCATTAAATTCAACTAGAAAGTAGTGACTAACAAATATCGCTAGAAGTTATTCAAATGTTGAGTTTAATTATAATTATAATAACAAATAATTTTTTTGGTTTGGCCATAGACCACTAATTCCGTCATATTACCAATGACATGTTAATAGTTCGAGATTAAAAGGCATGAAAAAGATACTAAAATATCATCTCCCCATCATTTGTTGGATGCAAACCTTCCTACAGCCATCAGACGGTTGTTAGAGTATCTCCAATGATAAAATTTTAAAAAATCCATTTTAAATTTTTAAGTAGGTCCATATATATTAACTCAAATTTATGACACTCACTCAATTTTCACTTCAATGAGAGTTTTTATTGTCAAGTTTCTTAACTTCTTTCTTCCTTCAACATCTCATATTCTCTCTTTCACCTTTACACTATCAAATGCAAAAAAAGAAAAAATATTTAAATGCTATAAAACTTTCTTTTTAAATTTCTTAGATAAGAAACCCATTTTAAATTTAAAGAACCCAAAATCATATGTGACATATTGTAATAATATCTTATTCTTAAGGAACCCTTATTAAACACCCATTAAAGAGCTCTTAGAGTAGTAATAGACCAGTACACTGGTGTCACATATCTTGCCTACTATTTGAAAGGAAATGATCTATCGATTGTAACATTTTTCAATCGCCATAACTTGCAAAATTAAAAGAAGCATCCACTGCAATGAATTGCAAAAAGGACATGAGGAAAGCACTCAAATAATTGATCCATTGGAGTTGCATCAAATGCATTGTCCTTTCAAAACTATGCCAGTTGCTTGAGTATTATATTGATCATAACTTTTCATCTCCAAGCATACTACGTAACATTGCAAGACTATCTATTGATCATAACCTTTCATCTCTTTGCCTTCAATAAGCAATAAAAAAAAGACAAATCAAATTTATAGTACATTGATCAGCACCTGTATCCACGGATGTGCTAAATATCACTTTTAAAATTCATGATTTCAAAAATCACAAGGCTTGTAAATTAATTGGTAGAATCCTATAACTAAATTACTTGACAAAGTGTTGAATTTTTTAGACATGTACCGATGATCTCATCTGGCAATGAGTTTTCACATGTTGTGCAATTCTTTATTCAAAATCACAACTATCACATATCTTAATGATAGGTCCTTGTCTTAATTATAAGATGACCAAGTTTTACACAAAATAAGTCTTTCTTTTTCTTTTCTGGTTTCTCTAAACTTTCAACAGGGGAACTATGTACACCTACAAATATTTCCAATCTTGCCTTTCAATAGCAATAAGGCCAGAGAGATTTAAACTGAAACCTGTCTTCAGCAGCCTCCACTTGCAGGTTCGATTGAACTGAGTAACCCATTGCCTCTAAGTTGCATGCAATGATCTTCAGCATCAGCTTGGGCACAGATGATCACGACTGACAATCCATTGTAGTGCGCTTCTTGCATGATATTAACTGCATTATCAAGTGTCATTCCAGGGATAACCTTCATCAATACTTGGACAACATATTCCCGTTTATTGTAGTTGTCATTGTGCAATATTACACGATATGGTGGTGTTGTTTTCCGGGATTTCCTGCACATCTTAGAAAAGCCAGAATCAAATATTTTCTTTTTTTCATTTTATTCTGCAAAGGAAGAAATAGCTAAACATCCAATCTAATATACCAGAAAATTAACCAATCAGCCTAACTGCACAATACAGCATCTAGACAACAATAATGGATCTCCTAGATCCTTTTCATTAGGAAGGTTAAGGCATAAACTTCCATTCATTCATATTTTCTAAATGACCATCCAAATTATTTTGAAGAAAAAAGGAAAAAGAAAAAAGAAATTCGTTTGAAGTAATTTAATGCCATCCCTATTCTTCCGGAAGATACTTTTGTCCGTTTTAGGCCGACTTTACTGCCATTCTGCCAATGACCAGATAAGTTAAATTGTTATCACTAATAATAGGGACCCTGTGAAAAAATTCTCACCAATTTCCCATTGTTCATTAGTAGATTTCTTCACATTTTCAACAGTTTATATATACATTTACATTCTAATGAGAATCTCCATATTATTGCATTTTAAAAAAAAGGTTGTAAAAGGAGTTTTGCCCAGTTAGAAAATCTTAATTTGAAGATCCACAGTCAAAACTTCTGCTTACTTCAAATCAAATTCAGATTCACGGCCAGGGGTGACTTTTTCAATAACTGGCTTTTCTAGCAGTCCTCCCCCTTTACCAGGTCCTGTTGCTAATACAGCCATGGGAATGCAAAGATTGGAGCATGGTCCTTTACAAAGAGAATATTTGTCCCCTGTAATTTAAATCCTCAATAAGTACAATTGAAGCGAACATATATATAGGATGAACCAAGGTCGTATGGACACTAAAATTCCAATTACAAAATAAATTGCAAAACAAATGAGATATAATATCAGTCAGAAACAAAACAAGCTTTCTACCACACATTGCAAACATTAATTAGGAATGAAAATCTAAGGCAAAATGAAATATGCATAGATAAGAACAAATACAGGAATTTCTACACACACACACACACAAGTAGAATTGAAGTGACCAAAAGGGAATTAAACTAAAGACGGGACAAATTTGTAGTGCACTATGCTCTCAAATAACCACCATGAACTTTTAAATCTGTCAGCTACACTGTCAAATTTTGACAAATGTTGCAATAGTTCCTATTATCCAGATCTAACAATATGCCTTTTTTTTCAGTTACACAGGAATGACAGGAGGTGCAAGAACTTGAATAGGGGAGGGGCAAAGGTGGCTTGGTAGAAGAAGAACCTTCAACATCACACCCAAATCTTAAATACTTCTACTAATATCATGTTATCACTAATATACTTCTCATCAGATGATAATTTTTTTTAAAAAATTAATATTATTTTTTAGATACTTTTTAATATTTTATACTTGAGAAAATAAAAACTTTTAAATACTCTATTAAATTTTATTGTGATGAATATGAACAAATGAGATGGTTACACGAGTATTAGTCATTAGACTCATTACATAATTATCACACAATAAACAAAATTTGTTAAAATAACAGACGAAATGATCGATTGTAGCATTTCTCACAGTTTGAGGGTTCAGTTAGCGATATGAAAGTTCATAGTGGCTACTTTTAATAGACCCAAAGTTTAGTGGGTGTGTATATATTTTTCCCTAAAGACAATGATCAAAAGAGCAAGCAAAAATGCAGACTCCAAAAAAAAACTAGATACATTCAGGTTGTAACCAAACCATCTGAGATCAGCGTAAAAGCAGGCTAGTTTAACACCATTCAATAACTTCCACCAAATTCAATCTCCACAAAATCCATTAATTGATCAACATCACTTTCTCTTTTGAATCACATCCCCAAGTATGAAATTAATCTACTGTTGTTTACTGCTCCTTCTAATGATCTGAGTTTACTCTCAGATGTGATTGAACAATAACATAAGGTGATGAAAATTTAGCAATATTTGGATAAGATTGCCACTAATCCTCAATATACTCAAATCCTAGGTACACAGTTGAGTAGAACACAAGTTTAAGAGTAGTATATAAGTGATCTATGGGTCTCATTCAGCATATAACTCATTCTATACAAAACAACTTGCAAAAAAGATTGAATTAGAAATCAAGGTTAAAGAAAATTCTAATCCACAAGATGTAGCATAAAAATGCCATTCAGGAGTTCATCATTGCAAATGTATAAAAATACCACATTACAAACATTAATAAACCCATTGTCCATCAATTTGGATAAGCCACTGACATTACTCTTTTGCTGGGCAGGGTTCATCTAACTAACTGATCTAAGTGAAACCTACTCATAACCACCAACACACACCACTTGTTCTTCCAATTGTATACCAAATGGTGACTCCAGAGTCCAGACAATCATATTTTAATATCATCTTGAGGCAAAGACATCAATTTACTTTTCAAAGAAATACCTAATTACTTGGTTTAATACATACGAAACCACAGGAAATCATCAGAAACTTGATTATATTTCCTAAAGTACCTGAAAGATAAGTTGTGGTAATTTTTTCATTCTAGAAGGGGTCAAGACAATCCTATTCCCAATCAATTTCACTTGACCAAATTACATAAAAAAATGAATAAAGAAAAAGGCTTAAACCCTAAAAAAATTAATAATTTCAGCTTCTGAACTCCTTCTGTTTGCTAACAAAACATACTAGTCAACTAATTCAACAAATTTATTTTTTGGTAAAAGGTAGTATGAGAAGAAAATAAAAATCCCACAAAATATAATAAATCCCAATAGGAGCAATTTGCCTAATAAACAGCAGAACTCAAGCACATGTAATATTTATTTAAGAAAAAAGAAAGAAATAGACATAAGAAAGTTGAAGGAAGAAAGCAATGTGTTGAAAAGGAATAGAGGAAAAACCTGGATTTGGGTTGAAGACGTGGTTGGGAGAGAGACCCATTCTCCCACAAATCGCACTCTTCATTTCCCTCTTTCTTTTTCTGTAATTTTGATTTGATGTTTTCTCTTTTCTTCTGTAGTCTTTCTGTAAAATAAAGATGAGCAAACAAAACCAGTATACCGATGGTGGTGGAGGGTGCAATGACACGTGTTGGTTTAAAACGACTCGTTTGGCATTTGTGATCATTAACCATTAACCGTTCTGACCCCTCAGCTTACTTCATTTCTTCTCGTGTCTCATCAATGGAACCATGACTAAATATTTAATTTGATTTTTGAAATTGTTGGATCATATCAATTTAATCTTTCATATTATTAATATTTTAAAATAATTCTTGAAATTGAAAAATATAGCAAATGCATTCCTGACATTATTCGCTTAGTTTTAAATACATCCCTGACATTATCAACTTAATATCATTATAATCCATGCAAATACCAACGGAGGGACGAATCTGATTAACTTTATGCAATTCCAGGGATCATTTTGAAATATTGATAATGTGGGGACTAAGTTGATACGACCCTACAATTTCAGGAACTTAATTGGGTATTTACTCATGGATCAATCTTTTTTTTTTAAGCATAGTGTTATATCACTGTTAGTAGTAATTAATTTCCATCAGGAATCTATTCGACATACAAGCTGAGTTCTTCTCTCCCAATCAGATTTTCTCCATAAACAGGAGAGAGAATTACATAATAATGTAAATTTAGAGTAAAGCCTCATTTTGTTTTCTGACAATTTTTGAGGTACCCAATTTAGACCCTGATAAAAAAAAAACCCCTCGTTAGTCCTCGACAATTACAAAACAGGGACACATTAGTCCCTCTGTTGATGACCATTAGGAAGGTTCCGTTAGTTTTCTGATGTGGACCGTTTAGTAGCTCAACTGTCCGTTAACTTGTCCCATGTGGATAAGATCATTTTGTCAACACGAGTAAATACTCAAACTAATCTTCGACAAAAAACGTGAGACCAAATTTAGTCCCTCAGAAGAAAAAAAATGTCTTCAAAATAATTTTAGGATAACTGATGACCAAATTATAACCTATGTGTGACCTTGGATACTTTATTAAAAATCACAATACAATACATTTATAATTTTATAAAAGTCGTGATTTTCAATAACATATTTTAATTTAAATTATTTAATCAATACCTCAAATAACAGTTGACATTTACCTTAGTTTTTTCCTCTCAATTTCTATTAAAACAATAGTCCTCAAGAACTATATACTATTCAAGTTTACTGTGTTTATTATATATTAGGCAAAATAGGTTGATTGGTTCTGTATGTTTATTTAAATTTTCATATCGGTCCCATAAGTTTTATTTTTTTCAAATTGGTCCTACACGTTATGTTTCATTTTCATGTTAATCCTTTCCGTTAATTTTGACCTTATGGCATCAGATTAAAAACCATATGTAGTACTAATATCATAGCCACGTCAGGCCAAATTTGACGGCGTTAGGTCGAAATTCAGATCGAAATTAATGGAAATGACTAATGTGGAAACGAAATATAACGTGTAGAATCAATTTGAAAAAAAAAACTTATGGGATCGATGTGAAAATTTAAATAAACGTATAGGACTAATCAACCTATTCTGCCTATATATTATTTGGATTGATAGAAAATAAAATTAAAATATCTTATTAAATATTCAAGTCTAAGTTAATACACTATTAAAGTCCTTTGTTCAACATTTTTTATTCATGAATGTATGTTTGTTTTATATACTAATAGAGGTTGGCACAAAAGCGGTGGTGGACTTGTGTTCCTTAACCAAGTAGTTGGGGTTCGAATCTCAACTCTTGCGGCGAGGGATACTCCTGGTCGAGGACCAAAAAAATATTATGTAATATTAAATACATTGTGTATAAGTATATGAATATATGTATGCATATGCACATGTATAGATAAGATCATAAGACAAACTTTTTTTAATAACATATAAAGTAAAGAACCATTTGGTCCCTAGGAAAAAAATCACGCGACACTTTTTGTCGTGAAAAAATAATTAACCATTTAGTTATTTCAATTTACAAATGCCGAATATGTTACTTTTTAGGTTTAGTTTCAACATCGATTTACTTGTCTAATGTCTCATTAACCATGATACCTGACACGTTAGTGGTATTGTATTGTCTATAACAAATTTTTGTCGTGAAAAATAAATGAGAAATGAATAAAAGTGCACAATTTTCATGTATATAAGTTTTAAAACTATGGTCGTTTTTTCACTTTTCATTTGTTTTTGAAGATTGAAAAATTCGTTATAGGTCATGTAGGACTATTAATGAATCTGATAAAATGGTCAATGAGACACATAGAGAAGTAAATGAACATTGGAATTAAACTTAGATACTAAAGTGTGCCGCTTTTATAAATTTTAGGGGATAAGTGGTTAATTTATTTTTTTTAGGGACCAAAAGTATCGCCATAAATTTTTTTAGGGACCAAATTGGTCCTTTATTCTAACCTGTACTTATTTATCAGGAAAATCAAAAAAATAAAATAATAGACAATGGGTAACCCTAACAAGATTTCAGCCTCCTTCATTTCATTTTCAACCTCATTTCATCCCAATCCAAACCTTTTCATGGAGGCGACAAAATAGGTCGGCCCGAATATACCCCGATGAGATATAGGGCTTGCGCTCTAATTTTTGACTCCAAATTACCTTGGGGTTCGACCGGATAAAGGTCATATTATATTAAGGTTTGGGTCGGACTAAGGTAGCCCCGGTTAATATTTTTTTATATTTTTCCTGAAAATAAAATACTAAGAAAATATTAAAAAAAATGCTAAAATACACTTTTGATCCGTTATTTTTATTTTAAGTTTCAATTTGATCTTTTATTTTATTTTTTCCGAAATAGTCTCTTATTTTGCAAAGTTATACCAATGTGACCCCTTTTTTATTTTTTGTTCTGAAATGGTCCCTTATTTTGAAAAAGTTAAATACACGTGGTCCCTTTTTTCTGTTTCGACATGGTCCTTTTATTTTTGTTGTTTCAAAATGAACCCTTATTTTACAAAAGTTATCCTAATATGATCATTTTCGTATCATAATTTAAACGAAAAAGATCATATTAAAACTTAAAATAAAAATAAAAATAAGTACCGTTTCAGAACAAAAGATAAAAGAGGAAAAAAATTGAAACCTAAAATAAAGATATGAATCCGAAAGTGTGTTTATTCATTAAAAAACTATCCTAATTTCCTAAACCTAATTTTGACTGCCGAGGAAGGAGTACCCTTAACTCTTCACAAAGAAAACCTGAGACACTCACACTCTTCCCTCTCGCCGCTCCATCGATCGCCACTCGCAGCGCCGCTGCTTCACCGGCAGCCACCTTCTCCTTCGCTGCTTGTTGTGGTCTTTTGGCAGTTTCAGAGTAAGGAGAAGAACCCTTAAACCTCGTTCAAAGATGCAGCACGACGAGGTTATATGGCAAGTTATCAGGCACAACAATTGCAGTTTCATGGCCAAGTATAACACCCCACTTTTCCATTCCTTTTCACCTTAATCGCTTTTCTTTCTTGTTTCTGTTACAAGTTCCAATTTTCACCCTTTTTTTCCTGTTTTTTTTTTTTATCTATAGAATTTCGACAGGGATTTTTTGTAGAAACCCTTATAACGTCACTGGAGTCTGCAATCGAAGCTCGTGTCCTTTAGCTAATAGTCGCTATGCTACCATTCGAGAGGATAATGGTACTTTTGCTTGCAAACAAAAATTTATTTTAAGCCCTTTTCTGCATTTGGGGTCTCTAGTTTCTATTAAATTTGGTAAATTTTAGCTAGAAATTAATGTATACTTGCATAGTGATGAAAACTCTTGTGGGGTGTGAATGAAACTACTTGCCTTAGCTGAGTTGAGGTTAAAGTTTGTTTCTTTGAAGAACCCACAAGAAGAAAATGGTATATTCGAGCCCCTACCCCCTAATGTGCATTGACTTTGATATCTCTATATGTTTTGTTCTTTTATGTGTCCTTATGGAGTAATTTGGTTTGGTTGTACATAACATATCAATGATTTAATGGTATCCTTATGAATAGCAAATGCAGTGCAAGTAATGACATAATTGCATTGGGTACTGCAGGAGTGTTTTACCTTTACATGAAAACTATAGAAAGAGCTCATATGCCGAAGAATTTGTGGGAAAGAGTTAAGTTGCCTAGGAATTATGAAAAGGCACTTGAGCTCATTGACAAACATCTGGTACTGCTGGTCTCTGTAATCTTTGTAATATTTAAATATTGGATTGGATGTTGATTGTCGAGATTAGTTGTTTATCTGCCTGACCTTTCTGTGTTGACAGATGTACTGGCCCAAGCTTCTTATACACAAAACAAAGCAGCGTTTAACCAAAATGACCCAGATGAGGATTCGTATGAGGAAACTTGCTTTGAAGACAAGGTTTGAAATTGAATTCTCATTTGCTTATTGTCTTTTTATGTCAAAGAATGCCTAATTTATCAATAGTAAGTTTGTGATTCAGATACTCTAAATTTTGTATTGCTCTAATTTATCTTCTGCATTTCTGTATTCTTCTTATTTATTTTCTGCATTTTTATTTGTGTGTGTGACGAAAATATAAATTTTGCTGCGAAACAAATAAGGTGTTTGGCGGCTAACATCATGCTCAACTCTGGTGCTGAAACATCCATTTTAGGGGTAGTAACATTTGTTGCTGGAAATGTTATTTATCCAGGCTTTTGAAATGCCCGGTTAGCACAGATTACCACTTTTAGAAACAAGTTTTTCATTTAAGTTATGGAAGTTTATAATACTTCTATAGAAACTCGGGCTCTTTCGGGCTTTGCTAGGCGGGATAACTAGCATATCCCTTTTGTTACTTTAGTTTAGCTAGAATTAGTTCTGCCACTTGTTAGATGTAATTTTACAACCTTGTCCTCTCTTTTAATAAAGGGTGGCCTAGTGCACGACGCTCCCACAGGATGGGTCTGTGGAGGGTAGATGTAGAGTTGTCAAAGTGGGTCAACCCGTCACCCGGGTTAGCCCACCACGGGTTGATAAAAATGTGAGCCAACCCAACCTGCCTAACTTTTTTAGTGAGCCAAGAAATAGCCAACCCGGCTCAACCCACCCCCGGTTGGTGGGTTAAACGGGTTGGCTCACTTAAAATTAAAATAAAAAAAGTAGAAAATAAAAAATAAGAACAGAAAAATTAAAAAAAAAAAAATTGTGTTCGTTACTTTGCTTGGCCAAATAACACTGGAAGTGTGGGGCAAATATTCGTGTCAAAAGTACATTGAAGACCATTTGAAAGTAAAAGCATTGAGTAATAAATAAGTTCAGGCCCCTAGTACTTACAACTTGAAAGAAATCAGAGTTTCACAAGGGAACGAAGTAGTTTCACATCCCAGTAATTTACAGAAGAAACTCCCAGGAAAAAGAAAAGCAGAATACTGATATTCCATAATAGCTTCTTTAACCTTCAAAGGGAAGACGATAGCTGAGCAGAGGGAAGACGATCACTGCTGCCTAGGGTTCACACTCAATCCTCTCATTCTTAGAATTAGGTTTAGCCATTTAGAATTAGGACTCTTTGGGTTGGGGCATTGGGCCGTGGAAATGAAATGAATCAACTGATGAGGGATACAAATTTTACAAAAAATAAATAGAAAAGTGGGCCAACCCGACTCGAACCCGTTTAACTCGTGGGTTAAGTGAACCGGGTTAAAATAACCCGGGCTAAAAGTGAGCCAGGTTTTGCCCAACCCAACCCATCAGTGAGTCGGGTTGGATCGGGTTGGCTCACGTGTTCCAACCCATATTGACAGCTCTAGATAGATGTACGCAGCCTTACCCTCGAAAGTGGAGAGTCTGTTTCCAGGATTCGAATCCATGACCTCCATGTCACGAGGCAAGGCAACCACCTTACCGTTACGCCAAGGCTCACACTCTTGGCCTCTCTTTTAATATTTACCAAATATTTTAAAATCAATTGGATACTTTGTTTTTTATAACGCCTAAATAATTTCCCAAACATAGAACATATTCTTCCAAAATGCACTCTGGTGATAGATAATTCTCTGACAATTATCCAAATATGCATCGAGATGCACAATCATAGACATTGGGGGGGGGGGGCATGCACAATTCTTCCTATCTTTGTTATTTTTACGTGTGTATATATTATTTGAATATGATCTTATATTTGGGGTAGGATCTACATTCTGTGTTGCTATCTAACATTTTGTGCATCTATACAAGTTTGTTCGTTAAAAATATATATAATTATATAGATAATGTTTTTGCTAGTAATATTCTTATGATTTTTGGGATTCGTCCATTTTTCACATTCTGGTATCGAAAATATAATGTATCTTATGTTTCCCCCGGTAGTATTGGTTTATACTTTTGGGACTCATCAATTCTCTGCATACTGATCTCTTTGCGAATTTACATTTATACGACCATCGTTGTGGTCTCCTTTATCTATATTTTGGACTGTTGTCTTCAGGGAAAGTTCATAGCAGTTTTTTATAACAATAGCCTGATATATCATGTTGCTTTACAGGGAGAAAATAATGACAACTCCAAGGAAAGAGAAGAAGAGAGAGTCTAGAAGAGAAGAGAAGGCCGAAAAAGCAGCTTTGCTAGAAAAGGTTATTGTTAATCCTAATATTAACCATGCACATTGAATTGTATGTTGTCTTAGGTTTCCTCACGGGTGCTTTTCAATTTTACTTAGGCTATTGAAAAAGAGATAGTGGAACGCTTTAATAAGGGAATTTATCAACAAAGTGACATATACAATTATCCTATTGAAGAGTACAATAAAGTTCTTGATATGGAACTCCAACTTGATGAAGAAGATGAAGAGGTGTGTATTTACTAATCCATTTTGCCTCTTAATCAAAACTGTTGAAAGTTTACTTCTTAATATGTCTACTTTTTTAATTTCTTAATTTTGTTTTTGACTTGAACAGGAACCAGTAGTAGAGTATGTTGAACTTGAAGAGGAAGATGACTTGGAAGATGACATGGAGGATTTAGGTCGTTTTGCAATTAATGAGTCTCAAGATGATTCTGACGATGATGAAAATGGTAACATTTAGTTCAGAAGTTCTGCATTATGCATTGAGAATTTTCACGTTAAATACATATGCATAGTATTTCTTATGTGTATTGAAATTAGAGAGTAGATTTCAAAAACGAATTTTGTAAATATTTCTTCACTCAGAAGTCAGAAAAGGAATTTGCTATTGCATAATTTAAACCCAGATACAAGGATTTTGTATACAATTGGCGTGATATTTTAGTTTGGTGAGTTATTTGTCATGTCTTGCACTAGCTGGGTAGACAACAAATAGGAGAGTAGTATTATCTTAGTTTAGTTTCATTGTTAAAATGAGTGCCAAAAATTTTAGATGAGAATTTTATTGGCTGCATAATTTCTCCTTAAGTAGTTTCTCATATGTCCTCATTTCTTCGAGGTTTGATCTTGTTGTAAGATCTTCTAAGTCTTGTACCTTTAATTATAAATTTACTATTATTATGATGAGAAAGGAAAAATATTTAAAACAATGTTTACTGATTTACAATTACATGTTTTCTGATAACTTTCAAGTTAGTATAACATAATTCGTACAAAAAACTTTACCAATGATGAAAGTGCTACCTCAAAAAAGTGCGCATTACCAGTCACATAAAATGCTGGTTGATGTATGGCTAGAATTCAGATTGCAGTTGCTGAGACAGCTGCGTTGTCTGAGTTATGTGTGCATTATTTCATTATTTATTGGAGGTTAAAGTTAAAGCCTGTTATATGCATAAGGAGCTATCTGTGGTTGTGAGTTTGTAAAAAGCATGAAACTTGCATATTTGAAAAGCAAAAGCATAATGGAATTTACTAATGCAGCTGGAAACACGGAAGACGAAGAGGCAGAAGCAATTGCCAAGAATAGAGCGAAAAGGAAAACAGACTCAACTTCAAAGAGACTTGATAAGGATGCCTTTGATTCTAAATCAAAGAAGAAGGCAAAGGTCCTTGTTGAGGTAATTAAATACTGTTTCCTTCTATAAAGAAAATGTCAGTTCTTTTAAATGCTATTGGATATTTATACTGCTATGAATTAGTTTCTGTGAACATGAACTTAACTGCTTCTTCAGGGAACTTTAGCGTATCATTATTCCAATCTATGCTATCAATCCCGGATAGCGGAGCGTTGCGGCCGACCCCCAAAACTGCTATAGCGGGATAGCGGGAGCGGTATGGCTGCTATTTGAAAGTATAGACATATAAGATAAAAAATTAAATATATACATATGTAATTGCTAAAACATAACAAATTGCTCAATAATGCAAACAAACTCATAATATATAATCATAATTCATTAGTTATAATCTGTCTAATGCTGCAAACAAAATCAAGGAACTATCAAATATTCAAAATAGACTAATGCAGCAAACAAAAGTAAAGATAATGGCCCTTGCTTTGCTGCCAATGAAATCAAAGTGACTTAATGCAGCAAACAAAAGTAGACTAAATACTAATACCAGACCACAGACAGAGACTTAAGTTGAAACTTGTGGTTGAGTGGATGAAGCAGCCATGATTGAGATGAAAAACAGAACAGAGATGAAGAAGAGAACGAACAAAAAAGAGACTGAAACAAAAGAAAGAAGAAAATGAAGAAAAGAAGAGAAGAATAGAGACGGAGGAGAGAAGAAAAAGCATAAGAAATGAAGCAACTAACATGTGTTGAAGAAAGATGGTGGCCGGAACTATTGGGTTGGCCAGGAAAAGCAAGGACCGGCGAATGGAAGAGCAGAGTATGACGCCGAGAAGAGAGCAGTGAGCAAAGAGTGAAGCGGTGGAGTTTGAGCAACAAAATACGAAGAGATTGAAAGCGGTGGAGTTAAATAATAAGCTAGGCCCGAAAATACCAAAACACCCCCATTCTTTAATGGTGTACGCACAATAGGGGAGGGTAAATTTGGGTTTTAACCTGTAAACAATTAGCGGACGCTTGTCACCGCTATTCACCGCTTTTTTGGTCTATTTCGCGGACGCTATCGCCGCTACCAGAAAGTGAGACGCGATGCAGCAGCAGTAGCGTCGAGGGTCTGCTCTGCTCCGCTCCGCTCCTCTGCTATAGCAGCGCTAGCGCGCTATTGACTACCCAACTGACAATGATGTGAATCGTTACAATGATGTGAATCGTTCAAACCAAAAGTAAAAGTGAGTGCACGAGTGCTGTGTGTGGTGTCAATTTAAATGCGTTGTGTTGAAGTAATATTCTTACTGTTGACATTTATGGAGTTTAGAGATGTGAGACACCTGAAATTTCTTTTAGGTTCCAAACCTGATATTGTATCTTTGATTTTCATCATTTTCAGGTGGAGCGTGAGGTTGATGATGAAGGACAAAGGGTGGTACAGTAGTTGCGTTTTCACATTGGTTACTTATAGGAGAGGAAAGCTGCTATAGGAGAAACGGAATTTTGATTGTAGACTTTTCTTATTAGTTTGTACCCTATATAAGAAAAAATACCCCAAATTTTCTTATTATGGTTGAGCCTTCTATTTATTTCCCCTTTTTTTTGAAAGGCAGCGTTGGCAAATGCCATAAAATATGGTCTAGGTTGGTTTGATGGAGCTTGAGCATCACAATCCTATATTTATTGATTAAGCAAATGTGACTGATACAATTTTGATGACATGTCACCTTAATATGCAAGATTTTGTGGCCCTTCATACCGTGTAGCAACACAAATAAAGCACATTATAATATTTTCACATGATTTTTACTTGCAAATGTTTTATTTTACATCTAACGTTGAGTTAGCATGCTTTTACATCGATTTTTTTTATATTATCCCTTGCATTGCATGGGTCTTAAGCTAGTTGCATCCATCTCACTAGTTTTTGGTTCGGTGCACCACTATTGGGGTTCTTTATTGTTGGCAACAATTACCACATTTGGGGTTCACATCTAGGATCCAAAAACTGTTTAAAAGATCATATGAAGTAAGGACAAAGTGTTATAATCAAGCAAGAAAGTGTTAATTATTATGTAATTGGCTTTGGTAACCGAGAAAATATCCCATGCTTTAGATTTTGCAGGAAAATTTGTCGTCTACTTGTGAGAATCGGGATGATAATTGGTCAATATTTTTTCGTTACACATTGAAGATCGTCTTGGTTTCCGGCTATCATGTTTTCTCTACCTATGGCAAGACAATACTCGAATTACTTTTGAAGCATCTACAATTATTTGTTCTCCTTAATTGGTTCAAACTCAATGCTTTAATAGTTAAAAAATTCTAAAGATACTCAGAAGGCACGTGCTACATATTCAGGTGAAATGTAAAAATGATAAAAAGACTCCTTGATTCCTATGATATAGAACCAAAATCATATAGAAAAATGTCATTTTCTATTACTCCTTTTTTTAATTTCTCCTGATGTTGATGGCATAAGGGCTTAAGTCCTGAGCTTGGTCTCTTGCATCTTCTTTTAACATTATATATTTCAAGATATCCGTTATATAAAAAAATTGCAATAAAAAAGCTATTAAATACCCTAATTTTAAAAAAGCATAATTACATCTGTCGAAGTTACCCTATAAAATAAAATACCCAAACTCATTTCACTTGATGGAGATATCAAGAAACCAAGTATAAAATTAGAAAAAATAATCTGTCTTAATAAAACAAAATTTATACTCTTAAACCATAAATAATTTAAAACAGACGGAGTATTATTGTCACTTCTATGTTTGTTTTTTTAATTACTAGCAGGGCCACCAAGGATAGTTACTACACTACAAGAAAAGCGACCTGGTCAAGCAAAAACAGTACTCTTACAACTCAAACAAAAACAATTTTTCCAACCCATATCAAACGATTTGAGAAACTCATTTTGTGGAACATGGTCAATACTCGAAAGGCATAAATACTAAATATCAGCTGGCTTGATATTGCAGCACCTTGATTTGTAAATAAAAAAGAGACAGAATGAATAGTGTACGGCTAATTGGGTGTATTGTTTACGAAATCTAGCCTCTCAACATAACAAAGCTGATGGTCCTTAACGGACAATGGACATCCTGCTACAATTGTTCCACACTTCTAATGATAGTCACATAGTGCCCTGAGGCCTGAGGACTTATTGTCCCATGTTAGGGGGTGGTGGAGGCGGACGGACGCCCTGGCCCTGCATTTGTTGGGCTGGAAAACCTTGTGGAGGTGGCATTGATGGAGGCCTGGTACCCATGTTGAAACTCGCTGTTGCGCCACTGCCGACAGGGGGTGGGGGTGGGATAGATGGCATTCCACCAGGAGGTGCTGGTCTAGGACCATTTGCTGCCATTGGAGGCGGAGGTGGCAGTGATCCCGACATCGGAGGTGGAGGGGCTCTGGGAGGATTTCCCATAGGTGCACCAGGAGGTAGCCCTTGTGGAGGAGGAGGAGGTGGTGGTGGAGCTTGGGGCGGCGGGGGCAAAGGCCTTGGCGGAACACCAGGTGCTGCTGTGCCATTAGCTATAGGTGCAGGCTGTGGTTTGTTTGCCTCTGGTGGCTTGGTTTTAAAATACAACTGCAGCTGCAGACAAGTATCAGCTGCGTCATCAGTGGCAGATGGTGGAAATTAAATATCAATAATGCACACCATGTAAACAAAAAGAGAGAATAGAAAAGGAAGGAAAGCAAGAAAGAAGAAAGGAAACGGTCCTACTTCTGCTGTTAAATGCTTGAATTACTAGTTTGCACTGATAATAACAAGGGAAAACAATTAAAAGTGCAAGAATTTGGATTTACTTGGCCATACTCTTGCTTGCATGTCTAAGGCTATCCGGTGGCAGTATCACAACACTTTTTTTAAATCAATTAATTGCCTGTTTCTTTGCATGCTCTCAGCATCAGATCAATGCATAGATTGCAGTCTACAACTAATCATCATGTATGGGTTTTACTGAATCTTCTTGAAAAAGCAAACAGCTCTCGTTAATTCATATTTCATAGTTCCCTGATCATGTTTGTTTTTCTTTCGGAAGAAATTTTTTGTTTTTGCTTGGATGAAGCATATCCCAATCACACACAAAACATGTACTTGCATAGATCAATTTTTCCATCACACATAGGAAAGACTAAAGGGGAGAAGATGCACTAACTGTGAACATCTTTGAGTCTGGGTCCCAGTGCGAGAAAAACTTTGGAGTGGACTTATCAATCTCTGTGCTAGGTACCTGAAAATGTGTAGATTAATCAACACAGACAATAACTTTTCACAACTAAAAAATAGTCTCAAGGCCTAAAGGCAAATAAAACTAAAACATTTTTAAAAAAACTAAAAGAATAGACAAAGCAATGAATTACCTTGAAAGCAACTATTTCATATGGTTCAGCAGCAAACAGAAGATACTGAAATCTTTTATCAAATGGTTGCACCCTCTGTCCAAAAAAAATGTGACCAGAGAGAAAAACAGAAATAATAAAATATGGCTTTATTGACAACAAATAAATGCACAAAACTTTGACTTCATAACAGAGAGAGAGAGAGGTAAGTCAATAAAATCATGTTCACCTGCTCGTAAGAAGACATAAATCGGTGCCTTGGTTTTGAGAGGTCTTCAATCTCAGGATATTCAATCTATATTAATAGAAAATGAAACAAAAATGATATTATCATATAATGTTAAAAGGATAGAAATTGACAAAGTTATGGGGGAGAAGGGAAACTGAACAAGTGAAGATGATAGCGCAAAAGAAAACCTGGAATAGAAGAGATCTTTGCTTAGTCTCTGGATCATACTGCTTAGTCACCCGGTACCCAGGCCGACCAATCTTGACTGCCAACATAAAATATTTAAGCATTAAATTTTTTAATTAAAAAACAATTCTTTTTTTGCTTAAATCAACCAAAAGTAATATTGACATACACATCTTATATTTTTTGCTAGAAAACCAGTATCTTATTAGGAATACAACATGGCAAAACTTAGATCGCAAGAATTAATGACTAGGACAAATTAATAATAGATTCAGGTGATTAAACCCACTAAAACAGATAATAGAGAGGCATTCTACTATTTTTGACATATTCATCTAGAATCTAAATTATTCAGTTTTTCCATATTCCAGAAATGTCCTCGAAGGTTCAAGAGGTCCAATTTGAGGTTCTTTTTCCTGCTCAAGGTTCCAATCTGAGCCTTGTTGTGTTTGATGGCATGCCATCCAACATACCGACCAACAACTCTTTTCTTCTGTTTTCTTACAGAAAAAGAGAACTTCATTAAGGAGGAAGAGAAGAGTATGATGAAAGTGGATAACATCCTCATAAGAAGACAACAAAAGAAACACCTAGAAGCTTAACAAGGCATGCCAATCTCTTTGTATGCTTATTAGAGTATAGCATAGCTTAGACTGATCTGTGTAAGCTACCCGACTCCCGAGTAATGTAGTCATAACATAAAGTGCTGAGTCAGCACTATTCTGTTATGCTGACAGTTAGATTATTAGCTGTCAGTTAGTTAGTTAGTGATCTAATCTAGTCATAAAAGCCTACTGTATTCAGATCTAACAGAATGAGATTCATTTTAACATTTCTAAGAAAACTCTCTCAGATTCTCTATTCTCTCTCCCTCTCTACTTCTCTTCTTCTATTACAAAGTAACGCCTCTAAATAGACCACGGGCTTCAGAATACCACAAACAAGCAAAAAAAAAACCTATCCCAAATGTCGTCTAAAGATGAAGTTCCCTTGATGATTCTAGCGTTCCTTTCCAGCCAGTGGCACCAAAGAACAGCAAAAACAGCGCACTGTCACAGGATCTTAGCATCTTTATGAAAGCCAAAAACTCCAAAATTAATAAGGAAAAACTAATGTAGATCCTTAGGGTAGACCCAATTCTCTTCAAAGATCCAACATATCAACCAACTCTTCTAATTGTCCATCCTTCTAGCCATTTACGTGCTAATGTTAGTTTTCCAACAGTGCTCATTTTTCTGTATTGTCTCCCCATCAGTGTTTGGGATGTCTTTTACACTGTGGTTCACAGATTGCATTATATTTTTAAGTTAATTTCTTTGTTAGGTGTGTTTATTTGTAACAGGCTGAAAGTTTAGTAAACATTAGTTTGCGGGAGTTTGAGAATATTAAGGACCTGTTTAATTTGAGAAAACGTTGTTTTTTGTTTTCATTAACAATTGCAAAAATGTCACATTATTTTCATTCTATTTCTTGTTTTCAAAGATTTGTAAGGTACTCCCTCCGATTCTATATATAAGAAACAAAAAGGTATTTTTTCTTGGTTCTATTTATAAGAAACATTGACCCATTTTTAAATGTATTTAATGTTAAATTTCAATTATTCCCTTATTTATTATGAGAGAGAATATTAGAAGTAATTAAGTTAGTGATTTAGGAGTAATTAATATAAGGACATTTATGGAATAAAATTTAAATTTCTAGGAGTATTAAATGAAATCAACAGATTCCAATGCATTTCCTTGGTCTTGATGATTTTGTCAAATGTTTCTTATATATAGGACCGGAGGGTGTAACATTTTTGCAATTATTAATGAAAGCAGAAAATAAAAATACAAAACGTTTTCTTAAACCAAACACACCCTAAGATTCTTCTTCTTTAGAAGTCTTATTAATAGGGGGTGTTAATAGGCTGAGGTTGTATTTGTTGGAGTATAATTCACATTAGGTAATTCAATTAGTATTAGTTAGTGTTTGTTAGTTAGTTGTAACTAATTAGTGATCAAATAGTCCACTTGGGAATTAGTGTAGAGCAATATAAATAAGTGCTTATGTGAATCAATGTGATATAGAGAAAGTGTAATCATAGTGAAAGTGTGATCAATAAAATTTAGAGTCTCTTTCTCCTTCCTCTCAATATTTCTCTCTAGTGTATGTTTGTGTTTCAACAGTATTGGCTGTAGTATACCATTACATGATGTGGAATATTAGTACCAAAAAACAAGTATTCCACGTTAAAAAAAATGTTTTTATATCATTTGTCATACATTATCAAAATCACACAATTATTTAGAGCCACATTCTCTGTTCCTTTATATATATTTTCCCTATAATTTCAAACATATATCTTATTCAAAACTTGAAGTTAAAGTCTCATTAGTCATAACTCTTCTTTTTCATAGAAATTTTTCATATTCTCACAAAAAGGCTTCGATATTACTTAACCAAAAACAATACCATCAATCATCATCAAGCAAGCAAACTATATATAAATAAAATCCCAACCCATCAGGCAAGCCTCTAAACAACCAACATCAAAATATGAAAAGCGACAGAAACTAATAACCAGCACCGTTATCACATCAAGATTGTGTGCAGTCATTCCCAGGAGAGGTAAAACTGTTTTAGGCTCATTTAATTAGAATGGATGAAAAGGATATTGCTGCGATGATGCTATAGGCTATTATTGATTGATTAATTCTTCAGACGAGTCCGCTCCTTCACTCTATCTCTCTTACAAGCAAGACCAGCAACTCTACATAGCTACATGGTCATAACAAAACTTAGGGCTTGTAAAGTAAACAACTTAATTATGAGGTTTCTCAATAAAGAATAAACTAAAAAAAAACTTATTGCAATAAGCTAAAAAGAGCTTATAAGGAGGTCATAAATTATTTTCATAAGCCTAAATAACCTGTCTGTAAGCTTTTTCAGACAACCGCTTAACCAAAGTCTGTAAAACCTAAAATATTAACAGAGATCAAAAAACAAACTCCAAAATCCAAACTATTATTCTGGTTGAAGTAGGATGTTTCATACATCAAGTTCAATTTAACCAAATAACCTCTAATTATTAATTAACAGGAAACCCATATCATATGAAAAAAAAAAAACCTGTCTTTCTAACGGAGACTTTGCGCTTGTGAGGTTGAGGTTGAGCGGGTGCATCTTTGGCTTCACGAGCAGCTCTCTTAGCCAAATTAGTTTGATGGCGCTTGCCCTGAGTGTGGGCCAAGTAGTTTCCCTCATTGTTGTGCAAAGTCAAACAAAGCTTGCATTCATAGCTTAATAATACAATTCAATACAATACAGAGTGAGAGAAAAAGTGATTAATCAATCGAAGAAGAAAGAG
Organism: Ammopiptanthus mongolicus; assembly: GCA_039655645.1. Classification (NCBI taxonomy): domain Eukaryota; kingdom Viridiplantae; phylum Streptophyta; class Magnoliopsida; order Fabales; family Fabaceae; genus Ammopiptanthus; species Ammopiptanthus mongolicus. The sequence goes on along the minus strand of CM077348.1, from coordinate 29,303,291 downwards.
GTTATTTAATAAAACCTGCCAAGATGATTGCGCATGAAATAGGGATCTTTGGCGAGATCAATTGTCTCAAGGGCAAGTCGCCGGAGACGCTCTCGACGGTCGATGGCTTCGTTCTGAGCGGTGGCGGCGCCACCGCTCCCAGGCTTCGAGCCCCATTCCCGATCCATCACTTACTCAATAGCGGCGCCGAGGCGGTTCTCTAACAATGTATGTATGGGAAATGGGATGTTTATACTTTATGCTGCTTGGTCGAGAGGTGGGGTGGTTTATGTTTTCTTTTCTTTTCTATTTAAGTTTTTCTTTTTTCCCTTTTTTTATTATTTATATTTAAATAAAAAATATACTAAAATTGGAAAAGTTTTTTTTATTTATTCTTTACTTCATGAATTGGATTTGTTCCATGCACGAAATGCATTCTCTTTGGAATGTCAACTTTATCTTCGTCAATGGTGGAAACAATCATGAGTTGACTATCCATTCGTGTACAATTGGTGGTTTTTGATTTTTGAATGCATTTGTCTCAACACGTTACCTTTGATGAAGGAGTTAAAAGGAAGAAGATAAGATGGTGATTCTGCATATGATCATTTTTTTTAAATCTATCATAAAAATTAAAATAAATTAATATATTATTAGTATGTTTGGCTCGTAGGCATATCCCGCTAAAAAACTCGGGGGACGAATTTCACCAAAGTGAAAACTAGAGAGACGAAAATTGCAATGTTAGAAAAATGGGAGGACTAAAATCGCCAAAAAAAACTAGGGAGACAAATTTAGCCAAAGTGGAAAAGTAGAGAGATGAAAAGTGCATTTTAGCCAATTTTTTGGTGCCAGCTGGACAAGCCACGTGGCAAAACGTTTGTCACGTAGGCATGTTCCGTTAGTTTTCTGACGAAAAGTAGACAGAGGGACGAAAATTGCAATTTTGGAAAAATGTATGGACTAAAATCGCTCAAAGAAATTAGGGGGGCGAATTTCACCAAAATGAAAAAACAGACAGACAAAAAATACATTTTAGCAAAAATAAATAAATAAGTGTTTTATCCTTTTGAATTATTGTCTAGATTTTTTTTTTTAATTTTTTTTTCAAAAAATAAATGTAATATAATTTTTGAGCTGAATAAATGTAATATATTTTTTAACCAATGTGTGTTGGTCCAAGTGGAAGGAATTTGAGTTCCTTAAGCGTGTGATCCTGAATTTGATCCGTGGATTCATGTGTATGAAAAAAATACTATTAGGAGGGATCCCCGCTTAGACGCTTGATAGTACACCGCGAGATTAGTCTCTCACGCGAGAATATTTTGGAAATCCAAAATTTTTTTATAGTAATTTTAAAACTAATACATAAATTAATTGTGCATTTTAGTGGTCTTCATAAATATGCGCTCTTTAGGGATCCTTGGAATTACTATAGAGGTTTATGTGTTATATTCAATCTTATATGACTCATCAAATTCAAAATTGCTCTATATATTTAGAAATGGTTTTTTCCATTGTGATTTTTCTTTATCTCAAGTGAATTAATGAGAGATAGAGTTTATAAAAAATGCCACAAATCTTGATTGTGCTCGCTACTAAAATTTGTGTCTCTGGTCTAATGCACACCATGACATACATGAGTCTCCCAACTACACTAGAATAAAGTATATGACATATATGCTCCATCTTTTCCTCAGTTTTCAAACATTCATATTAGATATATAGTTAGTTGAAGAAATTAGTTAGTTAGTTAATAATTAGTTGTTAGATCATTAATCTATATAAAGGCTTGATATACTCAATGTAATCATCTTTTCTATTTAATCAATTCTACATTTCATATTCTCTCTTAATTATTCTTCTTTCTTCTATGGACTCTACCATGATTCCTAATATGGTATCAGAGAAAATATTATCTGCCATGAAAATCTTTCCGCTGCATTCATCTACGAAAGTTGCTTGTTCAGGTGTTGCAAGTTTCTTCTTCCTTTTTCATTATTTTCTTCAATTTTCATTTTCTTTTTCACTTTTCGAGAAAATCTAAAGTTGATTTTCCTTTTCCAATTCATTGTCCAAAACCATCGATTGATGCTCCTTATCTCTTCCCAATCTTATCCAAATTTTTTTCCTTGTATTCTTCACTCTCTAATTCCTGCTCCTATCTTAAACAAGAAAGGTATATTTTTTCCTGAACCAAAATGGAGCCAAACTTGAACCCCCAGAAAAGATCAATAGAGATCAATCACGTTTTGTTATCAAACCCTGATATATTTCTTGGAGACCAACTTGCCATTCATGGTGTTCTTGCACCGTTTTCTCCCTTGCCTGGTTCATCGCCAAATCAATTTTGATCAAGTTCTTGAAGCCTCAAGCCACATCTTTGCTCATTTGGGAATATGTCATTATGAATGCTAGTGACGTTGTTGATTTTGTTGATGATGAAAACAAGATAAAAGTGGATCTGGAGAATGGTCAGGGACTCAAAAATATGATGGAGATCTCTTGGTTGGAGCAGATGACAGCTGCATTTTTTTTTTTTTTTTGATTTGGTTTGATTAGCCTAAATTGGTTTTGTTTCTTGCTTCTAAGCATTCAACCTTTTTTTCTTGCTTCTGCCCATGATGGTGATTAAACATTTGCCTAAAATTGGCATGGATATTGGGAGGCCTATAGAGCCCAATTTTGGAGCGATTATTGACTGATTTAATTTCAACGAGTCGACTCATTCTATATAAAGATTCATCTCTTTTTTTTTTTTTTTGCCAATGTTCATTCTGGCAAAATTCATTTGCTTTTGGAACTTGTCCGTGGAGACTTAAGAAGAAGATCAACAAGGCCCATAAGAAGGTTGACGACTTCTCAGATCTATGAACTTCGGCCGTTACCATTTTTCGATTTTTTCTTGTTAGCCGATGTAATTCCAGCTTGTTTTTTTTTTTTAGATTCATTTCTTGATAATTATTCATTTCTTGATTGTTATTCATTCTCAAGCTTGAAGTGTTAGTACTTCCAGCTTGCGGGGGCTATTAGATATATAGTTAGTTGAAGAAATTAGTTAGTTGGTCAATAATTAGTTGTTAGATCATTAGTCTATATAAAAGCTTGATATACTCAATGTAATCATCTTTTCTATTAATCAATTCTACATTTCATATTCTCTCTTAATTATTCTTCCTTCTTCTATGGGCTCTACCATGATTCTTAATATATTAGATTTGGACCTAACTCAACTCCAAAAGCTAGCTCAAGAGGTGAGGATTGCCCAAGCTTTATAAGCTCTTATGAGGCTCTATCTCTAGTCAATGTGGGACTTGGGTTTTTCCCAATACACCCCCTCACGCCCAGCACTATTGGGCTTGGTGCGTGGATAATATGGTGGGCGGCCCTTTTATGGATCTAGGATAGACTTTGATACCATATTAGATTTGGGTCTAACTCAACCCCAAAAGCTAGCTCAAGAGGTGAGGATTGCCTTTTAAAGCCATTAGATTGAATATATATGCTCCATCTTTTCCTCAGTTTTCAAACATTCATATTAGATATATAGTTAGTTGAAGAAATTAGTTAGTTGGTTAATAATTAGTTGTTAGATCATTAGTCTATATAAAGGCTTGATATACTCAATGTAATCATCTTTTCTATTCAATCAATTCTACATTTCATATTCTCTCTTAATTATTCTTCCTTCTTCTATGGGCTCTACCAGTACGCCCTTAGTTGTGCACAAGTTATCTTGGAATGAATGTTTGAAAACTGAGGAAAAGATGGAGCATATATGTCATACACTTTATTCTAGTGTAGTTGGGAGACTCATGTATGTCATGGTGTGCATTAGACCAGAGACTCAAATTTTAGTAGTGAGCACAATCAAGATTTGTGGCATTTTTTATAAACTCTATCTCTCATTAATTCACTTGAGATAAAGAAAAATCACAATGGAAAAAACCATTTCTAAATATATAGAGCAATTTTGAATTTGATGAGTCATATAAGATTGAATATAACACATAAACCTCTATAGTAATTCCAAGGATCCCTATATGCACACCATGACATACATGAGTCTCCCAACTACACTAGAATAAAGTGTATGACATATATGCTCCATCTTTTCCTCAGTTTTCAAACATTCATTCCAAGATAACTTGTGCACAACTAAGGGTGTACTAACTGATATTGACTAATCCATATTGAAATGTTGTAGCACTTTCATAATGTGACTTTGTTGTGATAAGCATGATCTGCCATGATGCCTCTCGTATGAATCTTCGTACCAAAAAACTCTTTGCTACATCCAAATCTTTGATCTCAAATTCTCTTCCCAAATGAGTTCTCAACATACTAATTTCAGCTTTGTTATGAGAATCAACATATCATTTACATATAATCACAGCTAAATGTGAGATCCATTTGGAAGCTCCTTTAGAGTAGATGCGATTATCATATATATTGGTTTCTCTTGTATCCATTACCAATCATAAAGGCATCAAATCTTTTATACACTACCTAGCTTGAGGACTATTTGAAGCCATACAATGACTTATTTAACATACAAAAATGATCCTTTTGTTCAGAAACTACAAACCTCTCTAGTTGACACGTGTTGCTCCTCTAGCTCACCATGTAAGAACACAATCTTCACATCAAGCTATTCCAACTCTTAAGTCAAACATACTTACAATAACTAATAGGATCCAGATAGAGCTATGCTTCACCACATGAGAGAATACGATATTATAGTCAATGTCCTTCTTCTGCTTATATCCTTTTGCTAATGGTCCTTGGAGGTTCAATGTAACATCCTAAAATTAAAAATAATTGGAGATAATAACATTAGAGAAATTAGATAATTTTTGGAAGGCTTAGACTGCATGTTTTGGGCCTTTGAATTAATTAGAAAGGATAAAAGATAATTAAAATCTGCAACAATAACAGAACTCTATCTAGATTTTATCTAAAACTTATTTAATAACAAACTCTAACTACACTCTATCTAAAACTTATTCAAAGGCTCTATCTAAAACTTAATTCAAAAATCAGTCTCTATGTCAGGATGCGTTAAAAATAGGTTTAAAAATAGGGAATCAGTGCAACACTATATATATACCTTCTTATAACACCATAGTGCGGCTAGGAACCTTTTTTTGCACCCTAAAACATCTTAGTAACGGCTGTGGAGCATCTTCATGCTTGGGAGATGGGGTTGCAACAAGCAATGAGTTTGGAAGGAGAACAAGAAGAAGAAGAAGAAGAAGAAGAAGAAGAAGAAGAAGAAGATGATGAAGAAGAAGGAGAAGGAGAAGGGGATTCAAGACTGAGGAAGGCGACATCTAGGATTCGCCATAGGGTACGCTTGGAGATTCTTAGAGGTCTTCAAGAGGTGAGTAGAAATATTATTTCTCACCCTTTTCATGGTGCAAATTGATTTGGGGTTTGGGTTATGTTTTCAAAATGCGTTTTTGGAAAATAATGATGCGTTTGGTCAAATCCTGATTTTACAAATTTGGGGGTTTTCCTTCTAAGGTGTTCCTGCTTTAATTAAATGGTTATTATTGAAATTGATGCTATGATATATATGATACATACGTGATTTGGTTGAATTGATATGTTATATATGCACTATTTGATGATATTTGTGATATTGGCATGATTCAATAACTGTTAATATGTTGGATGTTGTTTGCTGCAATACCGCCTATGATAGGGGTATCGAAAGTAACACTGCCAATGATTTGGGGTGTCGAAATATGAAATACCGCCATGATGGGGTATCGAAAGTAACATCGCCACACGTTGGGATGTCGAAATGAGTAATACCACCAGTGTACAATGGTTGGTATCGAAATGAGTAATGTCACTGAAGAGAAGGTGACATCGAAATACCTTTATGAGTAAGGTAGGCAATGAGACGCCATTGTTATGTGTAGTTTGAAAGTCATATGACATATGAGAATATTTGAGATTGTTTGATATATGAGATTTTGTCATATTTGATTTATGATGTATTAATGATGATTGTTACTGTCAATAATAATTTATATTATTATTATTATTTTACTATACATTATTTTGAAAATAGCGGGTACCATGGATAGTTTTTCCGGTTACCGCACCGGCTGAGAACAATGCTTTTGTGAAAACCCTTTAAACTGTATTTCTGTTCACTGGGATTTTATATCTCATTAATAGTATTGTTTTCAGAGCCTGAGGATGTCCCTGTTGAGCAGCCAGACGTTTTGAAGACTATCTCTTTAGCTTTAGAGCTTGGTTAGTATTATATGGCATATGTCAGGAGGACCTTTATTATCTTTTAGTTATTTTCTTATGCGAGATGTTATAGACGCCCTGTTTGGAAGTTTTGAAACTGATTATGTTATTTGGTTTTTGAATTAATGTAAACAATTATTTTGGACTAATATTATATTAAGTATTTATTCAGTGTTTATTTAAGAAAAAATTTTATTTTTCCTGATTTTATTTAAATTATTAATTTGGGTTACTAATGTAACGAAGGGCGTTACATTTTTGGTATCAGAGCAATTCAATCCTAAATTGGACTGTGGTTATTGGGTTTTTCAAAAAATCAAAACTTGGGCGCATAGGATGCTTGTTAAAGTTGTAGATGCTGCATATTATGCTTTGGATATTGAGCCTGGCCAACTCAATGTTTCATTGGTAGTGAGCAGATTTATGACGACTAATAGGCGAGGGACGAATGATGCGCTTGTGACAGCTATGGACTGTGTGATCATAGATGTGCAAGAGCAGACGGAGACTCTCCGTCATATGAGGGGATATGGGGTGGTAGCACCCCAAGAACCTCAGTATGTGGGGTTACCATTTTTCAGAGAACGATTTGCCACCTTTCCGGGACAGCTTAGATGCTGCAGCAGTTAGAGGAGCCGAAGAGAAATTGTGCTTATAACAAGAGGTTATCATATTGTTTAATTCAGGAGCAATCCATTCTTCCATAACTCTTAGTTGTGTCAAAAATCCAGAGTTGCCTATTTCTAAATTATCTTTCCACTTGTGTGTTTCTACCCCTGTCAAAGATAAATTGGTTACATCTTTTACCTATTTGAAAAGTTCTTCGATACACCAAAATTTATCTTATGATTTGATATGTTTTCAAATGTTGTGTTGGATGTCACTCTTAGTATGGTTTCGCTATCGTCTGATAATGTTGTCCAAATAGAAATATGTATATACTTCACAACCTATGTTTGATGAATCTTTTATGTATCTTTTATGTTAAACCTTGTCGTATTCGTTTCCAGGTCATAAGTTCTTATTTGAGATAGTTTAATGATCCATATTGTTGTTTCTGTTAAGAAAGAGACTGAAAGTGATGTAGCGGCTCTACCTGTTGTCTGTTAGTTTCTAGATGTGTTCCATAAAGAGGTCTCTACCTTACATCAAATATAGAGGTTAAGTTTAACATACGACTAGTGCCTAGAATTGGATTAGAGTCAGTAGCACCTTATAGACTGACACCAGAGTTAAATGAGCCTAACAAACAATTAGAGGAATTGCTAGAAAATGAGTTTTTATACGTGGATTTGTTTATTATTAATTAAAAAAAAAGTTGGAAATTCAAGATTGTTAATTCTTAACATTATATTCTTAAAATATATTTTTATGTCGTTTGATGAATTTGTTTGATAGATGTATATTCTTTGTATTTTAATGAAATAAAATAAATAGTTTTACTTTTCATTTATCGTTTGTGATATTCTCCCTTGATAGTAAAATTGCCAGAGAGTCTCGCTTATTTTGAATTCACGTTTTTAACTTTCTTTTGTTTCAATGAGTTTTCAATTCATATGTGGAAATATATTTGTGCATCAATGTTTTTTTTTAGTCAAACCAAATTGATTGTGAATTAAAACTTTCTTACCTTGATTCATTGTTTCATCATCTATTTAGAGTTGTTGTTTGTTATTATTTGAAATTTAATTCATTATTATTTGATTATAGTTTGCATCAAATCCTACTTTAATTATTGTTAAGAAATATGTTTGATTTTGTGATAAGTTTTGAGTGTTTTTAGTGAAAAGAAATGATGAGAATATGAGGTTATGTCTCGACAATAGACAATTGAACAAAGTAGCCATTAAGGAGAAATATCTTTTGCCTAGGATAGATAACCTTAGATCAGTTGCAAAGAGGGACGGTTGATTCTATTAAAGTAGATACAGTGATAGGATGAGCGCAACATAAGACAGTGACTGGTGTGAGAAGTTTCCTAGAATTGGAAGAGTATTATATGAAGTTATAAATGGGTTCCCTAAGCTAGCCTTACTTCTGAGCGAGTTAACTAGGAAAGGAAAATATCTTCTATGGAATAAAATTGAAGTTTTTAATAATCATAAGAGCCTTAAATTCTTGTTAGAAAAATATATAGAATTAAAAATAAGGCAAGGAAGGTGGATGAAATTTCTTAAGGACCATGAATTTGAGTTGAAGTACAGTTTAGGAAAAGTCAATATAGTGGTAGAGGCTCTAAATAGAAAATCCTTGCATATTAGTGCTAGAGATGAATATCTTAGAAAAGTTTATGGACCTGAATTTCAATGTAACCTTAAATGCTTTAAGCTTGAAATTGTATAAGTTGAAATTTGAAGTGACCTTAGAAAATAGATTATGCGAGTGCAGTTTTTAGACAAGGAATTGCAATCTCTTTTAGATCAAGAGAATAATGTGTTGTTTGATAATAGTCTAGTGTTGTTTAAGAATGGGATCGTTGTTCCTAAGGAGGGGAGCACTAGAAAAAAAAAATGCTAAAATAGATACATGAAGGGAAGTTAACCATACATCTAGGAATAAACAAGATGTAATAGTAGATGGAAATAAAAATAATGGATGTTATATTAACGAAGGTGTATATATATATATGCTCAAATTTTAATTTATGTTGTAATTTTGTTATATAATTTTTTTTTTTTTAAAAAATCACCTTGCTTGAATATTTCAGATTGTTTCTTAAGGGACCAAACATTATTTTCAATTAATATACCCCTTGGACTTATTATCCGTATAGATTAATGACATGTTTAATCTTAACAAACTTATATGTCTTATTAAAGACCAAAAAGAAAAAGACTGTTATTTCTTATTTGTATTAGCTTACTCAAAAATCAAAATGAAATTGATTTCTTAGTTCTGCTATGGTATTTATTGATGAAAATTGTTTTGAAAGTCGTAAATGGTCAATGACTGTACAGTTTAATTTCAAGTTAACTAAATCTTATTTTGTTCTTGTACCAAATTTTGTTCTAGTAATACCATCTCTTAATAGAAAATGAAACTATTTCTTTCCTTATGAAATTATCAAATTGGACTATATAAAACTTAGTATGTGGAAGTCTCTACCGTTTCTTCTTTCTTTCTTTGTTTCATTTCAGTTGTTTATCTATTTATAAAAATTCCTCTGTGCTGTAAACAATATAATAGTTTTGGTGTAGATGTAGACTTTAAGGGACTATAAGATCTACGTATTAATGGTATAAAACTTTAATTTAATTTCTTTTGTGAATTATTTGTCATGAATCTTTTATGAGAATGCTTATAATGATGGAATGCAGATGAAGATATTATGATTTTAGTATGATCGACAGAAACAAACGTTTAAGTGCATGATTTTAGTCTGTAAATGTTATCATTGATTTTCTTGAAAATTATGTTTATAGTTAATGTGCCTTGAGTTGTACACTTAATATATGGTGAAATAGTTACTGACTATACGTATATTGATGGTATGATTAGGATATGTAGGTTCTCCTTATGTTAGTATACAGTAGGTGAGGAGATCTTGTTAGGATCGGATTTAATCCAGGAGACCATATTTAGAATTCAGAGGGGAAAGATGCGCACTGCGCAGAATAGTTAAAGATTGTTATGCTGACAAGGAAAAGTAGCCTGTAGAATTTTAGGAAGGGGAACATATATTCTTGATAGTCATTCCTAAGATTGGGATGTGAGGGTCAATGTCAGTCAGAAAACTAATTCCTTGTTTTTATGGGTCCTTTCCACATCCTCAAGAGAGTCGGGCCTGTTGCTTACCAATTGGCTCTTCCAACATGGTTGTCATACCATCATGATGTATTTCTTATTTCTCAACTTCGAAAATTGTGTCAGATATGTCTCATGTAATAGCTCCTGAGTCAATACAATTGAGGGTAACTTAATATTTAAGTCAGGCCTAGTCAGATCATCGATAAGAGCATTAAGACTCTGCAGAACAAGACAATCCCCTTGGTGAAGGTGGTTGGGAAGAATTTAACTCTAGAAGAGGCTACTTGAGACGTAGAAGAAGACTTGGCTCGCCAATGCCCAGACTCTTTATTTGCTTCGTACGTGAGAGTGGAGTTAATTTCGGGGACGAAATTCTTAAAGGAGGGGAGAAAATGTAACATCCTAAAATTAAAAATAATTGGAGATAATAACATTAGAGAAATTAGATAATTTTTGGGAGGCTTAGACTGCATGTTTTGGGCCTTTGAATTAATTAGAAAGGATAAAAGATAATTAAAATCTGCAACAATAACAGAACTCTATCTAGACTTTATCTAAAACTTATTTAATAACAAACTCTAACTACACTCTATCTAAAACTTATTCAAAGGCTCTATCTAAAACTTAATTCAAAAATCAGTCTCTATGTCAGGATGAGTTAAAAATAGGTTTAAAAATAGGGAATCAGTGCAACACTATATATATACCTTCTTATAACACCATAGTGCGGCTAGGAACCTTTTTTTGCACCCTAAAACATCTTAGTAACGGCTGTGGAGCATCTTCATGCTTGGGAGATGGGGTTGCAACAAGCAATGAGTTTGGAAGGAGAACAACAACAACAACAACAAGAAGAAGAAGAAGAAGAAGAAGAAGAAGATGAAGAAGAAGGAGAAGGAGAAGGGGATTCAAGACTGAGGAAGGCGACATCTAGGATTCGCCATAGGGTACGCTTGGAGATTCTTAGAGGTCTTCAAGAGGTGAGTAGAAATATTATTTCTCACCCTTTTCATGGTGCAAATTGATTTGGGGTTTGGGTTATGTTTTCAAAATGCGTTTTTGGAAAATAATGATGCGTTTGGTCAAATCCTGATTTTACAAATTTGGGGGTTTTCCTTCTAAGGTGTTCCTGCTTTAATTAAATGGTTATTATTGAAATTGATGCTATGATATATATGATACATACGTGATTTGGTTGAATTGATATGTTATATATGCACTATTTGATGATATTTGTGATATTGGCATGATTCAATAACTGTTAATATGTTGGATGTTGTTTGCTGTAATACCGCCTATGATAGGGGTATCGAAAGTAACACTGCCAATGATTTGGGGTGTCGAAATATGAAATACCGCCATGATGGGGTATCGAAAGTAACATCGCCACACGTTGGGATGTCGAAATGAGTAATACCACCAGTGTACAATGGTTGGTATCGAAATGAGTAATGTCACTGAAGAGAAGGTGACATCGAAATACCTTTATGAGTAAGGTAGGCAATGGGACGCCATTGTTATGTGTAGTTTGAAAGTCATATGACATATGAGAATATTTGAGATTGTTTGATATATGAGATTTTGTCATATTTGATTTATGATGTATTAATGATGATTATTACTGTCAATAATAATTTATATTATTATTATTATTTTACTATACATTATTTTGAAAATAGCGGGTACCATGGATAGTTTTTCCGGTTACCGCACCGGCTGAGAACAATGCTTTTGTGAAAACCCTTTAAACTGTATTTCTGTTCACTGGGATTTTATATCTCATTAATATTATTGTTTTCAGAGCCTGAGGATGTCCCTGTTGAGCAGCCAGACGTTTTGAAGACTATCTCTTTAGCTTTAGAGCTTGGTTAGTATTATATGGCATATGTCAGGAGGACCTTTATTATCTTTTAGTTATTTTCTTATGCGAGATGTTATAGACACCCTGTTTTGAAGTTTTGAAACTGATTATGTTATTTGGTTTTTGAATTAATGTAAACAATTATTTTGGACTAATATTATATTAAGTATTTATTCAGTGTTTATTTAAGAAAATTTTTTATTTTTCCTGATTTTATTTAAATTATTAATTTGGATTACTAATATAACGAAGGGCGTTACATTCAATACCTTAGATTCCTTCTTTCCTTTCAAAACCCATTTGCTGCCAACTATTCTTTTCCCTTGCGAATGTTGTACAAGCTCCCATGTTTGATTTTTCAGAAGAAATTCAATCTCCTCTTTCATTGCTATTAGTCATTCTTTTGACTCTTTGTTGTCTATAACATCGCTGTAGGTAGATGGTTAATTTCCTACTACACCATCCACTGGACCGCTATAGCCAAAGCAAAGGCTACATGATTTACATTTAAGAGGTTTTTCAATTTGTCGCCATTCTCAACCATTAGAAATATTGTATTGCTATGCTCCTTTGTTTTCTTCTCCAGTAACCTTCTCTCCATGATCATCTTAGTATTCTTCTTCCAGTTGAGCAGTATCCGCAAAACTTGTGGTCTCCTACTCAAAAAAAAAAAAAAAAAAATAGCTCAAGTTCAGACAACAACAGAAAAAAATGGAACTGAGACGTCCGAGGCTAAAATAAAAAAATAGTTGAAGTCCAGAAACAAAAAAAATCAAAAATCAATTTGAGCAAGTCACAATTGGACCTCCAGTTGAACTTTAAGGGGAGTGTTGGAGAATAAAGTCTCGTATAGAATAAAATAAAGACAATTGAAATATATATAAGTTGGGAAGCTTGAGTCCAAATTATCTATAGACATTTTGGACAACAAAGTAATTCTTAAACTTATTATACAAATTAACTTAACTCATTCCCTCCATTCGACCAAATCTTAAATGATAATAGCTTCGTCTCTCCAATGTCAATCTCCAGCTTAACCTATTCCTTAGCATCATGATTTATCTCCGCTTATTCTACTTCAAATTCTTGCTTCTGATTTACCGAGACCGCCTCATCAAATGTGATATCTTTGTTAACAATGACCTTTCATGAACTTGCATTTTTTGTATACCATAATTTGCAGCCTTTCACCCTTGCATACCTTAGAAATATATACCTTCGTGTCCTCGCCTCAAGTTTTTTTTTGGGCAAGGTGACAAGTCATCATAAATTTATTAATTAAATAAAAAAAGAAAACAAAAACATGGGAGATATAAACCAAAATCCATGCAAAATAAACGAGAATCAAGCAAATCTGGATTTAGATTTTCTATCCAGTCTCAGGTTATAATCTTGAACATAAACTGGACTGATATTAAGGGAATTAGGCATAGCAACCGAAACTGAACTAAGTCTAATTTCATTTTAAAATTGAGGAGGCACAATTTTTGGAGAAATAATCTTTGCACTAGAGGCGCTTGGAGAGGCAGGAGTTTGAGAAACATGATCAACAAAGTCATCTTCCTTATCATTCATGTCAGCAGTTGTTTCATCATGTACAGATTGTATAGAATCAGTATCATCAATTTGAACATCCTCATGATCATTCTAAAAATTCTGAAAATTCATAGCAGTATCCTCAAAATCATTGACAACATTAACCATAGGATCAGAAATATTTCCTGAACACTATTAGTGACTTTTGCATCCTCGTGATCACTAATAGGTTCCTCATAAGAAGCATTCTTCTCATTTGCATTATTCTGTTTGGCTGCATCCTGCTGAATATTTTCATTAACCACAACAACTGGTTTAACAAATTTAGGAACATAAGTAGCTACAGTCCTGCCCTTATGAGGCAAAGAACTCTGTTGACTTTTAGAATTAGCCCTCCCTTCCTTTTTATTGCAATAATCAATTGAATGACCAATATATTGACAATAATTACAATAGGAAGGCAATTTTTCATAAACAATCCCAACATAGAAAGCATAATTATCTCTTTCAACTAAGATTTCATAAGTCAATTCAACAGATAAATCAATATCAACCAACACTCTCGCAAAATTACCATATACCTGCTTTCGAGTCATCTCATCAATGGAAATAGGGGTTCCAATTCCAGATGCTATTTCAAAAAGAAGTCTAGGGCCCCAATATTCCTGAGGTAAATCATAGATCCTTATTCAGCATTGAGTATGAGTTTGCTTTTGATTCTTGGGATTAAAATCAGGTGTTCATTGAGATAATCGCAATAATCCAGGTTTAAGATTACATGTTCCTGAAGACCAAACCTTTATGAAATCTTCTTTTCATGAAAAATTGAATTCATAGTATACTTTCTCAAGTGTAGTCCTTCTCCACTGGCCAATCGGTTTCCACAGTTTTCCCAACGCTTCTTGAAGATCAAGATATTTGCAAGGTTTGTCACCCTTAGACAATAGAAGACGTCCATGCAGATTCATTTTACATGATTCGACTCAATTGCAATATTCATCTTCTGAAATCTTGATTGACATAGAATTGCCCTTGATGCAAGGTTGGGGAAGTTGAGATAGAGAAATATCACACATGTTATTCAAAACATGTGCAAACGATTTCTTTGGAGCAATTTTTGAAGGTGAAAGAGGAGGTTGTGTCCTCGCCTCAAGTTTACCATCACTCACATAGGCATATGTAGGACAACCATATCTTCAAACCATACCTCTCGTGGAATCTTCAAATCAATTGCAGTTAATGGAGATATATTTACCAAGTATATAGTTGTGTTGATCGCCTCAACCCAAAATGATTTGTAAAGTTTAGCATTAATCTACATGCATCATGCATGTTCTAGAAGTGTTCTATTCTTTGGTTTTGCAACTCCATTTTGTTGTGGCGTTTCAGGTACCATTACCATGGCCTTTCACTAATTGAATTTGTGAAACACCTTATCCTTTTTCTTGAGGAAATAAACCCAGAACTTCCTAGGATAGTCATATATCAGACAAAGAAAATAAAGAGCTCAACCTAATTAGTTAACAGGGGCAAGATTCCAAACATCTGAGCGAACATACTCCAGAATGCTCTTCAGGTGTGTTTTGCAGAATTGTTCTTCACTCATTTTTGCTTTTCAAATACAAAGTTTTCACAGAAACCAAGTTTATAATTCTTCACGCCTTTCATTAGTCCTTTACCAACAAGTATTGTCATTCCATTCTCACTCATATGACCAAGTTGCATATGCCAAAATTGTGCATGATCTTTCAGAAGATAGAACAACAGTAGTTCCACTAACTATGCTCCCCAATAATAGATAGATCATACCCTGCATCTTTCCTTTTACCACCACCATCGAGCCTTTGGCCACCATCAAAGAACCATCCTCTAACTTGTACCCTTTTTTTGTCTAGAGAGCTTAAAGAGAACATGTTTCTACCCCTGCTCTAGTACATGCCATGTTTCAAATGTCCTTATAGTACCATCATCCAACCTGATTTGTGGCCTCTCCTCAACTTGCAACAACAATTACCATGTTATCTCCTAATCTGACCTTTTCTCTCATTGTTGATATGAAGAGAAAAAAAGTTCTTATTGGCCCATTGGGTGTCATGTAAAAAGGATGCATCAAAGTCAATAAAATCATAGCTTGATCAATATCCAACCACTTGTGATTAGTGGTCATCTAATTGTAGTTATCTATATGTTATTGAATTGGTTTTTCACCCATGTGTTTGAATGTATACAATGGCTTCCTCCGGTAAAGTTAATTAGATAAGGTCTTTAAGGAGTAATTTTCTTTCAACATCTTCAATCTGAGATTTGAAAGTTGTTTTGATACCAATTTAGTAAAATATGCTTTATTTTCTTTAAGTTTTTGCTTAAATCAACTTTAATGCAAAAATTTTGAATATTTTGCAACGTGAACGGTAGAAAAAGAATAGTACAAGATATCATCAATTTTGCTTCTAAAAGGTATAGAAAATACTAATACTGTGTTGAGGAAATTTTTTTAACAAAAATAATAATCACATGCATGGTAGTTGGTAGATGACTATTATTGCTATATTTGGTATGAACAATTTGTGTTTCTTAATCTTCAAAAACTTCCAAAGAGGATGAAGTGTGTGTTTTTAAACATGAGGAAAGTAAATACAAAATTTTAAATCTTATGCTCTAAAATTATTTTGGATGATAAGTTAAAGAAATTAAAGTATACTTGAACCTAAAAATATATTAATTATATGAGAAACTCATTAGCTTGCTAGGATCAATTGGAGATTATCCTTGACATACCTACAAGTTTGGATGATCACATCAAGTGTTTATTCACTTGATCTGGGTTACAAAAATTATAAACCACTAGCACTAGGAATAGAAGCACAATACCAGTTTGTTCTATCAAAATGATAACTTGCAATAGGACAAAATAAACTTTGAGAGAAAGAAGAGTAGAAAAAGGCTAGATGTTCAAAAGAACAATGTCATCAGCGAGTCAAGGCTCAAGTCTAATTAACTCGATTAATTGTACAGTTGCCATATTCTTGCAATAACATAACATAGTTTAGGTGTAGAAACTGTAAGTGGAGGCATCAGTAATAATATTCCTCAAGCCACCAACCGTGGATGCCAACATAATGCACACTCCAATGTATATTGCAGTCTGAAAAACACATAAATTGAGGGTCAATGCCAGCAGGAAAGAATTCTGAACTGTGATCAGAAGTTTCTGTATTCTTTGTATGTTATACTGTTCAATTCAAGACCAAGATAAACAAGACTGTTCAATTTCATGTATTTCAAAAGAAAAGTTGCTAATGTAAATTATTGATCACTACCCAATTGATGAACCAGTTGATGCTGAATCTCTTTGGCTTCTTGATTATCAGCCACATTATACTGGGAAGCTGAAAACAATTGGTACACCACATTATTGATTTTCAAGGTTTTGAATTAATACTTGTAAATTTTGTAATTTAATATAAGCTTGAGGAAATTGAGAGGGTAAGTTAGAGCCTTACAAAATAAGAAGTGGGAGCAAAACCAAATCCACCAAAGAACCCAAGAAGATCACCAAAGAAAGGGAATGTAACCCCAATGAATAATGTAAAAGCTGTAACATTTTAACAAGCTAAGGTGACTTCAAGATTTTTCATGGAAAATATCCTATTAAAACTAAATTGTTTTGCAGTGATGGCATGGTTGGTTTTGAACATCTTACCTACATAAGAAGATCTAGCAACAAGTCTGAGTCCTATTCCAGTAGGGAAGTTAAATCTTTTCATCATCATCCTTTCAATCAAGTCAAAAACAGGCATAGCATAAACCTAGAATCCATATTTCCCCCATTAATCAGGTCAAAAACAGGAATAACTTAATTTGAGGGTAACATCTGTTATGTTTTGGGGTTATACCTGGTAGCTACCAACAACATGAATGAATACCATCAAGTTAGCTGAGGCAATGAGCCATGCAGGTCTTTCAAGTGCTAGAAGCACATTATCTTGAACATCTCTCCCAAAGGTCCAGTATCCTATAAGTGCAACTGGGAAATAGCATATAGCATTGATAAAATAAGCACCAAGGGCACCTTTCCACATTGGTACCTTTGAGGGTTTCTCAGGGGTTGATGGAATTGTAGCCTGAATTTCAAGGGCCACTGCATGGCCAGCAAATGCAAATGAAATGTCACCTAATGCATTGAACACTCGGAACATTAAGTCAGTTGTGCTGGTTTTCTTGTATGCATAGCTAACATTGTCAATTCGACCTCTAGCCAAGCAAGCCACCCAGGATATAGTTGAATAGCTGCAATCAAAATACCATGAGAGTAAAGTAGTGTTTGTGAACTAATAAATCACTTTCACCTTTTCCTTTTAGCCCATCATGTTCCTGTTTGCACTTATCCCGAAAATCCAAAATGGTAAAAAAGTACAAGGTTAAATTAATGGGCATGTACCCGAACTATTTGAGAATTTTCAAATAGGT
Source organism: Ammopiptanthus mongolicus (assembly GCA_039655645.1). NCBI lineage: Eukaryota > Viridiplantae > Streptophyta > Magnoliopsida > Fabales > Fabaceae > Ammopiptanthus > Ammopiptanthus mongolicus. Next base: position 29,285,428 of record CM077348.1, on the reverse strand, counting down.
CCCTGTACTTTAAAAATTTGTAATTGAGTCCTTGAACACATGGAAAAATCATAATTCGGTCCCTCATACACTATTCCGTTAGGGTTTCGTTAAGTATCCGTCAAGGTTCCGTTAAGTGATCTACTCACTCGTCATTTGTGGGTCCTTGAACTTTTTGGAGAAATTCAAATAGGTCCCAGTACTTTTGGGAACCCTAACAAAACCTTAACGGAAAAATGTATGAGGGACCCAATTACAAATTTTCTATGTGTTCAAGGATCAATTACAAACTTTTAAAATATAGGAACATATTTGAAAATTCCCAAATAGTTAATGGACCTATGACCTATCAGATGATCCGTGGTTAATGTCGGGGAAATGGTGGCTCATTGCTCAGGTGTCAGGCCTTTCAAAGTAGTATGATTTCAGCCTGATCAACTATGTTAGGCCTTGTGGATTGTTAAGGTGCAACTGGATTCACAGAAAATATATTTTACTTTAATTAATTCAAGTCATGTTCAAGCAAATATCTTTTTCTAAAAGTAGGATATTGTCAGTTTTAAAGGTCATACCAAAAGGGTAAAATTAATTGATATCTTTCTACCTAAATTTAGCCTTTATCAAATTCTGAGTTTCTGGGACAGGGCTTTATGCTTTTCTCATGGTGAATTATTTAAGCAAGAATCCAAATTATATCTTTCCCTGAGATCTTCTTTTTATGGATAATAAAATTTCAGGCTAGCTCAGCAAGCACTAAGAACTTATAAATAATATTAATCAAGTTCAAAAGCTAGTGTTCAAGAAAATTGTACACATGTGGGGATCAAGAAGTACCTTAATGACATCACAGCTGCAGCTAAAGAAACACCAGCAACAGAATTGAAATTGGGAAGTTGAGACAGAAAGAAATGTATGGCACCAAAAATCAGAATCCAGTAAGACTGCTTGAGTTGTGTGCAATTGGTGCATGCAATCTCCATGAACTTCTTTAGGCACTTCCCTCCAGTGACCATGTAGACAATATCACACCCAACCTGGACAATTAGTTGCTGGGGCAGCACAATCCATGGTCCAAGTTTTTGTCCAAAAGCATGTCTACCAAGATCAATGTAACGATCGAAACGAGTTCCCGGAACACACTCATGGAGTTGGATCATTTGCCACATTGTGTTTAAGGTCAGGCACCAAGATAATAACAATATCAAGGTCCCTGGACCCCTGCAAAGAAGAGAAAATAATAAAAAACAAAGAGAGTTAACTTTCAGCTACAATGCTACATATTGGTCAAGTTGCCAATTTTTGTGGAGGGATAAAGCCATAATCATGCACTCATGCTGTTTACCATCCTAGATATGCCATGGCATAGGGCAGGCTGAGAACACCTGCACCTATCATGGCTGTCACACTGTGGAAAGTTGAGTACCACCATTTGGCATTCCGTGAGGGGCCATTGTCCACCCATTTTTGGTCTGATTGAACTTCCTGCAAGTGTACAAGATCCAACAAGAATATGAAATCTAATGTAAGAGGAAAAGACAGGCTAGGCCAAGAGTTTATAGATATATAGATTAGTAGACTACTTTGAAATTGTTACCTTAGAAGGGGGAGAAGAAGCTGAGACCATTTTGATTAATTTGCAATTCAGAGAAAAGAAAGAGGACCCCCTTGGATTTTGGAAGTTATGGTAAAGTGCATCATTAATATGTGGCAGTTGATGCATATAAAAATGTTACATGTAATATAATCAACACATCTATACCCTACCGCATAAATGCTTATATTGCTTACTTGCCACCTATGCACTTGTTTTGCTGCTCAATAGGAGCCTGACTAACTAGGTAGGTGAGTTCATAGTTACCGGGTACGTGGTATGGATACATGGTACAAGGGTAATTTGGTATACGGTTCATCACTTTTTACATTATTATTATAAGACTTCTCATAAAGTGAACCTGATACGCAATACGCAGTACGACGTATTCGGTATGTGGTACGTAAGGTTAACGAGAGAACCTGGTAACTATGAGTGAGTTGAATGAACAAGTTTGAGTGACGCAGAGAATCCTTATAGACATATATGGGAAATGGATCCCCTGTCGTCACTTTTTGACTGTAGGAAGATCTGAACCATTGATTAAATTTTGTGTAGGATAGTTATATAAATGTAAGTGTAATGTATAAGATCCTGCCATAGATTAGAGTAAATGCTTGAATAAGTGAAATTTGTGAATGCTGGGGATCTAGGTCGTCTGGCAATGTGAGGTAAACCCACTAACAACCAAGCGTGCAAAGAGTCATGGATCTAAGGATTTTTTTTTAAATCACTATTTTCTGATACTTTCCTCTGTACCCAGTTCAAATCTTGACCACCTACAATGAAGGATACTTGTAGAATAATCTTTTTCTTTATGGATTTCTTTTGCTAAAAGAAAACTTAGAGAATCATTTTTATGAAGGAACATCACTTCATTTGATGATTTTATTTATGGTACTATTAGCGGGCATCATAGAAACTTCCCACTTTATAAAGTGGGGTAAGTGAACTGGTCAGCTGTAATGTAAGGGATGATCAATTTGACATTTGAATTTTCCCACTGAAGCTAAGGATCCCTTTTAAAAGAAATTGTTTAATTTTTAGGAATTGACCAAATGATGGAAAAGTTTTGCTGCTGAGTGAAAGGGTTCTAACCTTTAATCATTACACTTCTTGACTGTGGCCTTGTAAAGAAGCCATTTATTTCTGGGTTAATGATTAAAGTTTATGGCAGGATGTTCATGTTGAAGTTGGTGAGAGGTATCATCTTCCTCCTTGAACGGGTGAAGCAAAAAGAAGTGTACCCCCGAAGTATCTTTGTTTTTTTTCTCCTTTTGGTTGAAAGATGAGTGATAGGGGTAGGAGTATTTTATTTTATTTTTATTTTTTTTTTACATTTAGGAGTCTCAAATTTGGCATACCGAAAAGAAAGTTATCTTAATTTATTTTCTTATTAGCATGGCTGCATGGGTTGCCCAATATGTAACTTACTTATAATTTCTTCCCAAATCAACCCCTCGCCGCGTTCTAAAGGTGAATTATAATCTATTCTAATAATTTAAGTACCAAATAAAGTATGAAAAATTTGAGATTTGATAAGAAACATGCCTCTATGAAACAAGCTAGGAGTTGGTGACATATGCGAGTGCATAGACACAGATTCATATTAATGTCATTTATTTTGGAGTTCTGATATTTTGACAACTCCTTCTTACAACAATTAGTAAGAAAATACTGTTGCTGTATTGGAATTGTCGAGAAATGGTTATACAAAAAACATTTCTCTTTGCTTTGATACACTTAACAAGGGATGTTCATATCCAAACCAATCCAATAAACATTCAAAACCGAACAAAATCGATTTTTTATGAATTTTTTGGACCTGTTTCGTGAGAATCGATCGATTCGGTTCGATTTTTGGTTTCTTTTTTTGAAACCGAATCGTATATATAAAATCTAATACATATTTATTCTATTATTAGTATGCGATGTTGTATTAGAATATTATTTGTTCGTTTTTCTTTTCCAGATAACACTTATTAGTTGGATGCGATATAATTTTTTACTATTTTTAATATTCCAAACGTAAAATTCAGAGTTGTTCATTCGTAATGTTTTAATTTTTAGTATGTTAAATGTTATATCCGTTAATGTTACTTATACTTACTTTTTAGTCATTGTGTTAGTAAAAAACGAATCATCCAATTCAATCCAAACCGTTTTTAATCGGATTGGATTTGTTCGGATTTGATATAGGAATCAATCCAATCTAAAGCAAATTAACTGCAACTTGTTTTCATTTTTGAAAGAAATGACTTTTTGGCTCAAAACTCATTCAAACCGATCCGCAAATTCATAATTATATGTGAAGAGAAATGATAATAATAATAAGGAATTTATGTACACAAGGGTATCCCCAACCGGAAACTAATCCATCGTGAGGCGTAGAGATCACCGAAATACGTTTTGTCTCTCCGAACAAAACATTTTTCATACACACGACATGAATCGAATCCCTGACAGCAATGCTAAGTAACTCAGTTATCTACTAATTATGTTGGGCCTTGTTGGTTAGCACGTCTTTTTAAGTGTGAGACTAATACACTTGAATAAAAATTGAAAGAGTTTAATTGGTAAAACTGTCAATGTAAAATTTTGTTAGACTGTCAATCAATCATAAGTCATAGTATATGCAACTTTTAATGCAATTAAAATAAGAGTCAATTTTTTAAATGATTTGATAATTTATAATTGATTAATAATATAAAAAATATTTATACTGACAACGAATACCAATTAAGTAAAATGATTTGAATTTTTGCAACAAAAAAATGGTTTGAATTTTTCTATAACTGATATCTACAAAATTCAATATTTTTTTAAAGCGCTGTTTACTTATCACTGTTATGGGGCAGGTCCTAGTAGAAGTCTATCATGACGATTGCAATTGTTTTTTGTTGAAAGAGGCTATTCAATTAATCTTTGAGAGCCAAAAAAACTTGTCCAAAAAGAAATGAACAAGACTTCTAATTGAAGAGAACAGGAATCCCAACACGTGAAGAATGTAAAAGTAACCATAACTATGACGGAATATATTTGATTATGATCAATTAAAAGATTATGTCTTTGATATGGAATGAGATCTTTTACATATTTTATATTCATGCTAGGATATGGTGTATTTTATATATTATATTGAATTAATATTATAAAAAACTTAATTACTTGTCCCGCTAATGCAGCGCAGGTGGTTGAGCTTGCAAGGGATATTTGGTGCCTGTGAGGTTGCGGGTTCGATCCCGCTGTATCTCCATTTCCCCCTCCCCTATTATAAGGCCTACAATATGCCTACTTTGAACTAAAAAAAAAAAACTTAATTACTTTATTTTTATAAAATGCAATAAATCTAAGAGAATTTCTACCGTACCCCAACAAATTTTAGGGTTTTAGTATTGTGAATTTTTTACCAATTGTTGCATGGGCTTACATTTAATGAAGCCACGTCATACATTAATCATTTAGCATGGAAACTTTCACTTATTGCAACTTAGTCTTTGATTAATTAAATATATTTTTTACTTTTACAATTTAAATTATGATTAATTTAATTTAAAAAAAATCTATTTACTTTTACATTTTTGTTATGTTTTAGTCGGTTGTCTCAAATGTAATTCTCTCTTCTTCCTTTCAATTGCTTTCGTTTCCATCTCCCTAGGCTCATAATTTTCTAAAACAAGTTTTTGGGTTTAAAATATTTCGAATTTAATTCGATATTTAATATTATAATATTATTTAAATTTTTTATAATTCATATTTTTCAATTTCAAACAATCATTATTTTAAATTATCAATAGTAAAAAAAATAAATCATATGACATGTTTTCATTAAAAGCAAACTCATTCAGCTATTGATCCAAAAAATAACGGTATCAAAACTCTTAGATTTCTCAGGATACCATATTAGCCACCTAACTCATGGACTTCAGAAAAGCCAAATGTGTTGCTTCCAAGCTTGAGCGGTCTTCAATTAAAATACTGATTCCTATCATTGTTAAGAATAATACCTGCAATCAATAAACAACCACAACCAGAATCTATGCAAGAAATCAGAATTATACAAAAGCTATAAGAAGTATTAGAGGAAGAATCAACACCAAGATTTAACGTGGTTCAGCCTTCAATGTGAAGACCTACATCCACGGGCAAGAGAGCAAGATGAATCCACTATGATAATCGAAGTTACAAGATCAAGGCCTTTTCATTTGAACAACATTACACCCTTGTTACTATCACTGCCTTCAGACCAGTACCGCAAGCCTTGTTGTGTTCAAACTCTGTATCAAACTCTGTTTGCAACTCTATTCTTCTTTCACACCCCTCGATCTCTTTTATACTCTAATTGCTAAGAGTCACCTCTGAAGAATGTACATGAAAAACCTCATCAACTCGTCTATACAACACGTCTATAGTCAATCGTCTATACAACTCGTCTATAGTCTATCGTCTATACAACTCGTCTATAGTCTATCGTCTGTACCACTCGTCTATAGACTATCGTCTATACGACTCGTCTATGCGACCCGTCTATGCGATCCGTCTATACATCAGCAAGCTAAGATACAAGCTAAACAATTCTGTTGTAACTAATCTTTGGCCAGAAGCAGTTACAACTAAAACAGAAATAACTAACTCAGCTTCTATTATTGAGGCACATCTTCACAATTCTCCACCTTGACTCAATATTAGATTACTTCTTCCATGGACTATGCTCCCTTGCCAAGAAAATTACTCTTCACAGAAACCAACTAAATCCAAGCAATGCTTGAACTTAGTTTGTGAAAGAGACTTCGTAAAAGCATCAGCAGGGTTATCCTCTGTTGCAATCTTCTCAACTGAAATCTGCTTTGAATCAATAACATCCCTTATGAAATGAAGCTTGACATCAATGTGTTTTGATTTATCATGATACATTTGATGCTTGGATAGATGGATAGCACTTTGGCTATCACAAAACACTGTCACGCAGTCCTGATTTATCCCAAGTTCATCAATCAACCCCTTCATCCATATGGCTTCTTTAACACCTTCAGTAAGTGCTATGAATTCAGCTTGAGTTGTTGAAAGAGCCACTACAGATTGCAAAATCGCTCTCCAACTCACAGCTGTACCAAACAAAGTGAAAACATAACCAGAAAGGGATTTTCTAGTATCAATGTTCCCAGCAAAATCCGCGTCTACATAACCTTTGATTGGTTCACTGTTATCCTGATTCCTTTTGAATTTCAATCCAGCTGATAAAGATCCATTTAAGTATCTCAAAATCCATTTGAGAGCAGACCAATGTAATGGCCCTGGATCAGCCATGAACCTGCTCACTATATTTACAGCATATGCCAAATCTGGCCTGCTGCAAATCATCCCATACATTAGGCTGCCAACTCCACTAGCATATGGGATAGAGCTCATTCTTTTCCTTTCTTCATCCGTCTTTGGAGCATTTTGAGTAGACAACTTAAAATTCTGCCCCAAAGGAGTAGTGACCGGTCTTGATTCATGCATTCTGAACTTAGAGACAACTTTCTTTAAGTAGCCAAGCTGAGACAGAAATAATTCTCCTTGATTTCTGTTTCTGCTGATATCCATACCAAGAATTCTCTTGGCCTCTCCAAGTTCTTTCATCTCAAACTCATTTCTTAAATCAGATTTAAGCTTGTTAATCTGATACTTATTTGAACTTGCTAGAAGAATGTCATCCACATAAAGTAGGAGATAAGTGAGGACTGCACCATTTTCTTTTAGAATATACACACAACTGTCAAAATTGCATCTTTGAAAACCAAGACTTATCATGAAGTCATCAAACTTTCTATACCATTGCCTAGGACTTTGCTTTAGACCATACAAAGATTTTTTTAGAAGGTAAACCTTATTATGACCTTTGGCAAAACCCTCAGGTTGCTGCATATAAATAGTTTCTTCAAGATCACCATGGAGAAATGCGGTTTTGACATCAAGTTGTTCTAATTCCAAATCATAGTGAGTGACAATGGATAGCAAGATTCTGATCGAGCAATGCTTCACCACAGGAGCAAAAATTTCGTTGAAGTCTATTCCTTCTAGTTGAGAGAAGCCCTTTGCAACAAGTCTAGCTTTAAATCTTGGTTTCTCTCCACCTAGAATACCTTCCTTCTTTTTATATATCCACTTAGATCCAATAACCCTTTTGCCTTTAGGATTATCTATTAGGATCCATGTCTGATTCTTTTCAAGTGATAACATCTCTTCATTCATTGCTGTCATCCATGCTTCACTGTCTTCACTGCTGATAGCCTCTTTGTAGTTGCTTGGCTCATCAGCTTGAAGATCCTCAGCAACACTTAGAGCATAATAGATTAGATCAGCTTGACCAAATCTAGTAGGAGCTCTAATTGTTCTCCTTTCTCTGTCTCTAGCCAAATTGTAATTGGCTAATTCTGGTTCTGCTGTAACCATTTCTGATCCAGCCTCTGCCTCTGTAGTGTCTTGAGGATTGCTGTCTTGCTGCTCAGTAAACTCCACCTCAACTTGAACACTATCAGTGTTGCTACCTGAAGCACTGGCTTGCTGCTGATTCTTATCAATCATAGCCATTCTGCTTTCATCAAATACAACATCTCTTGAGATAATACACTTAGGCTCACCAGAATCAATCCTCCACAACTTGTAACCTTTTACCCCTGCAGGGTATCCTATGAATGCACATTGAATAGCCCTTGGTCCCAATTTGTCTTGCTTAGTGTGAGCAAACGCCAAGGAACCAAAAACCTTTAGATTTGAGTAGTCGGCCGGCTTTCCATACCATAGTTCCATTGGTGTTTTAAATCCAATTGCTGAAGAAGGACACCTATTGATCAAGTACACTGCTGTAGCAGCAGCCTCACCCCAAAAGGACTTAGGAAGACCAGCACTCAATAGCATGCATCTTACCCTTTCTAAGATTGTTCTATTCATCCTTTCAGCAATTCCATTCTGTTGAGGAGTGCCTGCAACCGTTTTATGCCTTTGAATACCTAAATCCCTGCAAAACTTATTGAATTGCTCTGAAAGATATTCCAGGCCATTGTCAGTTCTCAAGAATTTCAATTTCGATTCCTTTTGTGTTCCAATTTGTGTGTGCCATTCCTTAAATTTCAGAAAGGTATCACTTTTATTCTTAATTACAAAAATCCATACTTTCCTAGAATAGTCATCAATGATAGTTAGGAAATATGAGCAACCAGCATGAGTCATGGTCCTTGAAGGACCCCACAAATCAGAATGAGCATATTCAAAAGGTCTAGAGGTAGTATGCATTCCCACCCCAAAACTGATTCTCTTAGATTTTCCTAGAACACAATGATCACAAAAATCAAGCTTATCAATTTTATCACCATTTAGCAAATTCTGTTTTGATAACTCAATTAAACCCCTTTCACTTACATGACCTAACCTCATATGCCACAATCTAGATGATGCATGAATACTGGAACTCTCAACAGCAGCTTGTGCTATTATTATGGAACCATCTAAAATATGCAACCCATTCCTCTTTATACCTTTAGCAATGACAGTATCATTAGAAGTTATTTTCATGATACCATGCTCTATGTATGTGAAATATCCTAGGCTATCAAACATACCAATGGAAATTAAATTTCTTTTTAATTCGGGTACATACCTTACATCTTCCAGCAAGGTTTCTTTGCCATTGAACATTTTGAATCTGATAGATCCTTTGCCTTGAACTTTACAAGGTTTATTGTTGCCTAGAAAGACAGCTCCACTTTCACTTAGGTCTATAGATTCAAAATAATCCTTCCTAGGACACATGTGGAAAGTACATCCCGAGTCCATCACCCAGTCTTTTTCAATCTCTGAGATTGAAACAACCAGAGCCTCAGCTGATTCATAATGAGCATCAACTAATGCAGCATTACCAGAATCTTGAAATTGCTTTGAATTCTTGCCCCCTTTTTCTGGACAATCTTTCTTGAAATGTCCTTGCTTATGGCAGAGGAAGCATTTAAACTTCCCTTGAGTTTTCTTCTTCGATTTGGATGTGTGCTTGTCTCCATGCGATCCCCTTTTTTCAGTTCTGCCTCTGATAATACTCAAGCTCTCAGCATTATTGTCAATCTTGATTTCTTGTTTTTTATGACTTTCTTTGGTGCGGATAGAAGTTTGCACTTCCTCAAGAGAGATGGATTGCTGCTCTCTTCCAAACAGTATGGCATCCTTGAAGTGTTCATAAGAGCTAGGCAAGGCACTTAAAAGGATTAAAGCCTTGTCTTCATCCTCAAATTTTACCTCTAATTTTTCTAAATCATCTAGAATCTTATTGAAATCAGCAATCTGATCCATAACAGATTTTTCTCCATTCATTTTGAAAGAGAACAATTGCTGTTTCAAGAAGAGTCTATTGGTAACCGATTTAGTCATATAGAGGGATTCAAGTTTGAGCCATAGAGCCGCAGCAGTAGGTTCCCTTGCAACTTCCCTTAGAGCTTTGTCTCCAAGACACAAGATGATTGTGCTCTTTGCCTTCTCGATGAGATCTTGCTTTTCTTGATCAGGCATCGTCGCAGGGAGAGCAGATTCACCTTTCAAAGCATTTACCAAGCCTTGTTGAACCAGTACTGCGCGCATCTTTATCCTCCAAAAACCAAAATCATTTGCTCCATTAAACTTTTCAATGTCGAATTTGGTAGTTCCCATGATTGCCGTTTGCCTTCCCACAGACGGCGCCAATTGTTAAGAATAATACCTGCAATCAATAAGCAACCACAACCAGAATCTATGCAAGAAATCAGAATTATACAAAAGCTATAAGAAGTATTAGAGGAAGAATCAACACCAAGATTTAACGTGGTTCAGCCTTCAATGTGAAGACCTACATCCACGGGCAAGAGAGCAAGATGAATCCACTATGATAATCGAAGTTACAAGATCAAGGCCTTTTCATTTGAACAACATTACACCCTTGTTACTATCACTGCCTTCAAACCAGTACCGCAAGCCTTGTTGTGTTCAAACTCTGTATCAAACTCTGTTTGCAACTCTATTCTTCTTTCACACCCCTCGATCTCTTTTATACTCTAATTGCTAAGAGTCACCTCTGAAGAATGTACATGAAAAACCTCATCAACTCGTCTATACAACACGTCTATAGTCTATCGTCTATACAACTCGTCTATAGTCTATCGTCTGTACGACTCGTCTATAGTCTATCGTCTGTACGACTCGTCTATGCGACCCGTCTATGCGATCCGTCTGTACATCAGCAAGCTAAGATACAAGCTAAACAATTCTGTTGTAACTAATCTTTGGCCAGAAGCAGTTACAACTAAAACAGAAATAACTAACTCAGCTTCTATTATTGAGGCATATCTTCACATATCTCTTCATAAATGAAACAAGTTGCTCATTCATTTCTTGTAGATGAGTTAATAAATGACACATAAAAATGACAACCATAAAATTAGCTTAGAGTAGATGAAAATAAAGAGTTCCAACTATTGAAAAACATACAAGCTAGAAGAGTCACTCACAGTCACAGATCATATAGATCAAGCTTGAAGCACGAAACTTCATGTTAGGAAAATTGAATTGAGATCCACTAATAACCAGATATGCCTTTGACAGAAAACAAGAGAAAGATTTTTCTTTCATTATTCTTCCTTTACTCAATGAACCAATCTGATCAAGGAGCCTTGATTATTGAATATGGTTTAGTAATAAGTGCATGCATGAAATTAAATTATAGAGAGAAAGGAGGGATTGATCCTTTATTCTTCTTCGTGAACCGACCACCAACAAGGCATCAAATCTACGCTGCCTTTTCTCTTTCTGATCTTTTGAGAGTTTATGGATGAAAATTCACGAGAATGAGACATCATCCAACAAGGATTCTTCCTTATTTAGGTTCTTTTAATCAAGTCTAATTCACTTAATCAATTACTAAATTAATGATAGAGTTGCAAGATCTACTTATATATTTATAAATTGAATATAAAATAAAATAAACCTATGAAGCGAGTCATTTACTCATTGATCAAATTACATGTAAAGTCCTCCTATGCCACTCAATCAAATGTTTGGTCCCCTAAATTAAATTAAATTAAATGTCAGTAGGCCTTAACACAAATAATTAAATTGACAATTTTTTAAAAGTACCCGAGTTTGCAACTATATATCAATTAGGCAAAATTAGTGTTTTAGTCCCATAACATAATTGTTTTTTTCAACTTGGTCCCTTAAGTTTATTTTGTGACAGATAGGTCCACTAAGTTTACTTCTGTTATCAATATTGGCTTCAACGTTAGTATCTATCCAAGTCCATTAGTGGTAACGTTCCTACGTGGCCGTTAACTATCCTATCTGGCAATGACTGGGTTGTTGACATGTGTTTCTTGGCCGTAACGACATCGTTTGTGGACATCTCTTCATCTTTTGCATCTCTGTCGTCCCCAGATGTCCAGATCTCTTCATCTCCAGAACATTGTGATCATCCTACCACGTCGTGCATTGTCGCTGTTCTTCCTTGCACAAGTTGCTCCCCTCTCTGTTACTCTCGTCGGTCACTGGCAGGTAGGATAGTTAACGATCACATAGGAACATTACTAGTGGACTTGGAGACTTAAGACCAACATTGGTAACATAAGTAAACTTACGAGACCTATTTGGCACAAAATAAACTTAAGGAATCAGGTTGAAAACAATCAAGTTAAGAGACCAAAACATTAGTTTTGCCTATAAATTAATATTGATGTTAGGAAACATGACATTCATGGAGGATAGAAGAAGATGAGAGAAAAGTATGAAATGTAGAATTGATAGAATATGAAAAGTGTGTTTACATCAATACATGACATGGCTTATATAGAAAATAGGAAAGTAACTAACTACTAACTAATTTCTAATCACTTACATCTCTAATAATTGATTCGATAAATCAAATTTCTGGTCTTTGGATATGATTTTTTTTATTGTAAGATTAGCTCTTCTGAGGCTATCAAGGAAATCCTTTCAATAATTATTTTTTTAAAGTTTAAACTTTGATCCTCCTTCTAAAAATATAGTTTGCTTACCACCACACTCAAACCTTATTAGTACTTGATAATATGTACAATATCTTTTATTGATGTGTGTGTCTATATGTATTTAACAATAAAAATGAAAATTATAAGTTAGGGAATAAGCTGATAATTAATCTATTGTTGTTAGATTAAAATAAAGTTTTATTAAAAATGAATTATTATGCTTTAAGTCCCTTTATAAGTAAAGACACAATTATCATCCCACAACAACAATAATAATAAAAAATAATAACAATTTAACTTTGATACATTATTAGGGTAAAATACCATTGCTCTCGACCATATTATGGATGAGTCAATTACAACTCTTAAAGTTGGATGATTATAATGAATTTCTCATCAAAGAAAGGACAAGATCTATAAAAGCTTGTTAGTTTCACTTCCCCAAAACCTTGATTTTGCCCACACTGAAAGTAATTTAAGCCAAAAAAAAAAAAATACAAAATGTAGAAACTCGTTTCGGCAAAGCAAACCTCTGTTTGAGGGGCAATTTTCCACCCAAACAAACGAACAGTAAATGTGTGTTTCAATTCCCAATAGAAAACCAAACACACCAAGCGTTTTTGCCACGTTTGTCCATACCAACAATTTCATACCTGTAGGCAAACGCCAATTGGCATTAAGTTGGTCATTCACAAGGGGGAAAAATGATAGTGCTTGGCATCTTTACCGATTTCACTTTTTCCTCTCATATTCATAAATGAGTTGACCATCTTAGGAATTCTATCGTCATAAGTTATTGCTACATCTGAGTTCATAAGGTTTCACTTAATCGCCTCCCGCCCCACTAAATCAAACTCAAGAAATATTGACATCAACAATTTGTTCATTTTTTATTAAGATTTTGCAACTAGCATTACTCTTAATCAGGGACTTACAAACACATATTTTCAACATGACTTACTACCTATCACACTCCAAATAACTTTTTAACATGCATTCAATATATATAGCCTCAGTTTCTAATGACTAAAGAAATCAGAACCAGACTACCATTAATATGTGACTTGGACTTACCACTGACTGCCATAACTTATGAGCTAAATAGTTGTGATCGGATGCTGCTAGTAAACTATGAACACAAGTTTCATGTTTACAATGATACCAGAGCATTATAAATAGCGTCCCCAAAATATAACATGTGTCAGTTGTGGGGAACCCAGAAGAAAAATTGAGCTAACTCATGAAGCCCCCTCCACCAATGTTTGTTGCTCCTTGTGATGAAACTTGTCCCTGAGAAACCAATTGTGACCTCCCAGGCCCTTGAACATAGCCTTGACCCATTCCAGCTCCAACCATTTGTTGCTGCTGAGGAAGTTGTTGCTGCTGCAGCTGCTGTAATTGTGGAAGCTGTTGCTGGGACTGCAGTTGTGAGAGTTGTTGTTGTTGAAGTTGAGGAAGTTGCTGCTGCTGCTGCTGTTGTTGCAGCTGAGAAAGCTGCTGCTGTTGGACCTGAGGAAGCTGCTGTTGTTGTTGTAGCTGTGGAAGTTGCTGATGCTGTTGTTGCAGCTGTGGCAGTTGCTGCTGCTGTTGTTGAAGCTGTGGAAGTTGCTGTTGCTGCATGTGAGGAAGCTGCTGCTGCTGCTGCTGCATGTGCGGAAGCTGCTGCTTTTGAGATTGCATCTGCTGGTGCTGGTGCTGTTGCTGTTGCATTTGTTGCTGTTGCTGACCGGATAATTGTGGCTTGAATACAACCATATCCTGTTCGCATTCAAAGCATCAAGTAAATAGGCAAGGTATAATCAATCCACAGCATTATAATAAAGCCTCAAAAGTCAACTACTAATATATGTTACCCCGGGAAAAAGCATCCCAATCAAGCGGAAGGCTTTGTCAGAAACAGATAGTAGCAACGTCTGTGATGGTAATTGGATAACTGCACACTGAAATTAAACAATAAAATTCAGCGCCACAGAAAATCTCACCTGAAAAATAATGAAAGCAATGGTCCCCAGGCATGCAGGCTTCAAAATTTACAGGGGTATGATATGGCTATCATTAGAACAGCTGAGATGTGAAGAGATGCTCATAGTAGCACACCAAAATTTCTACATTCTTTTAGGGGCAGAAGCTTGAGATAAGATATCAAGTGGGAACTAACGAAGGTCACTCTAATTTTTTTCCTTTTTTTGTGACGTGGTTTTGGGGGAGGAGGTGGGGGGTTGGGAGGATTTTTTACAAGAAAAGACAAAATTAGTAACTCGGATAACTTACCAGCTTCTTTTCCTGCAGCTGACCAAGAAAACCATGTGGGTTCATAGCCCGAAAAACTAGGAAATCTGCCTTTCCAACATATTGCCTATTGTCACAGTTCTATAAAATTAGCATTGAACATGTATAAGCAAGACGAAGTTAAACACATAATAAGGACTGACTTGTTATTCATGTGGTCTTGAGATATAAGCCGAACTATTTGCATTACGGGGGGCCAGTTTGCTGCAAGTCTGAAACCAATAAAAGTAGTATGTTAGTAAATCTAGAAAATCAAATTAGAAGAGAATATAAAGCTTCTGATGATGATTTAGTTAGATAAGCCGAAGTTAGGAAAATCCAAAACTGATCTAGCAATTACTATGAAATTGGAGAGCAATGCCTCAAGTGGGAGTGAAGTATTCTGTATTGGTCTTAGTTCATTGATTTAAATCGCGATTGATAAAAATGAAAATTTTTTCGTGCTGAAATTTTATTACTGAAGTTTTAGTAAAGATGAATTTCAGTACTGAATTTGTAGTGTCCCAAAATATTTCCTTTTCAAGTGCTTAATGTGCATTAAATAAAGATGGTAAGCTTTACTAATAAAAATAATTATTATCTTTACTAATAAAAACAAAGAAAGCAGTAATTCTTTGATGGGCTGGTTTGTTAAACAAGCTTATTGAACCTCACACAATGTTCCATTTCACATAAATAAAAATAACACTAAAAAAATATCCCAGGGTGAGTAACTATATTATCTATAAGAATAGAGGATCTCAGAGTCTAATCATTTTATAAAACAGTTAACTATAAAACTAAAAATTTGGATCCGCTAAACTGACAGGTGTACTTTAGAGAGTAAAGTAAAGGATTGTAACCATTGACTAGAAAATCAAGGGTTTAGTATTATATAAGATACAAATACTTGCATCACCAATCATACATGTGATAATTTACACCCTCGATTTTCTCATCAACAGCAACAATCCGCTTTACTCTTTAAAATGTACCCCTCACTTTAAAGGATCTAAATCCAAAAGCTCAATAATGAACTATCATAGCAAAAATATTTATTACTAAAAAGTAACCATTATTAAGAGCATGGTCCTCTGCAAATCATCATCAAAGAACTCAAACCTTTTGAAGAAACAAATAAGGCGGGTCAAGTCAGTAACTTCTTTGAAACCTAAGTTTAGAGATCAAAATCAACTCAGCACCAAAAAGAATAGATTTTTGGAGAAAAGTGTTATAAACTTCAACCATTTATAGTTTTCTCTAGACTTCTCTGAGAAGAGATAACACAACTTCCTGAACTTACGTCTCAGAGGCAGAATAACTCCTGTAACCCTGACACAAAGAAATTATGCATCAGGTCTACACATCAAAGAACTTGCAAGTTGCCACAAATAAAAACTATTGCCATTGTTAAGAATGAGACTAGAAAGACCATATTGGGATATGACCGACAGCTGGTCCAATGAAAAGCAGAACAGAAATAAATTAAAAACAGAAAAAATATCTTTATCATGCATTTGAGAACATACTTCAAGTTTGGTGATGAATACAGGCTGTCCTTGTCTTTGCCCAGATAAGCTTCCCTGCATGAATTTCAATTATTGAGCATATAGGATTGATTCACAAGCATCCTAGACAAATCTAAAAAATTGCCACCACTACTCATGCTATCTAGTACCTACAATTATCATTTAATAATTTAAAATTATTCATTTATAGTTACAAATAACAGACAGCATAAATATAACAATTCCTGTATAATATTTTATGACCTAAAAATATCACTTCAATGTGTTTTGAGAAGATTTCTATAAGGTACTTTCTAAGAATTAAGGAGTTAGGAATTACTTGCAGTGCACTTAAGGGTATATTAGATTAGGTGTAATGGTGCATACATAGAAATAGTATAAATACACAGGAAGGCAAATTATCAGCAAACCTCTCCGGTAATTCTAGGCGCACAGCCACTCACTATTAACATTGTATTTGTATCTAACCCGGTTTTTCATGAAAGAACAAAAAAAGAGGTCGGTAGTCACATTGTCTAAGAAAAGCTTTCACAGGTAACGATCAGAGCCACTCATGTCAGGTCAGGTAATAAGCTTGTAGATTTAGTCCAAAAACCTTGCATGCTGGTCTAGCACATTTCACCCGTAACAATAAGTATGCTCCAGATTGAGGGGATACTTTTAGTTAGGTAACTATCAATTTCAGTGGAAGCTTTATTTAAGGGTATAGTATAGACTTCCTATATGCACAGTAATAGTGTTAAAAAAAGTAAGGCATGTTTCTCTTAATAGTACTATACACATTTGTCCAAAATGTGCACTTCAGCTGCACATACTTTATTAATTTTCTTAAATTTCCTTCTTTCCGTTTTGAATTTTTTTCAAATTCTCCTTGATGCTCCAATTGGGAATTCCCTATATGGTGATTGATCAATAAAATTTGTTATATGTCAAATGTCAAATTTTAAAAAGTAACAATAATAGTTGAAAAGATCTGCATTCATAGAACCACCTCTATGTTTCTCCATAAAAGTAGCAATATTGTACATCACATGATGGGACTTTGCATAAAGAGACTTAGAACAAATAAATAATGAAAAATGGCGGAGGAAAGAAATCAATGGAATTATGATAACGAGGATTTAACATGTTTTGTTTTGACAGTAAATTCTGGCACTAAATAATGAATGTTGTGCTGAGAATAAATGTAGCAAAAGTGGAAAAACAGCAGCGATCTAGATTGACTAAATATTAATGACATATAAGCTAAAGTTCTTGTTGGAAAGCCGCCTTAATTGCGGTCCGCCCCTAGCCGCCTTAATTGCGGCAACTTTGAGCTGCATTCAATGCAACCTCCGGCACATCATTGTGCTGGGTGTAAGAGGTGTGTTTAGTCTCACATCGCCTAGAGATATGACCTAAGTAGTGCTTATAAGGCTTGGACAGTCCTCACCTTACAAGCCGGCTTTGTGGGGTTGAGTTAGGCCCAACCCCATATTCTAAGATGGTATCGGAGCCTATCCGAGATCCGTTGAGCCATCCGCAGATGTCCAGTCCTGCAAACTTCACGATCCAGATGTCCAGTCTTGGGCATGAGGGGGGATATTGGAGTTTGACATTGGATAGTGATATGGCCTGAATAAGTGGGGGGCAACCCTCACCCCATGAGCTAGCTTTTAGGGTTGAGTTATGCCCAAACCTAAATTCCAAGATGGTATCAGAACTTATCCTAGATCTGTTGTTGGGTTGCCCGCATCGTCCACGTTCCAGGTGCATAGCCTTGGGCGTGAGGGGTGTGTTGGAAAACCGCCTTAATTGCAGCAACTTTGAGCTAGCTTCAATGCAGCCACCAACACCTTCATTGTGAGGGGTGTGTTTAGTCCCACATCGCCTAGAGATATGGCCCAAGTAGTACTTATAAGACTTGAACAATCCTCACCTTACAAGCCGGTTTTGTAGGGTTGAGTTAGACCTAAACCCAAATTCTAAGAGTTCTAAACGTCCAATATGCTCAAGATAACAGTGTGTAAAGGCAAGATTCAAACAAATGATCATATGCTAATACTAGTTAAAACTTAAAAATGATGAAATGGCTTTTTTATTCCAATAAAATTAAATCACTTGTTCCATACTAAAAACGGAAACTTTCAAGATAAAAGAAAAGGACAATGCATTAAAAAAACCGAAGTTTGAGGTGTGAACTTTTATGTAGATTAAAGGAGGAAATGGACATACCTCCCAGACCTTCAGATATTTGGATTGTGTAGATTGCACACCACCCGATGTCTGTTGTGGCAAAGACATATTAGCTTCTGTGTTGTTCACAAGAGGCTGCATGCCTGATTGTACTTGTTGAGACATTCCTGGTGTAGGAATCATCGTGCCAGTTCCAGAAGAGACAACTGATTGACCAAGGCCACTCATCACATTTGGGTTCATGCTAACTCCACTTTGCACCATTTGTTGTCCCATACTAACAGCCCCTTGCATATTACCCAATGGTTGTGAAATACCAATGTTTGAACTTTCAGACATATTAGAAGTGGCTGAAGTTAATGAACCATGACCCGAGTTTTGTACAACCTGCGCAGGACCAGTAAGAGGTCCAGAACTAGTTATTGATGTTATTCCTGACTGTCCAGATGAAAATACATTTTGAGCCACAGGTATAGAAGATGCCATCCCACTAGAGATCATGTTTGACATGTGCATAGCAACAGGAGTCTGACCCATTGACTGAAGTCCCATGGAGGTTCCCCCACTTAAGGCAGCAGAGTGCATTACCTGCCGTGCTTGAGACAGATTGTTCAAAATGTTAACATTTGCTTGAGCAGGATTCACTGGGCGTATGGGCTGCAGCATTGACACTATAGGCTTTGTATCCTGTGCATTCTCATTACTTGTGACAATATCCTGAGAAGCAGACGATGGAGAAGACGTCTGCAAGCTTGGAACTCCTTGACTAGTACTAGCAGCGCGTGGAACTGACGAATTGTGAGGAAAAGCAGGTCCAGCTACCATAGAAGTTATAGGAACTGGCTCCTGAATTATTAACATATAAATCCAGGATCATTTGGAGAATTGAATCAGAAAAACTAAAACCAATCCCCATAGTTTTGATGTAAGTTAATAGTGTAGTCTTAAGAGTCTTTAGTTTACCACTTTTACAGTAGCAGGGGCCACATTCCCAGCAGAAATTGGTTGTCGGTTTGCAATAGATCCATTAACTAAAAATCCATAAAAAAAACATGTTAACTATGAATCTTCAACCAGAAGGTCAAAGGAATAAATAAGCCACTTAAACTTATTATCAACTGAAAACCAACTAAACACGACAAACTAGTACCCTATAGAAAACTACCTGCAATTTTCTAACTATTTCACTCAAACAGACAATTACTTTCCATATAGAAAGAAGAATGGATCCTATTCTTTTCATTTTAGATGTATAACAATAATAATGTAATAAGTCTTTCAAGATCAATTACTTCTACAAAATTCAGTGGTCCTCAGAATTACAAGTTACAGCTAAGAAACTTGGAAATAAGGCTAAAGGATTTGTGAAATGCTTGATTGTAGAAGCCACTCAGCTGATCAATATTTATATACACTTAGTGAGTAAATACAATGTGTAATTTACAACAACATTAATGAAGTTCTAGTTCCTAAGTACATGTATGTGATTTCCTAGATACGTGAATATGTGACTTACTAGGTACATTAATAACTATGATTTATTGCTCCAACTACCCATACACTATGTGGTAATTCCAACACTCCCCCTCAAGCTGGAGCATATAAGTCAAATGCTTCAAGCTTGGAACAAATGTATTGAATTCTTGGTCCCCTTAGAGATTTTGTGAAGACGTCTGCTAGTTGATTATTAGAGGTAACAAATTCAGTGATGACTTCTTTAGAAAGAACTTTCTCAAGGACAAAATAACAATCAACTTCAATATGTTTAGTTTTCTCATGGAATAACGGATTGGAAGCTATATGCCGAGCTGCCTGATTATCACAACATAGTTTCAATTACTGAGTATCTCCAAACTTCAACTCCTGAAGAAGTTGTTTAATCCAAATGAATTCACAAGTGGTTGTAGCTATAACTCTATATCCAGCGCTTCTACACTGGACCTTGCGACCACATTTTGCTTCTTACTCTTCCAAGAGACAAGATTTCCACCAATAGAAACACAATATCCTGAAGTGGCACGCATATCAATAGGTGAACCTACCCAATCTGCATCACAAAAACCAACTATTTAAGTGTCTCCATTGTCATCATAGAGTAGTCCTTGTCCTGGTGCCTTTTTAATGTACTTCAATATTCGAATCACT
Source organism: Ammopiptanthus mongolicus (assembly GCA_039655645.1). Lineage (NCBI taxonomy): Eukaryota > Viridiplantae > Streptophyta > Magnoliopsida > Fabales > Fabaceae > Ammopiptanthus > Ammopiptanthus mongolicus. The sequence goes on along the minus strand of CM077348.1, from coordinate 29,264,741 downwards.
GCATCCCAATGATCATTATGAGGAGACTGCATGAATTGACTTATTACCCCAACCGCAAAGGAAATATCTGGTCTTGTAATAGTGAGATAGATGAGTTTTCCTACCAATCTTCGATATCTTTCAGGATTAGATTAAGGTAGTAATTTTAGATTTGGATCCATGGGACTATCAACTAGTTTATAGTCTGAAAATGGCTACATAAATGTTCCTTCAGGTGAGAAATTTTCTCCTGGTCATTTCCGGTGATGACTATATCATCTACTTAGACCGCCAAGTAAACACATCTATTTGGAGAGGTATGGCAATAGAAGACTGAATGACCTGCTTCACCACGTTTCATTCCAAAAGCTTGAATAACTGAACTGAATTTCCCAAACCAAGCTCGTGGAGACTGTTTCATCCCATAGAGAGATCGCCGTAGCCTGTAAACCAAACCAGACTCTCCCTAAGCAATAAATCCAAGAGGTTGCTCCATATAAATCTCCTCTTCTAACTCTCCACGAAGAAACACATTTTTAATATCCAACTGATATAATGGCCAACGGCGGATGGCAACAATGGCAATAAATAATCTAACAGAAGTGATTTTGGCCACAGGGGAAAAAGTATCTCCATAATCAAGTCCATAAATCTGGTAATAACCTTTGGCTACAACTCGGGCTTTGAGACGATCAATCTATCCATTAGGCCCAACTTTAATAGCATATACCCATCAATAGCCAACGGGTTTCTTTCCCGAAGGAAGAGGAGTTAAGTCCCAGGTACCATTAGGCTCCAAAGCCTGCATTTCATCAAATCATAGCTTGTTGCCATCCTGGTTGATCAAGTGCCTCAAATATTTTAGGAATGGAAACAGAAGATATAGATGACACAAAAGAATAATACGAAGGAGAAAGACGATGGTAACTTAAAAAGTTATAAATAGGATGACGATTTCGAGTACGGATACCTTTCCTAAGAGCAATGGGCAAGTCAGGGTTTCCTTTAGGCAGGTCTGTAGTAGGGTCATTTGCTGGAGCAAGACATGATTCAGCTGGTCTTTCAGTGCCTTCCAATTCTGTATTCGCAACACGTGGACGACACCGGTATATGATGGGTGATCTTTGAGATTGCTCGAGTGGAGTATCATCAGGAATATCTGTAGTCGAAACTAATTCCGACAAAGGGGAAGGTGATGGACCAAGATAAGGAATCGGAAAAACTTGTTGAATAGTATGAGACTTAACTATGGATGATGAGAAGTAAAACTTTTCTTTGAAAAAAGTTACATCTACAGAAATGTAATATCGATTATGCACAGGGGAGTAACACTTGTAACCTTTCTGTAACCTGGAGTATCCCAGAAAAACACATTTGATGGCTCGGGCAGAAAGCTTATCCAGGCCTAGATACAAGTCATGAACAAAACAAGTGCATCTAAATATCCATGGAGTAACATGAAATAGTGGTTCTTTAGGAAATAAAATGGAATGTGGTATTTTATGATCAAGAGAGGAAGAAGGCATCCGATTAATCAAAAAACAGGCTACCAAAACTGCATCACCCCAATGTCGGATAGGTACATTCACATGAAGTAAGAAGGTCCGAGCAGTTTCAACAAGATGTCTATTCTTCCTTGCAGCTATGCCATTCTGTTGAGGGGTATGAGGACAATTGGATTGATGGAGAATGCCCTGTGATGACAAAAAAGACAAAAGAGCAGAAGAAAAGTATTCTTTTGCATTATCACTTCTAAGGATTTTGATTGTCTTACCAAATTGGGTTTTAACCTCATTAACAAAAGTGGTGGGAATGGACAAAAGTTTAGATTGTTCTTTCATTAAGAAAACCTAAGCGCATTAGGAGAATTCATCAATAAAAGTAACGAATATCGAAAGCCATTAGAGGACACACGACTTCGTCCCCATATATTTGAATGGATAATTGAAAAGGGAGAATCAACTCGGCTTTCAACTTTGCTAGGAAAGGATGAGCGAACATGCTTGCCTAGTTGACACGACTCACAATTCAATGATGACATTTTTGCAAGATTCAGAACCATTTGCTTCAATTTTGAAAAACCTGGATGGCTCAATAGTTCATGAAGAAGATTTGGAGACTCAACTGTAGTACAACTTATAGAAGGAGTTGATTGAAGGTAATAAAGACCATGTGATTCATGTCCTACGCCAATCATCCGACCTGTACCACGTTCCTGTATAGTAAAAGAACCAGCATCAAAGGTTACTGAGCAGTTTAGAGAGCGAGTAAGTTGACTAAGGGAGATCAAATTAAAAGGGCAACCAGATATAAACAAAACAGATAATAAAGTTATAGGAGTGACTGAAACATGACTGATTCCTTTGGCGGTGACCTTAGAACCATCTGCAAGAGTTATGAAGTGAGGAAATTTAGGAGAAGATATGGGGGAGAATAAAGAACGATTACCAGCAATATGATCAGAGGCACTTGAATCAATTATCCAAAGATTTTGATTGTTACCAAATTAAGATATGAAGGTTGCGGAGTCATGAACAACAGTGGCAGTAGACCCATGAGGCTGATGGGCAGCCTTCAATTGAAGATACTCATGGTACTCAACTTCGGAAAATTTTTCCTTGAAAATTTCAGCAACGGAGATATTTACTAATTTTTTGGGAAAACCATGAAGAGAGTAACAGGTTTTTTGAGTGTGACCCATTCTCTTGCAATATGTGCATTCAGGACGACCAATTCTCATCAAAACAGACAGAGGAGAGGCTGGCTTAACAGTGAGATTGTAAAGAGACCAGCAAGCAACAACCAAAAACGGAGACCAAAAATGAATGAGACTAAAGGCAAGAGACCCACTTTCGAAACGACCGAAAAAGTGGATTTTGACCAGCTAGAGGGACAGAGGAGGTCGCAGTGAACGGTTCTGGGCAATCGCGGCGATTTTTCGGCGGTGGGAAGGTGGCGCATGAGTCACAAACGCCGGTATGAAATCGGCATGTGGCGGCAGATCCGGCAATGGGTCTTCGGTGGATGGCCGATTGGCGGCTTCTGGGTGGTTCTCCGACGACGGTGGATAGTGGGTGTGTAGGTGACAGTGACTTTTGGACTGGAAAGGTAATGTTTGGGAAGAAGCCTTCATAAAAAAAACAGAGAAGTTTATTTGACAAACAAGAGAAGATTCAAGGGTTCTGCTGGACCAGAGGCAGAAACCTTCAAAGGACAAATGAACCTGCTCTTGATACCATATTGAGAAACTTAGAAATAAGGCTAAAGGATTTGTGAAATGCTTGAGTGTAGAAGCCACTCAGCTGATCTATATTTATATACACTTAGTGAGTAAATACAATGTGTAATTTACAAGAACATTAATGAAGTTCTAATTCCTAAGCACATGCACGTGATTTCTTCGATACATGAATGTGACTTACTAGGTACATCAATAACTATGATTTATTGCTACAACTATCCATACACTATGTGGTAATTCCAACAGCTAACAAGCAGAATTTGTTTTCAAAAAATGATAAGAACAGTTCTTTTGAACACTCTCATTTTCAGATTTTGAACTGGCTTATGGGTTGAAGATTAACATGTTCAAAAGAGGATTGGTTTGCTTCACTGGCACTCTAGCAGGTTGTCAGATTTTGGAGTGGCCACTTTTTTAAAAAGGTGTTCCCTTGGTGATAATCCAAGAGCCACTTCTTTTTGGGATACACTTATTAAGAAGATTTATAGGCGCCTTGATAGTTGGAAAGGGGCTTATTTTATTTTAGGGGGTCGGATTACCCTCGTCAAGGCTTGTCTCTCTAGCATTCCATCCTACTACCTATCTTTATTATGTATCTCAATGGAAGTGGCTGATACAATAGAAAACATTATGAGGAAATTTCTTTGGTCGGGGGTAGATATATGACTTGTGATTATTTGTTGAGTTGGGAGGTTGCTGTCGTCCCAATAAGGAAAGAGGTTTGGAGCTTGGAAATTTGGTGTCTAAAAATATTGCTCTAGCAGGTAAATGGCTATGGCAGATTCCTTTGGAACCTCATTCCTTATGGCATCATCAGGTTATACAGACTACAGAGTAAATATGGCTCAGACTAGAATGGGGGGGATGCTAATACAGCGGCCCAAACTTCACATTTTAGCCCGTGGAAATTTATTTCTCAAGGTTATACCCTTTAAGTCTTCGATTTCCTTGAAGGTAGGTAATAGTTCGTGTCAAATTTTGGGAGGACCATTGGGTAAGAGTTTCCTCTTTTACTTTGGCTTTTCCATGACTTTATTGTTTATCTTCTATACACAATTTTTAAAGTGTTCAAGACTCCACCTTTTGGCGTCGTTTGATCCATGTAACCGACCCCACCTAATGAAAAAAGGCTTGGTTGTTGTTGTTGTTGTTCAAGACTCCACCTTTTCTTGAGATTTCCATTTTTTTCGTAAAACGATAAGGAGTCCTCGGAATTGGAGACCCTATTCGGTCTCCTTGATTCTGCGCTTTTTTCCTTTAGCCCAGTTAAAAGGATTTGGTCTCTTGATCCTTTTGATGTGTTTTGTGTAAATCTTACTTCCAATTCCAAACCTATTTGTTTGAATAGAGCTCCTTTCCACCCTGATAAACCTATTTGGAGGTCCAAACATCCCTCTAATGTCATATACTTCATTTGGACAGCAGTTCTTAATAGAATTAATATCAATGACATGTTTGCAGGTTCGTGGACTACATAAGGCTATTTCCCCTTATGTGCGTGTTATGTGCAGTGCAAGCTCAGAATCTGTTCCCCATTTGTTCTTGCATTGTTATGTGGCTGTTTCTTCATGGAATGCTTTATTTGGCATTTTTTGTGAGTGCAGGGTTTGTCCAAGGTCATTGGACAAGTTTTTGTTGGCTAGCTTTACTGGTTTTGGGAGAAGGATTCAAGCTGTAGTGTGCAATTTATGCCACTCTTTGGTGTATTAGTATATGGTTGAAGCATAACTCTCGCATCTTTAAGGAGATTTCTTTGATGAGAAGCTCCTTTGGTATAAGATTAAGTGTTTGGCTTCTATTTGGTGTAAAGCTCTTACAAAAATGTTGACAGATTGGACAATGGACTTCATTGATGTTTTTTATTCTTTGTTTGCCCTCTTTTAGTTTTATTTTTTATTTTGTGCAGAGGATCTCTTATCCTCCTAACTCTTTGTAATCATCTTCCCTTCATCTTAATGTTCCATTTTTATAAAAATAAAATAAAATACACTAACAAGTTACAACTTTCAAAAAATAATAGAAAGAAACAAATAAATAGGAGACAACCATAGATAGGATGATAGGAGACTAAAACATAACACTGAAATTAAATCCATCAAACTAGCAAGGTGAAGATCAGTGTACATCAATACATCATTAAAGAGATTCCTGTTAGAAATGACACCAGTACTTACTGTAGCATTTGAAACAACAAGAGTTAATGTACCATTGGAAATAATAAGATAGCAGGAAAAAGTTCAATTAGTAATTATTTTCTTGTAAATATAAGATTCATCGATTCTTTTATGTGTACAAATACTAAGCTGCTGAGTGCCTAAACCACTCAAGCAAATTCACAGAAACCTTTTATCAAATTTTCTCCAAGTCTTTCTCAAGTATCAACACTATCTAACAGTAAATGCAATAACTATCCATCAAGTCCCAGACATTGCACCTCAAACATGTCATGATAGATTATCATAATTAATGATATGTGTGTGTGTCTGATAGGGACTTGGGTATTATGGGGTGCCCAAGTCCCACATCAAGTAGTATGGGATGCTTGGTGGACCACTTCAGTGGCTGGGTTCTCCCCCCCTTGATAGCTAGCTTTTAAGGGAGGGTCCCCCAAGTGCTTGGGTGCTTATCATTTGGTATCAAAGTTTGGTTGCTGGTGTCTCAGAAAGGGCTACCTACGAAGGGGTTGACCGGAAAAAGGCCGAGTGAAGTGTCGTAGAGTGCAGCCGCCGGGACGTCGGCTCTCAGGGGCGGTGCTATAATAGGGACTTGGGTATTATGGGGAGCCTAAGTCCCACATCGAGTAGTATGGGATGATCGGTGGAGTACTTAAGTGGCTTGGTTCTCTCCCGTTCATAGCTAGCTTTTAAGGGAGGGTTCCCCAAGTGCTTGGGTGCTTATCAGTGTCTGTGTTTGCGTGTGTGTAACAAATCAACAGGAAGAAAAGAGATCAATCCATGTTCATTGAAGAGACTCTGCTAGTACCAAGAAGCAAAGTTCCACACTATCCAGCAGTAAATGCTATGACTATCCCTCAAGTCCTAGACATTGCAAGTCGAACTTGTCATGACAGGCACAAAACCCCCATACCCAACATAGCTCATCTCCATAAACTCTTTGTATCCTTTCACCTTCAAAACCATGCTTATCATTACAAGAAGCCACAAGCAATGCAAAACCATATATGTGGCTTGACAAATATTATCGATACTCCCCAAGGACAAATCTTCTGAAGAAAATTCCAGATATATGTACCCTGAAGTTGCTCTTTAAAAGTGTGCACATGATGTGAAAACAAACAAGAAATATAAATAAAGCATGCAAATTAGTTTATTGCAGTTTGATAAGGGATGCAAATACTGAATGCATAAACAACCTGATGACATAGAAGCTGTGGGTGCCCCTGTGACTGGTGTAGCCGAAACTGCATCTACTTTAACAGGACTCTGATCAGAAGGCAAACTTGTGATCCCAGAACGACTCAAAGCAGCACGGGCTTCCCTGAAACTTTCTGATATTAAAATAAGAAAATGAGCGTTTTTAACATCAACTGGTGGATCAGCTGCTCTACTGTTACGCTTTCCCTACAATGCCAAAGGGATACGACCAATATCATGAACAAGTTCAATAGCAGAAAAAAATAAATTAGTTTCATTAGGCTTTCTCAATTCAAAAAAGGAAGGAAAGGAAAAAAATAGACAACACAAAATTCAAAACTCATGCAATCAGTGAACTGCATAACATCTACTACTTCAGCTTTCGCTGATATAAGCAACATCTTAACCAATATATATATATAAAACATTGATGTGCCTTAACCTTGGTATAAAAGATCAATTCAGTGCTTAAAAGGGAGAGCTGTGAAGCACAGAAACTTAAAGAAAGTGGGGTGTGTGTTTATGCATATATTGGAGTATTAGACACTTCGTGTTATACATGGCAAAACACTTTAGAGCAAGTGGAAATTTCATTGTGTTAATATGTCAGTGTCCATGTCCATGTCACGTCCAGTGGCTGTCAATGTCCATGCTTCTTATGAAAATACCAACCAAGAAGAAATTTAAACAAAAACTATTTCAAACATTACAAGTTCACAGCTTATATTTTTTATAACTCAAAACTCAGCACTAGATTTTCGAAGCTAAAATTTGAGTTTTACCACACACACTATTAATTGATTTCTGACAGCATGTTTTTAACAGGTTTCATATGCCACGCTTTTAAAGTAAACAAATAAATACCGATTAGCATTTTAGTAGAAGAGTGATGTGTCATCCATACCGCATTGTAGATGGCTTTAACTTTGGGAAGTTGTTTTGGACAGATTATTGATAGAGAAACAGAAAACTGCAATCAGAACATCAATTCCATTAACCATATAAGCAAACAAAGACTTAGAAACTTGTTAACTTCACAGCAAAGAAAACCATAGAATGCCATTAAAAAATAATTAAATAAATAAAATAAAGAGTACCTGAGGAAATGCTTTAGCAACAGCTTCAGCGTCATATAAGCGGTTACCTGGGTCTGACTCAATGCTTTCACTCTGCTCTAGGTTCTGCAGTCGAGGTATAAAATTTGGTGTCTGCAACGGATAAGGATTACTTGCTGAAACAAGGATACAATGCTTGTGCATGTCCACATTCTGCTGATTTGGGCCTCCACCTTGAGAATTTGGGAACATCTAAGCATTCCAACATTGAGGTGTGAGGATCAAAATTCATCTTTGCGCCAATGGGATGCCCATATAGTTTCTAAATAGAAGTTTTAATTACATACTTTAATTTAGAAGAATCTATTATAGTGTATGAAGGAGGTATAGCACTGGAATTGCTGAACACTTTATGCATAAAAATAAATGCAGCAAAGCTATCAAATGATGTGGTCCAAACAAAATGTATGGAGATCTGGGTATTACTGACATGAGTAGCAACACAAAGAAAACATACAGATTCTGGAAAATTGTAGCTTCGACAAAATAGTAGCATCCAAAAACGAAGTATCACCCAAAAGGTAACTATTAATCAAGGCTGCTTAAACATTTGTGATAACTCGTAAGGCAATTTTCTTATCTAATATGCAAATACATTGGGCAGCTGTCAGGCCCAATAACGTTAGTTAGATGGGTGGTTAGTGGAGTTAGTTAGTTAGTTAGAAAGGGTTGAGGTAATTAGTTAGTAAGAAGGGGGTCGGTTAGATGAATAGAGGGAAACAGGTATAAGAGAGGGATGCTAATTGAGATGTTCGTAAACAGTGCTTCTGCTCAGTTGTGAAAGGAGAAGCCTTTGCTGAAGGGGCAGCCCTTAGAGAAGAATTCTTTCTCCTTTTCCTGATCAAATTCATTCATTCAATTAAAGTTGTTGTTCCCATTTCTATGTTTTTTCCCATCAATTACAGTATTACACAACTCTTTTATTTGGGTTCGTAACAATTGGTTTGACCTACTGTTGATCGGGGCTTTGGACAACTCGGTGGAGTTCTTGACGACAACAATTGTGGATACAGCCTTGTTCATTGGATTCCACCATTTCTGTGGTCAAGAGGAGTGCTGACGGAATTGAAGAGCTTAAGCGAATGCAGCATCGATTGCTGAAGATGCAAGGACTCGATTGTGAGGAAGAAAAGGTGGGCACGCGACAACACAGAGATTTCTAATGGAGACAATTCGGAGTTAGGCAATGAAGAACCTCATTCTTGGGAATGAAGATTGCACCGCCCAATTTGTCGTCAAAGAAGGTGCTAACAAACCAGAGGCAAAACCAGAATACGGCGACAAAACCAGAGGATGACCCAGGGGTCGAGAAGCTTGGGGCTGATAATCTTGTAGAGCAGAACAAGGAGGAAGTCACAGGTGAGATGCAGCTAAGCTTTCCCGTTTCTAGAACTCAGATCTGATTGAGGTGATGACGGACGCACTCTAGAAAGTGATCGTAACAACTGTAGTCATGGTCATGCCTTGGTGATGACTGATGACATGAGGGTGGATATGGCACACAAACTGTACGCGGTGGCTAGGCAGGGGCAGCAGTATCCCTTGGGGGCAGAAAGCTTCAAGTTTGGAGAAGCCCAGTTAGCCCACTGCCACTACTAGAACTGCCGGATGATCTACAACCGCTGGCTAAGAAAGGCTGCAGTATCCCTCGGTGGCCAGAGAGTTGTGGGTTTGGAAGAGTACCATCAGCCCACTGCCACTGCCAGAACTGCCAGATCAGAATCTTTGCACAGTGGCCAATGTTATATTTGTGGCTAAGAGGGGGGCAGAGATGTTGGCTGCACTGCAACCCCAAGCCAGAAGCACTATTCAACAGATGCATGACACAAGGGCAGCAATGGGACTATGGAAGATAGGTCAGAAGATAGGTCAGTTTTTTGACCTAATGGGCCAGACCCAACTTTCTCCTAAAAATAGGGTTCATGAAGAAGGAGGGGTGCAAAAAAATTTCTGTCTATTGAGCCTTTTTACCTGATGGGCCAAGTTCAAGTCTACTGGGAACTTTGGGCTAATTACAGGAATTCAACCGTGCAGCTGATAGTAGAAGGCAAGGAACCATTGGCCACTCTGGAGAATAGCTTCAAAGAAGAGTTTTACATTCAGGCATGGGAGGATGTACATTTGATTGCTTCCCATTTTTCAGATTCCAACCTTGAGGACAAAATTGAACTTTAGGGGGATGGTATTGTTAGGCCCAACAGAGTTAGATGGGTGGTTAGTGGAGTTAGTTAGAAGGGGGTTAGTTGGATAAATATAGGGAAAAGGGTAGAAGAGAGACGGATGCTAATTGGAAGAATCAGGAGCAGATTTGTAAATTGAAAATTGAATGAGCACAAGCAAACAGGGAATAAATGTATACAGCTTACATACCATAAGAGCTTCAGCAAGGCCTTCAGCAATTGCTGCATCATTAAAACCACCACCAGTAAATGGTATAGCTGAGAGCCACAGGAAGAAAACATCAGGGTCTCTTGTCCAGCCAGTCCGTTGCACGAGGCAACCTACATCCAATGATGCGGAACCAAGTAAATATACCCGGTATATTAGTCAATTGCATAGAAATTTAAGCTAGGCAGAATTCCAGCATCATAAAATCCAAGAGATTTTATTTTTGTAACACGGTGATTAGTTAAATTTTGTCCATTTTCTAGTTAACTTCCAATTGAGGCAGAATAAAACACACATACACAGAGGCAAACCACAAATTGCTTAAACTTTGTATTTAGAAACTATGTTTTCCTTTTTCTTTTCAATATGTAAGTTTACTTGAAAATGCAAAGCGGGTGTAAACTAAAAATAAATGAACTGGCATAGTAAAGCTGTAATGACATTAGTTCTAAAGTTTTGCAAAAGATTCTGGAAGAACGGTAATTTTTTTTAATAAAAGAAGATATTGAGATGAAGAAAAGATTACAAAGAGTTAGAAGGATAAGAGATCATCCTTACAAAATTTTACAAAAAAGGACAAAGAGAAGAAAACATCAATGAACCAAAACTATCCAATCTCTCAACATTTCTGTAAGAGAAACACCTTTAAAAAGAACATGTGCTTTACACCAAACAGAAGCCAAAAGCCTAATCGTGGAACTGCTCCTCCAAAAAAATCTCCTTAATGATACAAGAATTAAACTGACATGATTTACATAATATGACAAAAGAAAACTATGCAAAACTGTACCAGAATAACATCCATGAGTATTATAGGTGACTAGAGCAAACTCAACATTGGAAGCAGAAGGCTTCTGCAAAAGAAAGGGGGAAAATAAAATTAATAGCTGAATCACAAGACCATCATTAGGCGAGATAGAATCAATATCATATCTATTAGTATGGTTTCAACAAACTAGCATCTGACAACTTGGAACAATGAGCTAAAAAAATATTTTTCTTTTAGCAAATAATAATATTAATAAATCAGATTGGAATATGCCATGGGGTCAAACCATAGACATGCAGACTAGCATTATCAATGACTACATCATTAAGAGAGAGAGAATAAATTTGATAAGGGAAAATAAATGAAAATCCAACACACACACATACGTGTGCATGCAAGAGGCTTCCCGATTCCCATGGGTGCTACCCATCTTGGAAAAACAAAGTTCAAAAACATCATCCACAAAATCTATTAGCACTATGCTATACCAGTATGCTCAAGATATAAGGTATTCTATAGTCTTCAAATAGCGTAATCATCTAATATTTCTTGTTTGTTGTGAGTCCTTGATGATCTCGTTGTGAGTCCTTGATTGATCATCAGTGCCATCAATCACAAGCGAACCTCCATCCGTTCCTGCACTTGCTACTGGATCAAGTCTGAAATTGTCTCTATTTGGAGGAGGATGTAAAGAGCTCTCTTCCTTACTGAAATTCTTTGCGAATTCAGTCATCAATGCCAAAAAGGATCTCTAATCAGAAATAATGAACAGGAGAAACACAGCAATGATCGCAAAAATCAAGCCCCCCTATGGTGTGGGAACTCAAGATGGGTGAGTCATCTATGTTGAAGCTTTAGAAGAGATAGACCCGAGCAGGTCCAAGAACAGTGAAGATGGACACCGTGGTTTGATTAGATGGACTTGAGATTTTGAGAATGATGTTTTTAAAGTTTGTTTTCTTTTAAGATGGGTAGCAGCCATAGGAATCAAGAAGCCTCCTTCAGTAGACAGTGTGTGCGTGTGCGCACGTGAGAGAGAGAGAGAGAGACGAGGATGGAGATTCAGATTTTATTGTTTTTTGTTTTGAAATTAAATTACATTACAAAAATAACTTATTTGTTCGAAAAAGTACGAAATCGATTTTTTGGTCAAAAGGCAAAGGGGGGAGCTTGCTAACCTCCACCAAGAAAAGAGTGGGGAGGAAGTTAGCAGCCCCCTATAAAGGATGTAAAGTTTAGAAAATCTACTAAAGATAAAGCAGAACCAAAAGTAGGATTCATGGAAGTCTAAGAATATGATTTAAGTGTTAAGTGTCAAAGTCCCACACAGGTTGAATATATGAGCAAATAACCATTTATAATAACTTGGGTAACCCTTCCTCTATGAGCTAGCTTTTAGGGTGGAGTTCGACTCAATTATACTTGTTAAGTGTCAAAGTCCCACATCAATTGAGTAAATGAGCAAAGAACCATTTATAATAGTTTCTACAACCCTCCCTCTATAAGCTAGCTTTCGGAATGGAGTTAGACCTAATTATTCTACCATGGTATCAGAGCCTAACACGCTGTTGGGTGATAGAATCAACTTGATATAAAGGAAAATTGAAGTACACTCAACGTGAGGGTACTGTTCTATTGATCAAAGATATGGAAATATTAACTGATTCAGTATGAATCAGTGTTTACCAGTTGCTAGAAATAGTGAAGAAAGCAGTAAAGTAAGAGGGTGATTCGAGGTACCCTATGCCTCCCAATGGAATAATTCCAAAACTTGCCTACCTCACTACACAATGGTCCCCACCTATATAGTAATGAGATCTATTTTCTCTCTCCTGACTGTTAGCCCAGCCACACACACACACAACCTTGGCGCCCTATGGAGCCAATGAGGTGCTCCCACTAACATTTCTTTTGTGTTTTCTCACAAATACTCTTCCCCATTTCTTCTTATTACTATCATTCCCTCCCCCTTCAAAACTATCCTTGTCCTCAAGGATAAACTCAGGGAACTCCTTCGTGATCTTCTCAACGGATTCCCAGGAATTTTCAAACTCCGGTAGACCTGTCCACTTGATCAAAACCTCCCAATCACCTCTGTCAGTCTGTCTCTTGTCCTTCACGCTCTCTGGCATCACCTCCAGCATCCATTCTTCATTGAGGCAAGCCGGCAAGGGCTGGAAAGTGGTATGGGGAGTCACTGACTTCTTCAGCAAGGAAACATGGAACCCAGGGTGAACTTTACTGTCCTCTGGTAGCTTGAGCTTGTAAGCAACAGCTCCAATCTTCCTCTCAATCTCATATGGACCATAGTATCTCGGGCTAAGCTTCTGATTCACCCTCTTTGCTAGGCTCTTCATCTTATAGGGTTGGATCTTCAAGTAGACCCTGTCACCTACTTGGTATTCTACCTTCCTCCTATGTTTATTGGCTTGAGCTCTCATCATATCTTGAGCCCTAACCAACTGATCCTGCAACTCCTTCAGCATCGCATTCCTCTCTGCAGTGAGCCTATTCACCTCCTCCACAGCTGAGGACTGTACATCTCCTCTGATCAACACCGGCGGATCCCTTCCATACAAAGCATAAAACGGAGTGGTCTTCAAAGAAGCATGGTAATTGGTGTTATACCAATATTCAGCCCAACTCAACCATCTTGGCCATTGCTTCGGTTTCTTGCCACTAAGGCATCTCAAGTAGGTTTCCAAACATCTATTCACCACCTCGGTTTGCCCATCTGTCTGGGGGTGATAGGCAGTGCTATACTTCAATTTAGTGCCGGATTGCTTGAACAATTCAGCCCAAAATGAGCTAAGGAACACTTTGTCACGATCCGATACAATAGAGCTAGGGAAACCATGAAGCTTTACTACTTCATTGATGAACGATTCAGCCACATCCTTGGCTGTATAAGGGTGACAAAGTGTCATGAAATGGGCATACTTTGTGAATCTATCTACCACCACAAGAATAGTGTCTACCCCTAGAGCCTTAGGTAAGCCGCCTATGCAATCCATGGAGATATCACTCCATATTTCACTGGGCACAGGTAGTGGCTGCAACAAACCCCCGGGGCTAAGGGTTTGATACTTATTCCTTTGGCACGTTTCACAAGCTTGCACATATTCTTGTATCATCTTCCGCATTCCCTCCCAATACACCAAACCAGCAATCCTTTTATAGGTTCTGAAAAACCCAGAATGGCCTCCCACTGCTGAATCATGCAATTCAGTGAGTATCCACTGAATTCTATGGGAATTCTTAGGAATAACAATCCTATCCTCCCTGTACAGCCTTCCCTTCTTCAGTTTATAGCCTGGTTGACTATTCGGATCTCCCAATAAGCTCTACACAATACCCTTCAGCTTGCTATCTGCCTGAACTTCATCTTCTAACCCTTCCCACACTTCACATTGTACAGTAGTGATAGCCGAGAATTGCAATTTTCGAGACAATGCATCAGCTACACCATTCTCCTTCCCCGGCTTATATTTCACTTCAAAATCATAACCAAGCAACTTAGAGATCCACTTCTGTTGTCCTTCGCCCATTACCCTTTGCTCAGTGAGAAACCTTAAGCTTTTTTGGTCTGTGTGGACTTTGAAATGTCTCCCCAATAGATAAGGTCTCCATTTCTGGATGGCCATGACAACTGCCATTAACTCTCTCTCATAAACAGATTTCTGCTGTGACTTCTCCGATAATGTTTGACTCATGTAAGCTATAGGTTTCCCTTCTTGCATTAGAACAGCTCCTAACCCCTTGCCCGAGGCATCAGTTTCAACCACAAATTCTTTCTCAAAATTGGGCACAGCCAGCACAGGAATAGTGGTCATTGCAGTCTTCAAGATCTCAAATGCGTGTTGTGCTTGTTCATTCCATATGAAGTTATCCTTCTTTAATAGCTGAGTCAAGGGCCAAGCAATCTTACCATAGTCTTTGACAAATTTTCTATAGTACCCTGTCAATCCAAGGGACCCTCTAAGTCCCTTCAAATCTTTAGGCACCGGCCATACTAACATGTCCTCAATCTTCCTTGGGTCAGCAGCTACCCCTGCACCAGGGATTATGTGACCCAGATATTCAATTTGTGACTGTCCGAATGAACATTTCTTCCTGTTGGCATAGAGATGGTGTTCCTGGAGGAGAGTTAACACCAGTCTCAAATGCTCAGCATGCAACTCAGCACTGCTACTGTAAATTAGTATGTCATCGAAGAAAACCAACACAAATTTTCTAAGATAAGGTCTCAACACTTCATTCATCAAAGCCTGGAAGGTTGAGGGAGCATTGGTAAGCCCAAAAGGCATTACCAGGTACTCGTAATGTCCTTCATGGGTCCTAAATGCTGTCTTGGCAATATCTTCTTCTCTCATTCTAATCTGGTGATACCCAGATTTCAAGTCAAGCTTTGAAAAAATCATGGCTCCACCCAATTCATCAAGTAGTTCATCAATAACAGGAATAGGGAACTTGTTGGGCACAACCTTGTTGAGAGCCCTGTAATCAGTGCAAAATCTCCACCCTCCATCCTTCTTTTTAACCAATAACACAGGACTAGAAAATGGACTAATGCTATGTCTAATTATCCCAGCATTCAACATCTCCTTAACAATCTTTTCTATCTCATTCTTTTGGTAAAAAGGATACCTGTAGGGCCTGATATTAGGAATTGATGCTCCTGGGTGCATAACAATGGCATGGTCATGCTCCCTATGTGGTGGCAACCCTGCTGGCATTTCAAACACTGCTTGGAACTCTGTCAACAACTCTGCCCAGTGAGAATCAGCAACTCCTGCTGTTTCTGTCCCTGCCATACACTCCACATAATACCCTACACCTTCTTCCTGGAGAGCCTTCACCATTGCCCTACAAGATGCCTGCACCGTGCACAAAGCGGGATCACCTTGAATAACATACTGTTGTGCTCCTTGAGTCCATTTCAGACTTAAATTTCTGAAATTAGCTTCAATGTTGCCGAGACTTGCTAGCCAATCCATCCCCAAGACCAACTCTGTTCCTCCTAGCTCCATCAAGAAGAAATTCTGGGTAAATTCCACACCCTGCACTGTAAACTCCAAGCCCTTACACACCCCCTTATTCCTCACCATCTCCCCTGTTCCTATCTCAACCAAGAACACCGGGGTATCCTCCATAAGCAACTTCAATTCCTCCACGAGTTTAGGGGAAATGAAATTACTAGTTGCTCCAGAATCAATCAAGATCAATACCCTCCTACCTCCAATCACCCCCCACACCTTGAAGGATTTGTTTGAGGTCAAACCCTCCTTACTGTGCAATGAGAGTTGCAATGGCTTCAACTCTACTACTACATCAGGTTCTGCTTCATCTCCCTTCTCTTCCTCCTCTGATTCCTCTTCAATTTCACATAGCATAAGTTTCATGTGCTTAAATTTGCACACATGATCCTTACTCCACTTATCCCCACATTTGAAACACAACCCCTTCTTAGATCTCTCCTCCAACTCCGCAGGACTCAACCTTCTCCCCTTAGCATTTTCAAAATCCCTTACCTCCTTCTTCTCACCAGGGTTACCCCACGTGCTACGGAATTTGGAATTGGGGCCCTTCCACTCGACCTTCTCTCTCTGGTGGCCACTTTTCTTACTAAGGGCCTCATTTTTTTCCTCCAAAAGCAGAGCACGATCCATCAAATCTGCTAAATCCTCGTGGTCATATAGCTTCAATTCAGCCTGTAATTCATTCTTCAAGCCGTTGAGGAAGATGCTGTCTAGCATAACCCGTTCTTCCCTGGTCAACTGGACTATATGAAGCTCGAACTTCTCCCTAAATTCCATCACAGTCCTCTCCTGTTTCAAACTCAGCAGGGGTCCAAGCGGGTTGTTCAATAAACCCGGACAGAACCTCCGTTTCGCAGCCACCTTGAACTCTTCCCAAGTTCGCATCGCAGCCTGCTCCTCCCACCATTGGAACCAATTTAGTGCTCATCCTTCCATCGCAATCACTACCGCGTCCAATTTCTCACGTTCACGAACACCATTGATGCGAAAATAGCATTCAACCCGGATGATCCACCCATGCGGGTCATCGCTCGAGAAAACGGGTATTTCAAGCTTACGACGTCCTTCTCGGTAATGGGGAGTATAACTTCCACCCCGAGAGTGCGAACGACATGGGGAAGTCGATCCGTCGTCATCAGTGGCGTCACCGCCGCCACGGCGTCTGCTAGGAGCTCTACGCCTTCGTGGTCGTTCATTGGTCGTCAGTTCAGTCAGCCTCTGTAACACTTCAGTCATGGTGTTTTCCACGCCTCCAAATCTTAGTTCAAGAGCTCTGATTCTGTTCTCCATCTCGCTTCTCGTACAGACCCATACAACAGCACCAGGATAGTACTGCTTTGATACCAAATTGACAGAATCAACTTGATATAAAGGAAAATTGAAGTACACTCAACGTGAGGGTACTGTTCTATTGATCAAAGATATGGAAATATTAACTGATTCAGTATGAATCAGTGTTTACAAGTTGCTAGAAATAGTGAAGAAAGCAGTAAAGTAAGAGGGTGATTCGAGGTACCCTATGCCTCCCAATGGAATAATTCCAAAACTTGCCTACCTCACCACACAATGGTCCCCACCTATATAGTAATGAGATCTATTTTCTCTCTCCTGACAGTTAGCCCAGCCACACACACACACCCTTGGCGCCCTATGGAGCCAATGAGGTGCTCCCACTAACATTTCTTTTGTGTTTTCTCACAAATACTCTTCCCATTTCTTCTTATTACTATCATTGGGCCACCCGCAGATGTTCATTCTTGCAAACTTCATGCTCCAGATGTCTAGTCCTGGACGTGAGGGGTGTGTTAAGTGTCAAAGTCCCATATCAGTTGAGTAAATAAGCAATGAACCATTTATAATATTTTGGACAACCCTACCTCTATAAGCTAGCTTTTGAAGTGAAGTTAAACCCAATTATTCTAACAACTCTAACATGGTATCAGAGTCTACCTGCAAATTTCACGCTCCAGATATCTAGTCCAGAGCGTGAGGGGGTGTCTTAATTGTCAAAGTCTCACATCGGTTGAATATATGAGCAAAAAAACCATTTATAATAACTAGGGGAACCCTCCCTCTATGAACTAGCTTTTGGGGTGGAGTTAGATCCAATTATTCTAACAATGTGAATAAAGTTTATCTTCATTCTTCAGCAAGTGGATCAATTGTTTTTATTATTGGTAGTAATCCTGTAGCTCCTGGGAAGCCAAAACCCCGACATGACACAATGGACTTTGAACAAAATTCTCAAACACGACCAAGTCAAGCACATCTCATATGCTATGCATGACTGAACAGTAATATTTCAAGGTTACTGATTTTAGGGAATTTTTAGCTTTATCAAGAAATATTATTTGAGAATGGCATTAAGAGGAATTATATGCATAATAGTGTTTGTAGTCAATAGCATGCTATACCGCCACTATAGCAGCATCGCGGAGCGTCGCTGGGCCAGGCCGCGATGCACAACGCTTCGAGAGACATGCGGGGTCTAATCCCATTATTGCTCCTGTTTTTTAAATGTTCCCTCCCTTTTTTAGGGTTTTTTGATCCCCCCCAACTGATGCAGAGATTTTTTTCTGTTTCGCTCAGTTTTTTCTTACGATTTTACCCTCACTTTATCAAAGTTCTATTTTGCCCTCTTTAACTCAGTCCATCTCTATTATGCCCTCTCTTTATCTTATCAAATGTCTTGTTTACCCTCACTTAATAGATCTCTATTTTACACTTACTTAGACTGGCTCTTCCACCAACTAGGACCTTCTTCCTCGCACAAAGTCATTGCAAAGACCCACCTTCTTCCTCGCACAAACCCACAGCATAGACAGGGATTTTCACAGCCTTCTATCCACACAAACGTACGTTCAAAATCTTTTGTCCTCACTCCTCACAAATGCAAGTCCCCATCCCTGTTTTGGTTTTACCCCAGCAGCGCCCAGCCCCATTTCAACAACTACACCTGTTTCACACTCTTTGCACTCCTTTTGGGCAAGTTCCCAGCACCCACAAACTTCATGCAGCTTCTTGCTGTATTTCAGCTTCTGTTTCAGCCTTCTCTGGCTAAACCCACCTCGGTACTGTTATGGTTTTTGTTATTAGTTATGATCCGCATTAATGGTAATTGTGTCTGTAAATCATAAATTGAGTAAATGATTAGTATGTGTAATTGTGTATGAAATATTATGTTTACTATATCTACTATCTTCTGTATAGCGGCCATTCTGCTATCCACTATAGCGTTTTGGGGACCCACAGCTCCACACTGCTATCGAGGAATGACTACTATGATAATAGTATTTCGTCACATGAAGAGAAACTTTAGGCTTATCGAATAGCTATTTCCGACTTTCCGTCAGCATGCCATTGGTAAAGACAATACTTTTTCTCTAAAGTCCATGAAAATAACCGACACATTCACCAAATATGGTATAAGACAACTAAATCAGGAGTGTGCACTGACATTTTACATACTAATATTTTCTTTCACTTTTGCCAAAGATTGTGAAATTTTCATCAAAGAAAAATGTTTACCTGCCCAGTTGAGTCATTTCCACCAAAAGACCTGTACAAATACAAAAATAGGTTAAAACAGGTGCATGGTGTCATCTATGATGATATGTAACCCTTAAAATAACTTGACAAGTTTGATAACAAGACAACACTGAAACTCACATAATAAACAAAAAATGGAACCTTTGAACATTTAGGCATAAAGGCCAATCCATGGATTCTATTAAATACCAAACTCTTAAGCCAGTTAGGAACAAGATTAGCTATGTTAAGCTAAGACTTCTATTGAATCCCAGTTTCAAAATATTAAGCGGATAAGTCAGGACTAATGAATGTGCTGTCTTTGGTTCTCAATCAGACACTTGCCCATTTCCTTTTGCATTGCCCAGCAGCCAATTTGATTCAGATAAAGGCTATTTGGAATTTTTGGTGAATTCAGTGTCCTCTGAATTAGAGTAGTTTCTTTTGGGCTTCAGCAGAAGGTAATAAGAGGAAGGTTTTATGCCCACGTGCTACCTATGCTGCCTATTGATGTATTTAACAGGAAAGAAAGAGTAAACCATCATTTTGGTCCCTGAAAGTGTGAGACGATGTCAGTTCAGTCCCCGAAAGCAATTAAATTACGAAAAAGTCCTTCAATGTTAATTTCCTTACTAAAGTTACTAATGAAATTAACATTGAAAGACTAACTTAACTAACAAAATTAACATTGAGGAACTTTTTCATAATTTAACTGCTTTCAGGGACTGAACTGATAACGACTCATACTTTCAGGGACCAAAATGATGATTTACTCGGAAAGAAATGCTTTGGTTCTACCCTATCTTAAGATTTGTTGTGGGATAGGATTGTCTTCAAGACCTCCCTTCGGTGTTCTGCCTATGGTCCTCAAAGAGATGGGATTTTAGAGCCTTATTGTATTCATGAATTTTTTCTATGGAAAAAATAAATTTTATTTGAGAAAAATAAGAAGAAAAATACAACTCAGGTGAGGATGAGAAACCTCCAACAACAACAACAACCAAGCCTTTTCCCACATAAAAAACTAGATAAACAAATGCATGTAGAACTTAAAAATGCATCAAGGCTGACCAATTTCTCTGCATTGTAGTAAGAGCAACCCCATTGAAACAACCATGAGCTGAACACCAAAGAGGCAAACAGAACCCTATCCATAACAAGTTTAGGGGCAGAGTTTTGCCTCCTTGATGTTCTATTCTTGTTTAGTCTGGTTTTGGTATTATGCGGTTCCCTACTTATGGCTTTTTCTTGAATATGTCCTTTTGCATGCTTATTGAATAATACTTATAATTTTTTGCATCGGTAAATCTTCTAATCTCTTGCTTGTCCCATGTAAGTATAAATTTTTAAAAATATTCTTGACAAGGTTTTGCTTTACATTATGACTAGGAACCAATAGTTGCTATCACTTTTCTTTTATTCATTCTTTTGACTATAGTAAACTCGTAATGACTGCCAATGAGGGTTCGCTCAACTGGTAGGATTGAATAGAGTCAACCAAGAGTCATTGGGTTCGATTTCTGCTAGTGTAACCTTCATTAGTAGGTCATCTGCAAGAACCGCTGTATGCCATCAGTCTGGCTTGTGACATGCCATAACCTTCGAATGGGGCAACCTCCCCTCCCCCTAAAGTTTTTACTATTGCACTCTATTCCAGTGCTAGAAGAAGCGACATGTGAATCCACTCCCCAAAATTGACAATATTGCACTCCTAGCAACTTGAATGCAAACCAACTAAGAAAAATGTTACTTCCTTAGGGAACCTGCAAAAGATTACCAGCTTGCCCAAATGGACCTCTCATGTATATATAACCCGGATAAAGACATCAACAAAGAGCCTGCCTTGTCATAATGATAATTAGCTTTAAAAAAACCAGCAGAAATTTATAGCAAAATGGGCAAACATTTGTGACATCAAGACTTAAATCTAGTAGTAAAAGTTAATGTCTACAAATAACAGTTTCTCTCCAATAAATCCAGTACCAAAAAATCAAAAAAGAAATCGACGACATAAACAGCCAGTCAGCAACATGGTACTAGCTACTAGTAAAATGTCAACAAGTAACAATTACAATGTTTTTTATTTACCTAATAAGAAATAAACATCTAAAATTACTATTTTAATTAAAGCGATAAAGGGTTAACTCTCAAGATTGCATCCAAGTTCATCACCACCGTCAGCTATGGAGTAGGCAAGCACACCGAATGTGACAAAAGTACCTTGATGCTGCAACTCTTATTTTATTATTATTATTTTTGATAAAACCCAACATTGTTACGTATGACCAAGCTGATCAAACCCCACCTATAGCAAGCAACAACTAACAATACAACTATATATCCAGTTGACCACACCCATGACAAATAACTAGCAAAATCCATTCAAAGCGTCATCTCGGAGCAGTTTCAGAAAGTAGCACTATTACATGATAGGACAAAGTTTCACCACACCACACCAATTGAGAGATTCCAGTTCCAACTCCACAATTACAATCACCTATAAACCGAACAATAAAAGATGCAATGCCACCCACACCTTCAAAATCCCCAAATATCAAACACCAACAACACATCACAAATTTCAAAACTAACAACAACCCAAGAAGCAAAAATTAAAAACGAAAAATGGGGTTTCCCAAAAAACAATACTTTTCTATATCTTTTCAATCAATAATAATAAACCAAAATTGAACCCTCTAACCGCAGAAATAAAAAATAAAAAACCCTACTTTTGACAAAAGGGTTAATAGATAAATAGATAGATAAAAGAGAAAGGGAACCTGATGATCTTATCTAGGTAATCCATGAGAAGGGTGTCCCAATAAGGGCCCATAGCAGCGGTGCTTTCCACAACCACGATGAGCTGTTTCTCCGCCATGTTTGGAGAGAAAACGTGACACAGAGAAAGAGATAGAAAGAGAGATGAATTTTTAGGTTCGGATTATTGTTGATTGGGAATGAAGTAGTATTGTACTATATGAAGAGGTGTGTATTGGTATTATTATAGATGGAAAAGTGGGTGTAAATGGAGAAAGACGACAAGAATTGGAAAGTGCATTCAAAGGATTACCAAATCATGATGGTACTATGATACAGGTTATGCTGTGTGTGCAAAGTGATGACTCATTTTTTTATTTTGCGCCTTTTCGCCTTTTCTGGTATGGACTTTGGTGGCGACTGACAAAGGCAACAAAACGGTAGTGTCGCGGGTTTTTGTTTGGTCTTCTGTGGGTGGCTCCGTTGGAAACAAGTTCATTCATTTCACCGAAGAAATGAAAGATTTCATTATTATAAATATACGTCTTTATATATCTAAATTATAATAATGAAACTTTTTATTGTTTTTTTAAAAAATGAAGAAGATTTTTATTCGTGGGCAACAATGTACATGTAATTTGACTTCAAGTAGATTCGAAAAGCTAATTTATAATTGATAAGTTAATTTTTAGTTGAAAATTATAGAGAATAGCAAAAAAATTATCTAATTGAATTTGAAGCGTTTGATAAAATTAGTTGTTTGAGAGCTATTGTGAATGAGTCATTATGATTTAGTAATATCAGTATAATCAAGTCAGATCGCATTTTTATTTGGCTAAATTATATTTTTGGTTTCTCATCTTATGTTTAAAATTTGTTTTAGTCTTTTATTTTTAAAATATTCATTTTGATCATTTATCTATCAAACTTGATATAAAATGATTTTTTTCGTCATGTCTCCGTTAATGTTAGCTTATGTGACAATTAAGTGATGATCTGAATAGTTAAGTTGGCACGTCATCCATATGATAGTATGTTATGGCACGTCATCGAAAAAAATAAGATAAAGATCAAATCGAAGCCTAAACCATATTGTTGCAATCTTATTCCCCAATGGTTTTTTTTTCCCAAATTGATGAACTAGGTTTCTGGAAAATTCCCTCACATTGAGCATTCATGATGCATGGTTCATACAACGCTATTTGTAGACCAGCACATCCTGTCTTTTTTGTTTGCCCATGTTCTCAATTTATTAGCTTTATAAAGAGTTTATTGTTCGCTACCCCGTTAGTGCTTTGTCAAAATAACAGAATATCGTGGATTTATTAGCACTTTGCGTGTGAGCATTCTCTTCACACTTCACTAATTCTGTTACTTTGTTAATAACAATTTATTAGCTTTATAAAGTAACTATTGTTCATTGTGCTAGTTAGAGAGGGTGATAAAAAGATAAATAAAAGATAGATTGATAAATCCATTCATGATGAATTGCAATTAGTATTTGGGCAGACAATGGCAACTAGTGAAACCACAACGTAAAAGGAGTATAAAAAGATTATATCAAATAACTTTTAGTTTAAAACAGCTTTTAAGTTGAAAAAAAAATGAAATTACCAAATAATTTTAATTTTTATTTTCAAAGCTCTTATTTTTAACTTCTCCTTTAAAGTAGCTTTTAAACTTAAAAAAAGTTAGGCCAAACACAATCTAACTATATTATATTTTCTATCTAGTTCCTTTCAATAATCTTGGTAACGTGCCATTATTCTTTGGCAAGCCTTGAGTCCATACGAATTATCTGTCATCACTTCCACACTTTTTTTTTTTATGATCATTTCTCTAAATCACTTCGACACTTGCATTTGGTTTTATTCTTTTTTTTTTGTTTAATTATTGAGCCTAAGATATGGTTTACATCAGCAGCTCTCTGCATTTTATATAACATTTTGATCATTAGTTCTCACTTTTGTGCTTGTTCTCATTAATCCTTGTTTTTTTCCTCACTTAATAATTCAGGGAAATCAAACCTACAAAGATAAACAGTGCTAGAAAGCTATTGGATTTTATACAAAACCTATTAAACTCATTGGCAATAATGCGACATACTACAGTAATAGTGGCAATAATGCGACATCACTTAGTGGCAGGGATTTTTCAGAAGTCCTAGTTCATCAGTTTGGGAAAGAAGACTGCAACAATATGGTTTAGAGTTTCGATTTGATTATTTATCTGATTTTTTTTCGATTTGGTCCTTTATCATATTTTTTTGGTTTCGATTTGGTCCCCTGGCTCCAACACATACTGTTACATGAATAACGTGTCAACTCAACTGTCTAGATCACCACTTAACTGCCACATAAGCTAACATTAATGGAGACATGATGAAAAAGACCATTTTGTATAATGTTTGATAGATAAATGATTAAAACGAATTTTTTTAAAGATAAAGGACCAAAACGAATTCTAAAAATAAGATGAGGGATCAAAAGTATATTATAGCCTTTTAATTTTTTACTCAAAATTTAAAATTAAAATTTAATAGTTTTTGTATATATATATATGCTTTAGATAAGTATGGTTATAGCTGTTAAGTAAAATATTTCACCATATACATAAATTTTAAATATTTTAAATAAATAAATATTAGTGGCTATCATGGGACTCTCACACTCGACACGGGCGGGAATAATGCCTCTCATGGTGGAAACTCCATCCTTTTTGTAATCTGTCATGGATTGTTTGTTCCTACCTAGCAGTTGTGCTTGTCAATCCACATATATTGTTGGTTTATGAAGATACCTGAGTAATGAAGATGGTGCTTTACGAATAGTGGAACACGAGAAAAATGCAATAGCTTGAGGATAAAGGTGGAAGTGTGGCTAATTATGTCTAATTTCAGTTATTTATATATAGGCCGAATTAGTCTTTTCTTCCTCTAACTTATTTGTTTTGTGACAAGTTAGTCCTTTAACTTTGTGAATGTTAATAAAATTAGCCTAATCATCAGAAACGTTATAATACCGGCGACCAATCCATTAAAAGTCAATAAAAAATCATTTTATTTCTTCTCTCTTTCTTCTTATTCTCTACTTTGACCCATTAATGGCTTCCTACAAGCACGACATCAATAGCTTCTTTCAAGAACTCCATTATTCCAGGAAGAACTATTGAAGATATTAGAATTTTTGGAAGAGAAAATTAATAGAATATGTCCCCTCTCAATTCATAAAAATTTTCATGTTATTATGCAGTTGTTTTGTTCTTTAAGAGGTTAGAACGTGATCAACGAATCATGTGTGCCTTATAGAGATAATTAATCAGGTGTGCTCAGTATTAATGTTAGTGAATCATGCCATATTGTATAAATAGGTTGTAATTTTTTTTATTTTTCATTCTATTCTATAAAAAGGAAAAAAGCGAACCATAATGATAACCCCTAACAAATCTTTTAGAGAAGCATGTGAAATAAGGTGTATTGTCATACTATAGTCTTACATTCGGGTATGTGGCATATCTGTTATGACTAGTCTTTGTTGGGCATTCTCTTGCATCAAAATCTAGTGGGAAATGTTTGATTCTTAGTGTGGCATTTGGTTATCTGGTTTATAATGATGATTTGTTGATAATGAGGATTTGGTATTTTTCCTAAATATCTTGTTATTTGTATATTATTGCTAGACTTTGTCTTTAATTATGTTTGAATATGACAATTTGAAGGAAGCCATAAATGGGGTGTTCCAAGAAAGCCATAGATGGGATCAATGCAGAGGAAAAAGAAGAAAGATAGAAAAGATAGATAAAAAAATAATTTTTATTGATTTTTAACGGATCAGTTGATGGTGCTATAACATTTCATATTATTAGGCTAAGGTAGTTACCATTTACAAAATTAAATGTCTAACTCTTCACAAATAAGAGTTAGAGTATCAATTTGAACGAAACAAATAATTTAGAGGACGAAAAAACTAATTTTATCCTCATATACAAATATATATATGTATTAACCACGGTTGATGACCATTTCGAGTCGACCAGAGTCACATCATTTCTTTTGCATGGTCAATACAATTTGCCAGCCGTACCAATTAATTGGTTGGTTCACCAGTGAAAACGGTGGGTCCATCCAAAGTTTATTAACATTGGTCTTAAATGTGGCAATAATATAAGTGTATTGTAACACTTTGGTCTTGATCAATCTTATTGTAATTACTAGCCTATTACCCTTCTAAATAAAATTAACTTTTAAATAATGAACAATAAACTTTTTTCTACTTTTTGGAAAACTTAATCTTAATTTAGTGCATAGTCTGAAATTTAAATTTGGAAAGTATTGAAAGTATAATAAATTTGTAAGAGGATGTCATTGGGAGTAGAAAAAAATTAAAGGCAAGTATTAGGATTAAAATATGCCATTAATAAGATAGGAGACTAAGATTGAGAAATCCGAACTTATATATAGTCATGTAGATTAAATTTTGAGTTTAATTGTTATGTACTGTCAGTGTAAAGTTTTTTACATTGACAACTAATCAGAAATTATGGTGTGTGTGTGACTTTTAAGCTAATTAGGATAAGAGTCAAACACTTTAGTTTATGTGATAATTTCTGATTGGTTGTTTGTATAAAAAAATCTTTACACCGACAGTGTATATCAATTAAATCCTTAAATTTTTCATGTAGCAAATGGCAGATTCAAACTTAATTACAGATTCAAACAAATAATCCCTTTTATATATAGTATTTACATTAATTAATAAGATAGATAACTAAGAGAGAGAAATTCCAAATTATCATCATGTAGACTAAATTTTTCATATAGTAAATTGTATTAAAGCTGAATATTAAAACAGAATTTCAAATGGTAAAATCAGCTTCCACACGACAAATTCAAAATATGGTTCAATTTCAATAGTATTGTCCATGCAATGGGTATGGTCCAAAATTTTCCAAGTTACCAAACAATTTTTTATGTGCAAAATGATATCCTCAACCAATAGCTTAAGACTAATCTCTTTTGAGACGTAGATATCATCGAAGTAGATTTTGTTTCTCTCTATAAAGTCTTTTTTATAGTTACGGCAGAAATTAAACCCCTAACAATAAGCTTAAAGAACTCGACTATCTATCAATTATGCTTGACCTTGTTGGTAGAAACCAATAATTTTATTTCTATAATAATATGCACCATATCATATCCATCCTAGTGCAGACAACACGGTTACATAAATTTAAAGCAAAATGTTTTTAACATGTTCTCATAGAGCTAACAGTACACTACAGACACAACAATACTAGGAGGATGCAAGGGTTCAAAGACCCTTGATGATCTCTTCAGAACCGGACATAGTGAATTCTCCTCCACATTCAATATTTGCATCCTTCACCTTTAGGTCCTCCACCAAAAGAGCAAACCTGACATATCTGTGTATTTGGCTGAACCATTATGTTGTGTTTTGTTTGTTTCTAATTTCTTGTTTTCATTTTCTATTTTTATAAATAATTGTAATATAAATAATTACAAAATTGTCTCATTGTTTTTATTTTGTTTCTTGTCTTCAAAATTTTGTATAGGAAACACTGAAAATAACTTTTTGTTTGTTTTCATTATTTCCTATACAAATCTTTGAAAACAAGAAACAAAATGAAAACAATATGATAATTTTGTAATTAGTTATGTTATAATTATTTTTGAAATCAGGAAATGAAAACAGGAAACGGGAAGAAACAAACCAAACAGCCCTTAGCAACGAACTTGATATGCTTGTATTCCGTGGAAACGTTTTGGACCATGAATTCATCACAAAAAGACAGTAAAAATTAAATTCAATCACAAATTAGCCATTTACAAATGGGTTTTTTCCCCCAACAACCAGATCGCATATTTTCTGGCCATAGAGGGAGCTTCGGGTGCCATTGACGTTGAGCGACTTCATTCTCCGCCTTCTCTTTTACGAGAGTGTAGTTTTGTGTGTTGTTTTTCATCTTTCCTTTTTTGTTTCTCCTTTTCCTTTCTATCAAACAAAAAGATGATAGGTAATTTCTTTTAGTTGAGATTATGGGTTTTCATTGGGCGGATTTGACTTGACCAGAACAAACACTCAAATTTTGATAAGATCATTTGCTTGGATTCAAACTTGGCTCAGCTATGACTCGGTATGATCAAGACGGAACCAAATCAACATGATATGTTGGCATAATGTATAAATTTAAACATTATACATAGTTGGAAACTTAAATTGAGTTTTTTTAGGCTAACTAAAATTGAATTACATATTACAATATATATTTAAATATCAATATAAATATATTATCATACCATACAAAAGAAAAAAAATATTAAATTAAGTTAAAAAGTCCGATTTTAAAAGAATTTGAGATACCACATAGAGTTGAAACTACTTGAAGTATATTTCAAACTTGAAAAAAAAAAAAAAAAAAACATATCTAGTCTAATTTTTGAAACCCTAACTTATTGCAATTAACTTTGTGCCAAGATGGATTAATGAAATGAGACAAATCTTAAACACCCCTAGCAAATATATATTATGGATGATTTATTTTTTTATTCTGTTGGGTACATTTGTAATCTAATCTTATTAGAAAAAAAACTCTTATACCAACAAGATCCAACATAGTTGGCAGATAGTTGAGTTCTTTAAATATGATATCAAAGGTTCGATTTCTGCTGTATATATGGAAAATGCTTTATTGGGAGAGACAAAATCTACTTTAGTAAACTCTACGTCTCGAAAGATATTAGTCTCCGACTATTGGCTAAGGATACTTTTGTGCGCACAAAAAAAAACCTAATTGGTTGACTTTGATTGAAATTAATAAGAGAAATGTTTTTTGAACATAAAAAATTTGGCAACAAATATCGACAATATTTTACAAGGTTAATACAGTTCAAAAACGTGGTTAATGAAATGTTGAATTTAGTTAATGGATATAAAAGGTATTGTAACTCATTAACCATTCACTGAACTTCATTAACCACGATTTTTAACGTTATTAATCACGATTTTCAGGTGTTCAAATATGCATGTGAAGTTCAAAATATTGAACACCTAAAAATCGTGATTAATAACGTTCAAAATCGTGATTAATGAAGTTCAGTAAATGGTTAATGAGTTGTGATATTTTATATCCATTAACTAAACTCAATATTTTATTAATCACATTTTTGAACTATATTAATCATATAAAATATTATCAATTTTTATTGTTTTTGATATTCAAATGACAACAATAAATTAATAAACCCAAAGGTGTGTAGAACAAGTAAATGAAACTCCGCGGCGGCCCAGGGATGGGCCCACAAGAGCAGCTCTTCAACTGTCCACCCTTTCTTGTAACCTTACCGGTGAAGGAAACGAAATGAACCAGAAACTATACCAGAAAACGACCCCCAAAACAATAAATAAAAAAAAAAAAACTTTAAAATTCAATTAATATTATGCCAAAAAAAAAAACAATTAATGAATAAACACAATAAATAAATAAATGTATATAAATAAATTCATAGCTGGTGGCAGTGGTGGAGTTGCACTTCCCGCAACCACTATTCTGCATTCTACACGACTCCCATTTTATTTTATCATCATATCTGGATTCAGGGTTTTGAGTGGTTTGATCTAAAGTTTCTGACTTTGTTAAAATCCCAGTAGAGTTTGGACTCTGCAAATATTCAGAGGCATTCTTGTTTTCCCTCCATATTTTTTCCCCTTATTTTTGTTTTAATTTTTTTTTCTTTCGGTTTTGTGGAATTCCCATGTTTATTATACACATATGTACCGGTTGAAGAGGTAGGAGAGGCAGGTGCTCGTGGAAATTCAACAACTTTTGGAGTTGTTCTTGATTACCCTTTGCTGTGTTGATTGTATATATGTGTGGTTTATAGAGTTGAAGGGGCTGAAAATGATGCTGCATTATGTACAACCATCAAAGCTGAAAACTAAGAAGGTATTTGGCTAAATAGGTTTTGAACGCACTTCTTGAAACTAGTCTCTTGTTGTCTACCCAGTCTGACCTATGTTGGAAGTCCCACATCATCTGCCTCAATTCCTGTGGAGGACGGTGTTGGAAGTCGCACATCGTCTACCTCAATTCCTTGGGCACAGTCTATTGGGTAACTCCACTTAAAGCCAATTGATTTTAGGATAAAATCTAACAATTTATCAGTTTGGTTTGTTGGCCGACCTCACTGGTCGGTCTGCCCGATACTCGGTGAGCTACTTGCAAAATCACACCCTGATACTTAAGTTAGCAAAGGGAATGCAAGTAAGTATCAAATTATGGAAGTATATAGTGTATAATGAATGTGTGGGGTGTGTGACTCCCTGGTATTTATAGGCTGTCTGGCAAGTGGATTCGGCCCATAATAGGTGACTGATGATTGTAAATCAGTCACTTTGCCTGTAAGGGTGTGTGTGTGTGTGTGCGCGTGCACACTTACAATGCTTTTGGTCTAGATTGGGACTTGGCTGTTAGTCGATCCACTTGGTGTTGGGCTACTGCCCAACCCAATGTTGTCTTCAAAGTTGGGCCACTGTTCAGCCCAATGCATTTGGTCGGCATACTGGGCCTAGGATCTTGGATCGTGGCCCATAACAGGTTTCTCTAACTAGTTGGAGTGTCACATGGTTTTGATTTCTGAGTCGGTGGTATTGATTTTTGGTTGTTTGTTTGATTAGTATATGGTTTAATGAGTACAATGGAATTGGGAAAAATAAGAGGGGAGAAATTATGATCTTAGTACTTTGATAAATTGGCAAGCTTTTCTTGATTGTGTCTTCTGGTATGAGATGATCTTAGGAACTTGTTGAGTACTAGTATGAGTAATTGAGCATGCATACTTTCACTAACTGTATTGTTCTGACTTTGTTTTACTGAGCACAGTACCTTTGCTGTCAAATATGTAGGGTACCTTTTGTTTTAAGTTATGAATATTTTTCCACAAATTTCTATAACTGATATTGAAATGTTTCCTTTAGGGACCTCATATATTATATGGCTCATTGTAATGAATTTTTTTGACTGCATATATCAATGTAGCTCCACCCCTGGCAGTAGCTCTGTGTTTAGTTCGTCTATATATTCTTTGGTTTAGAATTTGATAGTTTTTGGCTTTGTAGGTAGTTAAACCCATATCAAAATAAGCAATTCTCTCTTGCATCAGAAATGGTGATTTCGTCGTTATTAGGTAGTGGTTCTGATTACAGATTTTCATGTTGTTAGATAGTGTTCGAGGACATATATGCTGCATGTGATGCAGCAACACTTGAGCAACTAAAGGAATTAAGCTCAAAGCGGAGAGCAATTGAAGAGACTATTAATGAAAGCAGTTCCATTACAGAAGCTATTGCAAGAGAAATGTCTAGAGGACTGGTATCTCGCTATGAACAGGTAACTACTTATGCTGTCTGTATGAGCCTTTCTACTCCATCTTGTTCTTGATATGCAAATGACAACAATCGTGATCCTATTTCAAATGCGCTTTTCTTTTCAGCCATTTGATTCCATTTGTATTAATGGTGTCATTTTTTTATACATGTTCACGATGTCTTATAAGTTAATGTTAACATCAACCTCGTGGGAAGGGAAGGGAAGAAAGAAGTCAACACTAACATTCCCCTTTGTGTAATATGTTGTCATTATGTGATGACTTAAGAATGGCCTTATGGAACTGATATATTTTTCTGTACATTCTCTTTCTAGCAATGATTCAGTTTGTAGTGGTGTATTTGTGTGACCACTAATGGTTTAGACCCAATAATAATAGTCAGTATTTGATAAATCTCAAATTTCTGGCAATACTGATGAATTATTTTCATTCTGTGTAAATGAATTTATTTATTTTTTCCTATCTGCATCAGGATATCTACAAGATAGAGCAGTATCTACCATTATTGGAAAATTTGTTTTTCTATGTTGATGCAATAAGCACCAATAACCAAATGGCCCAATGGACTGCTGCTCTAAAAATACGTTGGAGTAGTGCTCTGAGCTCATCTTCTTTCTTCAATTTTTTGGGTCCAAAATTTTTCCAAATTGACAATTTACGATTTGAGCTTGGTATGACCCTTTTTCTTTATGGTGGAATCCTGCAAGAGAGGGCTTTAGAAGTTCTGACAGATGGTATGTGTTGAAATATTTTTTTCCAATATAAACTTACTTGTCCTGCTAAATATATTTATATATGCCACTTTTGTTTGTTTTGTAGATTTGGTCCAATCTACCTCCTTTTTCAGACAAGCTGCTGGGATTTATCATCACTTGGCACGTGATGTTCTCCCCCCTTTACAGCCTGTGTTGCCACCAGAAAAGCCACCAGAAGCTCTTGCTGCAGTATCCACCATTATGAGCCTCATTTGCTTGGCTGAGGCACAGGTTGGTGTTTTGGTTCCATTTTTTGTTTTGTACTTTTGTTTTGTTTTTACGTCATGAATTGCAGTCATATCTTTAAACTTGGTTATACTATTTCTGGAATATTTCATATTAATTTTCCAGATTATAAATGTGAAGTTTTGCAAGTTTTTTTTTATTGTTAGTAACTGATATGTAATAACTGTCTAATAGGCAGTAACCATAAGGAGGGCTGAAGAGAAAGGTACTTCTTCCAGTCTTCTGGCAAAGTTGCATCATGGTGTTGCACTTTTTCTTGAAGAAGCTATTGGGATTTTATGTACAGTCGTCAAACAGTGCAAAGACATTTCATCACGCTTACTGGTATGGATACCTCCTTTTCATATTTTGGTAGAAATCACCATCATTGTCTGCTCCTTATCTCATTTTAGAGTTTTAGTTAATGCTAATTCTGAACTACTATCCTTTCATGAATGTCAAAATAACCTGGTATGTATATTCAATATTGTTTACTAATGGTGTGTTTTTCCTTTTTCCTTAATTCATTTTAATCATTTCCCCCTGATCCTCTGCATAGTCATCAATAAGAGAAAGAACTGTAGGAGGGGGAAGTAACTAGGATTGGATTGGTAGGAATGAAAATGGAAGTATAGCCTAAAGGTAGTAGTAAACTGAACAGCCGTTTATGTGGAATGTCTATAGAAAAAATGTTGTTTTTGATAGATCATAATAGCTTCATTTGATCCATGTAGCCGACCTGGTGAGAAGAGGTTTTGATTGTTGATCAGTTGGTCTATAGAGAAAATGTAGGGATGGATTATTCCAGAGTCAAACATTTGCACACCAATAACATCATTCTTGCTCTTTTGGCATCGTTTTTTTCTCCGATTTTCTTTAAAATGAGAAAAAAACGAAGGAGGAAAACTTTAAGCAACTGACAAACAGAAATGTATATAGACATGGGTATAGGGATTGACACACGCACACACACATGGAGGATGCACAAAACCCTTCTTTTTTTGGTTACTACAAAAGCCCATTTTCAGATGTAAGATACTATGTAAGCTTTCTTATGGATGAACTTCTTCTGGTTAAGGCATACTCCTTTCTCTTGTGTTTTGCCTATTAACATTTCATGCTTGTTTTTTCTTTTTCGTCTTTGACTATGGTGTTGTTAAACTCTCACACTTACACTTTTATTATGTATGCAGGAATTTATATCTTCCTGCAAATCTTTACATGAATTGAAAGGTCAACAGTGTCTTGCAGAAAGCCTAAAGGCTTCTGGTCAAATAGGGGCTGCCATTGGAGTTCTTAGTTCTGCATTGATTAATGTAAAAAAGAAGATGCCAGGGGAAGAGTCATGGAAATCTATTTACCAACAAAAAATTCATGATGCTTCCGAAGTGCTCAGAAAGTTTGTACATGAGAATGATTTTGTTTTGCATGAGAAGATCCCATCAGGAGATGAGTTACTCTTGCCTGAAGGTAATAAAATAGTCAGTATTATACATTATAGTCCAAAAAGATGGGAGAGACATCTTGCTTTCAAGACACAAGTATAGAGACAAAATCATGTAAACCAAAGCTGGTATGTCTTAGCCCAAATGGTCATGGCTTATCTAGTATATCTTGTTTCCTTTCTGTTTGACTCCTCTATTTGGCATCTGAAATATATGAGTCTAATATCAAACTTACTCATCTTTGTCTTTGCCCTTCTCTTTTTTATGTGGAGATTGGCTGGCCCAAAGTTTTGCCAGCATTATGTTATATGAATTCGTTTGTGTCTAAATTGCAACTATAGATTCATGGAATATGCTTGTAAAGTGGATTTTTGAAATATCTATTTTACTGTTGAATTATAGAGTAAATTAAGATGTTTTTGAAGTTTATTGATGACATAGTTCATATTTGAAAGCCTTTTTTTTTCCTTACTAAGCTCCAAAAATTTGTCCTATTTTTTTAGGCCTGTATATGTTTTTGCCCACTAGGCTACTCTCCACCTATTTCAGGAAATTGTCTACAGAACCTGACCATCTTTTATCAACACATATAAACTGGTGTGATAATTATGACCAAAGAATTTTTTTAATAAAAAAAACGAAGTAAATCGGTCCCAATCTCTTGGTGGGAAGTGCCATTGTGTCGGTCAAACAAGATTTCCTACACATTATTTCAATTATTTTTTTTGTTTTTTGGTTTCTCGGGATATTCTCCGCTCTCAATTACGGATACTAATATCTCGAAATACTGGACAACATTTAAGGGTTGATTTTTTTCAATCAAATTTTCTCTGTACGTAAAAGTTAGGGATCGAATTCCTGATCATTTGCTTAAGGGACCTAAGTTCATTACCATTTGGATTAATCACATGTTAGTATTATTTCAATTTTCACCGACTATCATCTTTTCTTTATTATAAAATATATAAACCTTACAAAGAGAAGCTTTAATGTTGACATTAATGTTTTTACTATTCATATAATATTTAAAATGATAAACATATGGTGTTTATTGCTAACATATATAATATATAAGAAGAAACAAAATGTTTTGTGAAGAATAATAATAAAGTTTTGCGCAAATAGATTGCCCATTAGTTTTCCGAGAAACTCCCACCGTGAAGCAATACCTAAATGAATTTCGAGAACTTTTATCTTAAACTAAAGATTTTTAGCAGATTTTAAAAACTAAAGTTATCAACTTCATCCATACTATATATAAATGAGATTTCTTATTTTTTTTAGTCTGATTTTTGTTTTCCAAAACCTCAATTATTGATTACTAATTTAAAAAGTTAAAAATAAACATAAAAGAAAATAATCTCAACCAGACATTGTCGTATTCAGGTTTGGTATAGAGTGTTCTCGTAAAGTCAAAATACGCGTTTTACGAATGTTGTAGCATTAGTCTATGTTTGGCTCACACAAGAACATGTCCTCTCAACCACTCTTTCCGTGTTGTTTTAGCTCCATGGAGTAGGAGTCCAAGTCATACTCGTTTGTTTTATATTACCCCAAATTTTCTAACAATTTTATAATCTTACTATTTTCAACCTTAAAACGTCACATAAAATGTAGTGTTCGAGAAGGATGTTAAAGAAGTGGAGAGGAAATGGAGGGTGAGGGTTAGGAGAGAAAGAAGAGAAAATCTAAGTATTTTTTTTAGTTTTTTAAAATAAGTTAAAAACACTTAGTATTACAAAATTCGGATCAGTCATCTACTTGGTCACGACACTGGGTCACTGATCGAACCAGTGAATCACTTGTTGAACTGCATGAACCACTATATATCAAATTTGTAAATTTTATGATAAAGATATGTTTATATAATATATTTGTCAAAAATGTACTAAGCAAAAGCTTTGGCATGGTGGCGTAGAGGACGTAGGGTGCGCTAGCAAGACGTGAGAATGATCCTCATCTAGAGCATTTTGGGCATGGGTGGGCAATTTTCACGCCAGGTGCGCACGTGAATGGGCTTGCCTTGGACAACATGAGTGCAACAGGTCGTGGACCGCTCGGATGTTTCAACAGAGTCGAGTCAGCCGATTCAATCTGATTCAACAACGGTTGATGACGTCGACTCTGATTCAATTGCATATCGTATCTGATATGCTGATCGAACTGACCATTAGTCCGATTTCCGATTGAATCGGTCCGACCGGTCAGTCCAGATTTAATAACACTGAAAACACTACAATATTCCCAAGGTACAATTGTTTAAGTAATATATTAGATGTATCAAGTGATATAAGTATTTTTATATGAGAGTGAGAGAAACTATTCAACTTTAGATCGCACATGAACTATCAAAATCGAAACATAAAGTGTGTGTTCGGATTAACTGTGAAAATTGGATTATTTCAATAATAAATTATATGTATAATCGATTATTATCATAATTAGTTTTATGTTTTGATGTGTTTGTTGAAAAATGATTTTAATCTTTACCCTTTACATTGGTTTAATAACCCAAATTTTCTCTCTCTCTTTCTCTCTCAAATATAAATGCCTCTCCATATATACATCAATCTGATCCTTTGCGGCCGTTTTTTGACTATTCTCTTCTCAGCCACAATCTGTTGGATTAATCCAAGGAGAGAGAGAGTGTGTGTTTTCTTTTAATCCAACGTTTGTAATTATAGCCGGAGAAAGGATGGACAAAAAAATGATTGATATAGACTCATCTATACACACACCATATGCGTGTGAAGTTTGGACTCGAATTACCTACACTTAAAATTACCTACATTCAATACATTCGGTATTTTGATACCGTTCGATTAAGATAAGACGATTCAAGTTTTAAGTTCGGTAAATCGAATTTAAAATATAATCTTGAAATGCGAGTAGTCCAATCTATATCAAACAATTCCAATATATTTGAATGTAAAATTTTTTCCTGCATCAAATAAATCCATTTCCATGAAATAGTGACCCAATGACTAGTATGTGAACAAGTAATAACATCGCGTTTTTGCCGTCCAAATTTTCTCTTTCATTCCCACAGCCAGTTCGCCACAAAGCACGAACTTGGAAGTGATCTTAGATTGGCGTGTTCAGGTGGCACAGCAAGGGACGACGATGTTGACCATCAGAGATTTGAGTTGACCACAAGACAAATGAAAGAACCTTGTTGGAGAACAACACTGGGATGTTGCGGGTCAGCATGCTACACGTGGCACGTTTAGGATCATAAGTCATCGTGTAATAATAATAATAATAATAATATAAACCCATAAGAACGGGTGGTAAGTGCAGGCATTTGATTCAACACAACCATGGCTACACTACACTGCAATTCTCTCCCTCTAATCAAACCCTGTCACCCCAGAAGTTCCTTATTGCACCCCATTTTCCCATTCACCCGTTTTACCTCAAGTCTTGGCACTTCAATTTGCACAAGTTCTAGTGCATTTAAGACCCCAACTTCCAGGTGGGGAAGAACTATTTCTGCTGTTGTGTCAGAAGAAAACGCAGTTGAGTCGAGTTTCTCAGCAACTGATGTCTTCAAACTTACATATTTAGAGGTCGGTTTTTATGGTCCTTACCCTTAACTTGTCTTAAGTTTGATTGCTGGCTGTAGGTTCCTAAACTATTTCAATTAGGCCCCTTTACTTTAAAAATTTGTAATTTGATCCTTGAACACGTTGAAAACTTGTAATTAGGTCCCTCATATACTTTTCCGTAGTATCTGTTAAGTGATCCATCCACTCGTTATTTGTGGATCCTTGAACTTATAGAAAAAATTCAAATAGTTCTCTATACTTTTTAGGAAAATTCAGATAGGTCATGTATTTTGTGAAACCTTAACGATTGTGAAACCTTAACGAAACTCTAATGGAAAAGTGTATGAGGGATCCAATTACAAATTTTCTATATGTTCATGGACCCAATTACAAACTTATAAATTATAGGAACCTATTTAAAAATTCCTACATAGTTTAGGGACCTACAGATTAATTAAACCTTGATTATTTTCCACTTTCCTTTGACATGGGTGAAGTGTTGGTTTTAGGGAAATAGTTGGCTGTGGAATGTGGGTGGGGCAAACATATTGGTTGATCCAATCTTGGTTGGTAACTTGGATTTTGGAATTCCTTGGCTCTATGATGCTGCTAAGAAAGTGTTAAAAAAGTTCCAGGTATCTTTTGATGGATGCTAGCTACTTATTGATTTATGATTACCTCTTTGTTATGCTTGTGTCTTTTAGTGTGGAATTCATGAGCTTGCTCTCACTGGTATTTATGCTACTGTAGTGCAGCTCAGTGATCTTCCTGAAATCGATTGCTTACTCATTACTCAAAGCCTTGATGATCACTGCCATTTGAAGACCTTAAAGCCCTTCTCTCAAAACTTTCCAAATGTTAGAGTTATAGCGACTCCTAATGCCAAAACGTTGCTGGATCCTCTTTTCAAAAATGTAAGTATATGTTCTTTCTAGTTGCTATCACCCTTTTCTTGGGCTGGTGGAAGGCCTAGTATATATGTTTGAATTTGAACCTTTGCCTTACTTTATCTTGGCATATCTAATCTGTATATTTGGGTTGGACATAAAACTGGTTTGAGGATTTTGAATGACACAATGATCAGATGTACTTGGCGAGTTCTTAGATTGTATTGTAGTGGTTTAAATTGTTCTACACATGAGCCACCACTTCTATGTCGGTCATTTATCACACTCTGTAGGAACTGATATGAAAACATGGTTGGTATAGAAGCTGCTGCTTAGTACTTCATTGTTCAATATCAAGAGGAAGTGCTAGAATTTAGAAACTTATCACATTTGAACGAAAATCTTACTGTTTCTAACATCCTTATTTTCAAAACATTGGTTTTTCCTTTGCTTCCATGCTGTATATTCTTTTGACCGAGTAGGACACTATGGTTGCAAGTTTGAGTGAAAACCTTAGCTAAACTCATGACCATGTCCATCTTCTGTGGTTGCCAATATCTTTGAAACATTTATCCGTTACTTTCCATATTCTACTCTTTGTGGAGTCACATTTCATATTTTATAGATGTTATATGTTTTTATGTGTAGGGTACGGAGGGATCCCACATGTCTTCACATTGGTATGATATTGTTCACTTTGGGCTTATACCCTCATGGATTTGCTTTCGAACATTACCCAAAAGGGCTCATACCAATGGGGACATTTTCCGTGCTTATAAACTCATGTTCCTCCCCTTGTTTAGGCAATGTGGGACTTCGTTTGCACCTCAAAAATCCTCCCCTCAAACAAAGGACCATGGTTCATCCTCCCCTCCAACGGAAGCCTCCGAGTATTTAGGTTGTTTATACTTGTACCGCCGACTAACGGGACACGCCGTCTAATCACCACAACGCTAGGAAGACTTTCGACACAAGGATCTTTGACTCAGACCCCCAACAGCTATTTCAATACTCGCCCAAGCCGACGCCATCGGCTCTGATACCACTTGTAGGGTACCGAGGGATCCCATATGTCTCCACATTGATATGATATTGTCCACTTTGGGCTTATACCCTCATGGATTTGCTTTCGGACATTACCCAAAAGGTCTCATACCAATGGGGACATTTTTCGTGTTTATAAACTTATGTTTCTCCCCTTGTTTAGGTAATGTGAGACTTTGTTTGCACCTCAACAATCCTCCCTTCAAACAAAGAACTATGGTTCATCCTCCCCTCTAGCGGAAGCATCCGAGTATTTAGTCTGTTTATATTTGTACTGTCGACTAACGAGACACGCTGCCTGATCACCACAACGCCAGGAAGACTTTCGACACAAGGATCTTTGCCTCAGATCCCCAACAGCTATCCAATACTTACCCAAGCCGACACCATTGGCTCTGATACCACTTGTAGGGTACTGAGGGATCCTACATGTCTCCACATTGGTATGATATTGTCCACTTTGGGCTTATACGCTCATGGATTTGCTTTTGGACATTACCCAAAAGGCCTCATACCAATGGGTGTTAAACAGGGAATCTGATATGGGCTAAACACTAGGAATAAAATCAGCATATTAATTGAATATTTTTAGGATTCTTAATTTAGGTTGCACAAAGTTAGGAATGAGAATGATTGTGTTTTTAATAGCTATAAATGTGCTTGGTATTATATATGAGTAAATACTCAATTTGGTCCCTGAAATTGTAGGGTCATATCAACTTAGTCCCCCACATTATCAATATTCCAAAATGATCCCTGGAATTGCAGAAAGTTAATCAGATTCATCCCTCTGTTGATATTTGCATGGACTATAATGACATTAAGTTGATAATGCCAGGGATGCATTTGAAACTAAGTGAATAATGTCAGATATGCGTTTGCTACATTTTGCAATTCCAAGTATCATTTTGGAATATTGATAATGTGGGGGAATAAGTTGATACGACCCTACAATTTCAAGGACCAAATTGGGTATTTACTCTATTATATATACAAGAGAATAGAATCAGAGAAGGGGCATTAAGCCAAAGTTATTCGACATGGTATCACAAGTCTCCTAGCTAGAGACGTCGTCCTTTTCTTGGTTCGTTCTTGGTTCGTCCTTCACGAGTCTCCGCCGTGCGTCTTTGTTCGGCTTCATCTCTGGTTCTTGTCCCCGCCGTCTACGCCATGCTTCTTGGTTCGTTTTCATCTCTGGTTTGTGGTCCCTGTTTCTTCGTTCGCTGTTGGTTCCTCATGGCAGCAGAGAATTTTTGTGTGTGCTTTACTGGCAAAAATTATGCAACCTGGGAGTTTCAATTTAAGATGTTCGTGAAAGGAAAAGGTTTGTGGGGGCATGTGGACGGGACCTCGACTGCTCCGACAGACAACACAGAACTTAGGCATGGCAGACAAAGGATGCCCAAATTATCACTTGGATCCTAGCTTCGGTGGAGCCTCAAATGATTAATAATTTGCATTCCTTTACTACTGCCAAGGATATGTGGGATTATCTGAAGCGTGTTTACAACCAGGATAATGCTGCTAAAAGGTTTCAGTTGGAGCTTGACATGGCTACTTATCGTCAGGGAAGTCTTTCTATTCAAGACTATTATTCTGGGTTTCTTAATCTGTGGGCTGAACATTCCTTTATTTTGCATGCTGATGTTTCCAAAGAATCGCTTGCTGCTGTTCAACAGGTCTATGAAGTTAGTAAGCGTGATCAATTCCTCATGCAGTTGCGCCCTGAATTTGAAGTTGTGCGTGCAGCTCTGTTAAATCGGAGTTCGATTCCTTCACTGGATGTGTGTCTTGGGGAACTACTTCGGGAGGAGCAACGTCTACTGACGCAAGGGGCCATGACCCATGACAACTTTGTTTCAGATGCTGTTTCTGTTGCCTACTCTGCCCAGGGTAGAGGAAAAGGTCGTGATATTCGACAAGTTCAATGTTTCTCTTGCAAGCAGTTTGGCCATATTGCTCACAGTTGCAACAAGGAATTTTGTAACTACTGTAAGCAACGTGGTCACATCATTATAGATTGCCTGACCAGACCAGTGCACAAGCCAGTGCAGGCCTTTCACACCACTACTGCTTCACAAGGCCAGACATATGTTCCTGCAGCCTCCAGTGCTGGTGTTTTGACACCTGAGATCGTGCAACAAATGGTACTATCTGCTCTTTCTGCCTTGGGCATTCAAGGTAAGCCTAATGACTTATCTCAAACTTGGTTTGTTGATTCTGGGGCCTCCAATCATATGACCGGTTCCTCTGAAAATTTGCATAATGTTCACACTTACAATGGCACCCAAAACATTTAGATTGCTGATGGTAATACTCTCTCTATTACTGCTGTTGGAGACATTAATTCCTCTTTTCGGGATGTGTCTGTATCCCCTGGACTTGTTTCTAATTTAATTTCGGTTGGACATTTGGTGGATAACAATTGTAATGTTAATTTTTCTCGTGCTGGTTGTTCTGTACAGGATCAGGCGTTCGGGAAAGTGATCGCGAGGGGGCCTAAAGTGGGCAGACTATTTCCTTTGCAGTTTTCTCTACCAAGTCTTGTATCTTTTGCTTGTAATGGTGTTCCGAATAAGTTTGAGGATTGGCATCGAAAGTTGGGCCATCCTAATTCCAACATTTTGTCTCATTTATTGAAAAGTGGCTTGCCGAATAATAAAATTGATATTTCGACTTCCTTGTTTGATTGTTCTGTGTGTAAACTTGGTAAAAGCAAAGCACTTTCATTTCCATCTAAGGCTCACCGTGCTGAAAAATGTTTTGATCTCATTCACAGTGACGTTTGGGGTATATTGTCGGTCCTATCTCATGCCAAGTGTAAGTACTTTGTAACATTTATTGATGACTATAGCCGATTCACGTGGATCTATTTTCTCCGCTCTAAATCTGAGGTTTTCTGCATGTTTAAGAAGTTTTTGGCACATATCGAGAATCGGTTTCAAACATGTGTCAAGATTTTACGCACTGATTCTGGTGGGGAATATATTTCTCGTGACTTTCTGGAGTACTTGCAGCAGAAAGGAATTATTTCCCAGCGTTCTTGTCCTTATATGCCTCAACCAAATGGTGTGGCAGAGCGGAAGAATAGGCACTTACTTGATGTCTTTGTTCCCTCTCAGTTCTGGGTTGAAGCTTTGTCCACCGCTGTATACTTGATCAACCGGCTTCTGTCTCAGGTTCTGGATTTAGATTCCCTATACTTCCGTCTTTATAATATACCACCTACTTATCATGACCTTCACACTGTTGGTTGTCTATGTTTTGTCCACTTGCCACCTCCGGAACGTCACAAACTCGGCGCTTAGTCTGTGCAGTGTGCCTTTCTGGGATATGCTCCCACTCAAAAAGGGTTCTTATGTTATGATGCCACTACCCAGCGCTTGCGCATCTCTCGGAATGTGGTTTTCTTTGATCATCAGTATTTTTTTCCATGTGTTTCCTCTGGCTCTCCTGGTTTGGCTTCCCCCCTTTTGTTTCATGAGGTTCCTCGTCATACAGAACGTTGGAAACCAAGTCATTTCTTTGTCAGACGGCAGCGTGTTCCCCCCCTCTCGATGCTGTCCCGACGCCTGACCCTCCACCAATAGCACAACGCAGGTCCACCCGAATTTCTCGTCCACCAAAATGGTATGGCTTTGAACCTACTTCTCTTACGCTACTTTATCTGCGATATCTATTCCTACATGTTATTCACAGGCTGTTAAAGACTCCAGATGGGTACAAGCCATGCAAGATAAGCTACAAGCACTTCAAGAGAATTATACGTGGGATATTGTTTCTTGCCCAAATGATGTTAAACCTATTGGTTGCAAATGGGTATATTCTGTGAAGCTGAATTCAAATGGCTCTCTGAATCGATTCAAGGCCCGGTTAGTTGCTTTGGGTAACAAACAAGAATATGGAGTAGGTTACGATGAGATGTTTGCACCTGTGGCTAAAATGACTTCTGTCCGAACTGTCATCTCTATTGCAACTTCCAAAGGCTGGTCACTCCATCAAATGGATGTCAAGAATGCCTTTCTTCATGGTGATCTGGCAGAAGATATCTATATGACTCCTCCTCTGGGTTTGTTCTCCTCTTCGATAGGTGTGTGCAAACTAAAACGGTCCTTTTATGGCTTGTGGCAAGCACCCCGGGCATGGTTTGAGAAGTTTCGGTCTACTCTTCTTGGATTCTCGTTTACTCAGAGTCAATATGACTCCCCTTTATTCATTCATCACACAACAAATGGCGTAGTTTTTCTTCTTATTTATGTCGATGATATGGTCATTATAGGGTCCGACTAGGCATCCATACAACAACTTAAACAGCAGCTCCAAGCTTCCTTTCACATGAAGGATCATGGTAATCTTCATTATTTTTTGGGTCTTGAGGTCCATTCTACCTCCA
Organism: Ammopiptanthus mongolicus; assembly: GCA_039655645.1. Taxonomy (NCBI): domain Eukaryota; kingdom Viridiplantae; phylum Streptophyta; class Magnoliopsida; order Fabales; family Fabaceae; genus Ammopiptanthus; species Ammopiptanthus mongolicus. The sequence goes on along the minus strand of CM077348.1, from coordinate 29,220,851 downwards.
AAGTTATCTTTCTCAATCAACACAAATATATTGAAGATTTACTTTCTCTTGTTGGTTTTCAATCTGCTATTCCTGTTGATACTCCTCTCGAGGTTAATGTCAAATATCACCGTGATGAAGGTGATTGCTTGCCTGATCCTTTGTTGTATCGTCAATTAGTGGGTAGTCTGAACTATTTGACTATTACACGTCCTGATATTTCCTTTGCGGTCCAGCAAGTTAGTCAGTTCATGCACACTCCTCGTCATCTTCACATGGCCGCTGTTCGTCGCATCATTCGTTACCTGAAAGGTACTTCTCATCGGGGTTTATTTTTTCCTGCCAACACATCACTTACCTTGCTTGCCTATAGTGATGCGGATTGGGCAGGTTGTCCTAATACTAGGAGGTCTGTCTCCGGTTGGTGTATGTTCCTTGGTCCTACTCTAATTTCTTGGAAGAGTAAAAAGCAAGCCCGGGTTTCCAAGTCATCCACCGAGTCTGAATATCGAGCTATGTCCACAGCTTGTTCTGAGATTATTTGGCTTCGTGGTTTGTTGGCTGAACTTGGAATTCCTCAACACAATGCAACGCCTCTCTATGCTCACAGCACTAGTGCCATCCAGATTGCTGCAAATCCGGTTTTTCATGAGCGCACAAAGCATATTGAGGTGGACTGTCACTCCATTCGTGAGGCCCTTGATGATCATGTTATTACTCTTCCTCATATCGCTTCACAACTTCAGCTTGCAGATATCCTTACCAAAGCCGTTCCTCGACCTCGTCACCAGTTTCTACTTAGCAAATTGATCCTTCTTGATAAGCCGCATCAATTTGAGGTGGGATGTTAAACAAGGAATCTGATATGGGCTGAACATTAGGAATAAAATCAGCATATTAATTGTATATTTTTAGGATTCTTAATTTAGGTTGCACAAAATTAGTAATGAGAGTGACTGTGTTTTTAATAGCTGTAAATGTGCTTTGTATTATATATACAAGAGAATAGAATCAAAGAAGGGGCATTAAGCCAAAGTTATTTGACAATGGGGACATTTTCCGTGCTTATAAACTCATGTTCCTCCCCTTGTTTAGGCAATGTGGGACTTTATTTAAACCTCAACATCATGCATGAAGCCCATTTTTCCCCCAACTCCCCCGCACCCTTTATGTTTAAATTACTCCCATGTAATCTGTATTGGTGCACCTGCAGATAATTTCCATTCTTATGTGGACTTGTTCAGTTTTTGAAAATGAGAAGCAACTCTGACTGAAACAATAAATAAAGTTCTGGAAACTGTTAGAAACCATATCTCTTAGACCTATGAAAAGTATGACTTTTTGGACCTTTTGGCATGCTATTGGACTGTCTTGGGTAATATTAGAAAAACTTCGTTTTCAATGGTTTTTGTATTTCCCTAGGAGAAGGCTGCATTACTGAATAAGAAGTTAGATTTTCTAAGTAAAAGAAAGAAAAGAAAAAACTAATGCTATTCATAAAAATGTACATAAATACGTGTTCTATAAAGTTAGTGAAGAGAAGAACATCTTTCATGGCGTTTGGAAGGGAATGAGGCATTTTCCCGGTCTCTGAAGAATAGATCATGACAAAGCATGCATTCTTTCTGTGAATATTTTAATAATTTTGGAAGGGAATGAGGCATTTTCCCGGTCTCTGACTCTCTTTCTATCTCAAACTCACCACAGAGAACACTGCACTGGGATTGTTGATGGGAAAGCATACATGTAGAAACTAGAAGAATGACTGAGCCAAACTATATAAAAAAGGCTGCGAACTGAAAGACAAGAAAAGGAGAAACAAAGATATGCATTTTATCACACTGATGGAGGAGCATGAGTGCCATATTGGATGGTTGGGAACCCCAAGCTCTGATTTAAAGTGGAGCCTCTCCCTCCCCTCCTATCAGCCTGACTTTTAGGAGTGCTTCTGCCCTACAACATGTGCATTGAGAACATGGCTCTGTGATGTAGAATGACAACAATAAACCAAGAAAATAATCTCAAAAGACTAAAATTCTCGATACCAAATTATCAATAATTAACTGCTATCCCTAAGAATTAAGATAATTTGCCATATATAGGCAACTCAAGGGGCCTTAAATCTACAAAGACAAGCAACCCAAACTCAGGACTAAAGTTAGTCCCAATAAATAATCCCATAATCCAACTAGGGATAATAAACATATGGAATCAAGTTCTTTATGGGTTGAAATTGTCATCATGTGTTCATGTCTGGAAGCATTTTATCATAGCTGAGGGCTTGTGGGAAGCTTCATATATATGTTTATCTGGTATGAATGTTGAGTTGCATCATTAATTTAACAAATGTTAGATCTAATGCCATTAGAAGAACACAATCTGTTGAGCTAAGATTTCACAAACGTACAAAATTTGGACTGGATTCCTTAAAGAAGTGTTTGCCTAAATTACCTTATTCTGAACATGTTTTCTTACTAGTCTTAAGTTTATAGAGAAAAGGGAATAGAATCAATCTAAATAGGTGGAACTGTAGAGAAAGGGATGCTATTATGTTGATCGAAATAAAAGTTGTATAACATGTCGAGGCTTTCTTCTATATTCACTGCAAAAATTGACAGAAAACTTGGGCTATGATATTATTAGATATTGGAACCATAAAATTCCACGTATGCTTGAGAAAGTAAAAGATTCGGAAGAAGTGAAATTCTCAAGTGACCATAGAATTTTATGAATCCACTATTTTTATGGCCTATAGGAGTATCTATCAATGATCCAATTGTCTTGTCAATTTCAAATATCAGGATATCTTGAAAAAATCTTTATCATGCCTACTGTTGTGGTAACGTTTTCCTACTCCTTCCTTTTGTGTCTTTGTAACAGAACAGCATACGATGTGTTTGGCACCCATAATAACTATTTTGGTTCTTCAGCATTGTTCTCAAAGGGCAAAGAGTGCCACAATGCTGTTGACCTCACGCTGAGCCCATCGATTATTTTTTTCATGAATGTGCACATGTCCCTAATATACAGTTTAGTATGTTCTTTATGAGACGAAGATAATAGTTTTTGTAGTACATTCAATTCTCTTCTTTTGCCCTTGGAACATAAGGGGCCCATTTGTTTTGTTTCCAGTTTCTTGTTTTCATTAATAATTACAAAAATACCACATTGTTTTCATTTTGTTTCCTGTTTTCAAAGATTTACATAGGAGTTTCCTGTACAAATCTTTGAAAACAGAAAACAAAATGGAAAAAAAAAAAGGTGTCATTTTTTAAATTATTGATGAAAACAGGAAATGAAAAGAGGAAACCGGAAACAAGCAAACAGGCCCTAAGTTTCTCTAAACAAGATGTTTGAATTGTCTTGTGTGCCAGCGATTCTTTAACTGTGCACAGCTACAATTGTTTCTGTCCTCTTTTACTCTTCGGATAACATGGTTGTTCCTTCTTTTCTCCAATGCTTCATCACTATATCCTATCCTCATTTAGCATGCAATTGAAGCACTGGATCATATGTTCTGTTGAGAAATCTTTGGTTTGCTGCTCAAGTTTTCACTTAGTTTCAGTTATTTTCAGGTTACATATTTAGAACCTGGACAGAGCTCTGATATTGAAACAAAATATGGTTCTAAGGTCAGGGTTGAGGCTACAGCAGGACCAGTTCTTGGACCTCCTTGGCAACGCCCTGAGAATGGGTAAATATTGTTTTCTAGCATGCTTTTCTCTTATGCATTTATGTATTAGGTTTTATATCCACGTTATTTTTTGGTTTATTATCCTTTCATATTTTCATTCAAATGGTATTCAACAGAATTTAGTGGTTTTGTGCTTCATGTGTTGTAGGTATCTTGTTACATCCCCACAAGGCCAATTGTCTCTTTATTATGAACCCCACTGTGTATACAATCAAAATTTCATTGAGAAGGAAAAGGCAGATATTGTGATCACGCCAGTTGTAAAGCAGCTGTTGCCTAATTTTACCTTGGTTTCAGGACAAGAAGATGCAGTGAGACTTGCAAAGCTGCTGCGAGCTAAGTAAGCTTAAGTATTCGAAAAGGAAGAATCACATAAAAAAACTCTCAATTCATATGAGCCATTATATAAGACCCAAAATTTTGATTCATGCATAAGCAAAATAGGAAGGTTGTAACTTTCAGTACTAGAACAACTAAATTAATATAGTTGCTATTAAATAGCTACATTGAAACCATGTTATTTGGATGAGTATGATTTTGGGGGCCAAAAAGGAAATTCTTAGTAAAACTAATTCCAATTTTGGAACAATTAACTGCTCAAGTGGTTGATTACATCAGTTAGTGGTTACTCATAAACCCTCTTTCAATATCATTAACCAGTTGAATGGTTAGTTGTTCCTAAATTGGAAATACTTTTCCAACAATTCCTCTTTCATAATTTTTCTTACATTTGTTGGTTTCTTTGGAAGAATAAATTTGAACTTTAGCTCATAGCTGCTCGTTCCTTGTTCAATAGGTTCATTGTGCCAATGAAAAATGGAGACCTAGATAGCAAAGGGCTTCTTGCAAGCATAGTTCAGAGTGAAGGAACAGTAGAATCATTTAAGGTTAGATTTCTTTCAGTTGTTGTTGATAAGTTGCTTACTGCATTACTTCTGTTATGGCCAGAAACGAATGTATCATTTTTTTAACACTATCTGTAACCTATTGGAGCCCATAAAGTAGGCAGGTTGAGTGGGCTATGGTAGATAAAACTGCTTGAACAGAATGAATGTGTGCTAAACTGACACTTTCTTCAATGCTTCCGGCATGAACATGGGTGCTTCCAGAAATAGAGGCCTTATTGTGGGTAATCATTGGTGGCTGCCTACAATAGCCCTTGGGAAGAAGCCTGCGGCAATGAATTTGAGGACACTTATCCTCACATAGTTGTCTAGCTTTTGTCAAATCTTCAACTAGCTTGATCATCTTTACCTTATTCCTTCCAGCTAGCTCACTTCTCCAAGAAACAAAATGCCTACCTGTGGGTGACTCTTGTGGGTGACTTTTGGTGGTTGCTTGGTTTTATAAGAGTCCTCCACCGGAAGCCTGTGGCAACGAATTTTGGCACACTTATTTCCACTTTGCTTTCTGTCCAATCTTCAACCAGCTTGATCAGCTAACCTTCTCTGTGCTTTGCTTTCTAAATTTTTTGTCCAACCTTCAGCTAACCTGATTAGCTTTACCTTGTTTCTTCCATCTTCATCCCTGACTGTTCCTAATGCTCTTCTATGTCTGTCATCTGCGTCATCTAACTTATGAGCCCTCACTCAAAGCAATTGCAAATTTTTTTAGTATCTGCCTAAATTCTTGTTTAAGGTTTTCTTTTGACTTTTGGTTGCTTCATTATCAGTCTCCCACTAACTATTTGGCTTCAATCATCTAAACCAAGTCAGCCTTTTCCCTTCAACATTCTAATTACGGGTTCCACTTGACTTTAGCATAAATCCACTTTTCTAAGGACATATCTTCTTGAACTTAGATAATTCTTGCTAGCAGGCTGTGGCCTACATCACCCCTTCTTGAGAATGTTACCATGCTTCTTCAGTCAACAAGTTTTGTGAAATTATTTACAGCATTCAATTTCATGTCCAATGTTGGGCAGTAAAGTGCTAACAAGAGCATAAGATGAGTGTGGCAGAGATGAGAATGTTGGGTTGGATGAGTGAGCACACAAGAAAATATAAGATCATGAATGAATATTAGAGAGGAAAAAGGAGTGGCACCGATTAAGGAAAACATGGTAGAATTGCGCCGAAGATGGTTTGGACATGTGACAAGAAGGTCTATAAAAGTCCCAGTTAGAATTATTGATTAGATGGAGGATAGCTCAATAATTAAAGGAAGAGGAAGACTAAGAAAAACTCTAGGTGAAACCATTAGAAAGGATTTATACAAATGGCCTATCAGAAGTTATGGTTTTTGATAGAATATAATGGCGTCGTTTGATCCATGCAATAGACCTCACCTAGATGGAGGATAGCTCAATATAATGTTGTTCAATTTCATTTCCAAGTATTAATCTAATTGTTGTTGCTTCTTTTGCACATCGCGAATTGTGACATTCGCATTGTTTTTCATCTCAACCAGCAAAAAGTAGTGTTTCTTATGTACAGCGACAATGACATTATTATTACTATGAATACAATAACAATGATGTAATTGACTCAATCCATTACTAATGAGTTGGGTGTGATAGCAGGATGAAAAATAGCATTAACGTTTTCTCTTGAGTTACTAATTGCTTTTAAGTCATACATTCTTTTTTATGTATGTTTAATGATTCTATCTTGAAATGGTGATCAATGCAGGAGCTTTTATCAAAAGAGTTACCGGATGCAAAGGTTGTAGAGCCTACCCCTGGAGTACCAGTAGAAATTTCAGCAAATTAAAGCTTTAGTTTTCTCCTCATCCTTGCTCCCTCCCCCTTCAACTTTTCTTTGATGGCCAAATGGAACCACGGTTTCTTCAGGATGAATATACTTCCATTATCAATAGTGTAATATAGATACTTTTTTTATATATAAAATGAAATATTCAATATGATTACTTTTCATGGTTGATGTTCTGCCTATAACGCAAAAAATAAAATAAAATAAAATAAAATCTCTATTCATTATGCATGATGTTCTTCAATACTGGAAGGAAAAATTTTGTTCCACTCAGGGCAAGCTTGAAGGCTTTTAATTGTTGAGAATCAGTGTAGATTTATTTATCTTTAATATATAAAGATTCTTGCTTATTTATTTTTAATTATTAGGACAGATTTGTTACTTGTAATATAGATCTATTCTACACAAGTAGTTATGAGCTCATGACTATATAATGTAAATCCTAGTGTTGACCATTCAAGAAATAATACTCAGATTATTCCATATTTTCTTAAGTTCTACTTACTTGATAAATAGGTTACCCTTTCGAATTCTTGGTGGTGTTAGCCCTATTCATTGTCTGACTGCTTTCTTTTCGTTTGTTCCTATTATGCAGAATCTGCAATCTTGTGTCTTTGGGTGTGTTGTTTTTGTTTATGTACACAGTCAGGGTTGTTCTAAACTTGATCCTTGTGTTGTTAAATGTGTGTTTGTGGGATATGCTCCTAATAAGAAGGGGTATAAATGTTATCACCCTTCCGGTCGTCATTAACTTGTCTCCATGGATGTTACTTTTCAGGAAAATGAATCCTTCTCCTCTTAGTCACAACTTCATGGGGAGAATCGGAAAATGAGATCTTCTCTCCTCATAGTAGTATTCCCTTGTTACCTCCTTATGATGTGTCGTTGGAGCCACAAGAAGTGGCAACTGAGTCACAGGAATCGGTACCTTCTACGTGCACCACTGAACTAGCTAAGACCAAGGTTTGCTCATCTAAATTAGTGTATCAGAAGAGAAACTAACCCGAACTGGTCCAACAACAACTTCAGCCGTATGAACCAACGATAAGTACTGAAAACATAGACTCTGTTGATTCTGAACTTTACCCTGATGACTTACCTATTGCATTGCAAAAAGGAGAAAAGATCTTGTAAACTGAGCACTAAGTACCATATTTCTCAATTTGGTTCTTCTAAAAATCTTTCCTTGCAGCACCAGAGCTTTATTTCAGCCATGAATTCTATCAGAATTCCCACATAAGTAAAAGAAGCTTTAAAGGATAAGAACTGGATTTAAGTCATGAATGAGGAGTTGAGTGCTCTAGAAAGAAATGCAACATGGGAGGTTGTTGAAAGACCACAAGACTCTAGTTGTAAGGTGCAGGTGGATATATAAAATTAAATATCAGTCTCATGGCACTCTTAATCAGTATAAGGCAAGATTGGTTGCAAAGAGATACACTCAAACCTATGGAATTGACTATCAAGAGACATTTGCTCCGATGGCAAAAAAGAACACAGCAAAGATCCTACTTTCTCTTGTTGCGCACTTAGGTTGAGAACTACACCAGTTTGATGTGAAGAATGCCTTCCTCCATGATGACTTAGAGGAGGAAATGTATATGGAGATTCCACCCGGATATGACTCATATAATGGAAGTAATAAGGTGTGCAGATTAAAGAAAGGTTTATATGGGTTGAAACAATTACTTCATGCTTGGTTTGAGAGATTCACAAACATGATGTTGTCCTTGGGATATAGGCATAGTCAAAGGTGATCACTCCCTCTTCTTTAAACATTCTTATTAAGGTAAATGCACTATCCTACTTGTGTATGTGGACAATATCATTATATTATGTGATGACATGAGAGTGAAAAACAATGTCTGGAGGAGAAACTAGATGCTGAGTTTGAAATGAAAGATCTTGGAAGGCTAAAATATTTTCTTGGGATTGAAGTTGCTTACTCCAAACAAGGCATTTTCATTTCCCAAAGAAAATAAGTCCTATATCTTCTTAAGATAAACTGGGAAGTAAGGCTACTAGTGTTCCCATTGAACAAAATCATAGAATTGGGACTGATGAAGAAAGCCCCAAAGTTGGTAGAACTCAATATAAGAGGTTGGTAGGGAAGTTGATATACTTAGCACATACCAGGTTGGACTTCGCATATGCTATAAGAGTGGTTAGTCAGTTTATTGATGTCTACCGCAAGTGCATGATTTATTGCGTAATAAAAGATTATCGTTCCCACAAGGTCTTTGTATTGGTTACCACTTTCTTGTTCGCAGTGATGATTAGCTAAACTAAATGGATTCTTCAAGAGTAAATCAATAAAAAAACACACCCAAGAAAGTTAATGATGCCTAAAACTTTGGATAAAAATCAAATTCAAAAAGCTTCTAGGATCAGAGTTTACCGCAATGAGAATCAATGACATTTAATAATTTTCTCTTCACTATGAATACTTACTCTTGAAGGCGATTATCCTAAGGTAATCATTGTTTTATTTCAAAATACAACAATGTGCCTTAATCAACCAACCTCCTATTTTCATGGCGATTGCGTTAACTTAAACCCTTTATGAGCTGTGATAATCCGTAAGTCCTCGAGAGACCAAATCTACTTTCGTCATTTTAGTTCTCTAGTTCAATTCCAGAATTCCAATATTGAGTTTCACCATTCACTACTTCACCCAATATCTACAATCAACCAAATATGAGGCCTAACATATATCCACATGCATTAAACACTAGAAATTGAATCAAAAGCAATAAGACGTTCACAATGAAGAGGAAAATTAAAACTTTATCATTAACCCTATATAGGGCTATCCCTAATCCTAGAACAAAAGAGATTACTCACTCATTGTCATAATAGAACCAGCAACATGTAATTGAAACATTAAGAATAAAAGAATGAAGACAGAGATAAAGAAGAATTCTTATGCCACTTCAAACCAAATCCGAGAAAGTTGCAAAATCATCCACAAATCTTCGCTACTCTCTATTACAAAGAAAGATTAATTTAATCTAAGAAAGAAGGAGAATACGGCCTGTTTGATTTAGTTTTGATTTTTTGTTTTTGAAAACTATTTTACAAATCATTTTAAAAATTGTTTTAAGAAGAGAATTAAAAAAAATATGTTTGGTAATTTATTTTCTAAAACTGTTTTAAAGATGAGAAAATGAAAAAACTTGTTTGGAAAAATTGTTTTCAAAATAAGTTTTGAAAAGTAAAAAATAAAAAACTTGTTCGATACATATTTTTAAAATGGGATCAATTGCGAGTTTTTTTAATAATATCTCATTATTATTTTTTATGTACCACCAAATAATATCTTGACAAAGAGGGATATATTTTTTTAAAAGTAATATATAATTCACTTTCTGAATAACATATATTATAACAACTTAATTAATAAAATAAAAGTAATTAAAGCAACGCTTGAAATAATTAATATTTTATACTTTAACCTTAAATAAAACTACCTATATTATATAAGTTGAACAAGTATTGACAATTATTTAAAGGACGAGGCACACAAATTGAACGCACAAAGGAGTTTTAGTGAGAGTTGCCTAATATTACAAAAGTGTCATTAATGAAAAGTGACACTTCTCCTTGTCTTTGTAGTTTTCAAAACTAGAATTTAAAAGTGCGAAGAAAAACACCTCTTAACTATTTCAGTTTTTTAATTCCCAAAACTAAAAAACAGAATCAGATTTCAAAACTATTTTAGAAAACAAGATTTATCAAACAAATTTTTGACTATTTAAATTTTTGAAAATGAAAAACAGTTTTTAAAAAGGGAATTCAAACAGACCTAAGTGTTTTTTGTTTTCTATCAAAGAATTGCCCCCCTTTTGTAACCCATTATATATAGCACCCCTTTATAACCCAATGAAAGCCTCATTTTACATTCTGTAGAAATATTAATGAGCAGTTACAGAACTGTTTGGTCAACACAAGCATGTTAGCCAACATTGGCAAGCAGAGTCTCTCTTTAGGTGACTTTCCAATTCTTAACTGCTCATGAAACACGACCATAATAGCTAACACTGTAGGTCGTGCTTCTCTCTGGACTCATTTTCTATTGCATGCCTTGCCATACGAATTATGGGTGTAATCCCCAACACTTATGAATTATAAATCCTTCTGCTAATTTCACCCAATGGCCAATCACCCTTGGTCCAATCCATGGTCATAACAACTAACATCGTGTGTCTATGTCGGATCTTTTGTACCTTCATTTCCACCATTTCATCTTATTATTATAAAAAAAACTAAAAGGTAGTAAACTTGAACAAAAGTGTTGAAAATGACTCAAAATCACAAGGCTCTGTTCAGAGACAATTCACGAGGCGAATGGATCTGCGCAACGCGAGATAGGAGTTCAGTTTTCGTGGTCTGCAGCATAGAGGCAAGTTTCTAGGCGAATGAGGTTTCGCCGCACGAATTAAGTGACCAGTTTTGAAGCTCTCTGGCTCGCCCAGCAAAAGGACAGTCGCGAGGCGAATTGATCAGAGGTCAAAATTTGTTTTGGCAGTTGCAATCAGTTGGAGGCGGTTAAGTTTGTTTGAGGCATCAAACTAACTTGGATCTTAAAGCTTCACAATGATTGGTGGTTTAAGCTTCACATGGATTCGTATCTTCACATAGATTGATGACTCATCAAGGAGCTATTAGTGATTGATGTATAGGTATATATACATATCATATAATAGGAAAAGAATGAGGCTTAATGTCTTCAGGAGAGAAGAGAGGTTGAGAGAATCATAGAATGTGAAGAAGAGATTGGGAAAGTGCATAGGAGTAGAAATGACTATCTTGGGGTATTTCTTGGAGGCATGATGTGAATCACATGGGTGTACAAGAATAAGCAAGATAGGTGGAGATTTCTATTGTAAAGCTTTGTATCTCTTTGTTCATGATAGTGAAGATTGGCTGCTCTCTCCCGTGGATGTAGGTCGCATTGACCGAATCACGTAAAGCCCGGTGTTCATCTTCTTTACTGTTTTGTTTCTTATTTTCGATTATTCTTTGTTCTAGTTTCATTTGCGTAATTCTTTCTTGCATTGTTGTGTTTTGTGTTTCATGTGCATACAAACTTGAATGTTGCTTCGTGACCTTGATTTCACAACAAAAAGTAAAATAAAATCCTACAAGTAACTCATAAATCAAGAGCATAAATTTAAATAAAATTCTAATCATTTATGCATAACCCGAGGGTGCGACACTTGCAAGCTTGGATTGTATTATGCAGTATCTTAAAACCACTCCTGAAAGAGGATTAATTGATTGATTTTCAAGAGGAATGAAAATCTAGCTATGGAAGTGTACACACTACAATAAATTTGTCATATACCTACAAACACTTTTAGTGACAGTCGTTAAAATCGTAGGTATAAGTATTAGTGTCAGTCAAATCGTAGTTAAAGGTAGATGGACCGTAGGTAAAATCTATTGACGGTCAAATACAATTGCAGGTAAATGTATGTGGATCATAGGTAAAACCTATAGTGATAGTCATTTTCCGTTGTTATTCGTCACTCATAATAAACGGTTGGACTGGACGTAGGTGAATGAAAGTTTTACATATATTTACAGAGATTATAAACATATAATAAGTTACTGAAAGACAAATTCTTTGTAGTGACACTAATGCAAATTATGCAAGTTCAATTATTGACCAAAAATCAACATCTAGGTAGTGTATGTTTCTAAGTGGGAAATGATAATTAATTAGATCGTTTGGATAAATATAAAATGTGAATGGAATTGAAGTTGGGTTTAAACATTTCGATGGAATCTCGTGCAAAATAAAAGTATGTAGAAAATGAAGTGCTTAGGAACCGCAACTTTAATGGCTCAGAAGCAAAGCTAGATTCAAAAAGAGACGAGTTTACAATTTTGCATGATTCTCATAAAACTCAAGTTAAAAGTAGCACGTACCTATCTTAACTAAGGAGAATATGAAGACATGCATTAGTTAAGGAATCACCCAAATTACATTTAATATTTTAAGAAGCGATATATTTAATACTTTTTCAACGAAATTTTGTTTTTCTTTAAATTCCTTGATCAGTATCCTTATAGCATCACCCTTTAATTAAAGTAAAGACAAATTTATGTTAAAGGTTAGAAAAGTATTCCTTATCAATTACACTATGATACATCCTCACTTCCTCAGATCCTCGGATCTATAATCAGAAAGAACTCATCAAACAAAACCAAAGATAAATTTTCCTATCTGCTACACCATCCTTATAAATGTTATTTTCCCTATCTTTAAGGGACCATAAAGGGTCACCTGGCCTTATATTCACTCAAGGGGCAGATATAGCATGAACAACCTCTCCAATTCCCTTAGTCCAAGTCCATGTCCATGTTCAAAGGTTCCAAGTCATTTCATTTATTATATATACTGTACGTGAAATTATCAAACACAATGTTTCTTTACCAAACATGCATGTGGCTCAAATAATAATGAAAATACATATATTTCATTCACTTGAAGTGATTTAGAACTCATAAGCCACATGATCTATATAAATCTATTGTCAAATCCCGACAAAATTTTGTTAAACCAAAACTAATTAAATTTATAACAATTAATATACATATCTTCATACTTTTCTTTTATTAATTAATGGGAAGGAACAAAGAAAAGCATTAGCTGTAAATCATGCCTACAGTACTATTTAAATATAGTTTTTTTTTTGCACAAAGGTATCCACTAGCCGATAGTCATATACTAATCTCTTTCGAGACGTAGTGATAACCGAAATGAGTTTTGTCTCTCCCAATAAAGCATTTTCTATACACATGACAAGAATCGAACTTTTCACAAACACTTTTAATGATGCGACAATTTATGATTTGGTTGATAGTATAAAAAATCTTTACATTAATAGTAGATACCGATTAAATCCAAAATTATATGCATTTAATTGGTATGTATTATTAGTGTAAAGATTTTTTCATATCAAAGAATCGTAAATTATTACATCATAAAAAATATTTGACTCTTATAATAACTGTTTTAAAAATCACATATAAAATGCTTTGTGATTGATTTGACAATATAAAAATCTTTATAATAATCATGCATCAAAATTAAACTCAAATTATATATAATTAATTATAAACTTTGAGTAAATTAGTGATTCCTCCGATACTTTTAATCAAGATCCACCGCCCGTTAGAATCAATTACAAATCTTAACAAGAATTTATAATGATATCATATATTGTCAACATGGGTGATTTGTAATACATTCATGCAAAAGCTATGGCTTCTAAAATTTTAAATTAAAAGTTAAATATTTTACATACATTTTTTTTCAGAAAAAAATAATGTTTTTTTAACTTGACCTCTAAAATGAAGTTTGCTATTTCTTGACCTTTTCAATAAAATAAAAATCTCCTGACTCGGTCCTTGAATTTTTTTTTTTTTTGGGTACAAAACTCGGTCCTTGATTGTTAATAACCAACAAAAGTTTATGTATTTAAACCTAGTTGGCTAAGGCATGATATATGGCTGCTAGCTCATAACTAGGTCCCACTCTCACATGCACCAAATTAGTACCCCTCTCAATTCTATTGAGGTCTGATTAAGTTATCTCTTGAACGACATGGAATCTTGGCAGAAGGTTTAGTTGGAGAAATCGGATTGTATGGGTTTGGTTGCTGCTGGTTCTCACCTATGAGTGGATACTATTAGATAATTAGATAATATAAACAAAAGAGAATATACTAGCACATTCATTAGATAACAAATGAAATTAAAAAAAAATATGCTCCCATGTCCTGGAATATTCGGATGTGGACCATCCTCCATTAATTAGTGACTGATGGCACTGTTCATGATTATTGCTTCGTTTTCTAGCTTCTATACATAGAGCTATGAGCTATATATATGCAGGTAATAAACTATACGCAGAAGGCTCCAACTGCAGCTTTTGTCCACTGTATTTTTTTTGTTTTATTGTGCATATATATGAAATATACTTTTTTCCTAACACATTGCAGGGGCAGGGGCAGGGGCATAAGTAATATTCGAGCCAGTAGGTTTCGATTCTCAAAGTCTCCCATTTTTAAAAATAATTATTTTAAATACCTAAAATATAATATTTAAATTATATTTTATTTATATCTACATATATATTTATTTTAATTTTATATACCATACATAACATAATACTATATAGAATTACTCACAAAGAATATATATAATATCTCATAAAATGTCAAAACATTATTGTTTAGAAAAACTTATAGCACATTACTGACACCTTCGTGCAAATCATAAAAGTAGGGGTACGCACGGGGAGTTTGTTTCCTCTAATTTGTTAAATTATACAAATTCAATTTTTTTTTAGATTATTTAAACTGATTTTATATAATTTAATAAATTAAAAAATTAAATATATAATTAAAATTTTTAAAGGATCAAAATCATATATTTAAAAAAATTAAGGAACGAAAAATATAATTAAACCTATTATATAAAATCACTATTCATTACTAGTGACATGGTATGAGTTAAAAAATGATTAAAATTAAAGAAAAAAGATAGGCAGTATTTGAAAAAGCGGGTGAAGAAACTTCAAAAAGAGTAGTGAGTTGAGATTATAGATTGAAATAAAATATGAATATTTTTCCATCTTTACTTTGGAGTTTTTGTTTATAAATAAAAAGTATATTGATTTAATGTATCAGGTTCCGTTAACTCATACAAAAACAAGACTGAAAACTATAACACCATCCACAAGAAAAAAACCCATAGGCTGGAAACCACCTATATATGGCTTTCACTCGGAATTGTAATTAGGGATGATAAAATTATCCGCATTTACGGATATCCGTATGAATTATTCGTAGTGGATAATAAATGGATATCTATTAAATCGGGATGGGGATCATAGTATCCGTCCCACGGATACCCACATATTTATAATAAATATTTTTTATTTTATATATATATATATTATGATAACTTCTATTATTTTGAGATGAAGTAAACTTTATTTTCTTTATTATTTCATACCTTTTAGTGATTTTTTTTTACAGCTCATACCTTTTATTGATTAAATTCATAATAATAATTTTTTTAAATACATATATAATATATTATATAATGTAAATATAATATATTGCTATATTATGTTATATAATTTTATTTTCTTCTTTTTTTATTTTAGACTCTTAAATATCCACAGATATCCGCTATCCGTATAAATATCTATGGATATTAATGGATATAAATGCGGGGGAATCCCTATCCGCATCTGTCACGCTCCATTATCATCCCTAGTTGTAATATGACTTTCACTGCAAATTTAAAAATGAAAAATCTATCGTCTACAGTAAAAAACAAAAAGCAATTATCACGTTGTAAACATAATTGAAGGCAAAGTGAAAAAAGAAAGAAAGGAATACACTTGGCTATGCCAAAGTTACAAAATCGAAATTCAAATTTGGTGTGCACTTAATTAAATAGAAATAATAAAATTTTGGTTAGGCTGAGATGGACGATACTCATTTCAGTGCTTTGGTTGGCTTACTGGTGACTAGTCATTACCAACCGGGATTTGAATCTACTCAGCAGTCTGTTGATCAGGTAAGTTTGTCAAAGTTAAATCCATTAATTAAGGAACCCCTCAAAGCTAAAAGGGTCATTAAAAATCTCCAAAATATTCTTTTATCTTTTTAACAATGACACTTGATGGCATTGTAAAATTACTTCTAGCTGGCTAGCTAGTTTTATTATCAGTCAAAGTATTAATCTTCTGCGTTCAAAACACTAACTCCAACATGAAAATTGACCTTCATTATTGACTCAGCACAACCCCTAGTAAGAGTTGATGTTTACTCTATGAAAAGGCTTATGTGTAAAGATGTTAATTTATCACTATATAAGTACTATGAATAAGAATATATTGTGGGTAAATTGGAATTGGGGGACAAGGTGATCCACACAGTGAAGCAGGATGGAATAATTGGTAAAGCTTGAAGATCACGCCTTTAGATAATCTCACTAATTTGTTATATACCAAGAAATTGACATCAATGAATTAAGTAACCAATTGATTAGAGACTGCTCGGGTTTATCTATAGTGTAAGAGGGAATATTATTGAGTGTCAACATATATACTACACGCGTGTAATTCATGGGATGGAGGGGACTTTAAGAAATCACTATAATAAATTTATCATATGAGTATAGACATTTTTAGTGATAGTTATTAAAATTATAGGTATAAGTATTAGTGTCAGTCAAATCGTAGGTAAAGATAGATGGACTGTAGGTAAGACCTATTGATAGTCAAATACAACTGTAGGTAAATGTATATGAATCATAGGTAAAATCTATAATGACAGTCATTTTTCGTTGTTATTCGTCGCTCATAATGAACGGTTGGACCAATCATAGGTGAATGTAAATTTTACGTATACCTACAAATTGTAAACATATAGTGATAAATTTTGCCTGTCATTGAAAGTCAAATTTCTTGTACTGAATCCTAACTAATCATATTATAATTTTGAATAAATTATACTTTACCACCTTAAAATTTACCAAAATTACAACAAACTTTAAACATGGTCATGAATTACACTCACCTCATTTATTAGTGTTGACTAATCATTGACTTAACACCCTTAAGTTACTTAAAAATTAAAAATTATTTATACTTAGTTATTTGATATTAATTTATACGTTAAAAAAGGTTTTTAAAGAAAAACCTTTAACTTTTTGTTTACGAAAGAAAGTTTTTTTTTAATTAAAAAATAAAATGGATAAATTAAAAATATTATAAAAATAAATATAATTCATATAAGTATTTATTTTTTTCCAATATATATATATATATATATATATATATATATATATATATATATATTTACTTTGCTCAAATAAATGACTTTTTTGATATACACTCTAACAAATGATGAATATTAAACATGTATATATACTATGTGAAGACCGATTTTTTTATTATATTATTATTTCTTTTTTTTTTCAAGTCATTTAACTTAACAATTTCTAAATAAATGTAATGTCATTTACTTGCATGTCTTAATTTGACAAAGGCATATTCAATCTTATACTCAATTATGCTTGTTTAAACAACATTTTTATCATATTATCACCAACAATGATTATAATAATTCATATATTTTGTAGGCAAAATAATTGAAAGCATGATATTTATTTGAAGTTATTGAGCTAAATGACAAATAACAAGAATATAATAAAAAAATTGTTTATCACATAATAAATACACGTTTTATATTTATCGTTTGTTAGAGTATATATTAAAAAAAATATTTATTTGAGTAAAATAAATATATAATGTATTGAAAAAAGAAATACTTCTATGAATTATACTCTTTTTTAAGAATTAAAAATCAATTTAATTTTGTAAACAAGAAAACATAAAAATCTTTAAAAACCTTTTATAGTATATGATTATCAAATAACTTATCATAAATATTTTTTTAGTAGATCTTAAGTTAATAGTTAGCTAACACTGAAAAATAGGATGAAGTGTAATTGATAATCAAATTTAGGATTTACTAGTATTTTACTCTATAATTTTAAATCGATGTTGCTGTTACATGCGGTTATATTTATATTATGTTTATATGTTTATATCAACGGCATATAATTATAAAATAATATAGTAAATGTAATTGTAATTATGTTTAAATGCAGTTATAAAAATGGATTTAATTGGTATATACTATCAGTTTAAAGATTTTTTAAATTGATAATCAATTAGAAATTTTCACATAACCTAAAATATTTGACTCTTACCCTTATTATCTTAAAATTCACTCATATCATGATTTTTGATTGGTTGACAGTGTAAAAAATTTTACACTAATAATATATAACAATTATACTCTGTAAAAATTATTGAAACCTATATTATAGACAATAATTAAAAATATTTAACCATACCTAACATGTAATATAATTAGAGAGATTGAGTGATTAAAAGATTAAACCGTTTGTGTGGTTGAATTGTGCCTGTACATTTCATTTCGCATGCTTCTAAGGTCATTTTGCATAAAGTTAAATTGAAAAGAGAAAGGTAAAGAGGGTTAAAAACATAATAAAAGAGGAGGCAACATTCCTGTAAAAGATGCTAGTGATCTCGTACGGATAAAAAGTAACTGTAATAAATTATTTTATACTTTATTACCAGAATAATAATTTTTTGATATGTGTATAAATTAAATTAGTCTATATAAAAATGTCACCTGCTTCTATTTTCAGATTGAAAAAATAATTAAATAGGAAAAGACACGGTAGGCCCAAGGGTAAGGTCAGACGATCTCTTGTTTTAGGCCCCTAACCCACCCCACTCAACCCCTATATAGTCCATTAATTTTATAGTCTCACCTTCATTTTGATACTTAATAAAAATTGCATATATTAAGTCATCTCTCATGATTTATTCACTCTGAGATCTCACGTAACTTTACCCTTGGGTCATCCTCTCGAAAAGATAAAGGCTCTGTATGGCATGTCCAATACGCTAGCTTATAGCTTATTTAACTAGCTTATAAGATAGTTTAATCAAAATAGAGATATTTGATAAACAAGCTTATCGCATGAGTTTATAACTTTTCTTCATAAGCTAATTTATTTAGCTTATGACTTATAGTTTATTGACTTTTCTCTCATTTTTACCCTCACTCATTTAATGAAATTCTTATTTTACTATGTTGGTCATAAATATACCCTTTTATGTTATTTTACATTTATAAGCTAGTTCAACAGCTAATTTTATCAAACACTTCAAATTCAATCAGCTAGCTTTTTAGCTATCAGCTATAAGCTATAAGCTTTCAACTATAAATTAGCTTATCAATTATAAACTAATTTACCAACGATAAGCTAGCTTACCAGTCATTTTTACCCAACAGAACCAAAGTCATAAAACACTGATAGAGTTGACTAGCAACAAGGGCAATAACTTGGAAGAGGTGAGCTTGCTCATGTCTAGAAACTCACCGTTTTAGGTAAAATTTCACGCCGATGTATAATACTTCCTCCGATTTTTATTATAAGCAAAATTTAAATGGAACGTACATATTAAGGAAGTTGGTTAATCTTATTTAATATTGTTAAAAAATTAAGTGTATTACCTAAAGTAACCTTCATAAAAAACTTCAATTTTTATTAAATACATCCCACATTGAGTTATTGGAAAACAAAATTGGTATTAAATGAAGGGTATTTTAGGAACAATATTATTAAATATGATGAAAGTAGTTGAAATTTGCTTATATATTTGACTAAAATTTTTGGGACTTTTTTGTATATAACACCGGAGGGAGTATATTCTTATTTTATTCTTATATCTCCTTGAGCTACAAAATTATTTATTAAAATTTTTAAATTAGGTAATTCTAACATTTTACTTTCAATATATAATATATGGCTAGATCATTCAATCTATCTTGTAACATAGTTTATCTCTATACGATTTAAACAGTTTTAATTTTGAAAAACTTATTTAGGTGGTGGCAAGTCACATGATCAATAATATTCTATAAGCAATACATACATTTGAAAAAGAATTTAATCTTTTGATATATTTTAATAGTTCTAATAAGGCATTAATTTCTTTTATTAAAATTTATTTCAATACATTCAATTCTAAAAATAAATCAATTAAGACAATAAAAATCAAAATGCTTACCAAAACTTAATAAATAGTTTTTCAATTCATGCTCACCCAAACTTTTAAATTTTTGGGATTTAAATAAAAACAAATTAAAAATGATTTCACATTTTGAAAATATCTAATTGATTCTCAATATACGAAATAAATCAATCTAATATGCATAGAAAATACGATACAAAAACAATTTTTAGCAGATTATGTGATCTCATCACTAAAGTTTTCATGAAAATATCTTTTTTCTATGGATCATAAGTTTTTCACAAAATTTAGATATATAATTATTAATTCATACAATTATTAGGAAACTATAGCAAGAACTTGGATATAAAATTTAGATTAGATAACAATTATTATGTTGACAATAAATTTATTTTTTATGGTGAACACTCTTTTTTTTTTGGGTGAACTCAATAAATTTATTTTAAAGTGACATAAAAACTCACAAGAATCAATAAAAATTTATTACTCCCTCATATTTCTATTATAAGCAAAATTTAAATAGAACACACATATTAAAAAAGTTGGTTAATCTCATTTAATATTATTAAAAAATTAAGTGTATTACCTAAAGTAACCTTCATAGAAAACTTCAATGTTTATGAAATACATCGCACATTAAGTTACTCCCTCCGTCTCATTATATATGTCACATGTATAAAAAAAATTGTCACAAAATATATGTTATTTTATATTTTCAACGTAATATTAAATGTTTTCTATAAATTATACCCTTAAATATTCTTTGTTTCACTTATAACAATAGTTAATACACCAATAACTAATAATGTTAATTTGGTAAAATTACCATTCTCTTTCTTTCATTTTTTTTCTTAAACTGTGTGATTTAGCCAAATATGACATATATATGGGGACGGAGGGAGTATTGAAAAACAAAATTGATATTAAATGAAAGGTATTTTAAGAACAATATCATTAAATAGAATGAAAGTAATTAAAATTTGTTTATATATTTAATCAAAAATTTTAAAACTTTTTTGTTTATAATAATGATCCAAGAGAGTACAATAAAATTTATCACCTAACAACTTAAATTACCAATAAATGGAATTTATTAAAAGTATAAAAAGATTAGGTGCCACAATTGGGGGAGTTACGCCACCGCCTCATTTGCCTAAAGCTCGAAGTGAGTCCTAAATCCGAAAGATGAACTTCATTGGACGTAGCAAGCTTGATAAGGTGATCAACATAGTTATCATTCTTTACGGAGAGTGCGTAATAAATATATTTCTCAATTTTTATGTAACAACTCTTAAGTAACACTGCCCTCAAAAAAAAAAAAAAACATTCTTATGTAACACTGATAATCACAAAATGAGAATAGAAAAAATCACAAAATGAGAATAGAAAAAAAAAATAGGATTTTTCTATTATGTACAAACTTGCACATGTTAAAGATTTTAAAAGAGTAAATTCATATGAAAAGTTGTGTATTTTATACTTTCAAAATAAGATAGTTAACTTTTTAATAAATAATTACTGTTTTTGGATTTCTTAACATATACAAGGTTACACAGGATAGACAAACCTAAAAAAATATAGTCTACTTTGTTAGTAAGTACACAACACAATATTCACTATTCATAAAAAACAGTACACAATATTCACTAAATCTCATTCACAAAACAAGTAATCTATAGCTATTATCCCAAATATGTTTAGAAGTATAAAGAACTTCATATGATCCAGTACCCCATTTTCTGTTTTTTTCTTCGAAAATAGATACCGAATAAAACCCCTTGAGACAACATTGAATAGTGACAAATAGTATGGGAATATTGGAAGACTTTTTGGTTTTGAGGATATCCCAACGCGTAATTATGAAGACTAATTCTATGAGATATTGATTGAATCAGTAATTAAATCTCTAATCATTTGTTTGAAGATCTGAACTTATTGGAACATTTGAATCTCTCGTCAACACTATTTAAATAATAATAATAATAATAATACTAAAATTTAAAATATGTATTAAACACTTCTGACCTAATTGAATTACGTACAGGCACTTGTTATGACTAGGGGAACCTTATTTTGTTGTTAACGCTCTTATACTTATCTACATAGCCTTTTAAATTTTAATAATTGATATTTAGTCACATCACAAATATATCGTGCTTCACAGGGTCTTTTTTTAACATTTTTAATTTTAACTCATGTGGCCAGCAATATTGTAATTGACGGTAGCTTAAGTTATTTTCAGAACTGATATATATCTGCGCGCAGCTTCTTTGTCCTAATATATGATGTTTGAATGGAGACATTTTGTTCATTGCATATTCTGTGGGATATTCTCGTATTCTCTTCTTCAGAATCACCAAGCCACTAGAATCCTGTTAACTACATCACCCTCACTCCATGGTCCAAACCCCAATAACCAAGACAGTGTATTTGGCCCCCATCTGCAAATTACAAGCACAGTAGTCGTTATTATGAATGAACTTTTTTATTTAATATCTGAAATGAATACTTATATAGATAATATAAATTGATTAAATGTATATGAATATTAAAATATATCATATTTTAAGGAAGAATAAGTATTATATTTATATATGAGTGTAACTATCATCTGAATGTCAATTTATTCATCAAAAAAAAATTCTGAATGTCAATTTTAATTATGCAAATAATATAATATTATGAATGTGATCAATGCTTAATGTCCGAGTCCATGGTAAAAATCAGAGAGCAAGTCAGATTTTTGAAGAAATTGGCCACAATCTGATTAGATTAATACAATTTAGGGACATTGAACATGCTTCCAAATTCAAAAATTAGTAAATTCCCAATTTCATCCCTGAAATTATAACATCCTATTAATCTCGTTCCTGAAATTAACAAAATTTCGAAAACGTTTTCGAAGTTATAAAAAATTAATTAATCTAATCACTCTATCAATAATATCAGGGACTAAATTAATTAGAATTGAGAACTAGATTAATTTTTGATAACTTCGAGGATGTTTCAAAAATTTTGCCAATGTTAAGGGTAAAGTTGATACCGTATTATAATTAAAGAGATCAAATTGAAGATTTCCTCATTCAAAAATAAAGGAAATAAAATAATTTGGACAGCTAAAAAGGGTGACTTAACTGTTACTTTCTGTATATTTCACCTCTATAATTTATATCCCAGCCAGATAGAACAAATAAAAATTAAAAATAAGAAGAGAATACTATCACGTAGGAATAGAGGAATTTCTACTTCAATTTGGTTACAAAACTTTTTTTTTTACATCTTCAAAATCAACAGCCAGGTGAATTGGTGGTGGTATGGGTGGATGATGATGAGGCAGGAGAACTTGAATGAAGAGCCTCTTCACTGTGATTAGCCCTTTCTTCTGAATGTGAATGCTCAGACAACATCTTAATTGAAGGAGCTGCTGGTGAGTGTGGGACAGCTGGAGGATGTGCAGCCACAGGTGTACAAATTCCAGTGGGTGCAGTAACCTTGGTCAATTCCCCTGATGCTGTTGAGGTAGCTGCTGCAGCATATTCTGGTGGTTGAACAAAAATGTTCCCCACAAGAAACAAAGGAGCTGCTTGTGAATTAGCATTGTTGCGAATTATGGGGCTTGGTCTTCTGTTGTGCAGACGAAATTTCTGTCCAAAATCCAAAAAGAAAATAATTTAGACTATATGATTAAAACATTGAAACTCAAGAATATTACTGTAACTTGTAACTTAATTCTGCAAAAAAAAAAAAAGAAGACTCCTCAATTATAGCAGTAAGAAAATATTGATCTTTAATCCTTATCTATATTTGTAAAGTGCTCATTTTACATAAAAAAGTGAAATCACATTATAAACACCCTGAAAGCCAATTTTCAGTATCAGTTTTGGCATTCCAAATTTTACCAGATCATAATAATGTGGCAAGAAATTAAAATGACCAAGTACTATACTAACCTGTAAATGACTCTTGACTTCATCATTGGTGAGGTCATCAACCTTCATTAGCTCTCTGATCTGTTTTGGTGTGGCAGCTGCAACACAACACCAAATATCAAACATCAATATACACAGTTATAACTGCATCTGGAAACACATAACAACCAGAACTTGTTATGCTAAGAATAAGATACTCACAATCTGCACCTCCAAGCTGCTGAAGGGCATGCAAGAAACGTTTATGCAACTCTTGTGACCAGCACCTTCGCTGCTTTCTCTGAATCTGTCCTTTCTCCTCTCTTTTGCTGCTTCCTACAACATTGTCTCCTGTGACTGGTCCCGTAGAACTTGTTGCAGGTACTTGTGGTGGCGAAGAAGGTGCTTTACCATTGGATGCATTAGCCTTTGCAACAGCACTTTCCTCTCTATGAAATGGCTGAAAAGCACCACCATTCCTCTTCACTTCCACAACAGACGCTTTTCTAGGCACATCCTGAGCACAAATTTCAAGAGTCAAATTCACAAGCTGCTTCTGTTAATTTTTCTCATAATAAAACAGATAAAGAGCATCTCCAAACCATCATCCCATATTTTTACTTTTAGGGAATCTTAAATGGATCACACTCTTACACATCATTTATTTTTATTTTTTATAACTTAAACATCTCATCTTTCCAATACAGTACCTTCAAAAAATTTATCGAATAAGATCCACCAGGGACCTCACATCCTTATATTTCATCAACAACCACCATTCCTTATTACTCAATAGAACCCACCATTAATTTTTTTCCTTTAAGCATAGACGCTTGTATAAACACCTCCTAAAATTCAATACTTGTTAAAAATCTCACTCCAATGATTACTTCTTAATAAGAAGAGTGCTTAACAAGCAAAAGTGACATAAGCATCTCCCTTTCGAGGTGGCCTAAAAATATATTTTTTTGGTCTAATACCCTCACAATCCGAAAATCACAATAGAATCCGATTAATTCAATCAAGACCTATTTAAAAAGGCAAAACTAATAATACCTATTTTTTTCATTTATATAATTCGCACTCGAAATCTGGCGTAAGGGCACTTTGTTTGGTACAGATAAGAGTATATGATAACTCAAAAGCAACAATTCAATTCAACTTTTTGTTTTTTTTTACCTCTTTTGTAGAAGGTGGATCAGGATTCCACAACTGAGCGGATCTGAGCCAATCTGATTTCTTCTTATTATCAGTGCTATTCATGTTGCTATCCTTTGGAATCTTGTGTTTGTGAGAATGTTGCTCATCATCATCATCTTCTTCATCATCCTCATCATCATCAGAATCAGGGGATGCCCTTTTCTTTATAGGAATGAACTCTTCAAAAACAGGTCCTTCTTCCTTTGATGTCTGCTCCTCCGAACACTCTGATTGACCATTCAAATTATACTCTGTCGTCGTTCCAGATAACTGCTGCTTGCACGCATCAATGGCTGCATCAAATTCCCACACACAAACAAAACCCGTTAAAACCCACATCAGAAAACATCAAAACAACAAACCCATAAGCAAAAGGAAGAGACTTCAACTTCTTATCACAAAAGGGTATCTGAAAAGGGTGTGTTTTTTTTGTTTGTTTGTTTGTTATGTTTTGTTTGTTTACCTTGCGTGACAAGCTCGTAGGAAAAAGGAAGCTCTTTAAGGAAGACGTGAATTTTTCTTCTTTCTTTCTCCAATGCTTCGATGTACTCGTGGAAACCCATCTTCTGGGGTTGCATTTGCTCAGCGAATTGCATTGAAACAAAATAAGGCTCTTTTTCTTTTTCTTTTTTCTATTTATTTTTTTTGTGGCGTGTTTGTGTTTTTGGGAGTTCAGTTTTGTGTGAGGGAAAACTGTTTGAGGAAGAGGATGAGAAGGGATATATAGGGAAGGGAGTTTTGTCCAAACGTGGAGAGAAAACGGATCCACCAATGAAGAATATGGGATCTAAGCAGAATCAAAATTAGGAATAAACTTTGAATTGAAACCCAGCAAGAGAGAGAGAAAGGTGTCTGTGGTCGGTTGGATCGTAGGGTGTAGAAGAAATTGGGAATACATCGAGGTCGGGGCGTCGCGTATAAAAACGAATCTTTGATGCATTTTATATTGGTGCCTTGTTTTTCGTTTTTTTTTTTTTCTAAAATAGGGATAGAAAACGGGAGAAGATTTTGGTTTGATTTGGTTTGTGTGCTACTTGTTTTTTAACATTTTCTTTTTAATATATTTGTTTATGGATTGAAATTTACGTAATTCTTATTAATTTATATGAATTCTATTTAAATTTTATAAGATTCAAATAAATTTTAATCAATAAGAAAAGATATATTAAAAAAATATTAAAAATTAAAATTTAATTAATATATATTATCAGTATAAATATTTTTTACATAAATAATCAATCAGAATTTATCATATAAACTAAAATATTTGACTTTTATTCTAACTATCTTAAAAATTATATATATCATAATTTTTAAATAATTATCAATATAAAAAAAAATTATACTGATTTTATATAATAATTAAATCCAAAAAATTATGTTGATGACATTTTTATTTCAATATTTGGAGTACCAGATTCGCTTTTTACTCCACTGTGGGCTGGCAATTGCGTCAGCGTTTTCTCTCTCTTCTTTGGCATCTTCTCACTTTATTATTGAGCTTATTCATTTATTCATCGGATAAGATCAAAGACTCTTCTATTCCCGCTCTCTCTCTCTCACTCTTATCTTTTGGGAAATTCTTACACGTCCTGCTGTATCTATCACCTATGATTTTTTTTGGTAAGAATCACCTATGATTTTAGTATAAATTTTAGGGGATACGGGTAAAATTAATGAGAGGTTTTTTAAGAATAAAACTTTTTCTTACTGCAAAAAAAATATATATATAAATTTAAGGAATAAATCTTTTTTATTTGTTTTTTTCACGTTGTCAGTGCAGGACCTTTTATTGTTTTTACTTTTTAGACTTTGGATAAGGGATTTGGTATGAGCATGTTTAGCGGAAATCCATTTTGTGAGTTCATAACGGATAATTTATAATAAATAAAAAAATATTTTTATTTGGTAAGTGTTTCTATAATAAGTTTATTGTATCTTTTTTTTATGAACTTACAGTTTTTTTTTTCAGATTCTACTTTAAGTATATAGCATTTGAGCTTATAGTTTATAACGTTTCATTTTTTCCTCTTTTATTTTTATTATCTTATGTTAATTCTAACTCTATTCTTTTAATATAATATTAATATTAATTAATAAAAGATGAGAATCTTTCATGTAATTTAAAGAATCAAAACATTTTTATTTTAATCATTATACTATTTTCATTTTTTTGGATTATTTTTTTTATCAATAATATTGATGATTTATTATTTTTACTCTTTTTATACAATTTAACATTTTCTATAATAATTATTTCCACATTTATTTGATAATACATTATATTTATAATAATATATTTTTATATGATAATATAACATGTTCCGATTATCATTTATATAATTTTATTTATTTATTTATTTATTTATTTATATATAATAATATATCAACATTTATAATATTAACGTATATATAATTTTTTTAATATATAAATATAAACAATATTTATAGGAAAAAGGTATAAACAAATATCCTTTTATGTCATTTAATATTTTTCAGTTAGTTTTATTAAATATTTTCACACAAAATAATCTAATTTATCTGTTATTCGCTATCCACTATCTCATCTACCATCCGTTATAAAATATTCACTTTCAGCTAACTTTCCACTAGCAGCTAATTTTAATAAACCGGCTCTAAAGCTATCTTTGTTTTAGATTTTTTGCAATAGAGAAATACCAAAATCAATGCATTTTTTTAAAACAACCCTCCCCTGATTTTCAACAAACGTTGTTTGAGCAATGTGTAACCCTAAAACAAATGGGCCCTAACTAGTGTTTTTAGCACACTCCAGATTAAGAGATCAAAAAAAAGGAAATGATTTATTGAAAAATTAAAAATTCTACTTTTCAATACATTAATCAAGCAACCCTTCATAAAATATTGTCTTTTTTAATTCTTTAATCAGTGCCCTTAGAGTACTAATTAATATTTCCCTTTGCATAATACTTTCTTATTTTGATTAATTAAGGTAAAGTTTTTAAAATGAATGATACTTAATTTGTTTAGAAATATTTCAATAAAAAAAAATTTGTTTCGAAATATCAATCAAATATATATTTTTGGTTTAAATATTTCATTTAAAAGAAATAAAAAATTATTAATGAATTAAATTAAATAAATATTTTATATTTTATTGGTTAAAGAATCAACTAAAGAACGTATTTGAGAAATAAGTATAAAATTTTTCAATATATTAAATATACAATTTTTTCATATAAAGTTTTTTTTTTTATTCCTTAACCAATATTTTAAGGGCATTTGGTAGTATTTTCCTTTATTAAAATACTTAAAATATGTGAAAAAGAATACTATATCTCAAGTTAAAAACAATAAAATGAGAGCAATATTTTGTGCACAACTAAGTGTACTAAACCAATCAACAATTTAAATAAAATTAAGAAATAGCCTTTATAAGTTTGGTGAATTCTCCGGTATCCAGAAAATGGAAGGGTAAAAGTTATGTCTAATCAAAATGTGTCACCTCAATTAAATGAATCAAGTTACTAAGTCATATCAAATGACTCTCACCATCTAATTGGGCCACCTAAACAGAGTAAACTTTTACCCTCCGTTTTCTGGGTAACAGAGAATTCACAGTTTTACATGATTTTATTTTTAATCTTTATAATTTATTTTTTTCTATATAGGTCTCTCTATTTTTATTCATTTGAACAGTGGTCTTTAGTCATTAAGGTATAGATTTAATTAGTATGTATTTACAGTATAAAAAAAATTTAAACTGACAATGCATAATAATTAAACTCATAAAATATTTGTCTCTTATTTTTTAATCATTTGGGTTTTACTTCATATAGTTTTTATTCATTAAACTATTAGTCGTTAGTTTTCACATCAATTGAGTCAAAAAAAAAATTTCCACGTCAATCTTTATAGTTTTCAATTATTAAGGTATTAATTTTTAAGGAATCAAAATTTAGAAATGAAACTATAAGGACTTATATTCAGAAATATAAAGTATAGTTCTTGATAATTAAATTTCATAAAACTATATAGGAACTACTTGTTAAGAATATAAAATATTTGTGTGACACAATAATATATGTAATTATTTAAGGTTAACAGCTTAGTTCACACAACCAGCGTATAAGACTTCTCACAAAATGAAACGAAATACAGTATGTTTTTATACAAATATAGTTTTAATGTATTGTTAATATAAAAAATTTATTATTATTATTAATATATTATTAAGAAAAAACGTTGGTAATAGACTCTTTTACATTTTTTCTAATTGGATCACTTGTCATATTGTTTTTTTATTTTTAAATAATACCTTTTTAAAATATAAGATATGATATAATAAAAAATGCTTGTAGCAAAAAAAATAAAAAATAAAAAGAATGTACTAAAATTAAGTAATATATAAAAATATATATATTGTTAGATGCGTCAACAATGGTTGGCAAATCTGATCAAGCCTTTCGCTCACATCCGCTGTGGTTTGGGTTCGATTCTCATATTTCCCCTTTTAGTAGGCGATATGTAAATTTTACTATATATGAGTGACTTTTAAGGTAATTAGGACAAGAGTCTAACATTTTTAATGATGTGTTAATTTATGATTGATTGAGAGTGTAAAAAACTTTTACACTGAGAATGCATCCTAGTTAAATTCATAGTTTTAATGTATTGTTAATATAAAAAAGTTTTTCACTTCTATATAATGATGTATCACTCTATCAAATGATTATTAATATACCAACGCTTATTGGGCCAAGTGACAAGGAACTTGGTTTTTCCTTAAGTAAGGTTTTGGATTTGATTTTGTGAATGAAAAAAATAGGCATTAGAAGAGTTTTCCCCCCTTAAATAGGTCTTCCCAGCTCGATTCGGATTTGTCAAAGTCCAATGTATTTTTCAGATTCTCAGGATCTAAGACAAAAAATGATTATTAATATATTATTAATAAAAAAAAACGTTGGTGATAGACTCTTTTAACACATTCTTTTTAATTAGATCACTTGTCATATTATTTTTTTATTTTTAAATAACATTTTATAAAATTATAAGATAAGATGTAATAAAAAAAGAATGTGTTAAAAGTAATATATAAAATAATGAGTTTAATTACTGTCTACGACGATCAATGTAAATGAGTTTTACATCGATATTCAATGATATTCTCACAAATAAGTATTATTGTTGTTTCTCTCTTAGTTATTAGAATAAGAGTTTAATTGCTATACATTATCAGAGGAAGATTTTTTACATTGTCAACCAGTCAGAAATCATGACAGGAATGACTTTTAAGGTGGTTAAGATAAAAATCAAACATTTTTATTGATGTGTCAGTTTATGATTGATTAATAGCGTAAAAAACTTTATACTGATAGTACATATCAATTAAATTCTTAGATTAAAAGCACAAATGTTAAAATGTTAGTGGATGTCACTATAAAACTTTTTACACCGATAATGCATAATACTTTAATTCAAAATATATATTGTTAGCATTTTTCTAATACCAACATAAAATTAGATGCTAATGTAAAATTATTTTAAACCGGCAATAATCCATGATTTTTTTTTTACAACATTAGTCCTTGACTTTTTTAGTTGACATAAAATATGAAATTAAATATATTTTATAGATCTTATTAACGAGTGTTAAAAGCACTTTTTAAAAAATCCAAATAAAACATATTTTTATGAGAAAATTAAATATATAACATCTTAAAATAATAAATACATCATTTTTTTATATAATTTTTTTTTTTTAAATCTTAACGAATCTCTTTAATATTCTCCATATTTTATACATATTGCAATTTATTTTTTACGTCCAATTGACGGGAATTGTTTCGATGCCTTTAATAGAAGATTACTTCGTTTTTAAAATCGAATTATTTGTATTTATTAATTTAGATAGATATTGGTGGGTGAAGAATCGATTCGACTTTATTTATTGTCATGTGTGACATCATATCCAGAGAATATACCTCGGGTTCCAAAGAGAAAGGAATCTTTAGGGAGCGCGTTGCACGCTGCTTATGATTCGGTAAGTTCATAATGCCATAAAACATAAAGTTGGCCTTTCATGGCTCTAATGGCCAAACCACCACCGCGTCACCAATACTATACTGTCTAACAACAACTTTTTTTTTTCCTTCTAAATCCTCGTTGTTTTTGTAATAATCACTCTTGCCTACTCGTGTGATTATAATTTATGAAAGAGAATCTCTTCTTATTACCTCATTTATTACATTATAATAAATTCAGGATAATATGTGTGCAAAATTGAGGGAAAATCTTATTAAATAAAGAAAAAAGATATATATCCTGATTCCCTAAATTTGGTTTGATTGTAAAGAAATTACTATTAATTTTGTATTATTTTAATTAATTTCTAAATTACAATAATTAATGATATTAATAAACCATTTTTTTTGTTACAAAGAGGGCCAAAGGCCCCATAAAAAAGAAACAATGTCTTAACTACAATCTATAATACACTGAAACAAAATGGGAGATAGAAATTCCCATAAAATCCTCAAAAATATTTACATTCCCTTAAGTCATTAATAGAAGAATGAAAGGTTGGCTTATCAAAAAAAAAAAAAAAAGACGAATGAAAGGATGTTCATTAAAAAAAGAAAGAATGAAATGACAATATTTAAACTCTCCATATCTAATTTTTATTATTTTTTAATTTTAGTTTTACTTATTGTTTATTGTTTTCTAAATAAAAAAAAAACAAATTTATACTCGAAACTAATAAAATAATATAAACCTTCTCCGATAAAGAAAACGAGTTAGATCAAACATGTGTTATTAGAACAAAAACAAGACTGTGCTAATTACAAAGACTTGAAAAGGAAAAAAAATGTATAAAAGTGATTAGTTTTTCTTTACAATTGATACGGGTGTATCTATCTTTATATCATTTAGTAAACTGATATCTTTATACACCTTATCAAATTAATGGTGGATACTTTTTTAGATGCTCATTTTAAAGGCAAACTCACTTTAAAATAGTTTTATCAGACTTAGAATTAAAGTGATTAGAAACTATATTGAGAAGTAACCCATGTCGAATCAAACGCACATTATAGTCATGAAATCTTCTTTTGATAGATTATAGCCATGAAATCTTAGTAGTGCTACCAAAATAATAATAAATACAAATTATATTTAGTTGTCTTTCCTCCTTGCCAATGGACAATGGCAACATTTATGACATTCCTATTTGTCACTAATAATGATTGCGAACAATTCTTCTCCAAACTTAATGCCGTTTAGAGGGAAAGCCCACTATCATGATGCACATCCATATTTATCAAAGGAAATATGTCTTGGACATCCTCTCTGACATGGGTTTGTTAGGAAATTTTCCCATTGATCAACAACAGAGATGGGAAGAATATGAAAGAGTTTGGATTGTAGCTTTTCTCGAACAACATGGCAGTCGATTTCAATATGTTTTGTGCGCTCATGAAAAGTAGGATTTGCAGCAATCTATTGAGCTGATTGGCTATCACAATAAAGCATGGATGGAGTAATAAAAGGTAACTGAAATTTCTTGATAAGATATGTCAGCCACTGTAGATCACAAACTGTGGATGCTAATGCTCTATATTCAACTTTAGAAGATGATTTTGAGACTGCTATTTGTTTCTTTGATCGCCAAGAAATAAGAAGTTTGCCAAGAAAAATACAATAGGCAAAAGTGGACTTTCGGATGTCCACACAACTAGCCTAATCAGAATTTGAAAAAGCTTTTAGTTGTAGGGTTGACTTTGTGGAATAAAAGAGACCATGTGTTGGTGTGGATTTAATGTATCAGAGGACACGATTTGCGGCTTGTTGATGAAGAGTTGAAGCACAACTCAAAAACTGACTAAGTTAATGAGTCGAGTATCTGATGTCAGGCTGAGTTGTAGTCAAATACAACAATTTTGCAATAATTATTCTAAAGGCAGCAAGGCCTGGTAGAGGTTGTCCTCCTTCCTTTTGCAATTTGGTGTCTTCAGTCATATGTGTGAGACCTGGCTTAGCGCTAACAAACCCATGTTAGAGAGGATGTCCAAGTCATACTTCCTTTGACAAATATGGATGCGAGCTTGTGATCTAGCAATTTTGAGGCCAAGGAAATATTTTAGATTTCCTAGATCCTTAATTTTGAATTGATGATGGAGAAATTGTTTGACAACAGTGATTTCAGCAATAAGTTTGGAGAAGAAATATCTTAAAAGAAGGTTGATAATAAGGAAAAGACGTTGGAGTATATAGAATTTTAATGTGTTTAAGTACACATTAAAATGGTGGCACACAAATTTCAAAACCACGTAACGTAAGAAGTAACAACTTTTGGACAAAAGTCCATTTGGGACTACACAAACGAAAAAACAAACATGCTTCTTACACACTTTGCATGGGAAAAGGTCAAATAAGCTAAGTAGAATAGCAGGTATATGGAACACTAATTGTGAAGGAGGTAATCCATGAAGTTTTGAAGTAGCAAGACGAGTGTGTTATAAACAGGCTAAAGTCATCCAAAAGGGGAGTTGAGGACCAGCCCTCCCATAGCTTTTACCGTTTATTATAGGTTAGTATTGGTTTTTTTAATATTTATTTTTTTACCTATAATTTTTTGCTTATTATTTTATGGTCCTTCATCTTTTACCTCCGATTTCATCCCTCCACCACTACAACGGCTATTCACCATATCTCCTTCCACCTCTAGCTACTATTCTTGTCTCATCCTCTACCAAAGATGTTCTCCTCAAAAACGAACTACCACTAGTAAACAACCACCACCAGCAGACAAATCACCCCCATCAAACAAACCAAACCAGACATCGTCATTGGGTGCGCGGATAACAATGACCCGGTTGAAAGGTGAGCGGATGACGAGGTTGTGAGAGGACCCGTCATTCCATTGAAGAACTTAAGATATTAATTATCCTTAATCGTATTATAAACGTTAGCGTGCCTTATTAAGTTGAAGCGAAGCGGAAAGATTAAACGCGAAAACACAACTAAATTAAGGCACGCAGCATATCAGAGTACCCAGCTATAAAATATAAGATATATATTTATATATATAGGCCGCGGTTGCCCCGTCAGTAGGGCTACAGTAATAATACATACATACTGAGTACGTCGATAAACAAAATACATCAAGAGATAAGAAACTCTTATGCTAACCACTCGTCTGGTACAACACTCAAAATTGGGGATGGCAATTTAGACCCTACCCGTTGTGTACCCGCAAAAAATACCCACGATGGGTAGGGTAAATACCCGCTTTATGGGTATGGGCCCGGGTATGGGTAATTACCCGCAAATTTGAACGGGTATGGGTGCGGGTATGGGTACTCTAGTACCCACCCGCCCCGCACCCGCATATATATATTTATATATTTATTTATTTATATTAATACATATAATTATAATTATAATTATATATAAATTTTTAATAATACAAATAATCTAAAAGTACCTAACCTAGATAGTTCATTAGTGTTTTTCCCTTTCTGGTTGAGCTCTTAAGCCGTTCTTTCTCGAACTAACACCAACACCATTCTTCCTCAAGCCAGCGTCGTTTTGGATGTTTATTGTGATATTTACTCGTTTTGGATGTTTTAGATATTTTTACTTAGTTAAATACTTTGGTTTGTAATGTTTTATGTGTAGATTTGAAAGATCTTTGGATGGTTTTTTTAATTGAGTTATAATGATTTTTTTGTTTTTTGTTGCTTTTTCTTAGTTAAAGTGCGGGTAACGGGTGCGGGTATGGGTATTTAGGTACCCAGAGAGTACGGGTACGGGCACTAAAGTTGCTACCCACGCGGGTATGGGTACGGGTACAGGTATTTTTTTCAAGTGCGGGTACGGGGACGGGTATTATAGTACCCTACCCAGACCCTACCCATTGCCATCCCTACTCAAAATCCCTCGAGATTAGGGTTTGTGGCTCGTCCACCGGCATCAGGCTTGTAAGGAGTGTCATCTAACTCCTCAGCAACTGGTTCCTCCACAGGGTCTTCCCAAAAAATAAAAGACACATAGAAAAAATACAGGGAGATAAAAAACATGCATCATCAAACATAGGAGAGAGGCAATAGTACAACATATATATACATGTAACACACAACACATAGAAAACATACAACACACCACCAACCATCTCTCGAGTCATACAGCACAACCATCTCAAATGTCATTCTCTCAGATCAAACATCTACGAAGGATACTAATCCCCATATGCATGTCATCATCCCTATATGCATGTCGGCCGATTTCATCATGTCCCTAGTTGGATATCCCCGTCGGGATTAATAATATCACGTCCCCAATTGGACATCCTTGTAAGGATTAAAAACATCACGTCCCCAATTGGACATCGCGCCTCGGGATTAAAAACATCACGTCCCCAATTGGACATCCCCCTCTGGGACCAAATATGCTATGGTATGAAATGCTATGATATGCAACAAACATCCATCACAGATTGATACCGGAACCTCACACCTAAGCACTCAACCACAGCCATGATGCACTGCATCCTCATCCACATCAACATCAACATCAACATCAACATCAACATCACGACGCCCTACGTCCATGAGCCACAGCTCCATGGTCAGGACCACAACGGTATCA
Organism: Ammopiptanthus mongolicus; assembly: GCA_039655645.1. Taxonomy (NCBI): domain Eukaryota; kingdom Viridiplantae; phylum Streptophyta; class Magnoliopsida; order Fabales; family Fabaceae; genus Ammopiptanthus; species Ammopiptanthus mongolicus. The sequence continues at coordinate 29,185,064 of CM077348.1, read as the reverse complement.
ATCCGATCAACATCACAATCTCACCATACTCTCATCAATAATCATCCAGCCAATCACAATAATAAAATATCACGACAATAAGTATGCCAATATAGATATCATCACATTGACAGATAAACATATAATCACATAAGCAGTTCAACATAACAGATAAACAGATAATCACATAGGCAGATTAACATAATAATTAAACAGATAATCACATAGGCAGTTCAACATATCAACCTCAATAATCACATCGTCTAGAGTATCATCTTAGTGGTGATAGCCCAAAGGTACCTACACCTAGGGTCCAGGTACTTTGTCCAGGACTCAACCTCTAGTAGGGTTTAAGGTTCTCCCCCCCCCCCCCCCCCCCACACACACACACACACACACATATATATATATATATATATATATATATATATATATATATATATATATATATATATATATATATTCTATAATACGCTTGCCTTCTTGACGATAACAGTTATTTCTTCCCACCTGAAACTGCTACGCACGCTCGCCTTTCCGTACAAACTCCCGAACACAGCTCTGTAACCGGCACTTTAGCACGCTTTAGGATCATATGAACTATCTGATCATTCACAACACAATCTGATCATTCACAACAAATCACAACCAGAAATTAATAAAATCCAACCAAACTCATCTAGTTCATATGAACTATGGTTTGGCCATGGGGACTTAAAATAATTAGAGATGTCTAAAAATTGCTATGGGGACTTAAAATAATTAGAGATATCTAAAAATTTCTAACTCTTGAATTAATGATCCTTAAGTATGAAAAAGACATAATCCTCTATCATTTGTCAAAGATTTGAACCAAAATTCATTCAAACAACAAGGTTAGGGTTCGACCTTCTTGAGGAAAATAGGCTAGAGATGTCTAAAAATTTCTAACTTTTGGATGAATGATCCTGAAGCATACATAACACTAAATCAAGTTCCATTATCTAAAAACTTGAAGCAAAACTCATAGTTTTCACACAAGCTAGGTTCGGCCACCTCCTTGAAAATATAGCTAGGCATGCTATTTGATTACATGCTCTTGGATAATGATAGCGAAGAATGAAACTAGATCATAGAAATTGATTTCACATTAAAAGGATTTTTCTATGATTTTCTAGAGATTTTTGAAGATTGAACTTAGAAATTGAAACATAGTGATTCATGACTTGTAAACAAGAAAAGATTGAAGAATCATGAAGCTTAGATCAAGGGAAGTAATCATACCTCTTGGATGACGAAAAATGACAAGGAATCAACACTTTCTTCACCAAAATGTTAAGCTTCTACTTGAAGGAAAATGGGAGAAAGTTAAGAGAAAGATGGAGTTTGAAGAAAATGGAGTGAATGGCCATGGAGGGAGGTCATCTTAGGCGTGGGATATGGAGGGTTAAAGTGGCCCAAAAATTGTTCATTTAAGGACAAAATTGACATTTCCTTTAGGGGCAAAAATGTCATTTTGTAAAAATTTAAGGGCATTTTGATCTTTTCACCTCCAAAGTTACAAAATATCTAGATATTTTGTTGGATTTCATGATGAGGGTGATGAGTCATTAAGGCGAAAATGTAATTTCACCAGTTCCCAGGGGCAAAACAGTCTTTTCTCAGTGTTAACGCGTTTCAGATATTTTCGTTTTCATCATGACTGTGGTGAGTCACTGGCACGCCTTCCTAGGTGATTTGACCTGATGTGACTTCAAGCTTATCCGTTAGCGGGTCTCGATAATTCCGTATCCAGCTCCGTTCTTCACCCGATTTAGGTTTTACGCCCGAATAAAGCGTATGAACTTTTTTTTTTTTGAAATTTTCAAAATTGCCAATATTGTTGGAAATTCGATTTGAATCCTAATTGTTTCATTCACGAGTCAAAATTAGGTCTTCTAATCAGTAAATTTAATTGTCAGCGAAAACGAAAACAGGATTCCGTCTGAATTTTCAACCCAAAATTTAACCGTAACTCCCTACGATAACGTAGAGTATAACTATGAATTTGGTTTATTTCATTTCATTTTCTAAAACCTCAGATAAAATATAAACTTATCTATATAAATTACCGATCTTAGAAAGCAGTGAAAATCGGGGTGTTACAGGTTGCAGCGTCATTAGCGAAATCTTTAGTATCGGAGAACAAAAGTCATCATAGGCATGAAGCAAGAAGTTGTGAACTTTGTCGTCCCCGTTGCCGCCAAGACCCATTCTGCATCGTCGATTTCGCTGCCAAGATCAAGATCTGCCCTTTCTGCTTCCAGCGCAATCATTTCTCACCTCACTACGCCTCCATCTCCGATGACAACCTCCCGACCGAGCTCTTCCCTCGTTACACCACCATCGAGTACGAAATCCCCGGCGGCGACCCCGCACCGATCGTCTCCCTTGTTTTCCTCTTCGTCGTCGACTCCTATGCGTCATCGAGGAGGGAAATGGGTTTCCTCAATTCCACCTCTCACAAGCAATCAAGCTCTTGCTTGATAACTCCCTTGTCAGTATCATCACATTTGGGACATTCGTACGTGTCCATTATGAATTAGCTTTCGGTCAAATCTCAAAACCTATGTGTTTAAAGGGTTTAAGGATTAGTCATATATTTGTTGAAAATTTTGTTACTTTGTTGAGAGCATTCATTCTCGTGATAATTCTATTAAATGAATCAACAAGCAAGCAATCAAGGAGGAGAGTTCCCTACCAGCACCAGATCTGGGTTGGAATGGGAGTGATGGATGATGGGTGATAGGTACACTGGAAGCAAAAATGAGATGAAGGATATTTTTGCAAAACAATTAAAAGTTAGGAATTAGTTTTAAAATTTAATAAAATTTATTGTTACGGTTGATCAAGTCTCTGGTATCCAATCACAGTTGTTCTTTTTTTTTTTTTAATTAACAAATCAATGACTTAAAATAAAGGAGAATCGATCCTCCTAAATTTAGAGGATAGACCTTAGACATTTCCATTCCGTATGAGCTTATAGGGGTGTTCGCGGATTGGATTGGATCGGTTTTGAGCCAAAAAATCATCCAATCCAAAGATGAAAACAACTTGCGGTTTGGATTGGATCGGTTTGCTTACTTAAAAAAATCCGATCCAATCCAATCCAATCAAATGCGGTTTGGATTGGATTGGATAATTCGATTTTTACCGATACATCGTTACATAGTTATATTAAGGCGAAAACCAACATTAAACCTATATATACTAGAATTAATGTAGTTCTAGTGCCTAAGTACATGCATAAAATCTTCTAGTAAATGAATAACTATTGATTCCTAGGTACATGAATAACTATACACATTCCAATACATCTAGTATTTGACAATTCCAACAAAAATATTAAAGAGAATGAGAGTGTTCGTTTATAAAAGTATGAAAAACAATGCTTAAGTATGAGTAGTATTATAATTTAAAAAATAATAGTATATGTATATAGTAGGTCGGTTTGGATTGGATTGGATTGGTTTTTACTAGGTGATCCGAAATCCGATCCAATGAAAAAAAAGCGGTTTTTCGGTTTTCGATTTTTCGATTTTCGGTTTATTCGATTTTCGATTTTTCGGTTCGGTTTTTGCGGTTTGAATTGGTTTGGATCGGTTGATGAACACCCCTATGAACTTATAGTCTTTGCATTAAGATCACTGAATAATAAGCCACCAGATAATTTTTTGTACAACATTATTATATTATCCTACGCGGAAGTGTATGTTAATATATACGAGCGTTTTATATTCTAACATAGGGGGCGTCTACTGTGCACCCCAAAAACGGGGTGCATGGTGCTCCCCCTTTGATAATATATTTATGATTTTTTTATTGATAAAAATTTATTTAAGTGTTAATTGATAATCTATTGATAAAACATGGGGTGCATCATACACCCCACTTATATTTGGTGCACCATAGAACTCACCTCTAACATAGGCCAAAATCTGTAAAACAAAACGTGCCATAAACCAATATTCCACCTACTCTTAGAAGGCCATTGGGTAGATCAGGGGGAAAAACGAAGAAAGAGCACTTGAGGGTGCCAAACTCCTATAAGCTAAACAGGAGATATGGGTATATATCACTTGCAAAAAATGTGGCCTCTTCGATCAAATTTTTATGAACAAAAGCTCTTATAGTGGTTAAAACTAGACCTAAGCAAGAGAGCGAGAAAATTCTATAAAACTAAAAAGAAAAATCTCTTACAAAGTGACTATTATTGTCGTGGACCTTCTAGTGATTCAGCTATTCTTCTTTCTCTTGTTATTTTTTAAATTAATATATTAAATTAATGGACAAATTTATATGGATGTTGTTTTTTACACCACAAATTTTTTTAATACATCACAAAATCTTTTTTAAAATGTAATATTCCCAAAATATCCCATTGTCTCCTTCCCTCTCCTTCATTTGGAAGCTTTATTTTATACTACTGAAAATAAAGTTTGGATAGCCACTGTCTAGCATACATACTGGAAATTAAGTTCCGATACTATAAAAGAAAAGTGAATTGTACCGGAAATATAGTTCCGGTACACTGGAAAGAAGTAATGGTATTTTGTTGGAACTTTGTCTCAGTATCTTGTTGGGTGCATACCCGTTGACGTCAAAGAGCTTCTCACACACGGCAGAAAACTCTTAGAGTTGTGTTCATATAAGGCGCTTCACAAATTGAGTAGAACTCCAACGACAAGGACTTCTGTTGTTTAACCTTTGACATGATGCTTGCCTGGGAAGCACCCGGCGTCCAGAGTGATCATGTGAGTCACTCCCACTCACACACACAACACCACATTGTGTCTGTTTCTCTTTAATTAATTCTAAGTAAAATTGTGATGAGTGATAATTAATTGCAGGAAACCCCTATTTGCAGTAAAGGTGTAACTAGGGATAAGGATGAGGGTTCTTTGTTTTATTCAACTGCCACAAATATCTTGAACTATGATTAATGACACAGTTGCTATTCATAGTTGGAGCAATCTTGCGGACTTGAATAGCTAGGTTAAAAAAAATGACAGACTTGAATAGTTTCGGTATAAAGCAATTATTTTTAAAAAATAGGGTAGGCGATGAACTTGGTTAGGTTATAAGGCTATTGTGGTAATATTCAATTTTTTTAAAAATAAATTGTGATGTATTAAAAAAATTTGTGATGTAAAAAGCAATCTCCAATTTATATTAGCAAGTAACTGGTAAGTGTTAGTCAAAAAAAAAAAAAATGTAACAGGTAAGTGATGATATTCACTAGAAGCCTATGCATAGTAATTTGGGCTTATTGTAGCCAACATGTTTGCGGTGGTAGAGAGTGTACTAAGGTGAGGCACCCGGCACCGTCAGCAAGGGGAAATAGCCTTATTCTAGAAGTCTGAATGATGGAGCCCATTAAGTGAGAACAGAGCCCACAAAATAAAATCAAAGAGAAAGTGAGTGTGTGTGTGTGTGTGTGTGTTTTGTAGTTTTCTTTACAAAAAGAATTGTTTGTAGTTTGTACAAGCAAATATTTACTTTTTTTCTGTTTGGAAAAAAAATTTGACGCACAAGCATTTCCAAAATTTTGAAGACTATCAAAGAGAAATACAAAAAAGATAAGAGTGGATTTTACATAAATAAAACGAAGAGTAAATACCCAAATTGATCATCCATGGAAAATCATGATGACATTTTGGTCCCTGAGAAATGAAAAATATCAATTTAATTATCAAGAATGTAAAATGCGGATCAAAATGTCCCTAAAATTTACCCTAAAAGGGATCAATTTGACCTGCATTTTACATTCTTGAGGACCAAATTAGTATTTTTTATTTCTCAGGAACCAAAATGTCACCGTATTTTTTTGACAAGGACCAATTTGGACATTTATTCTAAAATGAAACGTGGGATAAATGTTTACAAAATGACTATTTTTGTTTTCAATTTTTATATAATTCTTCAAAGTTTTTGGTGGCATGTTCTGGTAAGTAATTGCTGAAAAATGATTGTGATTTTTTTTTTTTTTTTGTGAAATGTCTACACTTTCTTATTGTCGTTATCATATTATATTTTTGATAACTAAAGTTGAAACCAAAAAAATTGAGAAGCATGAATCCAAATTGTCTAGATCTTTTGGATAATAAAGTAACTCTCAAACTTATTATACAAATCAATTCACCCTCTCAATTGGACTCAATCTTAAATACTAATAATAACTATTTTTGTGAACAGTTTTGTCCTGTTTATATTTTTGCAAAATTAATATGAATGGTTGGGTTTGTCAACAGTAAACAGATGCACTTGTTCGTCATTAAACAAATATCTTTATTTATCATTAAACAGACATGTTTGTCCAGTAAATAAACACTTATTGACGAATTCTATTATAAATAGAGTTCCCTTCGCTCTGTTTGATGATTTCTATCTTCTCTAACTTCTTCAGATAATTCTTGAAAGTGAAATCATCATAATTGCTGACAGATAATTTTTGGGTGCTTGAAAAATTCATAGAGGCGATTTGCCATTGTAGACAAAATTCGTCGTAAGAACAATATTCTTCTTCACGTTTCAAACTCAAATTATCCTATTTCATTCCCTTGTGTACTATACCTTTCATAGATCGCAATCAATCCTTTTGTACTCCATTTGATAATTTCCATTATGTGTTAGCCGGAGTTAGCAATGGATAGAGATCATCTGTCTCAAAATGATGTTCTATTTCTTTGTCCCAACCATTTAAAGCGTGTCACTTGAAAAATTAATCATATTATTTATTATAAATAGATCCTTTTTAAATGACATGATATAATTTAAGTGGATGAGACAGGAAATGGAACACAATTTTGAAATAGGTGATCTCCATCCATTAGCAATAACGTTCATTTCATTATATTTTTACCATACCACTTTTTTACACTTACAACCATAACCATTTATCATCTAGCCATTATTGTTTTGAAGGACAAAGCAAAAATAATTTGATCAAAAAATGAGTTGCCAAAATATCATTGTTCTATACGAAGATATATGTTAAGGACCCATTGTAACTTGTCATACAGGCAGGCAATGTAGATAAGTGTAAAAATAAAATTGCAAGGAAAAAAAGAGCTAAAAACGTAACAAAATTCGAGGACCAGAGACAGTCATAGTCTAAATTGGAGTCAAATATAAAATCTTTGACTAGAAGGTTGTGAGAGAGAAGATGTAAGAGCATTGAACAATGGCTGCAGTGGGGGGCACCTGTGAACTACTGTGAAGTGAGAAGCTGTGACATATCAATGATGAGCGGCCACAAAGTCTAGGATGGCACTGTTGGATTTTTCCAAGTTTCCTTTCTCGTACAAGAACAACAAATTGGCAAACTTATCTTTGGATTTTCTCTCATTCAAGTCCCACTTATACCAAATTCACAAAGCAAACTCATTCATGAGCTACAATTCCCTTTCTGTACTTGTTTGTCTCATGTCATTCAACTAATGTGTTAGAATCCAAAGCCCCTCAATATGCACTATGCTTTAAGGCATGCCTTTTTTGCTGATATGGGTTTTTAGTGGGGCTAATCTCATTTGTCTAACTTACTTGAGATGCTTGTTACCTTTCTTCCTAACCTAGCAAGAAACATAGCAAAATTCTTGTTAACTAGTTCCTGTCAAGTGGTTTTGAGATTTTTGTCATGTGGGTTTGAAAAGAAATATCACTTTTTTAGTGCCTTTTTGTTTGTTTGCACGTATGTAAAATCAGGTTGAAGTGATTATATGATAAGAGTGACATTTATAAAAAAAAAATTCTCTAAAATCATGAAAGCTCCAAATACAAGCTTCCACATCCAAGAGAATATAGACGTGATACTCAGCAAATCATCGTCGTTCCAAACACATCATTAATTAAATGCCAACTTGTGTTGTGTGTTGCACTTTTATGTTCTTTTTATCAAGATGAATCCTAATTCCTAAACCTCTTCCTTAACGAACAAGATGAATGCTAGTTAATTTACAAGGACGTGTGTTATTTTTTTTTTTGTCACAGTCTTGATTTAAATTCCAGAGGATGTTCCTCATTCAATCGTTGACGGGTGATCTGTCTTGGAAAATGTTATTTCTTCTGCAGGTTATGTAAGGACAAGAGCATTAAGGCCAGTTATGCTGTTACTGTGTTTAGCATAGCTCAGAGACCCTGTAATATCTGTCTTTCATGTGAATGCAGGACACTTTTGTTTGAGACTTTAATGTTTAAGTCGTACATACAGTGAGGAGCCAATATTTGACTTGCCTATTGGTAAGGTGGGTATTTGTGTTGAAAAATGTTAATTCCACATCTCTTTTGTGATAAAATGAGACTTTAGATATATAAAAATAAGAGTGAAATTTAAACTATAATTTAGATAATAAAAATTATATAAATACAAAATGATAAATACAAATGTTTAGTATTTTTCATAGCTGAGGATCTTGAATAAAAATTTTGGGGGAACTACTAGATACTAAATGATGCTCTTAAAATTCATAATTAATCATGCATAAGTTTATCACTCAAATATGTAAAGTGCGTAAACATTCAATATGTGAAATCCAAGTTAATGTTTGCTCATATTACAATGATGCTTATGCATGCAAGAGAGATTAGGAAGCTTGAAGTAGATACACGAAGGAAAGAAAACAAAATTGTAGTAAACTTTAATGGTGTTGAGTTAGAAATAATGTCCATTTGATGAGATTGTTCAGTTATTTGAATAATTTTAAATCAATAGGTGTACTAATAATATTGTACAAAATAAAATATATGATAGTTTGTGAACTTTGCATGTAATATATATTGCATTGTTTAACTATTTGAATATTTTTAAATCGGGTCTAATAATAATGTTTCACAAAATAAAATACATGATAGTTTGTGTGTTTTTCATTTCTTTTTTTCAATTCTGATAATCCTTGTGCTAATGATGAAATTAAAAAGATATATGGAACTAACATGGTTCTAAATTCCGGTCTGCAACAGCTAATAATATTTTGACAGTATTACAATCATAGTGTGTCCGAGTAGTACTTCAACTGAATAGTTTTTGCTCATCATTTTTCAGCCATCAACACAAACAATAATCATAAGAAACGATTGAAACATGCATATAAAAATTTAAAAATTGGAACACATGTGGGTATTACTAGGATGAAGCAATGTAAGCTTCAAGTTGGAGATTTTTTTTTTTTTGGTATAAGCTTTAAGTTGAGTTTAAGTCAATATAACTTGATTAGCGTGGAAATATATAAAGCCGGATTATTTTTTTTAAGGTGAATTATCTGGTACCTAAAAAATGGAAGGTAAAAGTTTAACTTGCTTAGGTGGTTTACTCAGATAGTCAGAATCGTTTAATATGACCCACTAACTTGATTCATTTAATTAAGGTGACACATTCTGATCGGACAGGATAACTTTTACCTTTCCGTTTTTTGGGTACCAGAGAATTCACATTTTTTTTTAATTATAGATATAAGATGCGTTTGGAATAGCTTATGTAAATAAACTTATGCAAATAATTTATAAAAATAATTTATGATCTTCCTATAAGCTCTTTTTAGCTTATTTTCATAAGCTTATCAGATAAACTTATGAAAATAAACTGTTTTTAGCTTGCTTTAAAAAAAAACTTATTGAATAAACATTTAATCAAGTTGCCAAACGCACCCATAATTATATCCTTAGTTAGTTTTTTCAGTTTAATAAAAATAATTTCTTATATACATCCATTAAATAAAATACAAATACTTAGTCATAGTGATATACTCACGACAATTGACAAATACCAGAGTACTAATTTATCTACATGAGAAACTACTGTACAACTTTTTTTTTTTATACATAGATGGGGTCGAAGCCTAAAAAGAAACAAAAATTACATCCTACAAAGAGGTGTAAGGTAGCCCTTGACCAATCACCATTAATGTGGATAGCTAAATCAGCATGAGGACTGGATAAGCTTTGGAGAGACTCCATTTAGCAAGTCAATCCGCGCATCAATTGCCCTTCCCTCAAAGTGTGACAAAAAAATTAGATTCCACTAATGAGATGTTATACTTAGGTATGGCAAAAGAATCCAAACCCGCGGATACCCTTCCGAACCCGTCCCGATTTTGATAGGGAAAAAGACGCTTTCCAAAGTCGGGGGCGGGGATAGGGATGTTGATACCCACCCCGAACCCGTCCCGCTACTTGAAAATTACAAAACTACCTGTAATTATAATCTTTACTTATGGTTTACATCTCCTGATTCTTGATTTATTTATGTTTGGAGATAGCTAGAAATTATTCTTATTGTTTCAAGTTATAGTTCTTCTAAATTTTCTCTTAAAAAGACTCGTAATTAAATTTTCATCACATATTCAGAAAAGAATAAGAATTTCTAAGAATGCATATTGCATAGTCTGGGGCGAGGTGGGGAAACCCAACCCCCAATGGGGGCGGGGGCGAGGGTGGGGACGGGGAAGGCAAAACTCGCCCTGACTGGCCCCGTTGCCAAGCCTAGTTAAACTTCTCACTCTTCTTATCAGTTGTTTACATTTATCCTTGCTGTTGGGTTTATTCAGCGACCTTATTATAGCATGGGAATCACTTTCCACCATAATGTGTCTATAACCACACTGTCAAGCCAACATGAGCCCAATGTAAATACCCACAATTAAGCTACATGAGCCGAGCAAGAGCCAATTATATGATATGTGAAACCTTTGAGCCAACCTTCATCCACTCCCTAAATCAAGCCTCCACATCCAACATCCCCTGGGTTACCTTTCGACGCCCCATTAGAGTTTAACTTTACCCACCCGGAAGGAGGAAGACTTTAAGAGACATCGATTACAACTTTTTATTAAGAGATAATTACGCAAAATGTCATTTTAAATCAAATTTAATTAATTTCGCTAGCAGAATGTGATCTGAGCTCTTTCTCTTTCTCTAACTCCGGAGGGGCTACCGACAATGACACTCCAAGTCAGTGACCAAAATAAGTGTATAAAGGTAAGGAATTAGAAACTGTTTTTACCCGAGGTTCCCCTTTCCTTTCCTAGCTAAAGGGAGAGGCTGATCACTGAGTGATTCTGTTACATAGGTAGGTATGGGACTCTCGATTAGTTAGCGAGATTCTGGGGTTTAATGGAAGATTTTGTATCTTCTTTGTTATGACACTCGTTGGAGGTTGAGTGAATATTCTTGAATGTTTGGTCCCTATTGGGTCAGCTCATCGGTTCGGGTTTAGACACAAGTTGACCGATGCATTATGAAGGGTGGATTTGGGTCTTCTACTATCAGGATATATAGCTCGACCCAGCCAAGGGTAATTTGCTTTCGGGCCTTTTGCTACTGGGTTCGCTTGGCCTTAGGATGGGCGCAATAGGCCTTTACGTCTCCTGTCATTGGGCCAGCTCGCTCGAGGAGAAACAAGAATAATGGATAAATTATATTAATGATAGTTTCTTATGTTTTGTTTGATAAATTAAAGTTTAGACGAAGGGAAGGCACGACCCTTGCAAGGCCAAGGAAGACCACCAACTTCAAGATGAGTTTATAGTTGAATTTACATATTGCTACCAACAGAGAAAATATGCTAATCGAACCCAAGTCATCACAATGACGGTAGGAGGAAGACTTCTTAAACTTTTTTTATAAGAAAATAATAAACTATATGGCTTTATTTCTAACAGTTTGGCAAGGTTAAGCTAATTTGATAAGGATGAGTTTGACTGAATAGTTGTTTCTAATTGACATAAAACAACTGAAACAGTACGAGTGGAAATTCCAGAGTAACATCAAATCAGCTACTTGCAAAAATAGAACCCTAACAGTGATAAGTGATACATCCAAAATTCATGGCTATCAATTTACAACCAAGTTTCGATAGTCATGTGTGTTAGCACTCTGTATTGATTGGTAAAATATGTTATCGAGTTTCTTCTTCTTATTAAGCAACTAGAAAGTGTAGGAGAGTGGACACTGAATATAAGCCATCGATAAAATAGCCTAGAGCCCTACAAAGCAGCTAGGCATAATGAAGCTAGCTTAGATCAACTACTCAAAGTGGAAGTTCTACCTGACCTTTTACTAGCCCTTTTGGTGGACTATCTTAATGGGAGCTTAGAGAAAGAAATTAAGATGCTTAATTGATGAGATGGGTGTGACAGTCAATCAAAGGTTTCAAGTTTTGGGCTATGTCTAATCAAAGACATGACCCACACTAACCCTTTGTTTCGGCCCCATTAATGTTTGTCCCCTTTCGTTTTTTGTCCAAGGTGAAAAGTGTTAAACTGTTCGCGTAGTGTGCGTGCGTTAATGAGCTGAGTAGGCAAGACAAAGAATCATCCCATATTTCTCTGACTTTTTCCCCAACATTGAGAATTTCTCCATTTGTATCCCGTGATGGTACTTACGCAAAGGCTCTGAGTGGTTTCAAACATTACAATTAACTTATAGAAAAGCTAATTATCAAGATGTGCAAACACGTGAACTATACAGCAGAAATAATTACCAAAACAAGCATTTTTCGAATAATATAAAATATTAAAGTTATATATATATATCATAAAGAACTCGTTGTTATTATTAAATTTCTTTAAAAATCTGTATAATGATATCAAATTTTTTTACATACATGTTATGTAACAATTTTGCACATAATTGCGTGAACCCGTTGGAGTGCATAAAACAAGTGTGTCAGTAGCTATGTTCATGTGGAAGTATGATCTTGATGGTTTTCTGCCGTTCTGCTGCCTAAGTTGCTTCGTGGTCTTTTGGTCTTTAACAATAGTAGGCCTTTAATGCTTTTGCTATTAGCTGGTTGGTCTCTAAGATCTGGGTGGACTCAGTGTTTATACGTTTCTTTTGCTATGTTTCTACTCATTGTGCTTGTAGTGTGCTGTAGTGGTGCTAATATAGTTTGAATGATTATCCTTTTTGTAATGTTTTTGCATGTTATCTTGGATTTTCTTTTATGCATGGGCTATTATACCCCTAGTACTCTTTTTAATACAATTTATTTTGTTTATAAAAAAAAACAATTTTGCACATAATCTGTTTTCTCTTAAAAAAATGACCTATCTATTTTTTCCTAGATATGTTCTTATCAAATATGGAATCATCAACTCATATACTTCCTCTCTTTTTTTTTTCTAAATGCTTCGGCTCTCTTTGGATTTCATTTAAGGGTAGTACATTTTTTTTAATTTGATCACTTTTTATACATAACAATTATTTATATCTTTTTCAATATAGTACATGCTTTTTGAAAAATGCTTGATGCACGTCTTTAGATCATTCATATAATTTCATTTGAGGAAATTGTTTTTGAACATCCAAATAAAGATACCATATATCATATGGTATCGTTTTACAAATAAAATGAAAAATTAGGCAAAATTAGTCTTTTCATTTCTTATCTTAATTATTTTGCTCAAATTTTTTCCATAACTTTTATATATTTCTATTAAGCTAGTCCTCTATATTAGCAAAAATTACATTATTACCATTTCTGTTAGCTCCATTTGACACCGTCACAACTATCATATCCTATATAACTCAATGAAAATTTATTTTCTCTCTCTTCTTCCTTCCCTCTTCTCTCTCTTTCTCGATCTCTTTCTTCTTCTTTCCCTTCTTTTACTTCATAAATATCGATCTAGAACAAAATTTTCAATAAAGCAACAAAAACAGAGCCATTAAATAGAGATAGTCCTCAGTTTTTCCCAACAACAGGGAACAGAGAAGATGCTAGTTCCTCAAACCCTTTGATTCCTTACACTGCGCTTAAAGTTTGAAGGAAGCCAATAATGGTGTTTAAGATTTAGGAAGAAGATGAAAGGGGGGAGGAGAGAGAGAAAAAATAATTTTTTATTGAGTTTTTACGAAACTTGTGACATGTTGGATGAAAACTGACGGAAAGGGTAACAACGTTAACATTTGTAGACGTCTAACTTGACATAAATAAAAGTTAGAGAATCAAGTGTAACAAAACAATTAAGATAAGGGGTGAAAAGATTAATTTTGACTCGAAAGTAAAAGAGAATTATATCCAACATTTTTTATTAAAATACATTATAAAAAATATTAATTTCATATGTATATATTTTTATTTATTTAGCCCTTCCTTTAATATAAATATATATTGCAAAGATGTGATATTCAAAACTTAAATATTCAAATAAATATAGTTCTTTCATTTATGTGAAGTGATTGAACTATAGAGATATGAATCTAGCTGCGCAAAAAGAAGCCAACTATAATTATATAATAAAAATGATACAAAATAGAGTTATATATATATATATATATATATATATGTATGTATAAATACTTGTTTAGTATTATTCATGATTTTTTTAATAAGACTGTTAGACTGATGCACAGAAAAGGCTATTGGTTAATTAGATCCTAATTACACAGTTCAACTATCACTTCCGTTGCATTAGCATCACTATCACTATATATCACCATCACCATCACCATCACCATCACCATCACGATCAGTATCACTATCCCTTTTAGTAATTAATAACAAAGTGGGAGAGAGAGACACACGCCTCCCCTTCTACAGTTCTCCATGTCTACTTCCTGTGTTCATATATTATCACTCACTTTTAATGTTGTGTTATAATTTTCTGTGTCTCTCTCTGAAATTGAAAGAGACTTTGCCATATACTAGCGTCCACTCACTCTCACTTTAATTTGAGTGTGTATTGCCTGAGAGAAAGAGAGAGAGAGAGTAAATGCGGGCAGAAGATAGAGAAATCAGAAAGCCAAGTTGAAGATTAAGGAGAGAGATCGAGCTCAGAAGTCGAGCATTTGGTTTGGTGCAGTGAAACTAGAACGGTGTGTTTGTGTGTCTGTGTCTACTACTATACGAGAAAAAGAGAAAGAGAAAGAGATGAGAATTAGTAGTGAAGGAAGAGAGAGTGACACTGCTACTGCTGCTATAGTGTCGTATTGGTGCGCTATTCTATGCAATATTGCATCCTTCTTTGCCTCATTGCCTCTCTCACTATTTCCTCCTTTGCCGGTGCTATGTCTCCTCCATACCCAAACACGCCAAAACGAACCATATCATCTATTTTCTTTCCTTCACTCCACGTGCGCACACACACAAACATACACACATGCCTCCTTGTTAATCCTTAATTATACATACATCCTGCTAACCTCTTTCTCCCACACTCTGTTCTATAAGACTATATATATGGCACACTAATTAACACTAACAAAAGAAGATATTATATTGAAATGTTCATAAGTATTGCGGTTTATCACTAAATTCAAATCAAAAGTTGACATATGTAATGTGTGGTCATATTATAAATTATCTCTAAAATATATCTTTAGACACGTTAACAGTGAAAATATTTATGGTATAGTGATTGGGATGAAGATCTCTTGTCTCATTTTGATGCTGTATCACATCTTGATCCCACCAATAATATCTTGACACATAAGATGAAACTTCTTGTAATTTAAAAAAGATAAAATATTTTGCAACATATTATTGGTGAGGATAGATCGAGTATGATATATTAAAATGAGACAACAAATCGCCATTCGACTAATTGACATATGATGATACTTAAAATAAGTTATTAAGTATTTAATGAATTTTATTCTATAATAAATATTTAAAATTTTATTAAAAATAATCTACACCATATCCTAAAAAAATAAATATAATAAAATTATGAGTTTAATTTCTATACACTGACCGTGTAAAACTTTTTTATACAGACATCCAATTAAAAATTGTCACGTCTGCATATTTTTTTGACTCTTATCCTAATTACATTAATAGTCATCCATATCATGATTGGTGATTGGTTGACAGTGTAAAAAACTTTACACTATCAGTGCATAGAAATTAAACTCTAAAACTATTTGTTAATAATTAATTAAATGTTTATAATAAACCGTAGTTCAATTAACTGATGAGTAGGTATTACTCTATAACCTTTGATAAAAAAAAAAAGGTATTACTCTATAACCGTATTCAAACCGTAGTGCAAAATGTCAGTTTTGTTTATTTAGAATGGTGATGATTTTCTATTCGAGAGCGCTTGGATGAGATGATATGGGTCTCTTTCAATTTAACTAGTGGTCTCGAGTTCGAATCCTAACCCTGAGAATGCAGCAACGTTAAAACTCTTGAGGGAGAACTTTTCCGCCTTCGTGGTCCTACCCGACTCGAGGGATTACTCTCCACAGTAACACGTAAAGGATACCCTGCAAAAAAAAAAAAAAAAAAGAATGGTGATTTTCTCACACCATTTTTTTCTACATTCTTCTTACATTTATTTTATAATTATTGATCAAAGATTTTTGCTTTGAAAACCTTAATGGATAATTAATGATACATGATTACAATTTATGTATAAAAAACTATGTTAAAAAAAAGCTGTGAAATGAAAATTTTGGGGTTTATTTATTGCCTTTGTCGTCCCCACTTACCATCTCACACATCAACACACCCAAAACCCTCTCTTGCTCTCCTTGACTCTACTCTCTCCTAGCTACTACTCTCTCATTATATAATTATATACACCATCCCATCAACCATATCTCACCATGCAAACTCACTCTTTCTCCTACATATCTTCCTCTCGTGGAAGTAGTAAAGCTTTCTTAGAAGCTGATGAGGTTATTGATGATGAAGCCTCCATTTCCCTCTCTCTTGGCCCTCCTGGTCAACACAATCCCAAAGCTGCTGTTTCCACCTCAAACCACTCTGCTACTCTTCACCGCCATCACCAGCTTCAAAACCCTACTACTATCTCTGATGACCAGAGTGGTATAACGGTTGCCTTACATATTGGTCTTCCCTCCACTACTGCCCCAAACACTAACCCCACTACTACCAAACCTGAATCTTTGAATTCCACTCAGTTTCAGGGTCAATACTGGATCCCTTCTCCTGCACAAATACTCATAGGACCCACCCAGTTCTCTTGCTCAGTCTGTAACAAAATGTTCAACCGTTTCAACAACATGCAGGTTTGTCAACACTCAACAACAGTACCTAAAACTGAAGTATAGCCAAGCCAGTCCAACATAATAAATTCATAAGCATTTATTAGAGACTTAGGTAAACAGTTTCAAAGAAACAATACTTACTTTCTCTTTTATCAAAGACTTAAACATACAAAAACAGGTAACCGTTATCCTCTCTATTAATTAATTCCGTCTTGGAAGAATGCTCTTTTTCTTAGCACAAATGTGTTGTCATTTTGTTGCACTTTATTTTATTTTTATTTATGCACTTT